>JAWWES010000115.1:60982267-61017262 GCA_035583135.1 Lophotriccus pileatus
AGGGCGTTCGGGGGGAGAACTTTATGGCTTTAGCAGGGATAAGGATAGAAAATTATTATTATTATTATTATTATTATATTTCATTGTTCAAAATCATTATCCATCACAGGGACCTGCTATTGGTAACAGTCAGCCTCAAGGCACAATAGTGGTGATGCTGGTTCAGTGATGAAGTGCTGGCGTATGATCACCTGTAGTTGAAGGTTTGGGAACTTCTCTGCTCTCTGCTGCCTTTTTCAAGCACTGAATGCTTGTGTGTAGTTTTCTCTTATATTAATTTTGAAGACAGTGTACACAGAGTACAGGCTACTGCTGAATTCTCCTCTAGCGAACAGAAAAACATGGGGAAACGTTGAAAAACAAAGACAAGCTTAAGGGCTTTTGTTCATTGTCTTGGGATTTGTAACAGAGGGACCATGCTGATGTTGCCATTGAGAAAGTGACCTTGCATGGCCATTTGGAGAACTAAAATGTTGTTTTGGTTACATAAAAATTGTAATTTATTTTGAAAATGAGTTCAGTGGAAGGGACACTGCAGTATAGAATCTGCATGTGCTGATGTGGGATTTGTGCAGTGCTATTTCAGTCAGTGTTGTTTGCCTTTTACACTTGCAGAGCGAAGGCAGAGTGTTCAGGGTACGGACCTGAATTTATGGGCTTTGCTGTGTGCTGTACATGAGAATTTAGGATGTTGGTATGTGAGGCAATGGTATTGTAAAATTGGGTACAGTCAATATCACAAGAGGGTTCTGGAAAATATGATGCTGAATGGATAAGCTGTGCTCTTCATTTGTGTCCCTTGCAGTAGAGCATCTTCAATTATTTAAATCTTTGAAAGCTAATAAAAAAACAGAACCGTGTGTAATTTTCAAATGTATTTTTTTTATTGTTATATTTACCTTTACAGAAAAGCAGCTCTCTTAATGCTTCAAGCAGAATTTTTACCTTATTTCTCTCAAAGTAGGTATTATTTAAGACTTACCCTATAGCTTCAAGAGAAGCTTAAACACATTTTGAGCATTTAAATTACGTTTTTATTACTCATGTTTTTGTTTTTTACAATCTGAACACTTTTTAAGAATAAACTAAAGATGAACAGCTTGGTACTAAATGAATATGATACTTTTAAAAATTATTTTACATTTGTCATTCCAGAAGGGCCCTCATTACACCAATATTTATAACTTGCTTTTGTTTTTACAAATGTGTTTGGCACTTGTGACTGTTTCTGGGCTTTTGGCCAGGTAGTAATTGGAAACATTTAAGATCTCACTACCAGATTCTAAATTCACCAGAGTCGTGTCCCATATAGGCTTACCACTTGGCTATGATATGGGGGGGCAGACTAGGTAGATATTTAACTAATGAAAAAGGTCTGGAGTAAGGAACTTCATCATATTCCCTTTAAGGCTGAATACTAGACTTGTTATTGAGAAAGCTTCCTGTAGGAGAGTTATCTGATTTGGACCATCATCTGGAACATGCAACCATACTCTGATTATTGTGCTGCTTGCCGCTGTTGAGATACCCATGCCGCATGTAGAATCCTAATGATACTTATTTTCAGAAGAAAGGACTGTAGTGCAGCTCACTTACCTAGCAAGAGACCGAGCAGCCTGCCCAGCCAAATTCTTGTCAGATTGTGTAAATTAAGCATGGTATCTGCTTTTCCAAAAGACTGCAATGCTGATGACTGCCAATTCAGTTGAATTGGCAGTAAACTGCAAGTTCATTCGCTGACCTCTCCTAAATTAGTCTTCAACTTTTTTTGTTTACTATGTTCAGCCTTGCTTAGTATCGTTTATTTGTTACTTGCAGCTGCAAGTTCCCTCTGCACTAACTGGAAACTTTCTTCCTGCAGCATTGTAAGTGCCATGTTACACAATGAGACATGGGTTTCCTGAATTCTCTCCTGATTCATTTTTGGGATAAACTTTGTTCATGGCTAGGTTTTATAGTATAGTGTCATGTTCATCAGTGAATCACACTTATGCTCTTCACTTGGAGTTAGGATAGCAGACCTAGGTAGGTGGGCTCATCTAGTGTGGCCACCCACCTTTCAAAGCCTCTGTTGTGTACAGTGACCTCTTCCTTTGCCTTCTTTCTGAATCCTCTACCAGTGGGCAATGAGGGATGAGCTGTCTACAGTAAGACATGGTTATGGTCATTGGTACTTGACATGCTGGTCAGTCAAGGCTTCAGTGCAAAGTCAACAAGTCGAGGGACGAACTTCAGTTAAAGTTACTGGCTGTCTTTGTGAAGAGCACTAGGTCACTGTGTAATAGAGTCGGGGGAGGAAAAGGAGCAGCTGCTGTCACCACACAGAGCTTCCCTGTCTCTCAAGCAATTGCTCCACCTCCTGTCTCATCTTGGTTTGTTTGGCATCTTTTCCTGGAGCAGAGCACGCCATAGCAGTGAGACCGTTGTGATTTATCTGGAGTGCACATAACTAGTCAATAGATCACACTTCCGAGAGGAGCACTGTCTGTGGCAAGAAAATGTATTGCAGTACATTAATCCACAGTGCCCATTCCAGCTGTAAAAGAATGGATGTGGGCAATAATTCATATTGCAGCACTTGAAAGTGCTATGGGTGCACCTGGGCCAGATAACTCACAGCCTGATTATAGCCTCTTCAGAGTTTGGGGACTGAAATTCACAGTTTTTTGGTCTGTATTTGCTTCCAAAAAACATGACTGCAGGTTGAGATAATCTTTCCCTTTCAGAAGACTGGAGCTCTTTTTTTGAACTGCAACTTTTATTTTTAATTTCAGCTGAAATAAATAATTTCTTTCAGTGTGATTCATTAGTGTGTTTGATACTTTAATTTAGTTTGCTTTCATAATTAAGGTCTCTCTGTTCAGGAATGAAATATTAATCTTATAGTGTTTGAGAATTGGTAAGTATGTAAATAGAACAAAATTTTATAGAACTGGCTTTTATTGTATTTTCATTTATCACTCTATTAAAAATTAATCAGAAAATTCTAGTAAGGTTTTGAAAGTTGCTCTGGTCATTGCAGCAATGATGTGTTTTGAAAGCACACTAATTTTTCACTGTTATTTTGTCACTGCTGACACAGTTGTGACAAGGATTAGGAAGGGAAGGCTCTGAGTAGCAGAAGTGGTGATGTGGAAGGGTGGAAGAGGAAAGCAGTACCAGCAGAGTGTGCTGAGGGGAGGGATGTTCACAAGATTTCCCAAATGCAGTAAATATTTTTCTTTCTCCCCCATGTCTGTCCCCAAAGCCATTACAGAGAGATATCATGTCATTCTTCCCAAAAGCCATGTTTTTTACTGGTATAAATTCTTTGGGCTTTATTCTGCTGGATAAATGTTTATTTTTCATTTAATTCTTGTTTGGTTTTTTATTTTTTTGACTTTGTTTCATTTTAATAGTGAGCAGCATAATTCTTTTCTCCTAATTTGAACCTGGACTGTATAAGGCAGAGCTGAGTGAATTTCACTCTCTTCATTTTATTTCTCAGTAAATTTTCTGCTGGTGCTGAGAGGGGGAATAAACCAGATGATGCTTTTGTATGGAATGATAATGAAATAGCTTCCATTATAACAAGGAGTTGAGGAGCATATTAAGCAGCAGCTGATGTCAAGTTACACCTCAGGTGATCAGTAGGTCCAGAAACCTAAAATGACTTGTCAAGACTCTTAATGTTACCCAGTTTTGTTTACTGTTTGCAAATAAAAATCTGGAGCAGTCCTGGAAAGTTCCAGATGACTTGAAAACAGACATTAAAAATACCGACATGAAGGCTCAGGATCACCCAATTAATTAAAAGCATGTCATCTTGACTATAATTCTGAACAGAATAATGAACAGCCAATACCAGGGTTGATTAATGAAGAATTAAAGAAGTAATGTAATTAGAGACAGTCAACAGGTTTATAGAATACTCATCTTGTCAGAATAACTTGATTTTTAAAAAATTAAATTACAGATTTGGTTAATAAAGGCGATATTGTTCTTCACTAATGCATTTAATTTGATATAAAACATTCTGATTAAGAAAACAGAATAAAATCAACTCAATGGAGAAGAACTAGCTTATATATCTAAAACCATTTTTATGGATTAATTGAATAAATTTTTCTATTTGGGTCCTATCAGGAACAGTTACATGTAATTTATAAAGAAAATGTTACTATGATAAAGCGGGCAAATTACAGAAGATTGTGAAACTAGTAGAAGAAAAGTCACTTGAATAAAGAATTGAGTTACTAATTTACAGTGGTTTGAAATGAGTGATGCTAATCTATGTTTCAAGTAGGCCAGCTGCAGTACAATAAAAACAAAGTAGACCACATGTACAGAGAGGGAAAAGAAACCCAAGAATCACTGATTGTTAGGGCTGTCACTTGGGCACTGGAACTAAAAGAGGTCCTGTAGTCCTTGGCTTGTAAACCAGAGCAAAATTTCCCACTCTTCCCTTAGTATTGGAGAATGTTTTAAAGCTTTTGAAAGTACATATTTGAAATTGCTTACCAAATTAGTTTTCTGACCCAAGTCCTTTGTCTGAATCTCTCCAACCCCTCTTCAAATCAGTATGGCATCCTGCTCTATAGCATTAAAGGTATGGTATTGTTCAAGAGGTTGTTGTCAGGAGGATTAGGAAATCAAAATAAAAAAAAAGCCTTATGGCAAGAAGTTAAAATCTGGAAAGAAAATCTTGTTGTTTATATGTAATAGGATCAGAATTAATACTGGGGTAGAAATGTAGATGTGATTTAGGCAATGATTTCTCATGTGGTTGAAATCTATTTTCCTTGTTTCACATCTGCAACCCATATGCAAAAGCTTTCCATTCCTTTGTGTACTATTATTTTTTCATTTCAGGTTACCTTTGAAAACTTTGTCATTTTATGCGTTTTGTTTTTTCAGGACATTAATTAGTGATAGCTATTTCATTACTCTTGGAAATGACATGCTTAATTATCATTTAGATAAAATTTCAGACACCATTGTGGTACCATAAGTCTACATTTTGCAGTTTATTACCTTTATTTTAGAGAAATTGTGCTCAATGCAAGGGACTTTGTAAAATATATTTGACAGTGTACCTTCTTTTGTCTGCAAAGTGAACTCTAGCAGTTAGGCTGAAATGTCAGAGCAAAAGCATCCACTGGGAATACGATGTGCTATATTCACAGCTGACAACTTGTAGCATCTTAGACAATTACAAACAAATAAACTAGTTGAATTGCACCATGTTTCCTTAAAGTAATGACCTTCGAAGACAGTGCAGAACTGTAATTGAAGGAACCTGCTTTCTGTTTGTGGCCTGATGATGATGGCCTGTCTGATGTCACCTTTGACAAATCAGTTCGCATTGTGTCTCACTGTCATTTGGAAAACAGCATTGGCTGTGCATGTTTCCCCAGAAATTTCTCTCATGTTTATTTACTTCACATGATTTTTTTTATTATAAATAATAATGATAATCTTATACAATGAAGATCATATGTTAGAGATGAAATTTTTTATTCATCCAGTGACAAATTTTATTACTGATGTAGTTTTTGGGGTCCTGTAGGCAGACCCTCCCCTTGAAAATAAAGAAGTACAACTGCTCTACATTGAGCTCTTAGTGTGACCAGCAGTTCTTTGTGTCTGTCTATGCAGAGTCTGTTTCTGGTGTTGATATAGTAAGGGATGGGTGGGGAGCGTGGAGAGATGCAGCAATCATCCTATATAGTAATCAGTAGAGATCAATTTATTCCTGAAACTTTTTTTTTTCTGGCTTAGCCCTTGTCTATTATCTTTTGAAAGTTAGTGAACATGAAAGTTGAGCATGGTCTTTTTTCCTGTGTCTCCCACTTTACCTGAAAGACTTCTTAGGTTGCTATCATCAAGTTTTCTTTTTTTTTTTTCTTTTTTTTTTTTAACAAAGCCATACCTTCCGCTTGATCCCCAGGTATTCCTCCCCTTCAGCCTTGAGTCATAATTTAAAAGATAAGAGCAAATGTGGATGCTTCTGTCCAAACAAAGGCAACTAATAGTATGTTGTAGAAATTACTCATATTGGGTAATATGCTTGTAGGTTTGCAGTTCATATGGTGATGAATATAGTATAAGAACCTATACAGAAAAGAAACAAGTAAAAGATTTCATAGATGTGACTTGTTTTGCCTAGCAGTAACTGGCAAAGGTGGTGGATGCGTATATGAAAGACAGGTTGAGATGATAGGCATTTTTCATTGTCACTTTACTGACATGCTTATTCAGAGCCTATGCCCATAGTTTGTACAATGAGAAAAAAATATATACAATAATACTGTGTAGAAATTAATAAACCATGATGTTTATGCCCTACTGTGAATTATTTAGTCCTGAATTTACAAGTTGTCATGTGCCTTAAATATAGTCAGTTCACAAATTTAAGGTTTTTTTCTCCTGTGTTAATTTGATCTGGTCCCACGGTGGGAAAAAAGTGCTATCACTCTTCAGTATTGCTTTCACAAATCAGCTTAATGTCTCTGTGTTTAAGAAAGGATTTGGAAGTTTAAGGTGGGAATTCTGAGTCTGTGATGACTGTAGGTGATTTAAAGATCTCTTGGGAACAGATATGCAGTGGGTTCCAATGGGTGAGGCTTCAGCTGGCCTGCTGCATCCCGTGTGGTGCAGGTTCTGTGGAAGCCGTACTCTCAGTCCACTCTGAAAGTTTACCTTGTGGACAGACTCAAATTAGAAAATGTCAGACGCTTCTGTTATGCGCTTTGTTGCCCTATAACTAATCTCTTGGACACTTTACATATTCTCTCTGTAGACATATGTGCCAGTGTGTGCTTTTCCACCTTTGAAGAGCAGACAGTAGTTCTGTGTAAGGCTGTTAGGTATGATGGGCAGGCTTCTTTTCTCCTGTTCAGGCCGTAATGCAGGCCAGGAAACAAATGTGTAGCAATTGTAGTAAAGAGCAACTGCAAAAAAACTTGTAGTACTTATAATCTGTTTTTTTCAGCCTTGGGTTGCAAAAAAATCTGCCTTTAAATATCCTACTGTTACTCTTACCAGTCCTTCTGTGTTTCATGCTACACCTTACTCCATCTAATGTGGACTTGTAGTGTGGGTGAAATATAGCAGTAACAGCTCATGAAGAAACTATTTTGCTTCTGGTGCTGAAGGTCTGTTTTTTGGATCAGGGTTTGCTGAGTTGTTTTCTGCACAGAACAGTTGCTGGTGAGAGAAAATGGGGTAATCAAAGCACTGCAACTTCTGTCTTAGAAGTTCCTCTCAGTTAATATGATGGCATTTTAAAAACGTGAAAGTCATTGTATATGCTCTTTTTTGTTGCTGTTTGAAATTCTAATAATTAAATCAATCTCTTTGAATTTAGCCATTTTAGGAGTAGTCTCCCTTATGATGAACAAGAATGTAAAGGAGGACATGAGCCTGGGCTGCTGCAGAGGAAGTTGCCTTGACAGTGGGGGGTTCTGAGCATCCTTACAGACAGGCAACATTCAGAAGCAGAGCTCTAATAAACACAGTGCCCAGCCCTTAATATTTTAATTTCTGCAAGTGAAGTGTGACTTTTCATCCTTGGTAAAGTGACTGTCTGGCTATTTAGCAAGGGACAAAGCATAATGCCATCATTGGAGAGATGTATTGTCAACTTGGACAGGTGATATTTAAGGAGCCTGAAGAGAGAAATGACCTGGCAGCGTAACAAGACATATCACAAGCGACTGTCTCAGAAAGAATGAGAACAAGACAGACAATTTCCATTACTTCTCAGTGTTAAGGTACCAGCATTATCCCCTAAACAGCCACACGCTCCAAGCAATAATCATGCACTGTCTTCTTCTGTACTAATATGAAAGTGGAATTCAATCTCTTTGACACATATTGCTTCAGTTCCTGTCTTGTCAGGTTGTTTCTCTGTGGGAGCTCAGCTCATATATAGTGAATGGGCTTTGTACACTTGCTGAAATGGGGAAATAGTTATCCAGATTCCTTTGATGCTGGCCACAGAGGTGCCTAGAATATGCTAGAAGAGAGGCTTTTTTTTCTGGTAGACCAGAAGTTATTGCCAGTTAGGAAAACAGTGAAACTACAAGCAGTTCTTCAAACTGGCTCCACTTTTGGAGTCCCTTTTTCCAGTCTGATCTGAGTATCCTGTAAGCTGTGTACTAATTCCCATAATAGCTTGGAGAGAGGCAATTGCTCTTTTTCCACTGTCTTCCTGGCAGTGTGTAGTGTGTGTGGACATGCTGGGTTTTATGGAATGATTTTGTCCTTCCTTTTTTTTTTTTTTAGTTGCAAATACAGAGGCTCTATGTTTTTTGTATCACATATTGCCTGGCAATGACAATATCTACCATCACTTGCAAGATAAATTTGTTAGAGAGCTAGGATAACGGGATTTTTTTAGATTTACAAAGCAAATTGAGGATACTTTTTCTATAGTGTGACTGCATCAGTACAGAAAATTGATCAACTGCCCTAGCATGTGCTTGATCAAATGGTAGGTTGTGAAACTCATATCACAACAAACATGAGTACCTTACAGGCCAGGCAAACCTTTCAGGATGTTCTCTGATGAATGCCTGGTAGACCATGTGCTTCTATGTACAAAATGTGTGTGACAGCTCATGCAGCAAGACACCAATGCTGCTGCACTTACTTTTTCCTAAAATTGTCAGTAAGGTGTATTCTTTGATATGCCTTTTCTGATCTAGTTTGATTATCTGAAAGCTGTATACAAGGAGTACAGGATAAATATATACATAGTTGTATTGCTTTTTTTAGCCTGTGCCACCTACATTAGTTGATATTGTATTTTTATATATAGATTTTTCCATCTTGCCTTAAGGAAAATAATATTATAATGCATATGTATAAGGAAATTGAATCAGAGTTGTTACTAATACCTCAAAGGTGTCATTCCTCAACTTTTAAATACTTTATTTTGCTCCTTTACTGTAGTATAGCTTTTGTGCATGTAATTTGCTATAAACAACAATAGACAAGAATATCCTTCAAATTCTTTCACTTAAAAGTTTCTGCTGCCAGTTAGAGAAAAAGAAAAGTAATAAAATATGCGTTTTTACATTTAAAAGAGAATAATTTCCCTTAAAATTCATAAAAGATGCATACACTTAAATTGTTTGACTTTGCACATTTTAGAGCGTTGCTATGCCGTTTCTTAGTGAAATTAAAGCAGGTTCCTCTGTAGCAAGTTTCACCTTTGTTTCATAAGCTAAATTGCATTAGAAGAAGTAGCACTCCAACTCTTGAGAAGGCTATATAGTTGTTTGTCATCTGCATGTCTTTCCCCATCCCTTTAGACCTTGGATATAAAGCCAGACACAATCAAGTTTGGTTTCCTGTGACTTTTTATCTTTGGGCTTGCACAGTCAGTTTTTTGTTGCTGTTTTTCTGGTGTTCATGGAGCATCTCTGAATCAATTTCTTTGTAGAATTCTGTGACCTCTGGATTTGTATTGGTGGTGGTGCTGTGTGTGTGTCAACAGTTAACACACTGTATCCTCTATAGCTACTGGCCCTCAGGCTTTTTGCTTTGTCTGAAGGATCCTTCTACTCTCTTGACAGTTACACAGGAACAGAGAAAACCCCAAAAGTGCTAAAGCCAGCATTTGCTTACCAAAGCCCATCTTCCCCATCCCCTACTATATCAGCTGAAGTCTTTATACAAGATATAATTTCCTATTTTAAACTAAAAGTAGGGGAGAGCAATAGAGGCTCTCCTCTCCCAGCTGCTTCCAGGCCATGTAGTCCAGCTCATGTTGTCTGGAAGGTGGTAGACTCTGCTTTTTCCTCCACGAGGCCACTAACATTCAGAGGCAGTTCCTGTTTTCCCGTGTCCTCCAGGGGAAGATGCACAGGGTACAGCTTCCTGTGGGCTTAAGGGACCAGAGGAGATGAAGGTCGTGAGACATAGATTTAGCAGTTAAGATCTAATGTAATGTAAAGCTGTGGAAGAGATCAAGGTGCTGCAGGATGTAAAGACCAACCTGTCCCTTGCAAATCCATGCTGCACTTATGGTGTTGAAAGTCTGGCGTGCACTGCAGTAACTGAGTTGCAGGGGTAGGCAAGGGGCATCTCATCCTTTAAGGCTGGGGTCAGGAAATAGCATGGGGCAATGAAGGGTAATATGTTTATTCATCTTTTGTAGGGAAATTATTCAAGGCATAGATGGAAGAACCAATATAAATGGTTCCTGAGTGAGTCGTGGTGAAATACATGCTTCAAGATCAGTCATTGTTGCTTAGCTGCTTTAAAAGGGAAAAAAAAAAAAGGAAAGCAGTTTGATATTCTCAGGTGTGTTCAAGGACAGTAGAAGATCTAGCTTTCTTTGGACTGCAGTGTTGAATTGAAATCTTGTGGTCCCTGATTGCTTCCAGCAATTGCTTATGAATGTCCGTCACCAGGTTGTTGCTGGCAGTGTTTTCTGCAAAAGTGTTTGAAAGAAATAGAGAAACCTTTGTTTTGAGATTTAAACTGTGTGTATGTGCACCCAAACACATAGATGCATTGAGATATATATCAATTGCAAGAGAAATGTTCTGATAGCTTTGTAAAAAAAAAAAAATTGGTTTCAGCTTACTGAAACATTATTCTGTAAATTTTTGTAATATGTTTAACAACTAGTCAGATGGTTAGAACTATTTTTCTTCCCCAGTGTATCACAACAGATGTGAAGGGGAAAAAATCCATATCTGTTGTTTTCTCTGAATTTGAAAAAATAGACAAAACTGTATGTTCCTGCCAGGTATCATTTGCAAAGAAGCAGCCACTTATTTTCAGTACATTTTTCCAAATTGTCATCTCTGCATCATAGTCATGTCTTCGTCTCAATCGATCATGTGAGAGGGGTACATAAATTAAACCAGTCAACTGGTTGTCGTCAGGCGAACCTGAATTCACCTTACTACTTAGAAACCCCTGCATTGTAAGGATGGGTTATGGTGAGAGAAAGAACTATTTAACCTTAACAGTTGTGTCAAGGAATTACACTAGGATTAAATAGAAAATAAAAATTAAAAAGCAGTATAAATTATAAATAAATGCAGTTCGGAAGTTAGAAAAAAAATATGTAAGCGTCAAAGTATAATTTAAGGTTTGATTTTCCAGTTAAAGATGGTGAGGGAAGGAACCTATTATGTTTTGCATTTTTTTTGCTAAAGATATTCTTAAACCTAGAAAGAATTTTTGAGGAAACATAGAAGAATTCCTAGAGATAGAAATTATACTCGTGGCATGAATTTGAGTATGCCAGTCACTGATATCAGAGAGGTTGGATTTCCCTGTGTTATGGGTATGGTGCAGTAATTCTGTTTGTCAAGATTGCTGCTGATCTTTGCTGGGGCCCTGAGTGGCTGTACTCTTTTATTGCCTCCAGCCCGCTCACTGCATAATTTGCCTTTTAGGTGTTCTGCTTTTAATCTTTCCCAGAAGAACTGGTCACTAGTTTTGTATTTCCATCTGACATCATTTGGACTGGACCAGTCTTTGTGGATGTGTGGCCAGAAAGTCAAACTGCTGTTAAGGGTACACTCAAGTATACCATCAGTGGTAGATCTGGCAGCTTGTGAATGCTTCCTGAAAGGCACCTGCTTCTGTCTGGAGGGTAAATGGGTCGAGGCAGGATAGCAGAGTTTTTCAGTTGTTGCTATTGCAAGTAATTTCACTTTTTCAAGTACATGTTTAATGATGTTTCCCTTGTGAGCAGTGTTCAGTGATCTCAAAACCAAACTCCCACTGAGGCATGGCCAATGAAACCTGACCTTGAAATGATAATGCAAGCCATGCTGAAAATTAATTGCTGGTAGTATTCTCTCTGCTGTTTGATTTTTAATGAATAAAGAGTTGCTGCAAATTTTAAAGTTTTTATAGATGGGATGCAAATTTCCTCTTTTTATTTTTTTTTTTTATTTCTAATTGATACCTCAGTTGCTCTTGGTGAAGATTATTGAAGATATCTTTTAAGAAGTGTTTTGATTTTTAAAGTTCCATTATAGAATATAAAGGAAATACAATGGTTTAATGGTATTTAGAAGCTTAATTCATCAGTTCAATATTATACTTGCAAAGCACATAATTTAATTTAACAGTGTCCTCAGAAAAAATTGTGCAAGTCTAATTTATGTTGACAAAGGCAATACAAAAGTATTTTGCAATAAGCAAGGCACTAATACAGTGCACAAGAAATTGATTTCATATTACACCTTTGTATAATTAAGTAAAGTGCTAACTTTGAGGTATTTCTTATGACAGCCCATAAAGTTGTATTTCTTTTGCACTCTTGCAGTTACTATTTATGTTGAAAAGCACATTTAATTTAAAAATGTTTGCTACTAAGCATGCCAATATAGCTGACACTAAAAAAATTTAGGTTTATATATTTTATTATTATTTGAAGTAATTCTGTATAGATTTTGTTTCCTTGTTGTTGTAATTCAATTACAATATTGTGAATATCCCACATTTGAAACGTTATTCAGCTTTACCTTGTCCAAAGTTAAGGGATCTTCACTGTATATTCTCCACCAGCATTTATATTGCAATTTATCCTCATGCTCAGCATGATTGCTTACATATACTGTCATTTCTCTTTTAATAATTGCTTTATTCACTTCATAAAATTAACTTTGAGTTTTAGAAGCAAGTTATGGAAGTATGTCTTCAGAAAGGTCTTATCTCAAACTTCTAGTCCTGTCTCTTTTCATCTGGAAGACGTAAGTTAAGGTGTTTTGTGATGGATGGATAGGTGGGTTTTAGAATGAGGTTGTGGTTTTGGTTTTGTTTAGTAAATATAAAACAAGGCAGAAGATACAAGGCTATTTTCCTGATTTTCTTCCCTTCAACCATTTTCTCTAGAGCTGATGGCAATGAATTGGATGTGCTTTACCACTTGTTTTTCTCATCAACTCTTCAACCCTTGGATATTCACTTTCCACTTTTCTGTTGTATCAGGATTTCAATTTCCAGTTAAGTATCTGATACTGGACCTGGAAATTTAAATACATCTATGGATGTGGACTACTGTGAATCAAAGGAAGGCTGTAGTCCTGTCCTGCCAACCTCACTGTCTGCTTTTATTCCCCTTATAGTCACTCTTCTCTGTAACACCTGTCCCAAACTGCCTTAGCAATATTTCTAATTTTACAGTTTTGTTTTTCTTTGTTTTATGTGGTTTTTTGTCCTCTGCTGACAAGGCAGAAAAAAACAAATTGTTTGAAGAAGACGGGAGGTCAGCCCTTTCATTTCTTGTTAATGAACTTCTGATGCAAAAGAAACAAGGAAATGACCATATCCAAAATAAAATAATGAAGAGTGATTTACTGTTTCAGTTTATTATTCAGTTGGAGTATCAGAAGTCGTACCTGATTTTTAAAGGATGTGTTCAGCACTTGTTGAAACTAAAGAGAAGGGGCTTCCCAAGTCACAAGTTTTCTGAGCTTTTGGCAGGATGATTTCTAAAATTTTTATCCTTTACTTTAAGCACGGATAGAATAAAACCACATGATCAGCTTGAAATCTGACACAAGCCTGTTAGACACTTTATGCAGTGGCCACAGAATTCTATGTGTAACCAAAGTTCTAGCTAATTGGGATGACCTTAGTTCGTAAGAGGTCCATCAGGTATGACTCACTGGTATTCACAAATAAAGTTTCAAAACTTTCTCATTTTATTTGGACTAGCTAGAAAACTTCATATTTTAAGAATATTGCATTCCTTAGGTAGAATGTTCAGCTGATGCTTTGGATTTATTACTAAGATTCAAAAATGTTAAGCAGTTCAGCTTTCAGCATGCAAACCTGAGGTCAGGAAATTGCATACATTCTCAAAACATAGAGACTGCACCACCAGGATTATTCTTGAGCAGTGTTTTCCAGTGTTTCCTATTAGAAAGAAGATACTCTGTAATGGTATGAATTTTACTTCTGTGTCATTTCCATATAAACATAATGAAAAATTTTGCTTCAGTATGCTTCTGAAAAAACATTGACTCTGCTGCTTATAATTGTAAAAGCTTTGTGTCAAGTTGATAAGTTCCAAATAGCCTTTGTTTTCCTTTCTAAAGAGCTCGGTTCAAGGAGCTGAAAGAAAATCATAAAGATAACTAGTTTGTTTTTCCTAAATTTCCTATAGCTTAAGTGCAATTTCCACAGAAAATAAGAGCTGAAACAAGAGCATATAATAACTTTAAAGTTCAGTTATCTGAAGAAACTAACAATGCAGATTGATTGAAAGAGAAAAGATTGAATTACTACAAATGTGATATAGCTAATAAATGAGTGAAATTATTTCCCAGGTAAGAAGTCTAACTTTGGAAAGACAAAGGTTGATCATTGTACTGAAAAAGTGGAAATAGCAAAAATTAAATAACAACTTTGATTTATAATCCTTTTTTTGTTAAAAATGAAAGAAAGAGTAATGTTATCAAGAGTCATAAAAATAAACTAGTTGGAATATCAGAGTGCAAGGTATTGACACCATATAAGAAGTAATAATGATATTTGGTTCATAGAATGAGTGCAAATCAGCAATAAAGTACAATATTATTGTACCAATATATCTGGTGTCTGAGAATTTAAATACTCTAATATTTTAAGCTTTTTAATCAATAATATTTTCTTTTCATTTTCTCAGTTTCCAATTCCTAAGAGCTAGAGTGCTTGCAAAGCTTTATGACAGCAGAATGATCTGTGTCACATAAAATAGTCTCTGAGTTTTTTTAAGGCAAGAAATAACTTGGGATTTGTCACAAGTGTGCTTGAGACAAACTCAGAAGAACGAGAAAATAAAATCATTCTAGAGGCCTCCAGTGTGATAATCTGTTTTTTTTCCCAGAAGTCTGGATGTACATCAGTTGTATGGTCATAATTAGAATTATCTGTCTTAAGACTTCCAAAAATATCATTGTGTTCCTGTATGTGTTTTTATCGCAGAGTATTGTTCCAAGTACTGGTGAGTTCTTTACTTTTAAACCAAACAAGGTTTGCCATTACTTAACTTCCTTCCTATAAGTTTACCTAATTTTGTTGCTGTAAGCTGACTGCAAACTTTGCCTTACATGTAGATGGCTTGAGGTATTATTGTCTTTGTCTTCTTACCATTGCATATCTCCTGGATATTGCCACCTTGCCTTCCACAGCCTCCCTTTTGCCAGGAAGAGCAGAAAGGATCACACAAGGCCACAGCCTACTGCCAGGCAGAACCAGCCATGCATATTGTTGTGAGTCCCCCTTGTTGTCAATTTAATTGAAACTGCTTGACTTTTTCGCTGTAGCAAATGAGATCTGCTCATTGTACTGGTGGAGATTTTGGGGAAGAGAATTGCTGGCAGGCAGGCATTAATTAACTAACTGCTGCACTGCTAATGCTTTCAGGGCAGGACCAGGATTTTATTGCATCTCTCTTCTTTCCTTGGACATATATCTGCAAAAGCATATTCTGCCTAGATCTTGAAATGTGAATGTTTTAAGATTACCTGTGATGAAACTGCCTAGAGAGAGAGACAAAAGCCAGCTGGCACTAAAACTGTCAAATTATAAGTCAAGCTGCCTGTTTCCAGTTTCATGCTGAATTCCTCAATTAGGATAGTGATATTAATGTTAATATAAGGCAGTAGGTCAAACTCTTTCATAACCATTAACTATTGTACTGGGGTTTTGATGTGTTACAGTGATGCCACACCTCCTGCCTTAAGATAACCGCTCAGTCCTCCCAAAGGAGCTGACATACTGACATGCACTGCAAAACCCAGAAAATTATTTGGCTGACTACAGAAATGTCAGGTTTGTCTAATGGCATCTGATGTGTAAGCTGTAGACATCAGGCTCATATCAACCCATCTGATTTTGTCTGTGAACCAGCTACTGCCCTCAAACTGTTTGAAGTTAATTATTGTCTGTAATTTTTTTACTGCTAGTTTAAAAATAATGAATATACAGTGCTTAGAAACAGTCAACTATGTAATACCGAGCTTTACTACTTTCATATTCTAGCATGTAAGAAATTATTTGGCTTTTTCTTGGGTTGAATTATGCTGTACCATAAAGGACTGTAACCGTACTAATTTGCTTGAAATGGAGCTGAATTTATCACAGCCAGCATGAGCTTGCATGTGTTGTTTTTTTTCCCTGCCTCATTTCACAAATAGAAAATAAAACAAAAATTAATTTTCCCCCCTCTGATCTTGCAGTCCCCCCGTCCCCAACCCATACAAAAAAAATTATCTTTAGGATTATATTCAGAATTCACATTAGTAATAACACTTCACAGCGTTCTAGTCTTAAAAACACGAAACCAAAAAAGTGGGGCTCTGTGGGTGTCTTGGGGAGGGGGATGTGTGGGTGTTTCTTCATTTTATTTAACTATAAAAGGAAGTACTGAACCATTTTTCTAGTGGGTGTCATATGAAGAAAGAGCGTTGATAAAGGCCAGTGTCCTTGGTGTCGATCCGAGCAGTCTGTGACAGCTACTGTTGTCTAACCATCTTAACCTACTTCCCCTCTTCACTATAGGCTCTAACCTTATAAGCACAAATTCTTTAGAAGTTAATGGCCTGTTATACAAGTCTAAGCATTCATGGTGATGGGTTATTAAGTTATTAAATGTATTTTGCTATGTAACTAAGCCTCAAGTTGTTCTTGTAAATAATCGCTTAATTTGTTAGTTTAAATTGAGCACGTCTATTTTTCTGCCTCTAGTCCTTGTTATGTTAGGAGAGGTATTAAAATGTGAGTCTGGTAAATATCAGCATAAATCTCTTTCCTTCCCTGAGATACTAAAAGAAGTGCAGATCATCATTTTCCCTTGGAAATAGAAATTTAAAAATTAACAGATTAAGAAGACAAATTCAGTGACAGTGTGTTCTGTCAAGACCCTAACATGTCCCTGCCAAGCCTCACTGAATTTCATTTTACATTTTGAAATTTTCGGAGAGTTTAATTTGAATTGAATCTAATGTTACTGACAAGAGAAAAACAGAAGCAATTGCTTTGCACTAAACAAGTTTGAATGGTTGTTAATGTGAATGACTTTCAGGCAGTGAATGTCAGAGAACAGTAGATTATTTTCTTTACCTCGGGCATTTTAAACCATCTCCTGTGGTAGGCCTGACAATTTTTTTTTTTTTTCCTCTTGAACACGGAAAGCAAAGTAATTGGAGTCTGGTAATTTCAGCCCATGGCTGATGAAGATAAATCATAACGAGCTACTGGAACGCACACTGACAGTCCACATAGGGCTACTAGAACATGAACTCACACTAATGCATTATTCAAATTTTATTTCCTTCTGATTCATATTCTAGAAGGCCCCTGAAACTGTTAATTACGAGGCCAACTGCCATTTGTTATTCTGCAGAAATTTTGTGCCAGAAACCAATAGCTTCAAAACAACTTCAGTTTGTTCCAGGACTTGGGCACCCGAGCACCACACTGCTTGCTTGCCGTGCCGGGGCAGGTGCGCAGGCTCGGCTTGTTCGTCTGTGGGGAGTGAGGGCTCATTTTGTTGCTTTCAAGTGAAGTGGCCCTCCATCTGAAATGGGAACTGCTCCTCATGGCAGGTGGTCACATAGTTCCATCCTGGCATTTGTTTCCATTACGGTGTGGCTGACTGGCTGCAGAAATTCATCCCATGTGACGCAACTGAAGGCTAATTCTGCCAACTCACCGGGCTTTATCTGGATTCACCTGGTCTCTTGGGGTTAACGCTTGACCCAAGGGGCAGAATGCAAAACTGGCCATGGAATAGGAATGTGATGATGCAGTTTTGGGTTGGGTTATGCTTCCAGGGATTTGTACCCATTGTGACTTTGTACCTTCTCAACCCTTCCTAGATGAGGATCTTCTACCCTTGATCCTCACATCTGGTCTGGGCAGTCTTCAGTAGTAGGACCTTCCAACCATATGGGATGGCTCTAGCGCTATCCTTCTCTGGGAAGAATGAGCAGATACGTAGCAAATATTTAATGCATAAAAATTCTCCATCCTATTGTTTCAGCCATTGAAGCAGACACAGACGGCAGTAGCACATCAGTGGTTGGGGGAAGGTGTGAGGGGGCCAGTGGGAATGTAATTTTGTCTTTGGCTACTCAGTCTTTTGTCCTTGAATGTAAGCAGTGGTGTAGTTTGCATCCTGCAGCAAATTACCCACTAGGCAGATTGACTTATTTCTGTGGTCTCAATTGCACTTGTAGTAATGCCTGATGAAATTGTTTATGCAAATAGTATATTAACTGAGAGACACAGTGTGGTATTGATCAAAGCTATTTTCTTGTTTTGATGCAATTCATCCGTAGTTTGTGCTGAAGAGAAATATTGGGAGCCCAAATATTTCATTTCAGTAGTTTCAAAATGAAATGTCTCTAGTTTGATTTTGACACAATGTTTTGTTTTCGAATTGAGCCACACTACTGTTTTAAAAGGATGAAAACTACCTGGCAATCATTAGATTGTGATATCCAGAGAAACAGTATTACTTCAGTTTTGCTGAAAGTAACTTTTACTTTTTTCTTTTTCCTTCCCATCCTTTTTCCTTTTCTTTTTAAAAGTATTATTATTATTATTTTATTTTGAACTGACAATTCCTCACAGCTCTGTATGTGAGCATTCCTTGGGGTCACACAGAGAACTGTTCTATTTTATGTCTCAGTACCCTGTTTCCTTCTCCTGTGTTTCACAGCAAGGGAAAAATGCATTGCCACCAGTAATTTTCAGGGGACCTGAAAACAAGAGGAGAAGAAGGAGTACTTTTCTCTGGGGGAAGCCTTCTCCTCTCATTCAGGACTCCCTTCCCCATATTTCTGATTGAAGATTTCACCGGCCACTTGATATCAAAAGCCCTGTGTATATCACAGCAGATATTTAAATGAAGAAAGGATTTTTTTTTTTTAAGGAAAAACATGTTATTTTTCACAAAAACACTAACAGAATGCTACAAAAGTCTGTTGGCTTCCACCATTCAACATTTTTCTTATGCCTGGATAGTTTTGCCATGAGCTCTGAGATGTTTATTCTCCCTGGAGAACTTTGCCAGTGCAGAATAGTTCTCCCAGTTAGTTGGTCCATCTCCTGCACCTCTGTTTTGTGGCTGGGAAGTTGTGATTTCACCCTGAACTCTAGAGTTTCCCCACAGAACCACACTGTGTTTGCTTCTGCTGTTGCCATGTGCTTCAAGGTGCTGCTTGAGCCTAAATTTTGAGGCTTGTGGTTGGGAAAGAAAGATCCTGGGGCAACAGGAAGGAGAAATTCTGGGGATTCTAATGCTTGAAGGGTTTTTCAGCACCAGGTGAAGGGTGCATACAGACTTAAGCATTCAGCCTATGTATTTAAAATGTTACCTAACCAACTCATTTCCCTCATAGCTCTGTGTTTATAAACCTTATCACAGTTGCAGAGGTTCTGTGCAGGCTAGCTTGGTGCAGATGCTCCATCAGTGGTTTCTGACCACCAAACCGCTGGTTTAACTGGTAGTATAATGCTGGTGCTTTCATGTAGATCTAGTATCACTTTCTGGATGATAATTAATTGGTAGCTTAATCTGACATCCTTTGAGAATGTTTTGTTACTCCAGTTTGGATGGTGTGGCAAATGAGATAATGGAGTCTGACCACAAAGAAATTTGACCTTAACATCTGAAGCTTTCTCTGCAGAGATCTTAAGGTCTTCTGGGCAAGGATTATAATTTTATAACCCCTTTGGTTGAATTATTTTATCTGAAGTGCTATAACTTTAAATTGTTGTGAAGGAACACAACTTGTATGCTTGTTAGAAAGAAATCATATTTTTAAGTGAGAGTATTTTAACTGATGCTAAAAAAGTTCATGTGAACCAAGAACAGTCAAAGCCCATTCTTAGAGTGATAGTCATCAGAAAGGAAGTTTTATGTCATAAATATTAAATTTGTTTTTGCGTAGTCATTGATTTCTTCAAAATTTGCCACTGTATCATATTGAAAAAAACCCTGTATTTTTAAGCAGTATGTACCACATTATTGACCACTTCTTGAGGGGTTTTAAAGGTCTTTTTTAAATGTTCTTTCTAGTTATTTTTTAAACCACTTATTATGTGAAGTTAAGAAAGTTTGGAAAAATCTACTTATTATCTGAGAAGACATGCATTAAGGTGAATTTTAATGCCAGGCTCATGCTTTTGTGAACAGCACTGTGGTGTTTAAGAACAATACAACAGTGAGCACAAAAACAAACAAGGAAGGAAGAAGTCAGAAACAGGTTTGTTTAACAAACAAACCATCTGTCTCATGTCATTCAGTAAGTAATAGATCTACTTTTTTAATGGTTGGTACTAAGCTAAATAATTACAACACATCCCAGTAAGCAATGAGGATACTATATAATTTTAAATCAAAATTCCAGTATAGTACTGTTTTAAATTGCTTCCTGCTATAATCATAAAACACATAATTATCTAGTAGGCTTACATGGAGAAACAGTGTGAGTGAGAACTGGCAAAAATATTTTTGCTCACTTTTCTGTACAAACTGTAACTTTCTAAAATATATCATACCAATTGTCAGCCTTCAAAAGAAGGCTTTTATCATGAGACCTACTGCTCATGCACACAGAAAAGGAAAATCACAAGTTGATATAGATTATCTTAGTCTTCGGTTTTTATCCTTTTTTTTTCCACAATGCAGAATCTGAGTTAAGGGGACTTGTGGATTATTTTTTAATTATTTTGGAGTGTTTTGTTTATTTTTGGGGTGTTTTTTTTGGGGGTTTTTTTTTGGGTTTTTTTTTTTTTTTTTCTGCATTTGTTGACTGATTCAGAAGGGTGGAAAGATGAAAAAAAACCCACGCTGGAACATCCTTGATGAAGAAGGGGCAGTCTTAAAAATGTCATTGCAGTTAGATTCCATGTGTGATTTTTTAGTGATACATATAATAATGATCCCAAATATTTTTAACTATACTCATAACATGAGCTGATAGTGGAATTTCAGCATGAATTGTGCTTTTTTTTCTGACTTTTAATACATGATTAATTACTCTGTTAATGCCTTTGACTGCTATTCAGCATTTGAGTCAGCAGAAATATCAATGATTTCTAATGATGTGTGGCTTTTAAGATAGCTAGCTAGAACCAGTCATGTTATGTAACATATAGAGGCAGGGCCTCAGCTGAACTTCAACACTGAATGATGCCTATTTCTCCCAAACTGCTTGGATAGAGCAGGAAATCATGAATGAACTTAAGTCAACATTATGAGTAGAATTCAGATCTTAGAAGTCCAGCCCAGGTGAAAGCTCATGGGAATGGGGACAACTAACAAATGTTTCCGGCACTTTATTCTTTAACTGCAGTAAAGAATTGCAGGAGAAAATGGTCATAAACGACCTGGGGCATTGTGGAGGAAATATGTGTTTCAGAAACATGAAGTACACTGCACTCATGTAAAATGTGTCGCATCTCCAAAAGAGAGCTCAGAAGAAAGGTAAAAGCATGGTGAATTTGGCTGTACTTGGCTGTCTGCTTTTTTCTTTTTTTGGCCTGGGGGAGAGGGATGTCACAGGAGGAAAAAGGGCTCTGACTAGAAACCAAAGACCACGGACAGTTTGCACAGGTAAATTATTACAGGACTTGCAATTAACCCCAGATAAAACAGCAAATGTGTCAAATAAAATAGGATACTGCGAGTGGACCAAAACTTGTGGAGAGTAAAGCTCTGATGGTGAGTGATGGAAAAAAGCCAAAGCAGTGACACCCCCGAGAAGGAAAGCAATGAGGCTCTCAAATAGTTGCTGACAATTTCTTTGAGCCATGTCCTGAGTCAGGAATTTCTGGGATAATCTGTATGTTGTGGGAAGCTGCTCTTGATGATTTTCTTGAGCATAATCTTGATAACCTTGATCCAGCTTCATGTTAATGATGGCCTCATGAGATGCATGTTGGAACTAACTTCTAAAGAGATAAATAAATCCTTAACAGCTACCTTCACTGAGTATTAGTACTGTGTAGAAGACATCTGGGTGGTGACCTTTTTTGGCAGCCCTTATTCCTGAGCCAGCACCTGTTCCCAAGATGGCTTCATTTGGCAAATAGCTTCATTCCTAGGCAATGCCTGTCTTGTGCTGTTTGTGAGGTCTCTTTCCCTCCATGTTCTTTTTGTCACTGTGTATCCCGCTTGCTATCCAGCCAGGGAATTGCTGTGAATAAAGGGTCATAAGAGAAGAGTACCTAATTTGATCTGCCCACAAGAGATGCTCAGTGTAAATAAAGAGAGATAATGGAAAACTACTTTCTCTCCTGAAAAGTTAATGTGAATGACACATGGGTGTAGGCACAACCAGTATTTGAAAGAGAACTTTGTGAGAGTGACTAATCTTCTTTAGTGTAGGAAGGCAAAGTTGCCATACAGAATACTGAGGCTCCCTTATATTATTCTTACCTTTATTTTTCTTTTTTCTTCTTATTCTCTTTTTGTTTGTTTGTTTTCTTTAAGGTTTTGGGGTTTTGTTTGTTTGTTTGCTTTTTTTCTCTGTTCTGTTCAGTTCTAAAAGTGAGAAGGACTGGAACATAACACTTCTGCAAACTGTCATTATTAAGCCCTGAAAAAGTGCAATTTTGACTATGCTGTTGCTTTTTCTTTCCAAAACTAAATGTATTGGATTTCAGGCTCCTACCCTACACGTCCACCCTGAGGAATAAGATGTACATGTGGAATTTGCAAGGTCAGAGACAATATAGCATAGAAATCTGCTGCTTTTGTTTTAAAATCTCAAGTATGTATTTCCTGTGTCTTTATTCAGTGAAGATAGATAAAGGCTAAATGTAGCAGAAATTGAGCTTAGAGCAAGTTTCTAACATAAAAACACAGATTTATAATAGAACTTGGCAAGTGGATGTTGTCTTTCATCCAGAGATCACAATCTACAATGTGTACTTTGGGGTTTGCAGCCATGCCTGGCTGGACAGGGGAATTCGGAGTTCTCTGCCTTTCATCTTTTTTGAAAAATGTCCTCACTGGTTTGATTGCTTTTGACCAAAGGATGCATGTATGAAAACTTTTACTTATTTGAAGGGAAAAAATGGCGCTCCAAGGTTAGGGACTAAATTAGTTGCATTAAAAAAAAAAAAAAAGAAGCATGCAAGGAAATTAAATTCACTTCCTGCAAAACATGCATCAGCAAGATGTAGAGTCCACTTTCTTTTCCTAGTTCTGCCATGAGCATTAGGGTTATGTTTTATATATATATATATGAACAATGTATTTGATGTAGCAGCAGCAAGCAGCCATTCTTTATATCAATTAAGACCAGAGTGCCAGTATTAAAACTGTGTTATAGGTAGCAGGCACCCCATATTGCTTGCACAGCAAAGCAGCAGTTACTACAACTCACATTTTTGGGGTGGGAGGTGCCTTTTGTGTAGCTTATCTTTTTCAGTCCTGAGGTTCCCCTATGGAACTGAGAGGTTTATTAATAAATAGCAGAGTATACTGAGTATGTATCTTATTTGGAAGGCTGGTGATTTTGAGCTGAGCACAGGAAAACTTGTGGTGAGTTCCTGGCTTCCAGCCATAATTTTTTTTCAGTGGCTTTGTAGTTTCTAAATATGCATGTGCTGTTCCCTTAACAGATCATACTGAAGTTTTTTTAGCTTATCTGTTTCCAACAGATTCTTTAGATGGAGATATTATTTGAAAGGTCTGGTAGCTGTTCCCTCCCTGGGTAGTTGCCCCAGAAACTCATGACTTTCAGCAGGTAGAAGGAAGAGAGCAATTTGCCTGAACGTAAGCCAGGATCAACGTTGCTCAGAGCTACAGGTGCTTATCCAACTGAAATTGGCTTGAGCTATTCCAGGGCTCATTCCTCCTCTGAGGGAGAAGGGAGACCCGCATATTCAGTTGGTTTCTTGACATGGGATGAAGTTTTATGAAACTGATTTGTGTTAGTAGCATATAGAGGGACCAGTTATAGCATGGCTACAGAATTAACAACTTAAAGTTGTCAACACAGTCTATTTTCAGTATATGTCACTATATTTCATTGGAATTCTACCCCTGCAAAGGGAGGTTGGACTTCAAACCAATTGATACACACTGTATATTGTTGCAAACTGCTGAAGAAATCAGCAAAAGAAAATTTATTTCCTTTACCATACATTGCAGTTGCATCTTCAGTGATTATTCTCTTGACACAGTGATCCAAGCATTTATTGACAAGTCTGCAAAATGTTGATGGCATTGTGTTTTTCAGTAGGCAATATTTCTAAGGATCAGAATTCAGAGGCCAGACGGTGATCTAAATACCATCTTAGCTGGCAACATTACAAAAGCATTTTTTATTTTTAGAGACTTTTCAGCCCATACTGTGCAATATCAGATATGTTGGCCATAGCATAATTGAGTGTCGCAGTAATTCTTGTATATCTAGTCCATGAAGCATACTTTTATATTTGCAAGCCATTATTCCCATAAGACGGTGGTTATGAAGTGCTTTTTAAGCTTGGAAGGCAGTCTATAAGTGTTGGCAAATTCTGTTGGGGGGCTGGTGAGGCTGAAGCAGTAGGAATAGAACAGCCAGACAGGAGGTAAAACTAGTGCTACCTTCAAACCCTTGTGATACTTGTGCAAATTTCCACCTGCAAGAACTGAAGCCCCTTCTCCATTTTCCTAGCTGTATGCTCTGTCCTGAGACCAAAATGAAATCCTGTATTTCTACTGAAGAATAGGCAAACCTAGGTGAGGAGCTGTAAATCAATAGATTGGTCTTTATAGTGAGCAAATAATGAATCGGTTTTTCAACTATGGTTTGTTTTTCTTGTTGTGATGACTGGTGTATTTTAAGGACTCCATCACCCACTCTGGGAGCAGGACTTCTGGAGTGTGTATCTCCTGGTGCCTTTTTCAGGTGAGTGAAGACTTCAGAGTTGAGCTGAACAACGAGCTGTTAGTATATGCCTGAAGAGCAATTATTTAATTAACAAAACGCTCAGTGAAACTGTATTTCACATTATATGAAACTATTTTCTTTTCTTGTTTTATTCTGAGAGGAGTGTGATCTTACTTGTAAATGCATTTTCAACCATTGTTGCTGCACTATTGCTGCTGCTTGATCTTGATTTACTTAGAAGTTACTTTTCTTAAGGAACACGCCAGAGCTATGGAAGCTTAAATCTAAATTGCAACACGCAGAGTAAAAACTGTACAGTAGAATATAAATTGGTTGAATTATAATGAACAATTGCTGCTCACTTGTAACAACTGAAACTCCATGGCATAGTACTGAGCATATTTTAAGAAGAAAAAGTCTTACTGTTGTTTTCATTCCTAAGTTGGACCTATGGAGAAAACACTGGTGTTTTTTCCTGTGTGCATCATGGTCGGCTGGTCATCTACTGTTAGGAGAATCACAAAACGATTACAGGCTGGGACAGAGGACTTCTCAACCATAAAAACACGTCAGTACATGTTTAGTGAATGCTAAGGGTAATTTTTATCACCCACAACACTTAACTTACTAAAAGGATTATGGGGATCTCAGCAGAGAGATTCTGCCTTTTAGATTGTCTTCAGAACTGGCCTTGATTTATAAGTAAGAAGTAATTAAGGATTTATAAGATATGATCAGTTTCATGCATCTGTACAGCAGAGCGAATGTGTATGCTGAATGTAGCAGTAGGAAAGCTGTACAAACTGTAATAAGTAATGAGTAAAGTGGGATTTTTTTGGTTTGGTTTGGTTTTGGGTTTTTGTTTTTTTGTTTGTTTTTTTTTTTTTACTGAAATCTATAGTGTTTTCTGACTGCTCAGAAGCTAATGCCTGGCATGTGTTATTGCTTAATTATATCCTGTTGTGTGATTTACAATACATGCAATCTGATCCTGGAGACAAATGGTCTTTCAAAATTATAATGTGTTTTTCATCCTTATTAAGTCTTTGGATTTTGTTAGAATGTGAGCACGGGCATGCTTTCACTCTCTTCAGTTTGCCCTTGTAAAAATTAAAAAGTAGTTTGCTTTTTTTAAATCTGCTCCTAATGATAGATTTTCTCCTGTCAGGTTGTCAGCTATTTCAAACCCTTAAAATCCCTGAACAAATTAAATTACAAATCTTTCTGTGACTGTTCATTTCCAACAGGCTTCTGTTATCTTTCCATCTGTAACTGTATTAAGGGTGATTGCCCTGTAATTCCTTGCTTCTGGCTCCCCCTCTGGCTGAGCAGTTAAACTTTTAGAGCTACAAAAATGTGTAACACCTCCTCTGTTGACTCTTTTGAGGAGACATTGAAAAATCATGACATTGAGGCAGAATATATAAATGATTTCTGTTAAAAACAAGCAAACAAACAAAAACACACACTAAGAAACAAAACCAAACAAAAAAAAAAGTAAAAAGAGAATGCCTAAAGAACCACATACCCCAACAAAACAAATAAACACATTAAAAAAACAGACAAAACCCAACAAAAAGAAACCCATACACAAAAAAACCACCACCCTTACTTGAGTGTCAATAATTGCAATGCCTTTAGCAGGATTTTGAATAGGATTTAGAGACTTCTTTGTCATTTATTTGGCTCTCATGGGCTTCCATGAGACTACTAACAGTGTGGCTTGAGTGTGGTTTGAATGCTTGCTAATGTTAGGGAAACTAGGCTAGCTGATATATTCCACAGGCTATTTTCCTTCATGTTTCTTAATTATGAACAGTTAGCTTGAGTGGGTGGTGTTTTTGACAACCTTCAGAAGAATATTGCAAAAAAGTCTTTGCAAAGCTCCTGTTTGAACACAGTACAGACTACAGGGTTATGGCATCTCTTTTGTGTTGTTTGTTATTGAATATCTCAGCCTTCACTATGTGATCCTGTTTTTCATGGTGCAGGCAACTTTGATGCGATCTTTGTCATATAAACCAAAAGTACAGAATTTAATACAAAAGCTGTAGGATAGCTGAAAAAGCACCGAAGTGACTCCAAAGCCCCAAGTGTCTCAACTGCTTTTGAAATATTTTTTCATGTTTGTCAGAATTCCTCTAGCATTGTCTCTAATCATTTTAAAAATTCAGGTGGCATTATTATTACATTCTAACTCTGCAAATAAAAATATCTGTAACTATTCATTTAAGTATTCCCAGCAGAATCCCAGCAATTCAGCTGAACTGTGTTTGCATGCAAGGTTAAGAACAAAGAGACCAAAGACGTTTCCAGTCATGTTGAAGGGAGTCTTTTATGGACCAACAAATGGATTCTGAAAGGGTAAACCTTTGTTTAGGATCTTGTCAGGGTTGTCTGAATGACAACCTGGAAAAAGAAGAAAACATGGACATGCTTAACAAGACAAAGGAAGAAAAAGTAGATATTGGTAGTATCTATTAGTTCCTAATCTGTTTTTCATGCTGCAGCACTAGCCTTTTGTTCTCTTCCCTGACCATCCATACGTGCCAAGGTAGTGTTACTTTCTTAAAGCACCCTACCACTTGCTACTTCTTGAAGACAGTGAGCCTAATTTCAGAGGCAGGACAGCCTGCTTCAGGGGGTCAGGAGCAGCCCACAGGAATTTTCCCTTGCATTTCCTCCTGTGTTGCTACTACCAGAGGACAGAATATCTGTACTGAGGTTTCCATGGGACAAGGAGGAGATGGGTGGTACTCTCTGAGTTTTCTAGGATTTTCATGGTATTTCAATATTGTCTTTAAACCCTCAAAGGGATAAAATAAAGTTTTGAAAGCATAAAAAATGAGAAATGCAATATTATGTGGGGCTTGTCAGAAATGAACATTAAAGCATGCTTAGTTCTTCTTTCCCCTCTGCCCCAAATTACATGGCTCATTGATGCATTAAAATGTCTTTTGAGCTGTTATTCCTAAATTGGCTGAAGTAGCCCACGTGAATTTGAAATATCAATGTCAGACTTTGGGGGGACTGTACAGAGTGTGGGGTTGGGAGGGAAACTCACCTCTGGTCTGTTCAGCCTGCCCGGCATTCATTCCACAGTGCCCCTTGTCCTTTCCACCGTCCATTCCAAAAGCTATGCTGTGGGGCTACTGCCAGGGACAAGGTGAAACGTGCCTCCCTGCTTCAGAGTGCCCTTGGCTTTTTCATGGTTTTGGATCTCTTTTCTCAGATCCAGCTGGTTAATAGGCTAATGACTCTGTGAAGTGAGAGTCAGGAGAATGACAAGCTGCTTCTGTTGTGGCAAGAGAGGAGGAAATGAGACCCAAGGGAAGGCTAAGCTTCCTGTGCTGGAGTCACGCCTGACTTGGGTTACACGTTTTAGTTTAATAGTCCTGTAGATGAGGCTTAAGGTTTAGTAGGCTTGGTAGTTTCTGGTCTAGTAGAGTTTAAAAACAGGATGAAATTTTGTGTTAGGGGGGTCAGATAATCCATACAAGATAGAATTATAGTTTTTCAGACATAAAACCTGAACTATCTTTTTAATACATACAGTTGGTACTGAATATGCCATTTGGGTGAATTCAGATACCACTGGGCACAGAAAAATACATCATACAGAGGTCTTTAACATTATGTTTTACATTGAATGTCCTGATTTGTCTGCTAAAGAGCAAAAAGAATGAAAAAAGGGAAAGAAATATGGAACTTAATGAATATTTAGGCTATTCAACCTATTATGTTGGTTGACTGCTGAGAATTTTCTCTGTCTTAATCAGAGATCTGTAATTTGAGCCCATCTTCCCTCCTGCACTTTGCTATTTTGGAATACAGTTTATGGTTCTGCTTTGGACTTTATAGTTCCAAACAGGTCCACAGAGAGGAATCAGGCATAGCCTTTGTTGATGTGTTGATGCTTTTCATTATGATTACTACAGCTACAAAAGATCTGAGACAGGGTAGGCTCTCCTTTTCCCCCTCATTATCCCTTGAGAAATACAGCCTTTCCAGAGCCAAAGCCTTGTCCTTCTATTTTGGTAAGTTTATAGCATCTGGGGAGCCACTAAATTGTTTCATGATGTTTATCATTCTTTCTTTTTCCTTCATATATTGCAAGATACAGTTCTTTGTATGGCTGTGCATAACTAATTTCTGCTATTTAGGCATGGCAGATAGACCACCACGCAGCCCAACTTTGGCCAATTCTTCCACGGTCTGTTGCTGTTGGCCAACACCGATTTCTGATCTCCTTGGTCTCCGAAGTACCTATGTCTTGCGTCACCATCAAACCGCCTAGTTTTGTGTCATCCAGGTCTCAAATTTAAATTTAAAGATATTTTATCAATATCTTCTGACCTGGACTCCTAAGGGAAAGCAGAAACAAAGACTGAGGTTACTTTAGGGAGAATGAGCCACCTTACACAGCAGCAAATATGCAGGCAACTGGTGCAAAGCAGAGCTTATGGCTTCGAGTAATATTTTGGATATCCTAATCCTATATAAGATGTGGATGTAGGAGTACAGAGTTGTCCTGCAAGGAAAGGTCATGATGGATCCCTCTTGTCAGAAATCTAGGAGAAATGCTGCCAGTTTGTCAGAGCAACCCCAGTGCCCCTCTGCAGAATACAGGCACCTGCAAGCAATCTGCTTTGCCAAAGGGGGTGGATGTGCTTCCCTACTGAGCTACAGAGCTGTATTCACCATGACTAAAGCTGTAAGTTACACCAAAATTTGGGGGGCGGTGGGAGAGGGGGGGAGGTCAGGGAAGTATATTGGAACACTGAACTCACTCGGAGAGAAGAAAAAGGATGAGGCTGGATCCAAGATACAGTATGTACTCCATATTTCAGGGTAACTTAAGCATTCCCAAACATTCAGGCTCTCTCAGAAGTATTGACTGTTAAATAGAGAGAAGTTCTTAGCCTTCATAGTAAAGAAAACTATAAGATGCTAAACTGAATGTCTTACTAAAGTATTATTAAGTAATATACATACTTAAGTGTGATAAATCCTTTTGGAGATTTATCTCCAACTTCCTGTTCAGATTATATCTTCCTGGCAGACATACATAATCACAGAGTCAGTTCTTGTTGAAACTTGTGTAAACCTGGGCAGGTTTTAAACTACCTACCTTATGTGCTGTCAGGAGTATTGCTGAGGGAGCAGAGAGCACTGCAAAAGCTGAAAAACCTACTTGGGTGCGGGGACAAGATCAGAGGGCCCCTGCCTGCTCTGAGCTCAGTGCTGCTTCATCCCTGACCCTACATATGTACCTAGCATAAGACTAGGACGTAGCCATGCAGCATCACATGTTGTAGTGTGGTATGAGTATCATCTTGTCATCTGAGCTTTCAAATAAGAATGAGCTCTTAGTAATGCTTTATATGAAAACTAAATAGATAACTTGAGACACTGAAAGAAATTTCACAATCTTATTCTTCCGTCCACAACTTCAAATTCTGAAAGTGTCTTTTCTGTAATACTCACCAACATTTTGCTTTCCAGTACCAGAACTCTCTTGCTATTTATTGTTCTTGATATATATATACACACATATATATATATAATTATTATATTTATTTTTATTTATATTTATATATAATATGTAATATATATCATTTATATTTAATTTACTTTTTAAAATTTGGCCTTTTTTTTTTTAATTGGCTGTTCTTAATGTAGTGATTTTAATGCTAGAACAGGTATTTTTAAATATCATCAGTATTTTAAATATTGTCAATACCTTTCTCTAAATTATATCTAATTTGAAGTGGGGAAAGGGCAATTGTTGAGGGGAATGAAAACTGTGAATATACACTAAAACAATTAATTCAGAGCTGAGAATCTGAAAGCCAAATCTGCTCTTCTGGTGAACTTCTGGCAGGTTTGCTCATTTGTATGCAAGAGTTAAAATTTGGCTTAGATGGAGGGAGTATAGAAGCTATGTCTCAAAAGATAACAGTGGTACTGAGCTAAAGTAAATGATTTGCTAATTATAAGAAAACAGGGAGAATGTTTCCATTTTGCCCCTCTGGTGGATGGTTTTTAGGCTGTTCATTTGTACTGAAAAATGTTCACGTTTGAAGCAATTGCGCATTGTGTGTAGATTTTGCAAACAAGATATGAAGCTAGTTTCAGTGCTCAAGAAAGAAAATTAAAGTATTAATTCTACAACTTGTCACTGCCCCAGTACACATTTGCAAATGCAGCAGTAAAGAAGCACTAGTTTTCTGAGAGTTTGCCCATATGTAGTGAGCCCAAAATAACAAATTAATGGAACAGAATTACAGCCAATGCTAATTTGCACTCCGCCTCACTTACCATATAATTTTTTCCTGAAATGTATTCCTATTTTCAAAATTGTTTGAGTATCAAAATACTTTAGAATATTTGCTAATATGCTGGAATTACCATGATGAACAACATTCATTAATGTTTATTCCAAGTAGTTATACATGTTTTTTCTTTCTTTTTAACTCATTTGCTTCTAATATTAGTAAATTAAAAAATTATCTCCTCTGTGTTGCAGCAAATCATCCATTTTCCTCTGAAATAACATAGGGCTCCTCTCTGCTGGACCCAGTACAAGTCTGAAGGAAAAAAAAAATTGGTCCTTGCTGTAAATAATTTAGAAGAAAGATTAAAACAAGAGATTGGCAGAGATAGAGCTCAAGGAAACATGAGGCATTGCTGGCTTTGCCACCTTACCTTAATGGTTGCCTTTTTAGGAAGAGTGTTAGATAAGGAATGAGGAGCCTTGTATTTCTTCAGGGAAACTGGACCAAAGCCAACAGAAGAAAGCACACAGGGACTTGGGTAACACTATTATCTGCTTCACAGCTGTGGCCTCATCAGAGATGGAGGTGTTACATGAAAGGTAGTATATAACAACCTTGAATGTACCTGAGTTGCAATAAATAGGCATTTATTCAAGCAGGCCAGAGTGGGATGGGGTGCTTTTGTTAGTTTGAAGGAGTTGTCCTAGGAGAAAAGGTGCAGACCAACAAGTACTGACATACGTGTTCTTCACCCAAAGTGGGGCCATCGGGGCAGTCCTCCTCTAGCACTGGCAGCATTCCTGGTTCCTTTACACCTTCAACAGCAGCGACAGCAGCTTTGCTGTTTGGGATAAGCCTCAGCTGCTTTTTCTGCTCCTGTTTTATGTCTCCTAGGCCTTGGTAAGTACAGTGATGCTGGGTTAGAGGAGGCAGCTGTGGATGTGTTTGTGGTGAGGGTAGGCTGGTACTGGGTAAAGAACTGGAGAGGAGCAGGGTGAGATGAGGAGAGACTATGGGAAGGGAAATACACCTTCATAAAACACCAATCCAGTTCTTTTGACAAATTAGAATGGACCATCTCTCTAGAGTTATAATTACTCTGGTTTTGTTTCAGGCTCCTAAAATTCTTGTAGTATAATCATTGTTCAGCAGATAAAACAGGACTGCTATATGGCATAATTTTGGACAGCTTTTTATTAATTCCCACTGGTTTTATGAAAGAGAAGGTGTGTACGAGTGTTCATTCCTTGATTCTATTACACTTCAATGTGTTAGCAGCTTACAGTAATATATATCACTCCAGTGTTGACCAGATGAAAAGACAATATTGCTAAATATAACTTTTTTTTTAATATTAGAAAAACTTGGATTTGTCTTCTTGCCATGCTACAACGAATCAACAAAGAATGGTGTGTAGTATGTACTAGTATATTTAATGATTTAAAGTTAGAAATCCACCATTAAAGCTACTGTTTTCATTTTTTAAAATGTCGTGCAAGAAACTGTTGTGTTTGGCTTTCCAATGCTGCTTACAACCTGTAATGTGCTCTCAGCATGACTTTATAAGTCAGAATCATTACTGAAAATAATGACATGGGCACAAAGGCTGAAGCAGCTCTCTGTCCAGATTATAAAATATTCATATATATATGTGCAGTAGGATACATGTACGTGGGATGCTGAGTCTTCTTCAGATCTAAGCTCTAGTTAAACATTCATATTTTCACAGTGCAAAGAAGTTTAGGACATTGCCATGTGTAGAATGAATCCTGATGCTGCTTATTTGTTGACTGCTGTGGGTTAGCCTATCAGCTGTAATTATAAAAAAAAAAAAAAAGAAAACTGAAGTCAACCCCTCCAACCCACACACATTTATATTTAATTTTTCAACTAAGTCGTGTAATAAAGTATGAATGTAACAGTATTTCTGAAGAAATCCACTGTTTTGAAGTAAGTAAATATGTCTGATTTATCTTGGTGACAGGTATAAGGATAAAAGCTGTGCAGAAGTTAGGTGAGGCCTTAGTGTTATGGCTGATTAGCTAGAAGACCTTTTGTAGAAAAAGGCAGGATGATCACTTTTTTCTCATGTTTGGGCTTGTTTTGTTTTTTTGGTTTTTGGGGGTTTTTTCCCTTAAAAAATATGGAGAATTGTGACAATTTATGCTCCTTAATTTACCTTCTGTTAAAAGTTTCCTTCCTGCTTCTGGTCACTTTTTGTTAACAATTTAAGAAGAAAAGTCCTTACCTTCTCCTTTATGTTCTCCAAAAAATGTGATGTGTACCATGGAACTCCACTTTAGTCAGATCTCTAAGACACATTTTTGTAAATATAATATTTATATACTCTTTCATATACTTATATTCATAATTCTGGCTGCATTTTATGCTTTGTTTTGCTTGCATGGATAACAGTTGGGATGGATTTGTTCACCCTAGATGATATTTATTCCTTTTACTTCATTACACATAATCCACCTGTGCTAGATCTTAAGGTCTGTGTACACTTTATACTCTACTAGAGAGCTTATCAGCTTCTCTGCAGGCAGCTCAATTTGAATTTTAAAACTGGAAATGAATGAATTTGTGCTGCTTCTTCAGCTTCTCACAGAGCTACTCTTGCACCCTCCTAATGGTGTGATAACTGGGGGATATCAAGCTTGCAGGGTGTTGTTGATTATGGCTGAAGGGTTTATGATTTCATTCTGATCAGAAGCTACTTCTACTATTATTAAGTCTGCACTCCTCTACCTCTTTCCCCTTTTGAGAAAGTCTGAGATTTGTTCACTGGGATAAAGACATCAGGAAAAAAACAAGAGCAATAGGTACTTTTAATTTTAGACAGAATCGAAGTCCAGGCCCAGATGTACAAATAATATTCATGTAAATTACTCACTTCATTATCCTGTAAGACAAATGTTAACTCATACTTGGCTTTCAAGTCAGGTAGGTGTTTAAGAAGTTGCTGAACATCATTGGAATTTCTTATTGGTAGCCTGAGTTACTGCTATTCCTTCTTTACAATGCACACTGAAGTAATGAAAACATCAGATTTTAAAATTTAGTCTAATTCAATTTTTGAATGCATTAATTTATTTTAACTTATCAGTGTACCGTAATCCACTCAAGCTAATCCTCATTAAAACTTAGAGTCATAGCAATGTCTTGATTGGAAGGGATCTTAAAGATCACCTGCTTCCAACCCCCATGCCATAGGTAGGGACAACTTCTACTACAGCAGATTGTTCAGGGACCCATCCAACCTGGCCTTGAACACTTCCAGAGATAGAACACCTATGCCTCGCCTGGGCAACCTGTCCCAATGCCTTACCATCCTCACAGGAAATTATTCCTAGCATCTAATCTAAACCTACCCCCTTTCATCTGAAAGGCATTGTCTCCTGTCCTATCACTATCGCTGACAAAGTTGTTTAACAGTGCCAGTCCTAGTACCAACCCCTGAGGAACGCCACTAGTCACTGATGTCTACCTGGACATCGAGCCCTGGACCACAAATCTTTGCGTGTGATTGTTCAGCCAATTCTGTATCTACCAAGTGGTCCACACATCAAGTCCGTGTCTCTCGGGTTTAGAGACAAGGATGTCATGTGAGTCAGTGTACCTTACAACCCAATCAATTCTGTGATACGATTCTGTGACACATCAGGCTGTTCTGAACCCCATCCAACCCAAACTTTAAGACTTCCAGGGCTGGGACATCCACTTTGGGCAACTCGTGCCTTTGCCTCACCACACTTTCAATATCAAGAGAAATATTTGCAAACTATTGGTCCTCTTGTGGTTAAGACGCAGGGCTGGTACCCTTGAGACCGCGGGTTCAATTCCCGGTCAGGGAGCTCCCCGGGCAAGATGGT
>JAWWES010000115.1:61017955-61099194 GCA_035583135.1 Lophotriccus pileatus
TCACCTAAAAAATCCACTGCGCAGGCTCGAAGGCCTTGTCTGCATATGCGGGTAAGGACCTTCCCCGGCTCTTCGTTAGCGAAGGCGGGCCATGATTGGTCCTCTTGTGGATCAGAGGATGCCTTTCTTCGTATGGAAATTGTAAGTAATGTAAAGGAGAGTGATGCTGAAGTAGAAAATGTTCTTTAGTCCCTCCTTTTGATTTTCCTTGTCATAAAATAGACTTTTATCTACTCTTAGGAGGCACTTTATAAAATGATGTGCAGAGAGAAGCGAGGAGAATATAGACAATGAGATTGAAGTACACATAGTTAGCATTCAGTTCTTTTAATAGGAAATTGTAGTATCTTGATGAAATACACAGATAGAGATAATTAGTTTTTCATTTAAGCAGAAATGATTTTATCTTCAAATATTCTGTCCAATATGTTTTGACACTGCAAAATTCATAGCTTTGTATTTTCAATTTTCTGAAATAACATAAAAAAAAATGAAAAATCATAGTATAGAGATCAATTGGATTACATTCATGTTGGCTAAAAGGGCCTATATGTATGGCATTTTTTATCTTAGTTGGCTAGTGATTGGAAGGAATCTGCAGTAAGTGAAGGAACTTCATTAGCCTGTTGGTTCACTAGTACTGAGTTAAGTGATGGAATACCTTCTCTTCTGTACAGTGTAATTTTGTCAAGGAGATAAATTGCAGGGTGCATTTTGTCGTGTTGTGTTTTCGTGTTAGCTGATTGTAATTATTGTTCATGGGGTTACTGAAGTTAATTTCTATATGGGAGAGATGTAATTTTCCTAGCTATATAATGCAAAACATGTTCAACTGTCACTAATATATTTAAGTTTTTTTAGAGTGAATTCTCTATGCTGATTAGACAGAACCATAGCACACCCGAAAGAAAAATACAGGGTTTATAGGATTTGCTTATACTTACGCACTCTGCTTTGAAACATGTTTCTAAAAGGAAACACTCTCCAAAGTTTAAATAAATCAAGTGGGCAGAACTGTGACTTTCCCAGCAGTCCGCAGTCATGGTGTGACTTCACTGATAATTTCTTTTCCCTCCTACTTTGCTTTTGGCTGCTGGCTAGTTTAGTTAGTTTCTTTCTCTGCCATACATTAGTGGGAAGAAGATGTGTTAGTTCTTAATTTCTGAGCCATGTGACTTGCACTTTCTAAGAATAGATCCGTAGAATTTGAGGAATAAATTCCACAGCTCTTTGAAAAATAAATTGGGGGTGACACAGGCTTCAGGTAAAATGTCTAAGAGTTTTTCTTCTAGAAAGAAATCTACACTACTGGTGGACTTCAAGTAAAATCAAAAGCAGTCTTTTTGGGAATACAGAGCTTTTGGGAGCATGAACTTAAAATCAGTAAACCCAGGGTAGGTTAGCCAGTGCTAGATGGCAGTTGCAGGCAGGGGTGTGTCATTCACACAGCGTTCAAGAATCCTGATCAGAAGTTGTCTCCCCTGTGACCTGCTGTACAACACGGTGTATATTCTTTGAAAGTGAAGAGAAGGACTAGTCTGATTTCTGCTTTTCCCTGTGCACTCATGTTTATCCCCCAAAGACACAACACATTTTTCCTTAAGAAAGCAAACATACTTAGATGATGGATATCTGAATAAAAGGGACTCATTTTAGTGTCCCTTGGTAATTACTCAGGGCCACCATGATATCGTGTTGATATGAACATATATGGAAATCAGTCAGTCTTTTTTTTTTTTTTTTTTGAAGCCTAGCAGATACCTCGAATCTGTAGTGGCCTTATGATGAGTCAGTTTTATATTCAAAGCAATCTTCCTGCCTGGTGAGTAGAAAGTGAGAAAAAAGTTAATAAAGGAAACACAGTTTCTCTCTCTCTGTAGGTCACATTTTCATTAAAAGGAGATGTATTTGTATCATTCGGTTACGAGACCTTTGAAGGCAACATTTCATTTTCTCAAAATGCAGTAGGCTTGTATAGTTTGTTGGTGTTTTCTGTCAAGAGGGAAAGCTCCATAGGCACCTAAAATGTTGCATACTATGCTTGCCTGTTTAACATCAGGGGAAGGAAGAGAGTCAAGTCACCTTTCTTATGAACTGCTGCTTCATATCACTGTTTCCTAGCTCTGTGTTATTTCAGGAATAATAGAGTTTGCTGGCTGATTGGTGGGACTCCATGGTGAAAAATTAAATAGTTAGCCCCTTTAAAAAAATGGGCCTTTTTTCTCAAGAATGTTGAGGTAATAAATGTTCGCTGTGTTCAGATTAATTACAAATATTATTTGTACAAACCTATGAACTGTAGACTCGTTATACTTACATGGTAAATATCAGCAAACAGTTTTCCAGTTACTTCACTGTCCGCTCTTGTTCTGTTGACTCTGCACCTGGTTGTAGTCTTGTTTCTTCTTCATTAGTCATAGAGCAGTCTGGTGACTTTCAGGAAAACCATATGTATAGAGTTTAACCAGTAAGTGCACTTAAATGTTAGCCAGTGTTCCTCTCTGTCCTTCCTTACTCTTATCCAAAACCATGGAGTCATGATTTATTTTTCTATAGTTTTTCAAGTTCTATGGGGAAATATATCCTTGAAAGCTACAGGTTAAGACTGACAGATTTGAAACCTCTGTCACATTGTCCTTTTAACTGAGCACAGTTTCTGTTGTTAGGATTTGTTGGTTTTGGGTTTTGTTTTGGTGGGGGTTTTTTTGTGGTTTTTTTTCTTTTTTTTTCTTTTTTTTCACTGCCTTAAATCACCATAATAAAATATAACAACAGAAGTGCTTTATCTTTTGTGAATGAAGACAAGCCCTGTTTTTGTCTTTAAAGGAGGGATGCATATGCATAAATGAGTAATTTATTCAAATGTTTTGTGTACAAAATACACAGGGTTATTGTCTACTTTGGGAAAAGGATCAGAGTAAAAAAGAGCAACTATTAATACCACTTACAATTCTGAATCCTACAATGAATCATCACAGCATTAGTTACCATTAATTTGACATAATGCAGAAGTGGTAGAGAGAGATTCTTTGTGGTTAAATGGTTAACTATACTTTGTTTGTAAGAGAGGAAGAAGGAGACTTTCTCCTTTTTATGAAATTCAGTTACTTTCACGCATATTGCTTGTGTATAGACTATATAGGGTTTCCTATGATAAAACTGTACTATGGCACCTAAGGGATGGCATTGGCCTTCCTATCAACTTCCCTTTTTTCTTTTCTTTTTTCTTTTTTCTTTTTTTTTTTCTTTTCATTCCCCAGTAACTGGAAGCTCTTTAACTATGGCATCCATGAGATGGAAATGCAGTTATCTATTACAGAGGTCACTGTTGAAAGAAGCTTTCTGGAGAAAACCAGTGAATTTCAACACAGTGAAATTCAGTGGTGCCAAATTAATTCATTTTGGGCATCTAAATGACTCTCCATCCTGTACAGGGACAGAGCACAATGCATACCTACTCTGCCAAAGTTTCCTATTGATTTCCATTAGGTCAGGTTTCCTTTCAAAGCACCACCTTTAGTGGATCATGTTTAGTTACCAAAGCAAGGAGTTACTCCTGTCAGGCACATCTTGGATTTGGAAAACTTCCATAATTACAAACACTTGCTTGTATTCCAGTGCTTGACAGAATGCCAGAATTAGAACTGCTTTTAATTATACAAAGGCTGCTGCAGCTACTTCATCTTTTACATGGCATATCCATTGTAGATTTCTACTTTAAAGGATCATGGACTTTCTCCAAAGAGGAGGAGGTCTTACTCATCATTGTATTTCCTAATTTATCCATGCAGAGTAGCAATCTGTCCTTACCTCTGAGCAAAGATTACACGGAGAATGACTGACATGAAAGTTTCCATTTTTGCAAGATCTCCTGGCTCTTCCAAAATATGCTACAATCTTTCTTAGAATTTAAAGCTATGCTATATCTGTCCAGTGAGAACACTACATTTTATGATGCATTTCCCCTGCTGTTTCATTATTTTTAGGACTGAATCCTCCAAACTGCAGCTTGAGTGACTAAGATTCTACTGAGATCCATTTTAGGGAAAAGTATAAATGGATTTATTTATGCAAGTTTGAAGGAAGCTAAAAACCTAAAGTTAATTCAACATCTATTCCTAAATACTGCTTCAACCTGTAGCCCTGTGAATAACACAAATCTCTAAGATTATAGAAGAGGGCAAATATTAAAAGACGTGTTATTTCTGAGGTGTATATTCTTACACTTCTGAATTTCTTCCATTACTTCTTGCAGTTTATTCTGATGCTGAAAATATAGAAAGTAACTTGTGGGATAATTCATTCTGCACTTTTATAAGCAGTGATATTGGAAAGTATCTTTCCACTGATCAGATTATACTCAGAAGTGTTCTGGCCTGTGATGTAAGTTAGTTAGAAATGGATCCTTAGTGGCAATGGAAAACAGACAGAAAAAAAAGTTCCTATCCAAAATGTACTCAAGAAACCTATTGTATAAAGTTAAGTTAAAAACTGCACTATGCTGAAAAATAAGTACTGAGTTGTTGCATCCTCTTACAGTGCAGTTGGTGTATATTCAGGATTGGTATGCCAATTGTCTGGATGTGGAATTACCTTATGATACTCGGTAAACCCTTACACATAAGAAGATATGAAGAAATGCTTCATTGGTTCCCTTGGATTATGGCTTTTTTCCCCCTCTTTCAGCGTGTGAACATGATTAATGTGTTTGACTAACTTTTCTTACATCAGAAAACATAAATACTAAAGGGAAGATAGGTGTGGGCAAAAGACATATAAGAAAGTCCTAAAAAATATATAGATTTTTCCTAGCTTTTGTTAAAGATAATGTTTTGTTTTTTCTTGCTTTTGTTAAAGATAATGAAATTTAATTTAGGATTGGTTTTGGTAGTATCTGTGCCCAAGAAATCTTGTCAGAGGTTGATAAAACTGAATTTTATAAATGGAAAGTGCTTCCTTAACAAGATTAAGAATAAAAGTGTTCAGGAGCTGTTCTGTGGCATTGGCTGTGATAACCAAGCTGGCTGCCACTAACCATTAGTTACAGAAATGTTTATTGCTTGCCCTGTTCTCACTTGCCAGGTGTTTAGAATTTTAGTTGTCTTTTGCATGGGAAAAAAAAATCAGCAAAAATATTGTAGAGATTTCTGAATGCAAGGACTAAGTACTACGCATTTGTTTGCATCAAAAAGAAGCAGTATGATGTCCCTAAGCTTTCAAGAAAGGACTTGACTCTTCACAAGGAATTGTGTCAAGGGAGTGGCTTTTTCTGTGCCTGGGAGAATCCTGTTGGAGTTGTAAGCCTTTGAAATATCGCAGCTCAGCAGAGTCTTATTAAGAACTCAGTCTAACACCCTGTGGATTCTGACTATATTCAAACATGATTGACCAATACTGTTAGAGGTTAAGCACATCTTTATTGCTGACACTCTGGAGACTACTGCTAAAAGTAGTTTCCTGGACAGAGTGGAGCACACGTGTGTGTCCCCGTGTTCTTCATAGTCTCATAGTTTCCAGGCGTCACAGGAAGGGAGTGTAAAAATGAGAGAGACCTGCAAAATGGGAAAAAATCTTGGCAGAAAGTTGTGTGAGGGAGAGAACAGAGACTGAAGGTCAGTTCAACAGAGTGTAAGTTGAATAGGATCTGAAATGTAGCAATGGCAGAGGAGACAAGGGTAGGGGCTGGAAATAGCTGGGGTAGCATCAAGAGGAGTGGGGCCTAAGAGGAAAAAATTCATGGATCTGGGGCAGACATCAAAGATTGGAAGAGGAAGAGGAAGTTCATGGGATTACTAGGGCCACAAAGACTGGTGTATCTGCCATAAGAGAAGAGGCTAAGAGAGCTGGTACTGTTTAGCCTGAGAAGATAAGGTTTAGAGGGAACTTATCCATATGTACAAATATCCGTTGAAAACAAGAGGCAATGAGACAATTGAAATAAGGGAAATACATAAGAAAAATCTTTACATTAAAAGTAATTGAACAGTGGATAAGGTTGCCCAGGGGGACTCTGGAGTTGCCCTCCATAGAAATATTCAGTACCTGTCTGGACATTGCCCTGAACAGCCTGTGCAGTTGATGACCCCACTTAAGCCAGAGAGGTTGGTCTAGACAATCTCCAGAGGTGCCTTCTGACCTTAGTCTTTGTGTGATTCTGTGAGTAGGGCAGACTGGAATACAAGCAGTGTGATGAGAAGCCTGGAGACAAAACAAAAGAGTCTATGTGTGAGAAGTAATACTGGCAAGAGAAGTTAAGTAAGAGTAAAATTACATGTGGGTCATGGACAGCCTAGAGATAGATAAGAAGGGCTCAGATTTAGAGAAAGCTGAGAAGTGAACCTGAAATGTAGTCCAGGATCACTGCATCTCAGTATTTTTTGAATGTAGGATAAAGCTGCAGAACTGACAACAAAGTCATCCCTGAAAAGAGATGTTCCATGTCACTAGGTTGTCAGTCTCTCCCTGTTGTCCCATTGCCTGAAAGCTGCAGGTATCTCCACTGGGGACTTGAAAGCTCAAAAACTATTGATGATTCTGCTGGATATCTGCATAATAGCACAAAATATTCTGTGAAGTAAAAGTTACACACAGGTGTCAAAGTCAAGCCTTCGTTACTTAGGATATGCCAGATTTTGATTGCCAATGCACTCTCTTATTTGTTCCTCTTCAGGGTGCATGGCGAGATAATGTGCAATTGTCTCATTAGAAGTAATCTTTAGCTCATTCAGTGAACAGGATGATTGTGCTCTGGGGTGTCTTGTAAAGAATGAGTTATTTAATAAGGGGGTCTCTTGGCAGTAAGACCCTTACTGGATTTTCAGAAAGTTGAGATTCATTGTCAAACAAGGCAAAAGACTTCAGGAAGAGAAAGAAACACTTTTTGATCAAAGAAATTGGGGATTCTCAGTAAGTTTTGGAGTCATACTAGGTAGGTCTTATTAAACTAGGTCTTTCACAAGTGACAATTTATAGAATTTAATCTGGGCTACTGCACTGGGATCCTGGGGAATAACCTACAGAACTGCTCATTTTTTTTCAACTACAGTTGGATTCAGTGGTAACTTTACCCTGCAAAATATTTAGGGATAGTAGCACTGTTGTATTTGTGACAGACAGTGATATAGGACAATGATTAGGACAAGAGGGCATGGTATTAAGCTCTGCCACAGCAAGTTTAGGTTGGATATTAGAAAAAAATGTTTTGCAGAGAGAGTGATCAGACATTGGAATGGGCTGCCCAGGGAGGTGGTGGAGTTACCATCCCTGGAGGTTTTTAAGATGAGACTGGATATGGCACTGAGTGCCATGGTCTCGTAACCACAGCGGTGTTGGATCAAGGGTTGGACTTGATGATCTCAGAGGTCTTTTCCAACCCGGTTGATTCTATGATAGGAAGGTAGCTGTATGGGTGAAAATTATAAAATTTATTAGACCCAGTGGTACACCTGAAAAAAAAGAAAGCAAATTTTAGGGCATATGGGCCCATACTGAGAATGAACAGCTCTGTCTGCTGAACAATCCCTGGACTGCATGCACAGCTTTCCAGGCCGGGCAAGAGACACAGCTCAGCCTATGTGAGGGGCAAGGGAGGCCTTTGCTAGGGAAAAAGGGCTTCTTGATGAGGAAGATTAATAATTTTACTCTACTGTGTTTAATGCACTATTGATATGGTTAGTTATGTGCCTATGTGGCTGGCAAATGTGAAAATAATGCATAGTTATCTTCTTTGGCATATGGAAGTAAATAATAGGCAATAAGCACATTAGCATCAAATTCAGCCATTAATTACCAAGATATCTAAGATGGGAATGTAGTTCAATTCTAAGCTCGGTAACTTTGCCTGAATTAATTTACAGTTATATTGTCTTTAACAATATGAAAAATTTTTATAGAGATTGATAATGAAAACTTGTATGCTTTCACTTGAACTGCTTGTGTGTACTGTAAGTGTATTTAAATAGATTCTTTGGCTCTACCCATGCCACACTGATTTTTGCCAATGTCTTCCTTGAATCTCCAGTTTCGGACTAGTTTTCCTTTTTCTGCTTTTGAATTGGTGTTCAGACCACTGCCTTTTTCTCTTTCTCAGCTGCCTCTGAGCATTCAAAGGCCTTGGCAGAGTGCCCAGCAGTCCTCACCAAATACCATTCTCACGCTTTTAAAGTGACATTTGATTGAGAAAAAGGGAAAACTAGTATCAAAATAAATTGTAAGATCAATACAGGCATAACTAGAATGTTAAATCTTAAGCCCATAGCGCTTTGTGATATATTTGTGATACCTGATGAAATACACTTAATTTGTCTAATCCTTGCTGGAAAAAGTCACAGTGCGTGACTTCAATTTATTTCTTATTTCTTGAGGGAAAGTCTGACGTTTTAGCAAGTTGTCTTTACGTAGGGGACCTCTGAGCAATAGGGAGACACAACTATGATCTAGGGCTTTGTTTTGCACATTCCTTGAATATTTTTTAAGTTACTTGCTGGCCACGTTATTAATTGCAACATTTGAGTTAATCATAATTAATTCAAATATTGCATATTTAATTTTCTCCTAATTTCTATGGAGACATCATTTGCATATCTGAAGAAGTTTTTGAAGGTATTCAAGCTCATTATGATGTGTGCAGAAAGATAGCATCTGTGTACGTAGGGACTCAAGCTGTGAGGCCCTGCCCAGCCTTCCCAGGAGCTCCCCACTGCTCTCAGCCCCCAGACAGCCCTCAACCTCTCTAACACCCTGATGGGACCACTGGTAGCTTTCTGTTGACTTTTTTCAAATAGAACATCCCCCATGCTGCCTTTTCTAGTCCCTTTCCTCTTCCTGGAGCATGGATGGATGTGTATTTCCACTAACTCTTGGCTCCAGCCTCATGTGTTGCATTTCTGCCTGGAAAGCACAATGGTGTATTGCAGCTGCTTCCCAGGAGGAGTCAGGGCAGCTTGACAAATACAGGATGTTCACTGGAAACGAAGGAGGCACCGCATGTCTTTTGCTTTTCCAAGCAAAAAATGTACTTATAAGTCTGATCTAAGCAAGGTTCTGGGTTTTGTAGCCCATTTCTAGGTTTTAGGGACAATAAAATAACTTGCTCTCTTTAGAGGATTCAGTAGATATAATTCATCAACCAGCAGATATGCAAAGTAGCTGAAAATTAGAGAGTAAATTTCTCTGAAATAATTTCTTGTGTTTTGAATTGAATTGTTAGGAAAAAGTACTTTTATATTATAAGGACATCTCAGCTTGAGTCCAGCAAAAGGGTGCTGCCAATTTTCTGCAAGCTGAATTTGCATTTGTCACATAAAAAATGCCATTATTTCCCTTTTTAGGCAGAGTTGCTGTCTTGTAGGGTAGAGATGACCATAAGTTGTACTTGTTCCAGAGTTTCCCAGGCTTTTGTGGCCAGCAAGGTTATATATTCCCTGCGCCTGTGCAGCTGCTATCCTGCCGCCACCACACTGGCCTGGAAACATTGTCACAGCTACTTGAACACCAGAGTTCAACTACGAGTTCTGGATTAATGTTCATGCAGCAGAGGAAATTGTTAGGCAGCTTTAGGAAAGGTCAGCAGTTTTGAGCAGTGTGGAATATAACCAGCTGCAAACATGGAGAGATAAGATGGGGCTTGCTTTATTGTACCAGGTCATAAATTTGTTTATGTCAGATGACAGCCATCCTCTTGCATGAATTTTTATGCATGCTTCTTACCTACTGTTAGTTTTAAAGATATACTGATACAAAGGGTTTTTATTTTAAGAAGCTAAATTTCCTTAATTAAAATTCAGGTGTTTTTTTCACCCACGATAGAAAGAAATGAAGGGATGTCCATATGCGTGAAAATATTGGCTGTTAAAATAACCATTTAAATGTGCAATTGGTAAGAAACTGCCTTAACTTTTGATTGATTATTTTTTAACCTGTGGACATCTTTTCTTGCAATGCAGGGTTAGCAGCAGTGCTTTGGTTTGCATTTTAACAGCTCTGTAGTCTCAACAGAAACTTAGAGAGGTGATCTTCGAGACATCGAAATTTGCATAAAAAGTTTCAGAGTAGCTTAGGCTGCTGATTTCCAAAATATGCATGCACAGCACTGTTTTATCCCATCCCTGTTATTAAAGCAATTTTCAGGAAAATCATGTTACATGCTCCAGTAAGTTGTTTTATTTTCCATATTTCACTTTTCCTAGATTCACTCTAGCTGAACGGCACTTGCCACCAAGTGGCTGCAGGTGCCAGCAGAGTGGGAAGCTCTGCAAAGGTGGGTAAAATAAATATCTGCAAACTTGGTGTTGTTGTGGATTTATTGTCTTTGTTCCCACCTCTGTTTCAGCTACCATCCAAGGCTGAGAGTTTGGGTGGGAGAGCAAGAGGGGAACCTCTTGTCCTTTCTGCCTCCTAGAATGAGGGAGACAGGTCATGGTCTACTTTTCCTTTCTGTTGTCTTGCTCATGCTTTTAATACCACTGAAAGTCAGAGGGAGGCAGGATGGAGCTAATTTGGGCTGGGGGACACGTGTCAAGTCAGTAAGCTCTAGGAGGGCTAAGGGTACTAGCTCTGAGGAGTGGGAGAGATTCTCATCAGAAATCACCTCCCAACACCCCCTCAGGCAGTGCAGCAAGGGCAATGCAAGTTGTGTGTCTTCTTAACCTTGGAGAACAGCAAAATTCAACTTTGCCTGCAGTTCTGTGATGGTTTCAAGCGGCCAAGGCTGACATGGTAGCATGGGTTCCTTATCTTTAGATGTTCAGAAGCAGCATTCAGGAATGCTCAGGCAGCTTTCTTAGCAAATCAGGTTGTAATGTAACCACCATCTTCATCCCTTCTCCCTTGAGTCTTCACTCCAGCCATTCTTGTTGCTGACAGTCAATGCCCCTGACTCCACTGGTAACCCTGCATTGGTCCCTGAGGCTCTTAGCCAGCGTGGACAGGCTGGGGAGATGCCTGGCACTAACTGCTTTCTCATCTTGTCAAGCTGCTGCAAAATCTGGCCTTGCGTATAATGGTGTCATTTCCTTGTGGGGCACATAAATGATGTCTTAGTTCTGCCTGAGCACCAGGGTAGCATTTGTGAAAGCTATTAAAAAGTTTGTGGATGTCAGGTAAATGTATATGATTAAATAAGTGGTTCAACTATTATAATTAACAGATGGCAGGAACAATTACATATTCATATTTCAGGCCAACAACATTTGGTAGATATAATTACTTTACAGGTGTTAACTGACCTTTATTATGAAATGAGGTATCTCTAAACACTGAAGGTACTCTGCAAAGTGACTCGTGGTTATGAACTTACAAGGAGGTTAACAGCTCTCCTTTTGCACGTGACGTTCAGCTCCTCAGTCCGATCCCAAACCTAAGATGGAAGGAAAGAGATGAGCAGGTGGTACATTATCTGATTTCTGAAAAAAGCCACCGAATGATACAATAGGTTTAAAATTCACTTTGATGTTTGAGAGATGCAAAGTCCAAACAGGGATTCAGGGAGCAAGAGACATCTGTTAGGAAGAACTCCTTGGTTTGGGTTTTGTTGTTTGGGGTTTTTTTCAAATTATTTTTTTTCCCCATATGTAGAAGAGTAAATGACGTGGCATTTGGATTAGATTCTGGTACAGATTGTGATGACTTGTGGCCAGAAGAGCAAAAAGGAATAAGTAGGTGGTAAATTTCTGCTCATTTTGTAACTGCCTTTTTTTTTTTTTTAATCGAATTGAAAAGTGATTATTCACTGTAAGTTTTACATAATAAAGTTTGCCAAAGATGATATGCTTGCATATGCAAAACACAAGCGCAATACATTGTAATTTTTGAATTTTCTTTGGTTTATGCCTTTTATTTAACACTTGATTTAAACAAATAGAGCTGAAAGAATGCATGGAAAATTAAATATGCTTTATTGGCAGATAAATAGGACATTAATAAAATTTTACCACTTCCATAGATGGAGGAGATAAGGTATACAGTTAAGAGCAAATGCTGATCTTTAGTTTTCACCTTTCTTGATAATTGGTATCTAGAACTATCAAAACCTTACACTCATTTCAATACTATCATTTCATCATTGCTTTATTTTGATTAGGCAATTTGCTTGGTAGCGTACTTTATTTCTGTTTGGCATCGAAGATTGCTATTTATTAAAGAATCTAGGCAGCTTAAACACTACCTTATAAGATCACACTTACTAGGTCCACATTGAAAGTCATCTTTATACACGGTGGTGGTTCCTGCATTGATACTGGTCATGGTTTTTAGCTGTCTTGTCAGGGAACAGAGCAGCCATCCTCTTCAGGGTGCCAGAAGATGTTTGTTTGTTAGGGGAGAGGGAGCAGAAATGGTGAAGTGGGAAAGGAAATGAATCTGGAACTTATCTCAGATATAAACTTAAATAGAATGGGAAACCTTGATGTTTGTAAGCACCGCCAGCTGAGTGCTGAAGCACAGGTTGCATATGTTTGTGCTGTATAAAAGCCTGCTATGATGCTTATATCAGAGTTGGGAGGGCTGGGGTGGTGTGCAGTGCTCCAGCAGGGCCTCTGCTGCCTGCGCTGGGCATGACATGGGTCGCATGACCATAGTCATGTCCGTCTTGATGGGTGCTCAAATCTCTAGACCTGGAACATAAAGAAATATTCCTCATCATTAGAATGTTTATCTCTTTCAGAAGTTTTCCCGTAGTAAAAATGTCACATGCATTATTCTTGTTATGCAAAATCACAGCAAATGGCGAAAGGTCAACAGTAGCTGTCAAGATTAGCAGAGAGTAATTGTAGCAGTTTCATGGCATGTCGAATGTGAAGGCTTTTATTTAATCATAGTTCACATGGAGTAGCTGGGAAGTAAATATCAAATGCAAAACAAATGCTAGGTGAAAGGAATGCAAGTGGTTTTTTTCACTTTGTGGGTTTTTTGCTCTTTCTTGCTCAATCATTTTGAGCCCCTCTATTGCCATAGCACATGTTTCATCCCCTCCATCTCTGATTATGTATTTTTGACAGTTTTGAAGTCTCTGAAGGTGTGAATTGATTATATCTTAATTTCTTTCTTTTGTAACCTTCAATTTCATCCCCCCCAGTTTTTATTTTGACTGAAAAGCATGGATATTTATCCTTTTCAGAAAAAAGATGCTCTAGACTAAGATGGTTTTATAACATGACATAGCTTGAAATGGAATGTCTGTCCTGTTAATAGAGAATTAGATCTTCTTGGAACAGTTTTGACAAATGCTGCTTGACATAGAGGCAAACAAGATTGTTGAGAGTTTGCTGTTTTCTCACAGAAGTGTCATATATGTGAAAATAACACAATGGTGCGGTCACGATCCCATATGTTTGAGGGAAGGGAAAGAATTGTGTGTTATGTACTACAAAGCCTGAAAGTATAGGGTAACGTGAAATAAAATGAAAAATTCAAGAAATTCATTCAAAATACACAAAGTACATTCCAAAGTCCAGGAAAAAACCCAATATATGTACAACTTTTTCCTCTTTTTTTTTTCTGTTTTGCCAGGACAACATGAAATTAAATATTGGGATTGCTTTTTTAATTTATTCATTTATTATTGCAAGTGATAATAAACTGAGAGGGCAGCTGCTTCATTATGCAGTGCGTACATAGCAGGTGTAACTACTTAAATCTTGGTTTAAACTACTGGGACTGCTGCCTGTTTCAGTGCTTAGTGACAGTTGTTTCCTCTAGTTTTAGATTTGAGTAAGTGTGCTTAACACATTTTCAGGGTTAGGAAGCTAATTTTGAGGTCTGTGTATCCTTATCTGGAGTATTTTTCACGTATGGATTGTAGTTTTCAGTTATTTAAAAATAAAATAGTTTAGGTAGAGATTTCTTGCAATAGAAAATAGCATTCAGCCTTTTACTTGTTTGGGTTTATGAGGCTGTTATTCATAGACAAGCTAGCAAAACATAACCAGTTTGGAAATACTATATCAGGGTTTTAACACTGATTGATTAATTCTGGCACTATTACAAAAACGTAATTAATTTTCTGTAACAATTATTTAATATGGATTGCTATGTCTATGCTGTGCATTGTTGCTATTAGAAAATTTCTCACCTTGCTTGCATTTTTGAAAAAAATCTTTAATTCTCTTTACACTATTTCACAAAGTATTATTTTGTTCTGTGAGTCTGAGGTGGGGGAAAGTAATTCTGATGTTTTCCTTAATTGCTGAGTTACCCTGTGTATTGCATTGCTGACAAGGAAGCAAACTGTGTAATATTTGTACACAAAACTGGGTGTTGATATTGCCAGTGACATACAAAAGTGTGTTGGAGGACACTTACCAGGACATTTGATAGTTGTGACAGGAGACACATCTGTTAAATACTTGAAAGACAGAGATGAAAATATATACCTCACCTAAATTTAAGGTGTGATAATTAATAAATATGATAATAATTGTTCAATATACTGATTGTCTACACAAGAATTTTAAAAGCTGCTTTAAATGTTAACAGCTTATCAGTATATCAACTAATCAAGTTCTAGGGTGGGAGGGAATAAAGTACAAGGAATAATTTAAAATAGTTGTTTACTGTGTTATTAATAGCCATAACCATAACTTATAGGATTTTCCCTGAGGTGTTTGGAAAGTTTACAGTGTGCTGTTATTACAGGTTTAGTCTTGACTTTCCTGGACTCCAGCTCCTAGTGTAAAGTGGAAGAGGGTGAAAATTCAGGGAACTTTTTGACTGTGTTGATTCAATTAAGACTGTGAAATTTCCTCTACTGGAATTCTGTTTTATTTAAGGCTTAGTTAATTCAGCATCTAATCTCTTGGCCAGGGAGGGAAAAATCAATTTAACAGCTTGTTTATTGATTTATAGTATTCAATGCAAGACTGAAGAAAAATGGATGAGGAGGAAATCCACTCCTTCATCCAGCATAGGCCCAAGATTGTCTGAACTGCTCCGTTAGTGTGACTTGTGTTGATGTGGAAGACAGGTGGGCAGAGGGGAATGGGAGGCTGGCATCCCAGTCGTAATTTTCAGTGTTGTGTCTCGTCTGTTTTTGCCCATACAGGTCAAAGCCCAGGAAAACCAGTAGGTAGGAGAGGTCCTGGCAATGGTGGAGGGGAGACTAAGCAGGTTAATCCTGATTTTTGAAGTGCTTTTCTGGTTGTTGTGAAGACTGTAAACACATTTTGTGACATTTTTATGTTCACAGTGAGTGCCTCAGTTTTGCATCTGTTATTTGCAAATAATAAAATGCAAAATACCTTAGATTTTTGCCTGGGTGTGAGAATCAAGTACCTGGAGTTGCTGTATCTGTATTTGGAGTTGCTGATGACATTGTTAGATCAAATAAAGAGCAGGAAAATATTTTTTTTTCAGCTGTGGCAGGAGAATCTAATACACCTGAGCCTTTAAAGTAGAGCATTTTGGAGTTTAAGGGTCTAAGGGAGCCATGTGGGACAGGGGCAAGAGGAGTGTTCATGGAGAAAGCAAAGAGACATCGGGTGCACAGATTCTGCTGGAAACCCTGGCAAGCTGTCAGACATGTCAAGAGAGACCCTGAGGAGTTCTTGTCCTGTGACAGACAAAGACTCCGGTAAAACAGTTTTCTGAATGAAGACTGTTCTCAGTCTTATTCAGATGACACATAAATGCTTGTTCTGCTCTTATTACTGCTTAATTTTTATTTTAGAGCTAATTTATGAACAAATTTGGCTGGTTCTTAAAGGGTGCTGGTGTCAACAAATGTGCTATGCTTTCTGGCCCAGAACTAAGTCTGAAAAGACACACAGCTCATTCTTGTATCTAAATTCTTGCCTGAACAGAAGTATCTTGGAAGGACAGTGGAAGAGCAACCAAGTTCTGTATAAACCCACAGAAATAACACTTAAATTTGTAATGCCTTTTTTTCTTTTAAACAGTTATGTTGATAATGTCAAAAGATAGTATTTTGGAAGGGGAAAAATATGACATTGAACGACAAAAAGGAGATTATCTGGTTTTATTTCAGTTGTGTTGATACTTGTACAGATATTTGAGTTATTTGGTGTTGAAAACACTAAAAAAACACAAGTAAAACTGACAGTCCAACCACTGTGGTCTGTTTTTCCAACCAGGACCTGCAGGAGCATTTTAAATGGGCAAGAGGATTAGGTTTCAGAGAGGTGTCTTTGTGTTTGGCCTCTGACTTTAATTCAAGTTCTCCTTGGGGAATCTTCAGTGACTTTCAGCAGGACACTGGTCTTTAAGAAAAAATTGTATCATTGTGTTTTGCAGTCAAGGATGACTGGGTTTTTTTGTGGTGTTTCCATAGGGAGAAGGCGTAACCCTCTTTCCCACTGCATTGGCATTCTTTTCTAGTTTTGTTGTATTTTTCTCTGCAATTGATAATATGACATAATTGCCATATTTTAATTCAGAAAAATGTGCATATACATAATCTTCGTTTTGGGTGACAAGCAAAATGAATTAGTAAATATGTTTGCAGATAAAGTTTATTGCCCTTAAACCTTTTGTATCTACTTTTAGAGTTTTATGCATCTTTTGATTACAAAATGCAATCAAAATTTTTAGCTGTGAAGTGAGAATCTGCAAAGGCAAGATAGTTCACTATGTAAGTTTATAACCTTATACTTGTTAAAATTTTTTACTTCCTTTGAGATTTCAATTTGAATTTTGATTTCTACTTTTTTTCTTCCACTGATAGTTTAGAGATAGTATAGATAATATGGCTCACTGTCTACACACAAATGTAAATAAATGCATGTATTTGGAAGTAGTATAGAAGCACAAAAAGAATTTTAGGGGATGTAGATCAGCAGTCATCAATAGTTCTTTGTGTAGTGCTGTGACAAAAAAATCCAGGGTCATAGCTAGAAGGAAAGATGTGATTTTGTGAGTCTGACCAATAGTGATAACTGCATGCACATCTGGTGTCTGAACTTTCAACACACAGATGCAGATTTTGGGATGAATGGAGAAAAGTGCCACAAAGAGAGTCATGGCTTAAGATGTAGTCTTACAGAAGGTGACTTAAAGATTTCAAGCTATCAGAGAGAAGGAGGTGAATATACAGTGTTTATATCGGGGAATAATACTCCCAGGTACAAAGCACCTCTTTCCTTTAGAAGAGGAAAAATGTAAGAACCTCAAATGGCTGCATGCTGAGGTCAGGCTCATTTAAATTAGAAGTGAGGCACAATTATTTATCTTTAACGGTGGAGCTATTAATCATTAGAACAAATTACTGAGAAAAGTCGCGGGAACAGACAATTGCCATAAATTATAACTCCCTGAGGAATTACCACTGGATTCAGTTATTGGTTTCACCAAAGAAGCGTATTATGGAACCCAAATACATTATCTGAAGGAAATTGAACTCAAGCAGTAGCAGAAGCCACATAAGGCCAGGATATTATCAGCTGTGCAATACCATAGCATAGTCATAATTGTAATCATAGCTACAGCTCCATCATTTGTTTTTTACTTCAGAACAGTATCATTAAAGCGATTTCTCATCCTCTTGTCTTTTTTCAAGAAATGTTAAGGAAATGAAAGTTGTTGGATTTTCATGATCAAGCAGAAATGAGGATAACGCAAATTTTACAGCTTTGCTTACATTTGCAAGGATTTGGTATCATTTTGCTGTCAATATAATCTGGTATCTTTTGGCTTTATTAAAGGTCCTTTGCAAATGCCAAATGCTGATTGTTATAATCAGGCTTTTAAACCACCACGTAAACAGCAGGTTGTGTAAAACTCTGTTTCCAACCAGTTCTATTAAAGATAAAGCTGTTTCATTTGTGGGCTATATAATATAAATTAATTTCTTACAAGTCTGTGGATAACTTCCTCTTCTGATATTTTATATTTAGGTAAATTTGAATTTAGGTAAGATCTATTAATTATGTTAAAAATAATTAAAACTGACTCGGAGTATTTGGATTCCTTCTAAGACAGTTTCCCTAGCATGCTGCTCCTTCATAGCCTGATCAACATAGCTAGGCAAGAATGAGGGTTCAGAGCCAGCAACAACAAAGAAACCAGCCAGACATTTCAAATAAATTTCCTTAAGGATTTTTGTGTCTAGAAACAAAACATCTGAACTTAAATGGAGAGAAGCTTAAAAAAAAACCCCAAACTTGCCAAACTCCCCAGAAACTGAAGGAAACTTCATTTTAGACACCCTGTTTTAATTAGGCAGTAGAGTTTGTGTCCAAAAGAAGACAAGCAGCCTGTTGTCCTTTGGGTTGAATGCCTACTGGACATGTTTTTTGAGGGACACATTCCTCAGGAGCCAAGCTGCAAGTAGAGCATGGATTACATTCTTTGTTTGGAAGTTTCTATAGCTGTGCTGACTTTTTCTCTGAAACTGTTCAGGAGTTATGCTTGAAATACAACCTGTGCTGTTGCCCCTTTCCCTGCAGACTGTGTGTCATTTAGATAAGCTGGTCCTGCAGCCCTGGCAGAAACATCTGATGTTAGCTAGACCTCATTATTAAATAGACTTGTTCACCCTCTCACTAAATGGCTTGATTTAAATGCTTAGCTGTGAAAATCACATATTCTGTTGCCTTTTTCAGTCTCTGTATAAAGCCTTTTCTCAAAACCAAGTGATACAGATTATTCATTTTGTTGTATTGCTGAAAAAGCACTGCACTGCCATGGTACTACAGCTGTTAGAATGGAGACTGAAAGCATAAATTTCATTAATCATACTGGTGGTTGCAGTGGCAGCACAGATCAAAAAAGGATATTAACCGGTTTCCTACAGGACTCCAACATACCTGATTTTGTCTGGATGTCAAAACATGGGTTTCTGTGCCATGTACATTTACATAACTGTTAGACTTTTCCATCTTTGTTTTAATTTCATTAAGAAGTAAAGGCAATGTACTTGGATGCATCACTGCACACTTAAGATGATTGACTTTGGTTCTTGGGTTCTGTTATAATGTTCAGTAGAAGTAAAATCTGACCCAAACCCTCTAAACAAACAAAAAATCTCCACCCACTGAAAAATTTCTAGATATAGATATAATAACCTAAGGGTTATTTTTAAACAGGATAACCCCAACCCATTTTACTTAGATGTCTGCCCCTTGCCAAATATCTCTAAATAATTGTGGAAAATATGCAGATTAGAGTACAGTAAATTGATCACTTCTGTTCTCTAGCATAGAATCATGAAATCATTTAGGTTGGAAAAGTCTTTTAAGATCATCAAGTCCAACCATTAACCTAATGCTGCCAAGTCCCCCACTAAACCACAGCTCTAAGTGCAACATCCAGGTAGTTTGAAAAGAGGAGACCTGAATACTTCTGTTCAACTTTTTTTTTTGCACATTTATCTTAACTAATGCGGTTAAAACCAGTATTTTTAATAGGAAGCAATGATTGGGATATTCTGCAAACTACAAAGTTGTGTGTCAAACAAGGTGAAGCACAGTGAAGCAAGGCTTGCAGCCTTGTTATCCAACAGAGGTCAGTGCCAGATGCTGTGAAGAAAGATAAAAAAAAAAATCTGACTTTTTTTAAGAAATTGTGGAATTCCCTGCTTTTCTGTCTTGTTCCAAACACCAAATAGTTGCAAATCATCTTAAGTCTTGAAGTCATACATACCTACATATACATACCTTTCATGCCTGCTGTCCTGGGAGAATGTAGACTTTCCCTCCTTGGAGAAATCCAGAAATAGACTGGATAAGTTCATGAGCAATCTCATACAATTGCTTTGAGCAGGAGATTGGGTTATATGACCTTCAGAGGTCCCCTCGAAGCTGAATTGTTCTATGGTGCCATGATTTATTCTACCTTCTAGATATCCGACTCAGAAGCAACAAGTGAAGGGCTGCTGGGAAAGGCAAACATGCTTGGAGTTTTTTTGGTGGTTGTTTTTTCTGACAGTTAGCACATGTCCTTGTTATAGCTCAATAGTGATATTATAATTTTGCCTGAATATGAAAGTAGCAAGTGAATTTTGGAAGGCAAGAGCTGCCATAACTCCGAGGTTCAAATCAAGGAGAAAGGGAGAGGATGGTTATGGAGAACATGGCCAGTGGGAGAATAAGGTTGGCATCATTAGCTGATATGAATGGAAATGGATATGAATAGAATTAGCTCAAAAGGCAATGCAGAAGCTGTGTCAAGTATATTTGGAACATAAGTTTAAAAAAAGCCCCCTTCGTTGCCAGTCATAAAAGTCTTAAAACCAGTTCTGAAGAATTTTGTATTTTTAGACATTTTACAGTAGATGCTTAATCCTGCAAATTATCGTGGCTGCCAATAAATGTCATGAGCTGGCTGGTTGTTTGTAGTTACAAGAGGAGATGGCTGAAGATTGCATGTGTGCTCATTGTGCTGATCTCCAAAAGGTTAACAGTAAGATGGGGTAACAAAAGGTGGGAGGAAGGGATTGTTTTTCTTTTTATTCTTAAGCGTTTACTAGGCTCAGCAATAAATTTGATTTAACTGACATAATGGTGATGTCCAACAATTAGCCTGCACTTCGAAATGAATACTGTGTTCATCAGTGTGGCCTTGACTTGACTAATTGGCCGCCTTTCCTTTTTAGCATTCTGTTGTGATTGCACGATGACAGTGATTCAGCATGTACAACACAGGCATAAAAAAATAATTTAATGCTCCACTTACTCAGCAGGAGTGATTGACACTCTCTTGGGTGACTGTTACAGCAGAGCTGGTTAGGGTAGCACTTTGGCAGTTGCTTCACCATAGCAGTGAAGCCAAGACAACTGTTCTAGTACAATATCTTTTTAAAAGTCAGAATGTGGTAAAATTATTGAATATGATTGACAGCTCGAACTAGCTAGATTGCTAGATCTAGAATAAGGAAACACATAGTAAAGGGTGATGACTCCTGCAAGGGAGGAGCTAATCCTTTACACTTGCATGTGACTGAAAAGTAGGCTGGTTTAGTTTGCATTTAACACCATCTGTTCTTTATAAAGAAATGTCATTTGCTCATTAATTAATCGCTTTTTATAAAAACACAATTTATGTGGAGGAGAAGAAGTTATGATCCAATTTAAAATTGTTTTTCTTTTGCTGGGTTTGCCACATTTTTCTGTTATCACTCATCCAGCTTTACTGCCAACTGAATCCTTCTGGACTAAATGTCCAACACAGAGCTGGATATTGTGGTGGGTGAGCAATTTGCTCACAGGTCAAGCACAGAGGGTTACAGTGAATGGGGTGACATCTGGCAACCTCTCAGTAGTGGGGTTCTGCAGGGCTCCATCTTAGGCCCTGTGCTCTTCAACATCTTCATAAATGACTTGGATGCAGGACTGGAAGGGATACTAAGCAAGGTGACACAAAAGGAGCTGTTGACTCCCTTGAAGGCTGGGAGGCCCTGCAGAGAGACCTCAACAAATTAGAGGGCTGGGCAGTGATAGGAAGGTCAACAAAGGGAAGTGTAAGATTCAGCACCTGGGGTGGAGCAACCCTGGATGTTCGTACAGACTGGGGAATGAGATGCAGGGGAAAGCAGTGCCATGGAAAGGGACTTGGGAGTCCTGGTCAACAGCGAGTTAAATATGAGTCAGCAGTGCCCTGGCAGCCAGGAGAGCCAACCGTGTCCTGAGGGGAATCAGGCAAAGCCTCACCAGCCGGTCAAGGGAGGGGATTGTCCCACTCTGCTCTGCACTGGGGCAGCCTCACCTTGAATATTGTGTGCAGTTTGGGGCATGGCAATATAAGAAAGAAAGCATCCAAAAGAGGGCAACAAAGATAGTGAAGGGCCTTGAGGGGAAGCCGTATGAGGAGCGGCTGAGGTCACTTGGCTTGTTCAGCCTGGAGTTGACTAAGGAGAGACCTCATTGCAGTTACAACTTCCTTGTGAGGGGAAGAGGAGGGGCAGGCACTGATCTCGTCTCTGTGGTGACCAGTGACAGGACCCAAGGGAATGGTCTGAAGTTGTGCCAGGGGAGGTTGATGTCATTAGGAAAAGGTTCTTCACCCAGAGGGTGGTTCGGCACCCAGGGATCAGGCTCCCCAGGGAAGTGATCACAGCATCAAGCCTGATTAAGTTCAAGAAGCATTTGGATGGTACTCTGAGGTACATGATGTGACTCGTGGGGATAGTCTTGTGCAGGGGTAGAGGTTGGACTCTGATCCTTGTAGTTCCCTTCCAACTCAGCATATTCTGTGAAATATTCTTAAGATCTTTTTCAGGAGCATTTTTGTGTCTTGGGATCATGGAATAAACCAGAAGTGCTCAGAGGAAGTTTGCAAAGAGAAAATTGTTCCTAAAATAGATTACCTTTTACAGCAGGGTGAATTATTTTATGATTTCCAAGTTTCTGCTTGGACAGGAAACAATAGCTTGGTGGAACACTAGCTGGCTGAAAGTGAAGCAGCAGAGCAATTTCTTGAGAGTGTTTTATGCAGCTAAATGGAAAAGTATTTTTTGAATGTCATGGCCTGTTTTAGAAAACACTTCCCCAGCTTGCCAGTGCCTCTGTAAGTAAGGTCTTTTTGTTGTTTTTGTGTTGTTGCAGGGACTATGTTTCACAGTAGCAGACATGCCTGTGAGCTCACTTCTGCAGAGCCCTGCTTCTGTTGAGCAAAGGCAGCTCCAGGAACAAAAAGTTTGCAGGATTAGGTTTCATTTCCCAAAATGACTTTGCAAACCTTCCTAGACAGATGGTGGTAGGAATGAGAGTTGATGCCATGTCCAAATTTTGCCCAGACAGAGCAAGTCAATGTGAAAAGTGAATATTCCTTATTATCCTTTTTCCTTTTTGAAAGCACAGAAAGTTTTAAAGATGTTTTGAGGGAAACAAAACAAAACAAAAAACCCAAAACAACCAAACAACTTTTGCCTGAAAATTTTCAACTTTTGACTGTATTTTCTAATGAAAATACCATGACTGTTTCATTACCAAATTGTAAACAGTACTTTGCCTGTTTATTCAAGAATGTGGATTTTTTTCTGATAGGTACATCAAGGGACAGTTGAATTGAAATTGGAATGCTTAAAACACACAGAAAGTGGTTTGTTGTGTAAAATATCTGTTAAAAAATACCGGATTAAGAATATTATTCATACTGGCTCAAGTATTGGATTGTGATAGTTAATTGGCAGTGGTGATTGACCACTTCACTGATTGAGAAGTTTTCTTTAGTCAAGTTTTTGCAGGTGACTGTGTGACTTAAGTAACAACATTTCACTGAAATTCAATGACTGTAAAATTTCATGGTAATGAAGTATCTACCTTAAAAAAAAAGAGTTTGCCTCTTAGATCCTTAACCAGCATTTTTCTAATATATAGCAGTTTTCTACATACCTTTGAAAATGGGCTCTGATTTTAACCAAGATTTTAATCTGAGTTCTTCTTTGCCCACCTGTGTTATTTTTGTCCGAAGAAAGCAAGCTTGCTTATATTATCAACTTGTGTTCTTAACTTTGTATGAACCAATGAAGAAAATGAAGACATGAATACAGTGTCATTTCTGGTTTAAGGCCACTAATTGGATTTGTGTTTCAGCCAAGGTTTATCATATGCATCTATCACCATGCAATATATACATTGTGTGATATGTAATGGTGTATATTGATTTTGCGAAAGAGGCCAGGCTGAGATGCAACATACAGTTATTACTTGTTTTTACCATACAAACACAATGTTTGAAGGGCAAGTTCATGGGCTGTGATGCAGATAGAAATTCAAGACTTTGTGGGTTGTAGGAAGTGGACTGCAGTGTGGGTGGTTTCAGCCAAGGCCACAGGGGCTGCAGGAACTGGATGGGACAAAATGGGAACAGGAGAAAATTGGATTTAGACCATTTCTGTAAGTGTGCAAAGACAGAGGATGAGTTCTGTTGTGTGTTTTATCTGCATGTGGGGAAATGAACATATGTCCACAAGTCTCTATGAGTGTACAGGCACACACATGTATATATGTACATTTTTTAAAATGCGTATCATAATTTCTGCCTGCAGTTTTCAATTCTTACTCATCAGAGGTGAATGTGGCCCTAACTTTATTCACAGTCTAAGTCTCCCTTCTGTGCTTACTATTTATTATAGACTGTATTCCACTTTTTTTTTATTTATTTCATATGATGATTTTTATGCTTCCTAACTTGGAGGATTGAAATTTTTATGTCCAGGAGAAAGGAACTGAAGCTTTAACGATATCCATAGAAAATTCTTGTTTAGCTTATTCACACTACTCCAACTTAGTCATTTTGCTTAATACTCATAACATCCTAAGCTCCCAAATATATTGTTTGTAAACAACACCATAAAAACATATTTATGAATGTGCATTGGAGAGAAATGAAAAATATATTACCTAAGCAAACTGGTGATTTATATTCAAATAAATGTTTGTAAATTCTTTCTTCATAGAGTCTAATACTTAAGTTCACTGTTAAGGTGGGTAAAAACTGTATACATGTGTGTGTAAGTACACATTATATATTCTTTTTCAATATATTATATATAATTAAACAATTAAACTTCACAATTGTAGTCCTGGACAAATTTCCTAGGAATTTTATGATGTCAGGCTTTCCCTGTGTTTACTCTTACAGTCTGATGGCTGTTGATACGCTGATTCATGTTTTACGCCACCAGATAGGTTTTGTTTATTTGGAAGAATGAGCTTAAAGAGGTCATGCCAGCTTTACTTTTCCCTTCCTAGACTATATATCTCCCTTTAATTTAAACTCAGACTTAAAAAAAATAAAAAAGGAAAGTGGATTTCTGCAGCTAAGCTAAACTGGAGAAATCAATGGAATTTATTATCAAGGGATGTCCAATCTCTCAAGCTAATACAAGACTCTGCAGCTATTGATTACATGCTAAGGATGCACAAACTGTTAGTCATGCATGGAAGCAATAGAATAAATGTACTATCAAGAGGAAATGGGCAAATAATTGTCTGTAGTGCAGTTATATTTATGTCTTTACTATACCTCTGATGCAGGGACAGCTGTATTTTGCATCCAAAAAGGTATGTCCTAAAATATATGGAATATCCCCTCATTGCTGCTGGAACCAGTGTAGTAGAGCTGATTTTCTACGTAATAATTCAGGTGTTTTCTTCAGTTCCCTGAGGTATGTGGTCAATAAGAAATTTGTAAACTGGCTTAATAGGTCAGTTGCTAGATGAAGTGAAAAGAGAAAAAGCTCATAGATTTTAATGCAATTGCATTATAACTGTTGTTTGCACCAAAATAAATCTTTTGTGTTAGTGCAGTGTTTATACCATAGTTTCATTCTTTCTGGGTTCCTGTTTCACATGATAAGTAGATGGACATACTAATGCACACAAAGTGGATTAATTTTGTATTTGCATCCATATTTGTTTTGTGTTCTGTATGTGTTACATATTTAAGAATGGACATGCCCACTAATCTCTTTGATTTTTATTTTGGGAATACGTACCTGTTATTTTTTCCTATCCTGTCAGAGTGCTGAAAAGACTTCAAATTGCACTACTTATGTCAACTTCATTTAACTTCTCTTTCTTTGATGTTCATTATTTCTTAGTTCTTCTAAGTTTAAAAAGATTGAAAGCCTGAGTTTCCAAATGTGACTCCCTAAAATCAGGTCTCTACTGACATGGAACAAGATTTGAAACTCCCCTTCCCCCACAAAGCCCCTCAAACAAACCAACCAAACCAAATAAAAAAAAAAAAAAAAAACCACCACCAAGTACCTCAGTTAAACTGCATTTACATACATGACAGCTGTCCTGGTTTTTGTACATTATGAGAATGAGTCAGTGCAGATACTCCAACACTGGAATATCTGGAATATTAATTTATTCTAATAACATATGAGAAGGCTGTATTGATCCAGTTGGTAATATAATGTGGGTTGGTTTGGCTTGGAATACACATAAGTAGGTAGAAAAGAGTCCCTGACTGAAGATAAGTAGTTCATGAACTCTCAATAAGTAGTTGTTAAAGAATTGAGGCAGATGCTGCTAATTAATTTAAGCCTTTACTTCAAAGCTATCCTTTAACTCTACTTAGAAATGGTCAAAAATCTGCCAGAGTTACAGACTAGAAACTTGAGTAGAATTGGCAAGAGTTATTCTGTCATAGACTGGTTCATGAAAATTAGGCTGAAATGCATGGCACTTTTGGAATGTCTGAAGGGTCTTCCTGTATTGTCATCATATTGTTAAATAACGGAGTTATTGAGAGTTAGTCTGAACTAAATTCTTTTTGATTAATAATCCTTGAAACATAAGGGCTTTGTCATGGATATTCTAGGACAGTTTACCTAACCTAGGGATTTTTGCTAGCTTTGTTCATAACAAAATTGATTATAGTATGCTCTTTTGACAACAGCCGATCACGCACAGAAGTGCAAAAGTGATCACAGTTGATGTGCATAGTTCTTGCTCAGATTGTGGCTGTCTCTTGAAATGTGTAACTAGTTCAATCCTATTTAATGACTCATATGCTTCCTCATTCAGCAGTCCTAATCAAGTTTGTTATCTTAGTATCTGTATAAAAAAAATTGCTTGATTCATCATTCATCAATAACAAAAGTAATAATTGAAAGTAATGCGGCTGAAATGAGCCAGAAACCTTTGTTTATTGTTTTCTTACTGCACATCTGACAGTTATTCTGGTTTGGATTGTAATTCTGTTGTCTCTTTTCACTCATACCTTTCTTCCAGATTCTCAGCAGTGTTCTTTGAGAAGAATTCTTTACAGCAATGGGACTGCAACTTTTTTTTTTTTTTTTTTAGTTGTGGGAACATTTTGTTTTTGTAGGACCTTGCATGAACTGAGGAAGCAGCAGGAGCCACAGTGACATCTTAGAATAATCCTCTTTTATTTCCCATGTGACAAGGAAAGAGTTATCCTGGAAAGGTCAGGAGAAGCCACAGGACAAGGAGGCTCATGTTCCCATAGAAGAAAAGTCTGGTGAACTCTTATGGCTGTTTAGACTGAGAATATTAGCAGAAATATCAGGACTTTTCTTTCTATGTAATTTTTGTTTAAAAATGTAAGGACAAGATAATTAAAAGAACCTCTGGGAGGAACACTGTACTTTAAATTATGGACTTACTACCTTAAACCAAATTTACTGTACTTCTTTAATAATGCTCATACATTTGCTTTTGTATGCCAGAGTTTTTATTTAATATAAGCCCCACACATCTCTGCAGTTCCCACAAACACACAAATTTGTGTGTTATGACAGCTTCTAAGTCCAGTTGGTTTTCACTTCCAGTGTCACCAATGAAGACTTCCTGGGTCACTCTTAAACTTGATATGAATTTCAGTAAACGTAGTTAAAGCAGGAATTTGAAGTCAGCTCCTCAGTGTAATGCCAAACTAGACAGAGTTCAAGGGGAAGGAAGGATCCAAAAGCCAACTCCAATTAAAGAATTGTATACACAGTGTATAGACAGGATATGCTGGTTTCCGAGAAGCACCGTCTTTATCTGAAATGTTTGTGCTTCAATATTTGTGTGATTGCTTTCCATTTCATTTGAACAAATGTGCATTCTGTCTGCTAGTCAGAAGATGTAATTCCTCTTTCCCTGCCAGGTAAATCTAAATGAAACTGTATTCCAGTAAATATTAAGAATTTCTGGGGAAAGGCAAGAAAATCACAGGACTTGTCATACTTTACTGACCTCATTGTATAGGATTTTTGTCATAACTTTTGGGACTTATGTTTGTTTCTGATTGTTTCTGATTGACAGCAGGCTAATATGTATTATCATTAAAAACAGTTTCTGAGGCAATACATGCTCTGACCTTGCTGCTTCTGCAGCTGTGAAGGCTTTTGTTTTCACTCCCATCTCTGTGTAAGTGAAGATAATCTCTACAAAGGGGCTCAATATTGACCTGTCATATCATGTGTTGCTTATCAAGCACTAAAGAAATTGAATTTCATTTTATCTGGAGCACTGTATTAAATCACTCTGTGGTTGAGAGGTGGTATAGGGTCAACAGGTTCTGTCTCTTTCGCCATCTATCCCTGGATTATTAACCTTTGGAGAATTACTAAGATGTTCTTTATTTTATCCTATAAGGTTGGGTTAAATCTTCTTGATCCATAAATTGTTGCCATTGAGTGCCATGTACATGTAATTCTTTTATATGGTTTCTGGATAAGAATTTAGGATTTAGTAATCTGTACAAATGTAGAGATCCCTTATCATTCTGGGGTTTTTCTGTTCTTTTGAAATTCTCTCAATGCCTCTGTTTTTAATTGGTTCAATGAGAGGACAAGCAGTCAGATTGGATGATAGATATGAGTTACGGAACACTTGGTAGTATTTCTTTGCCAAGAAATAAAGCAGGGGTGAGGAGAAGGGAGATAACAGAGCTGGGTTTTGCCAAGTATTAAAAGCAAAGGGCAGAGAGAGAAGTTGGCCATAAGCAGAGGTGGAAATGGGGTGGAGGTCATAGCAGCAGCCCATGGGCAGAGAGAGTCTGGTAGAAGGGAGCCTGTCATTGTTACAGGGGCTCCAGAGAATCTAGAGGTCAACACTGCCACCACCACCACCAAATCTTCCATGTGCCTTGTTGATGTATTTCTGTTTGAAGACCTTACTCTGCCAGTTGGGATGTTCATGTTTAAGAGTTTGATACAGGCACAGGATACTGAACTTCCTGCAACAACAGAAGGCGGCGTGCTTTTTGCTATCACCACAAAGAACTTCCTCCAGTCTTAAATATGTTTTCTGCTGGCAAAAAAAGGCTTGAAAAAAGTAGAATACAAATATATTTTCCCCAAAATTTTAAATTTAAATACAAAATTTAACGCAAAAAAACCACCCCAAACAACCCAAACCTGTTTCATTCAATTTCAAAGTTTTGAAACAAGAAATCTTTCTAAATTAATAAGCAAAATTCTTGTTTTTCAAATAATATGTCCTTATGCTCAGATATTCACTTGGTGTCTGAGCACTTTCTTTTTCAAACTTGTTTTAAGAAAATCCTAAAAAAACCCACAAAACTCTAAAAAAAAAAGACTGAAGTTGAGTACTGGAGTTAGCATTTTGGTGGAAGCATTGGCACATAAATTGTAAATGAGTGTTGCTGCTAGCTGCTGCTGTCTGATGGCCAGAGCACTGGTAACCTGGGAGCTGGTTACCATTCAGTTTTCTTGTGGCCCTGGCAGTAAATCACTTTGTAGCTTTGATCAAGCTATTAACCTTTTTTATGCTCCTTGCTCCTCACAGAAAAGGATTAACATTGCTTACATGTCTCGCAGGGGTAATTGGTAGATTAATGTTTGAAAAATATTAAGTGTCTTCTGCCATTATTATTGAAACTCCAACAGATAGGTTAAGGAATGAACAGGTATATTGAGAGCATCCTTTTTCTTCCTTCTTTGGCATAGGGTGCCAATTTATCTTGGGTGGTTCAACAAAGAAGTGAGAAGTCGTGAGAGTGAAAATCCATGTGTTTTGGATAAAAATTCTAGATGAGAGTGAAAGAGGAAAGACGGAAAAACACTTTGGAAACAAGATGTGAATTGAATTGCTGGAATTAGCAGTACTGAGGGAATATCCAGAGATCAGAAGAGAATGCATAAATTGAAATTATATTCCTTTAAGATTAAAGAAATGTTTCAGTGAAACACAAACCCTAAATTGTGATGGAGAAATGGAAAAAAAAAAAAAGCAGATGAACACTTCTTTTTACCCCTATCAAGAGTTAAAATTTATTCTTAATGAGATGCTGAGATTTTTGGGAAGCCTACTCAAAAATTCACTGGTGTTTTATCTGAGAAAAGTAATTATTTGAATACTGCTTTCTACTGAGGTGTTACAGATGGAGGCTTTGTGGTATGGTAGTTTAAAACAATTGGTCTTTACCTCTAGAGATTCCCAAGATGAACATTGCCCAGAAGCAAGAGGAAAATTGTGTTTTTAAAGCATCATTTTAGGAGCAGTGGGACAGTTGGCAGAGTTTACCAAAGCTGTTGAGAGACTCTGCAGACTTTAATTACCATCTTGATATTGCAGAAGTTGTTTAATTTCTGCCAAAGAATGGAATAGTTGTGAGAAAGCGAGATCACACTCTGTCTTTCATTCTTTCCTTTTTGACAGGTGAATAAAGGATGCTTTTCAGTATCTCCTCTGATACTGTGACACATTTGTAAAATTTGCATAGAATTGTAAAATAATTTTTCTTTAAGATTAAGAAAGCTTTTATTTTTTTCCCCTTCTCTTTTGAAAGTGCCGTATGGCATAGCATAAATGCAGTTTAGGTCTTTTCATGAAAGATGCAAGATGAAAATGGAGTACATTTTCCATTACTGTTTAGTTGGCTTCAAACATTAATAGTTTCATCCTTCATGGTCAGACAACGTGTATTATGTTGTGTTAATTCTGATAAACTTTGAATTAAGGTTTGAATTCCGTCTCTGGTGAGAGTGGTTGGAGGCGCAACCTGGATTAGTAGAATAAAGAGGAAATTATTAAAATGAGAAGAATCATTCCATTTTAGAAGGAAAAAGTAGTCTGTAACACATTTCTTTGGTGAAGAATATATTTACTCTTTTAGGCCTCACACTCTAAATCAGAGTATGTATAACTAGGTTTTTCACTGTCGTTCATATGAGAAAAAGGCTGATTATACATACATACATATATATATATAATGTCTGTATGGATATATATATATATATAACAATATACATATATATTTGTCTTAACAGTTTTCTTCCTCTATGACACTTCAGTGTGTTCAGTTTTTTCCGAAGTGCTTGCAGTAGCCAAGTGAAAACTGATTCTTTGAAGGCTCTTACCAGCTCTTCAGTCGATCTACTGTGTTGGTACATTTTTTTTCCATGACTGCCTCACACCTCCCTGTACTTATTAAAGCACCAGCCTTTGTTTGCTCTATAAAACCTTTCTTTCCCCCTTCTCTTTAAGTCTCTTATCTTTCAAGGACCTTTTCAATGCTATCTTTCCATTTCAAATCTCTATTGTTACAGTACATAGTATGTTCAGAAAGCCACGGCCCAGGAATTCTACTTATTCATTTGTATTTTTCACCATATATATGATAAATCAGTACTTAAGGGGAAAGGTAACATGCTTGTTCAAAATCCAGAAAGCGAAGGATAGATCAGGGGAACAAATAAGAGTAATTTTTAATCCTTAACACTTGTCATGTTACCAGGAATAGCTTTATGTTATATTTAGAATTTGGTTGTTTTGATGTTTGAAACTAAATGTTTGCAGTTTGTCTGGCAAACTGCATGCTGAATAGATTACACTGATTCACATTTCCTTATTTCAGTATACCATCTGTGCTTTTGGCTGGTTTTTGCCTGGTTGGAACTCAGAAATGCAAGTTACAAAGAACGATTATGCTCAGAAAGAGAAATCCTATATTTCACTTCCTTGGGTAATCTCGACTATTTTAACCTTAAAATGGCAGGGACGCAAGGCTGAAGCTATGTACTACAACAGGCTTTATATTCTCTGGTGATGAACCCTGTATTAGCAGGGTATATTTTCACTGAAACTCTAGTATATACAGTCATGGTCATGATTTTCATTGTGTAATCATTTTAATCAAGTTCAACGATGAAAGTTAGTCTTGCATGAGGAATGAATGCACTAGAGAAACAATGAAAGATTGATGACAGCTTGGGGAGCCTCACGTAGTCTGCTGGTGGAAATGCAAGTGTGGAGGGCAGCTGAGCTTGGGGAGCAGGTCAGAGATTACTCACTCAGAGTAATGCCCAAGCCCAGTTTTGGGGATTTGAAAGAATTGGGATACAGCGTGAATATCCAAAAGGGCTTTTTGTACTATTTCTGAGGGGTTTTGCTTAAATGAATAGCTTCATTACTAAGATAATAAATGCTAATTAATATCTGCATCATTTTTGTAACTGCTAGCTTAGTAAGGTAATTAGTATAATTAGTATACAGCGTTGCTTGGTAGCATGATAAATCGTAATGTAGTGAATGTTCACTCTTTACCATTATGATGTATTATCTCATTTATGCAGGTGAAAAAAGAAAACAAACGGTAAGGGGGAAATCAAGAAATAAAGCCAGCAGTGACAGCTGTGTGGCCTTTTGGTCACTCTTCTTGCATCTGCTGCCTGTATTCTCAATTGCTTTGAATCGCTCCACTGATAATTAACAATTTTTTTTCCTACTGTTGCTAAGTCTCAATCACTGATTAAGGCTTGCGAAGAGAGGACAAAGAAGAACGAAGTAAAAATAATAAAAGAATGCCAGCTTTTTTCCTTTTAGGATACCTGGACAAAGGATGATACTTCTCTATTTGTTTTGTGCTTCCTTTACTTTCACATTTCCAGGAAGTATCATCTACCAGCTACAGTTCAGTGCAAGGATGAAGAAATTTAACAGTGTTTTTCTTCATTATACTCTGTTTTCTAGAACCTATGAGAACACCAAAAACACTGAAGATTGCTGAGATCCAGGCCAGGCACATCGCAGTGGATTGGGAATCCCTGGGTTACAACATCACTCGCTGCCATACTTTCAACGTCACTATCTGCTACCACTACTTCTGCGGGCACAATGAGAGCAAAGCAGACTGCTTGGACATGGACCCCAAAGCACCTCAGCATGTTGTGGATCACTTGCCGCCCTACACGAATGTCAGCCTCAAAATGATCCTAACCAACCCAGAAGGGAGGAAGGAGAGCGAGGAGACCATTATCCAGACAGATGAAGATGGTATGTGTAAATGCTCTTGTGGATATTACATCCAAGTCTAGTCTAGACAGATGGTAGGAAATGACTTTGTGTGTTAGGATATATGTTCTGAAGGATGGAAGTTCTCTTCTATTAATGTATTAATTAGCCCCAAAGTGGTAGCTATAAAAGTATTATAGCTGTCACCCTGCATATATATATATATATATAAAACTGTCCATGAAGTGCAAGTCAAACTGGATCTCTCTATTAACTATTTGAAAACCACCCATCAAATTAAAGTTCCTTTGAGAACTTAGGAATTAGACTCAATCATCCTTATGGGTCCCTTCCAACTCCAGATAATTCTGTGATTCCTGTTTAAAATTCTTTTGATGACGTTTCATTGACAGGAGAGTTGAACTTACCTTAGTTGGGAAGAAATAAAGAGTAGATGTATATATGTTAGTGGTGACACATTCAGTGGTTACGCTATGGATCTCGGTATCAAAGATGGTAAAATAAAAATTGATGTTTTCCCCTGGTAATAGTTAAAATGTGGTAGCAAAAAACAGTATTAGTTTCCTTTTCTTATAGTTAGATTTCATGACGGTATTGACAACAGCAAAATGAAAACAGATACTTCCATAGATAACAAAAACAGAATACTTGGACTAATGTGAGACTGTAGATACATAAAAAAGTAAAATTGAAAAAGGTAGTGCGTTTGCTTGCCTATAAAATAAATGAATGGGAAATATAGCTTTATATATGGATAGCAGTCAATGTTAGAATCTGGTAGCACTCTTTTTCCATATATTTTCAATTTTATAAGAAATAAAAGAGGAATAGGTTTCCTGTTGCTATAAAGAAGAGAGAACAAATTATTAAATAGGTAGAATGTGAGGAACTGTAGAAAACTATAGACACATAGATGCATCCTATGAAGATTTATTGACAAGTGGAGAATTAGTGTATTTCTTGGAATTCAAATTATTTTTTAAAGTTAATTATAATCCACGATGAATTATTTGTGTCTGTGTTCACATTATACATATTAAAGGTTGCTATTTTCCTTGAGGTTAAATAAAAAGTCATAGTAATATTGTTAACTCCATGGCAAATGGATTACTTTTCCTTTTAACTGAGTTTTCAAGAAAACTTACTGGTTATGGTTTCTGATATCCTTTATCTAGTTAGATATGCAGAGATGGTGCATGGTCGCTGTAGCAGTGCTTGTCAGGAACAGAGTCAAGTGCATATGTATGTTTTGTCTTCTGGTTTTGTTATGGATTATTCTTGGAAGATGATGCACACAAGGCAGGTTTTGGTCTCAAGCTAGCACACCAGTGTGACTTGTTTTGAATCATCTTTGGTGTCACAAGTACTGTAGTGTAGAAGAAACCTCACCCAGTGAACAGAAGTTGCTAAGGTAAACTATTTCAAGCAGATGTTGTTTTCATGGAGGGACTAATAAATTTTAAAAGGTACCTGTATTTAGACACACTAGTGGTAATAATGCTTGTGACCTGAAAATAGCCTCTTGTGAGCTTTTCTCTGTGAAACGGTTGGGAATAGAATGCAGATTTTAATTTAATTTAATGAGTTACTGACTGACTTGAAAGTCTTTGTCCATTTTGCCATGTATTTCAAAGTACATGGCATGGAGACTATGCAGTACTGAGGGATTCACACCTGTGTCTTTTCTTGAGCTCTCATAGCAATAGTAAACTAAATGCTGTAGTTGACTGCTTACGTGTACGATATTAGTTCCATGTCTGAGTGATCAAATGTCTGAAACTATTTTAAAAGGTAGTTTGAGTTTGCAGCTTAAAGCAGAACTCAGACTAAGATAAGAGGAACAGTTATATATGTGATTCTATGCCCCACATTTCAGATGTGGTCAGATGTACCTTCATTGTCTTCATGATTTTTGCAGGTTTTGTAAAATAAACATGAGGTTAATTATACCATGAAGGCATTATCAGTGATTCATTTAGGAGAAGGAAAACAGAGGAAATAGAGTGTTGTCCTCAATTTTTGCAAATAACATTAATTAGAAATAGCCCCTGATTACATGATTGTCTGAAACTATGCACTTCCATTGTATAGTTTTCCTAAATAGAAACTTTGAAAACTCCAGATGATGACAACTGATAATTAATTTTTTGTTAGCTTTTCTATAGTGTGGGATTCTTTTCAGTGCCATTCTTTTTCATAAGGTACTGCTAAACAAGCAAAAACTTTATAGACTGTTGGAGATAGAGATGCCTACCCCATGTTTTCTTGTCTCTCTTCCTCTCTACCATTTTGTCCTTATCTTCTGTTGCTTTGTCGTACTTACCCATGCTTCCAAGCTGTCCCTTTCTTCTCTTTAATTGTTGTTGTTTTGCTTTAATCTTTCCCTTCATCTCTCTACATCTATCATCTCATCTCCTTTCTTCTGTCAGAACCTTTAAACCTTTCTGAACTTCTGGAATTCCCTAAAAGCAGAGGAATTTGGACTTCTGTGAGGCTCCGCTGCGCAGCAGGGTGGATCTCTGGTGGTCTTTCACAAAGATTCATGTTTGTGTAAGGCTGTGCAGCTCGGTTGTGGGTCTTCCAAAAATTATCAGACCTACCAGTGGTAGTAGAGATAGACCTGTCAATGGCAACTTAGCCACATATGGTACCAGAAGCAGAATTAACTCCATAAACAGTTAGTAGAAGATTGGGGTAAGATTTACAAGCTATCCTTCAGACCTTTGGAGCCACGACTGACAAATGAGGACAGTTTTATTAGCTTGTAATTCAATATCTGCAAGAAAGCAAACCTCAGGAATATCTGACAGTCTGAAAATAGTCTCTCTTTGACCAGAGCTGGATCTGAATAATTGATAGTTTAAGTATTTCTGTTTAACATGGAAGATCAAAGTAAGTTATAGTAATTTCAGAAAGCATGTAAAAATAAAGCCATTGAGAGAGACACTGTTAAACAAGTTGTGCAAAAAGAGAATGAAAACAAGGAAATTTGTGAGTGTTTTAAGAGTGAAACTTTTTTCACTTTGGGAAGAGAGCACATCAGGGACTCAGCACTATCTGTGCTGTGACAGGGGCCCACTGCTTCTCCTTGCTATTACAGAAGATGGACAACATTTGAAGAATTTGATAAAGGAAGTAGAGGAAGGCTCACACAACCTGGTGCTGAATACATGCTGGGCAAAGATGATGTTTGGCATTTAGAAACAAAGTACAAAAACCAGCAGTGAATTTACCACTTAGCATGAATCAGCAGCATGAGCATGTTCTTGAAGCTGCCTGCTGACCAGAGCACTGCCAGCTCAGAGGGACCCTTTGTCAAAGCAGTGGATGAATGGGATTAAACCACATAAATGCTTCCTTAATTTTTAATTGGAAACAGATGCAAAAGGCAGTGGATTAACAGGAGTAGTGACATTACCTCTGAGAGAGCAGCTATGGAGAAAGCAAATTGTGAAGCTCAAAGTGTTCAATGATGATTTTACAACCAGTAAGAGAGTGTGTCATCTAACAGTAGGCAAACAAATAATTGAAAAGGATCACTTCAAATAGGATAACTACACATGTTGGGGCTTAAAGTATGCCAAAGCTTTGGTCTGGGCCAAAGAACATGCTCATTGGACACAAATGAGGTCCCCTGATCTTTCAGAGACTGTGGATCATTCAGTTCCATGCAGAAATATCTAGACCTATGATACCAACTGTCCAACCATTGCTCATACTCCTGGAAAAACTCCAACAGGCTTGCCACTCTGGGGAGCAGCAGAGGAAGGGGGAAATGTTATAATTAGAGGGGGGAAAATGAACAGAAACAGTGAAGTAGTTCATGTAGCATCTAAATGTGTGTCCTGCTTTCAGCTGGGATAGAGTTAATTTTCTTCCTAGTAGCTGGTACAGTGCTGTAGTGTGGATTTAGGATGAGAATAATGTTGATAACATGCTGATATTTTAGTTGTTCCTAAGTAGTGTTTATACTAAGTCAAGGACTTTTCAGCTTCTCATACCCTGCTGTCGAGAAGACTGGAGAGACACAAGAAACTGGGATAGGATGCAGCCAAGACAGCTGACCCAAAATAGCCAAAAGGATACTCCATATCATGTCATGTCATGCTCAGTATATAAGGTGAGGAGAAAGCTGACTAGGGACCACTGTTCAGAAACTGTCTGGGCATCGGTCTGTGAGTAGTGAGCAATTGCAATGCACATAATTTGTTTTAGATAGTCTAATTCTTTTATAATTTCTATTATTATTTTCTTCTTTTTTTCTGCCCATCCAGCTGCTGAGTGAGGATTGAGCAAGCGACTGGGTGGTGCTTAGTTGCTGGCTGAGGTTAAACCGTGGCAGTGTGTGAAGAGGAAATACCTTTCACCAACTTCAAGAGGGAGGATTTTATAGAAATAGTTGACATTTAGTAATTTTCCATGATTGACAGTAGTAAGTTTTGTAAGTTGTCTTTATGAAAAACCAAACCAAACAAACAAAAAATCCGCCCCTCTTTGCTATGAGAAGGATCTTTTTTGTTCCTGCTTTTCCAGTTGTTCTGTCACCCCAGGAAAATGATGGTGGAAAGAAGAGTTAGAAAATATGCTTTGATCAAAGTAAGCAATGCTTCAAGGAGTTTGGAAAAAACATAGACATAAAGGTCTACTAGGAGCATTTGAAAAGTTGCAAAAATAGCCCACCTGGGAGAAAAAGTTAACATAGGGGCATGATATGTGTCCATTGGAGCAAAGGAGGGCTGCAGAGATTGTTTGAAATGGCAAACTGTCCCAAAAATGTGTAATTCACTTAACTGCATGACATTCATAGATGTCAAGTGAACCAGGTGTGTTAATCCTAAAGGGGGAAAAATTGGCAAATGGTTACAGTTAACAAAGAGAACCCCCCAACTAAGAGATAAAAGTTTTAACGTGAAGTTGTCCCTAAACGTCACTGATAAACATATTGACCTCAGCACTTCATCTAAGAGAGACTAGTGGCCTATGTGGCATAAGCAGGGGCAAAATTTAGTGTCAAGGTAGTCAAATAAGGGAGGAAATTTTATATCTTTAGTAAAAGTGAACTGAAACCAAGTATAACCAACCTACTCTTGTTGAGCAAAAGAAGCCTGGGATAACTTGTTTGTGCTTCATCTTGAGAAAATAATCCCCTTTCCTTTTTTCAAATGGTTAGCTAAGTTTTGCTGTTGGCATATCAGTGAGAGAGGAAAACTGGTTGCAGAAGGACACGTGAGCATTTTCTGTGAAAGACATCAGAAAAGTTGATCTATGAGAAAGTAAAAAGAAAGCACAACTTATTAGCACGGATTTATTTTAAGCTTATGCTGAACAAACGACAAATGAAGTAAGCTTTTTTTAAGGTATTGCGGAGACTAGAAATGCTAGATAGGTTTTATATTAATCGCTGAGGAAAAATTGGCCCTGAAACGCAGAATTATTTACCCTGGCTTAACCAACTTCCTACTTTCGTTTCTTTTAGGTACCTATATTAGAAGCTTTTATAGCTGAAAAAGTGATATTGCATATGAAGTTCTTTGTTGAAATTTTGTGTTTGACGTAATGATGTTTGCAAATAGGCCAGAATTAGTGGCTATTTCATGAGTTTTTGTGATGGAATGAGGGCTTGCACCTGGCCCCACAAGTTTTTGTATTCCCAAGCCATGTGTTAGCTGAAAGCACTCTCTGAGTATTGAATTGCATACTTTCAGAAAGCTGTAAGGTATGTATGTGAGGTTATCTCACCCTGAAATGAAGAAACATTTCCAGTTCCCAGAAATGAGGAGTCCTAAAGTCAGCTCTTGGTGTAAAAAGGCATTAAATAAAATACTGCATTAGGGGCCTGAGCCCCTGAATTCAGCAGATCCAGAAGTTGTGGGTTTGGAACAAGCTGGCCAAGGAAGTGGTGGAATCACCATCCCAGGAAGTGCCTCAGCACCAAACTTCCATTACAGTTAGGGTTATGGTTCAGAGAGCCAGAAAGCCTACAGCTCCGGGGGCACAGTGTCTGGAAAAGTAAGGCCAAGGAGATCATGGCAGGGCACCAGCATTGCTGCCTCCACACCCTTTGGAATCTGAGCCATCCACGGTGATGGGGACCTCAGCCTCAGCACCAAGCTTCCATTAGGGTTAGAGTTCAGAGGTCTGGAAAACCTACAACTCCAGGGAAACTAGGGCTGGAGAAGGCATATCAAGAGGATCATGGCAGGGCACCAACACTGCTGTCTCCACACTTTTGTAATCTGGACCACCCATGGCAGTGGGGACCTTACTCTCGATGACAAGCTTGGTTTAATGTTAGGGTTCAGAGACTCAGCAAGCCTACATCTCCAGGGACACTGGGGCTGGAGAGGACATTCCAAGTGGAGCACAGCAGGGCACCAACATTGCTGCCTTCACACCTATGTAATCTGGGCCACCCATGGTGATGAGAACCTCAGCCTCTGCACCAAGCTTCCAACAGGGTTAGAGTTCGTAGAGCCACAGAGCCTACAGCTCCAGGGACACTGGGGCTAGAAACAGAATGCTAAGTGGAGCATGTGCACCAAAGGAGATTGTCAATATAAAATTAGTTTTTTTCTCAACAGCACTCAATTGCATTTTGTTCTTCTCTGCAAATAGTCCAACTTGAGTGATTTCCAAAGAACTATTTTTTTGTCACCACCTTTGGTGTAAATGCTCATATAGTAAGGACTAGTAATAGGAATTCTGGGTTTGTTTTTCCTTTTTAATATATAAAATTTACTTCTGTTTAAACCTTAGTCTCGAGTTGCAATAAAGTGTTAAGTAAAAATGGCAAATCTCTTGGAAAAAGCCAATGGAAAGGTGGACCATTTTAATTTCTTGTAACGTTTAAACAGATTGATTGTCACCATATCATAAAAATGAGCATCTACCTTCAGGGAAAGCTGTAAGTTTGCTGCTGATATGCTGTCCTTTTTGAGTACAACAAAGGAATTTTTCCCAATATAACCATGTATATCTGCACATAACTTTTACCACAGAGCATAGTAATACTCTGCAGGGCTTTCATGGAGTATAATAATAATAAAAATACTCTGTTTACATGCACTTTCATATTTTGTAGCAAGAAAACTGAAGCAATATAAATTCATTTTTATAGTCGTTGATGTCAGTTAATACATTGTTCTTCCAGAAGTAATGTATTGTAATATAAATTTCCCACTAAGTCAGTGTAGAACAACGTTTAAGTGACACTATTTGTGAATAACAATTTATTTGTGACTGTGACATAATTTAATGCAAATATACTGCTCTAAAATGAATTGGTCTGATGTCAGATTGATGGTTTGTACCTTTATTATGCATAGTATTTATAGAAGTCCACCATCCCACATGCATATAGAAGAAAAGATTATCAGCTATTCACTATATGAACATATAGCTTCATTAAAAGGCTCTGGAGATGCATGTAAATCATGAAAGAAGAGCTTGTGTTGTTTGCACTATAAAACCTTGCTGAGATTCCATTTGAATTTGTTTCATGTTCCTTTTATATATATGTGCGGTTTATGTCTGTATACTTTTTTATAGTTGGTTTTTTTTTTATTTACTTAAGTTCCAAATCTCTTCTGAAACCCATTTAGTTAAACCCACCTAAATAATTTCACTTCTTCAGATAAGTATATAGCCTGACTTGTTCGGAGTTTAGCATAGAATAATGATGGGAAGGAAAGTGTGTTTACTATTGCTGTCACTGAGACATGGTGGGTTCACAGATGGAAAGTAGATGGAAAGGAAATCAATGGGACCAGAATCTTTTTAAAGAGAGGGTGCAGAGGTGCTAAAAGGTCTGAGTCCATCTCTTCTAGCAGCTACTTACACTTTTTGAATTATTCAGATACCTAGCCAGTGACAGAAAATGCTAATAAACGTACTTCACCTTAATATACACTTGTAGTAGTCTTTAGTGTTTTGATTTAAGTGTAAACTGTCTGTAAGTCCAAGGGGAAGAGCGAGAGCTCATCTAGAAAGAAGAATGGGAGCTGAGAAGGCAGCAAAGAGGTGCTGTGGTGAGCAATGGGGCTTCTCAAGATGCTCAGACAAGCCTGAAAAAAGCCTTTTGGGCTGTTTGTGAGGAGGTTTCTGAAAGCTATTATCAACACAAGGATGACATTTATCTGGCTGTTTTTCACCTGAGTCCTTGCTAAACATCATATAAATGGAAGGCTCTTAACACTGGTTTGGAAAGATGAGGTTTAAGGTATTTCTGAAGTCTTTAGTCTTGCTGTAAGTCTCAGGGAATAGACAGCAATGGCTGCCTACAAGGAGAAATGCAGTTTGAGTCTTCAAGATAGTGTTACTGGCAAGTTACCTTGCTGTAGTTCTGTTGGTGGTGGTTTTTGTTTGTTTGGGGAATTTTTTACTAATTTTGGCCTTTTTAAAATTTCTCTTTGTAACTAATTCTGATCTGAGAACAAAGACATAAAACCACTAATGAGGATGTGTAAGACCCCAGGACTTACACAAGTTGAGCAACAAGCTCAACCAGGAGTTTTACTTTTAAAAGTATAAAAGGCTCCAAAAATTTGCCCACTGAATATTTTGAAGAGCCTTTGGTCCTTTAATACCTTGAGGTAGTGTAAAGAGATGACGCAGCACGTATTTTCCAGGAGATACTTTTACTGATAACTTTAGAAAATAAGGGAGAAAATGAGGTAACTGGCAAAAGTTTCAAAGGGTAATGTAAAACCGAAACAGAGTATTCCACAAACATATGACTTAGCACATGCTAACCCATGCGATTTAGCAAAATCCAACCCATCCAGTCACAAGTTACTCAAATTATTAAGAAAGGAGATTAGGAGAAGAAGGAGTAAAGAAACAGAGAGAGAAGATATTAAGATAAGATGATAGCTACCACCAGAGAGTCCCGTGCAAGTCAAGATGCCACAAAGGTGGCAGGTCTCACACAACATGGTGGTGACGTGCTGCTGTTTTTATCTGCTTTGGCCCTCTGTGGCCACCCCTCCCAGGTGTGACTTCTGGCCCACTGCCCACTCGGGAGCTCCAGGGCAGGGTGAGGGGTGTTGCTTCCACTGTGTGAGCCAGTCTGAGATGGGGTTAGGGGTTCCAGAGAGCGTGGTGTGCGTTGTGCTCCTGGGCTGCCTTTGACTGAGAGCTGCTCCAGGGTCACCCCAGAGGTCTCCCAGGGGCTGACACGTGGGATACAGCATTACCTCACCTCTGTGAGATTCAATCTGTCCCTTCTCCCCATACGCACACACTTGAGTTGGTTCCGACCCAATGATATAATAATCCCGTGTCTCACATGATGTTAAGGCATTATTTTGACTAACCTGAAGATACTGTGTTCTTAAAGCAAATTCTCTTGCTCTTGCTTTTCTCTTTTCATGCTTCTTTTTATCCCTTTGGTAAAGTGGTGCAATTTAAAGGCATTTTTATGTGGTTGAACTGAAAAATGGAAAGAATAATTTCAGACTATCCAAATGTGTCCTTCAAATGGTATTCCTTTTTCTAGGCACTTGAACTTTTATTTGCTTCTCTGTTTTAATTCCAGTTGAGCTTTCAAGTAATTTGGGCTGATCCCAAGCTTCATTTTTATGAATTTGTGAGGATGGGTGAGGCTTGCGGTAATTGCTGTTCTCTTTTTCTACATGCTCACTTTTTTTTACTTTCTGACCTTAATTTAACTGGGATTCCCAACAAGCTGATCATTGCTGTGTTAGCTTTTGGGTTTGTGCCCTTCCTATGCCAGTAAGAAGCATGAAACTAACTGGGATCGTGCACTTCCAGTCACTTTAACATTGCTGCTGCTGCCTCAAGTATCAAATTTTATATTGGAGGAGAACAAAACACAGTCATGGGATGTGATGAGCCTAGAGGCTTCTCCTGCCTTGGTGCTTGAACAGAAGGTATAGGAGGCTTTATGCAACCCTCAGATGTAGAATCCTGCACCCAGTTTCAACTGAATATGAAACTTTTTTTAAAAAAAGTATTTGGCATGTTTTTGAGCAATCTTTTTACCTCACATACTTTGATGTGCTTTAATGTCAAATTGCATATTCTGTGTAGGCCCCGGTGCGTACCCATGTTCTTTCCCAAACACAGATATACATGTGCACACACAGACGTGTGAATGCATCTTCCAGGGAAAATGTCATACGCATCAGGGTATATTCATACCTCTTTTGAGATGTAAGGAAAAACAGCAGAGCATTCCAATGAAAGTGTTACCCACAGCAGGTCTCTCAATGGCACAAAGAGCACAAAGGGGCTGTCATGGCATGTCAGCCTTCATGCACTGCCTAGTCTATATGGAGACACTGAAGCAAAGCACCAGCCTATGGTTTTAGTTAACTTCTCCCAAGTCTTCATTTGACAGGTAGATAAATAGGTTCTGTGAAGCTCTCATCTGTTTACTTCTAGGCTTTTTTGACTCCGTGAATTTATTATTAATGTGCCAAATTATGTTGTTTGTACCAAGGGTCAGATCATCATTTATAGCTTGCATGTAGACTGAAATAAATCCTACTGTTGGGACAGACCACTCACTCCTTTCTGCTGCTAGCACACTGCCTGACACTTTCTTTGATCCAGTAGGTTTTAATTTATTTTACTCTTTGTAAAACTTTAGTCTGCTTTGATAACGAATACCAAGGAGGGGAGATAAATATGTGTAAATATATTAAATAGAAGTAACATTTTAGATTTAAAGACTGCAAATTTGGGCAACTTTGTGTCTTTGACGGGGGGGGAGGGTGTTTCTTTGGGGTCGGAGTTTCTTCAAGCACTCTCTTATCCTCATCCCCTTCTTTCAGCATGTATATGTTCAAATCTAGGTGAGGTGCTGTGTTAAAAAGGAATCATATGTGTAGGCAAAAGTATCTTGTAAGCTGTAATGGGAGATAACTACGCGCTTCTGCCTGGTGCTGATGGGATTACCAGGTGCCGTGAATCACTTGGGCAAAGAGGCCTGAGGTGACATATCAGACTTGTTACTACACCAGGGATATTGGTTCCATTTAAAATAAGAAAGTAGGGTCATCTTAGTGCGGTTCAGTTCAAAGCTTTGAAAACATCTCTTAGTGGAAAGGTTTGAAGTAAGCAGTCTTGATTCTTCTGCAGCATGGAGAGGTCAGTGGCTGAAAGAAGTGGCAGCTGAGCTGGTGTGTTTGCCCCATGTCCAGCCCTCTATTAAAAGCAGGATTTCTTTTAAGACAGCAAATCATAAGAAGAGGTGATTGAGAACTGTTCTATAAGACTTTCTTTCCTTTAGAAGCAGCTGTATAACAGAAACGCTTTCTTGCCTTTGATTTATTTTTTTTTTAAGAAATTTAAAACCATGTAGTCCTTGTCCTAAGATATGCTTATTACAGAGTTCAGTGATGTTTCCTGAAGTTGTAATCTGGCTTGAACTGTTTCCCCTGGCTATACTACAAGACAATTTGACTTTGTATGAAGTTCTGAAAACTGTATGTGCGGATAACATTAACGTTTCAACTTCATGCTCTCTGCACTGCAAATGACAAAAATCACTTTGAAGTGCTTTTTCATACTCTCTGCCACTGCCTTTTGCATGCAAATGAATATTAATAAAAATAGACCTGCGTTCACTTTTGGTTGTAATAGGATGTTCTGTCATCTCTTTAGTTTTTCTGTCTCTTGAATTTCCTATTTTTAAAAGTTTTATTTTGTTTGTAGTTCCAGGCCCTATACCTGCCAAATCAGTGAAAGGAACTCCTTTTGAAGATAAGATCTTCCTCAACTGGAAGGAACCTGTGGATCCAAATGGCATCATTACTCAGTATGAGGTAATCATTAAACACCTAACAAGCACAGGATGGGGCTTGGGGGGTGCATCAAGAGAGGTGGCTGGCAGTGGATGTTTATGCTCTGTAGCTGTTCTGTGATATGCTCCTTTCACTTACAAGAATACATGATTTTGTGTTGTAACTAGATATTCAAAATTTGTAATTACCGTGCAGGTGTTGTTGTCTGTCCAGCCCTGTCAAGTGGCTTTGGCATGTGAGTATAAGTGCCTTAAGAATGCTGTATTGTTAATATACACTGCTCCAAGGCCATGACAGCCTTGATCTGTGAAATTGTCTTTGCTGGAAGAGAAGGTTACACGAAAAGTAAGATGGTTATTAAATTAGGAGCAATATTTTTTTTAGCTTTGTTAGATCTTTAGATATCACCCTTCAAGGAAACTTCCATGTATATTCTGTTTAAAGTGTATTTAATATCTGAGCCTTCTGGGGACCTGCAGAGGAGGTTAGCAGGTAACACTAGCTGATTTGAGCAACAAACACTACATGCTCCAGCACTATTTTTTAAAGGAACAGAAGATATATTTTGGTTTACTAGTGAATTACAGGAAGGCAAATCAACTAAGCAAACAAAACCCCATAAATATTTTGTTTATTTTGCAGTTATGCTAAGAAAGTTCTTTAAATAGTGTAGGTTAACCCGGGTGGGCAGCTCAACCCCACTCAGCCATTCGCTCACTTCCCTGCAGTGGGATGGGGGTAGAATTGAAAAGAGCAAAAGTGCAAACTTTAGTATTTTGATCACAAATTCAAAACACAGCACCACATGAGCCATGATGAATAAAATTAATCTATCCCAGTCAAAACGCCTACATCAAGATATCATGTCTGGCTTTAAAAAATATTAGCTTGGTTTGAATAGCATATAAATATGATTATTTGAAGGGGAGAGAGAAAGTGAAAAATAAAGGGCATTAGTGGAAATGTAGAGGGTGAGGGGGTGTCCAAAATTTGATGTAACAGTGAAGTTTTCCATACCTGAACTAATATCACGCAGAAAGAGAGATGAAGGGCGCCTGCATAGCCTTTCAAGTGAAGCAGACTCTTCAATAAGACTCATCAAGTCCTCACTGGTTTAGTGGTGGACTTCTCAGTGTAGGATTAATGGAATTGATGATCTTAAAGGCCTTTTCCAACCTAAGTGATTCTATGATCCTGTGGTATCCCCAAGGCAGATGGGTAGCTATATGAGCACATGTCTCTTGTTTCCACTCCAGCCAAGCTAACCTAATCCTTTGTGCCAAAACCAGTAACAGTTGTTACTAAAATAATTGTTTTCACAGGTCAGCTATAGCAGTATACAGTCGTTTGATCCTGCAGTTCCAGTCGCAGGACCTCCACAAACCGTGTCCAAGCTGTGGAACAGCACACACCACGTCTTCTCACATTTGCACCCCGGTACTACTTACCAGTTCTTTATACGTGCAAGCACCATCAAAGGGTTTGGACCAGCAACTACAATCAACGTAACAACCAACATCTCAGGTAAAAGCAAACAACAACTTAAAATAAAAACAGCAAAGGAGAGAGGGGGGAAATGTATTTTGAATATTTAGACTTGAAAATTTATGAAATGCTAAAGAAAAACCCCCAGAAAATCCTACTGTGTTGTTGAATTATTTTACTAAAAGTGTTTTAGAGTGTGTTTGCCACACAGTAGTGTACATTCAGGGATAAATCCTTGCATGAGGTGGAAATTGCATAGCTGTAGTTAATGTTTTTTTTTTTAATATAATCTAGTACTTTCATGTAAAGATTCTGAACTGTTGTATAAACCTTAACTAACTAAGGCTTCCAGCACTCCATAAGTCACTAAAAACTGTATTTGTTTTGCAAATTAGTAAAGTCTGATGCAGAAAATTAACTGACTTTCTGAAGGTGTCACCACTTAGCCACATGCAGCTAAACATAATCGGGGCAGTTGGGACAAAGTGGGAACTTCTTTTGCCTGAGTTATATAGGTCTGCTTCCTTGTGCCTTTATTCGCTTATTTCAGTGCACTGAATTGACATTATTTGTCTTAATAATGCACTGCAAACTCTAGAAGACAGTAATGTCAAATGGAATGCTTTAGTATTTTTATTTTCTTAAATTTCATTTTTATTCTCAAAAAATAAGATAGTGGCTTATGCATTTGAAAGCAGAAAATAAGTCAATGCTATATTTGGAGAGACAGTTGATTTTGTAACATGGTGACTTCAGAGCTTGGCAGAGATAAAAGAAATCAGTCATTTAGAAATTTAAACAGCACGAAGGAGGATATTTTCCTTATTATCTGCCATAATGATGTTTAGATTGTCCTGTAAAGGGAAGTTAATAATGTATCAGAATGCACCTATGATTTTTTGGGAAACTACTCATGTAGTCTCCTATGCCAGTTCCTGAAAACATGCACAAAAATCAAAATGTGAGAAAATTCAAGGCAGAACTCCTTGAATTATGTATCAAGTGAAATGCTGTAGTTGTCGTAGTTAAGTGGAACAGCTTGTTGAATTCCACCCGAGCACATAAGCACTAGCACTTCTCATTCCCCAGTCCCTTCAAAACAACCCAACTAAGGCACCAAAAACCCCAAATTATGTGTTCTGTTCTGTTTATGTAGCTGTTAAGTTGTTTTTAAGTCTGATATTTTACTCAAGTTGGTTTAAGGTCCTTCTGATTCTTTACAACAGTATCCCGTAGGTATTTCAGTATTTTGAGAAATAAGTGCTTCAATGTGTTTGGATTATTTAGGACTACAATGTGTTCAGGCTTCTTCAGATATGCCTTCTTTTTCCACACAGAAATTTGGGGAATTTTGTCTGGAATCCAGTATAGCACACTTTCTAGACACAGTATGGATCTGTTAGTTGGCAAGATGTGCTTTTTACTAGGATAGCTTAAAGGCAGACTGTGAAACCCCTTGTATCTGCATTTCAGCCTTTTTTTTTTTAATCTTGCTTTATGCTGAAGTGTTGTCTATTTTCACTCTGCATAACTGATACTTTATATGAAGCAATGCATGTTTCAGAAAATGCTAGCTTTAGTGAGGAGTGAAATTATTCCTTTTAGCCAAACTTACAAGTGGTTGCCGTGATTATTCTAGTGAACGTGGTGTAAACAGTAATTTTTAAATTAACATTAAATGAACATTAATTCTATAAAAAAGTATTTACTGAAATAAGAGCAGATTTTATGTTTATCTAGGATCTGGGATAATGAAGCAAGACTTCTAATCTTCCAGTACTCTTCTATCAGTTGATATATTTTTTTAACATTATTATGACTTAAGTGATTGACAACCTGCTAGGAAACATTATTTTGTGAAATTTCATTTTGAAATAAGCTGGCATCATTAATGATTTTATAACAATACAGCCACATATAAAGAAAACCCCATGCAGATAGTTTTCAAACTTGTGAAAAATTAGTAACGAATAGAAATCTATTGTTTTCTGATACACAGAAAATCCTGGTTTTTTCCTTGCACCAGGGCTGAAGTCAGCAACAGTATTACCAGGCAGGACTGTAACAGGCAGCAGATAAAAGGTGGATGATTGAAGTAACCACCAACACCACACATCGAACCCACAACAAATATTGCTACCTTGAGGCCTGATAAACCATTCCTGAACTGCCTTGAGTTTGAGTGTTTATTTGGGTTTTTTTCATAGTGGTTCAGAAGCTGATTAATGAGAAGCATGGTCGTACACTGTTAAGAATGGGCATGGGAAGAGATTCCCCCATCCAGTCCTAGCCCATCAACACGTGTCTATGCAAGCCCAATTTTCCTGCACTCTGGTTGGTATTGGCATTGTCTCCAATGACATTCAAGAGGAAATGTGAAAGGTTCTTCAGTTGTTGGAGGAGGAAAAAAAAGACATGGTAGAGGCTGGATCTTTGACGTGATAACTGTAGTTATTTGTAGGGTAGAAAGTGTGGGGCCAAAGTGTTTTTTTGTAGTTTTAGGGTTTCTTGGCAGTCACCTCCTCTGTCCTTCTTAAATAAACCTTTTTAAGTTCATAGATGTCATGATTTGAGGGGAAGCATCTAGGGACTGGGTTATGGGTTGGTGAAGTCCCATTCATACTGTAGAAAAAGATTACGCCTGACTAGAAAAATCATTTAAAAATGCTCATGATGCTGATAAAGATTCTGGCTTTGTACTATAATGCACAGCCACATTCTCATGAAAATTCGAAATGTTTTCACTGATTTGTTTCTTGTTCTTTTCCTTTCCACTCAACATTAATCAGCTCCCACTTTACCGGACTATGAGGGAGTCGATGCATCTCTCAATGAAACTGCTACTACAATAACTGTACTCTTGAGACCAGCACAGGCCAAAGGTGCACCTATCAGGTAAAAAAAAAAAAATAAATTTAAAAAAAAAATTAAAAAATCAAGAAGAGTTTTGTTTTCAGTTGCATATATGCTGTCTTGCAGTACATAGAGCTGTATATTTCAGAGTGATATTCATTTAACATTACTACTGTTTTTCTTACCTGTACTGAGCTTGCCAACAGATGTGTAATTAAAAAAACCTCTTGGTTTGGCAGGGTTTTTGGAATCATTCAGCTATCTGTCCTGTTTGATTTAGGTTCCCCAGGACCACCTTCTAGCCATTATAATTTCATTTTACTTTCTCACAGTATCTCTGACATATGAGGTTGAAAAGTGCTTGTCAGAAAAGAGATTCGAAAATAACACTTCCTCTCCAGTGCTTCAAATCATCTAGTCTATAGCATATATGTATGATTGGAAAATTGGAAATTGGAAGCTCAGGGGAAATGGGGAAATAATAGTGATGAATACAAACTATTCGACCTTTTTGTTCTGAGAGTGCTTTTTACTAGGAATCATGTTGCAAGCTATTAAATTTTATTTGGCGTGTCCCATAATCATATTAAAATGTTTCATTTATGTTAACTTTGAAGGGTCTTTCTCTGTCTGCTCTCTGTTGAGAGATAATTTAATTCTGTTTGCAAAGATTAGTCCGTATCCTGCTCTTTACTTCTCCTTGTTAGTGTAAAAATTTTGCGATGATATTTGATTCCATTTGTGTTTTACTGATGTGGCTGCATCAGCAATATTCGGGGCAGGGTTGACTAATTGGGGGTTAATTAGCTGCTGAGCATCAGAAGGTTTTCTTGCTATTACCCTTGTGACACTTTAGAGAAATGCAGGCTAATGCATTTCACTCTGTGTTACATTAAGTCAGTTATCATGGCTCAGCTGATTTCAAGTCATGTGCCCAAGCCCTAAAAGCAGAGGAAAATTGACTGTTTCTTAAGTCTGTTTCCATTAAGAAGAATGTATGTTTTACATGGATGTTGTGAGGATCAGTCATGTATCTATGAGCATTTTTATGTGCTTATCATATAGGCACCCTTATGATTGATATGATCAAGTTATTTATATTGTCATAAAAGATAATTATTATCTTAATAATTATAATAAACTTAATTATTTCCTATTAAGTTCATCCCTTTAATAGGAGATTTGGATGTGTTAAAGTTGTAGTCCAATGTATGATTAGTTTCCAAAAGATCGCCCTGGGGCAATCCTAGGATTTTTGGGGAATCCATGTCACATCCTTTTAGTCTTGTGTCTGGTCACCTGAGGGAGCTGATGCATATCCTTGCCCAGAGCGTGCCTGCTGAACACCACAGGGATCTGCTGATGGTGGTGATGCGCAGCAACTGCTCTGGGGCACGTATGTGCCAACAGGAGCAGGCTTCCACCTTCAGTCCCACCACTCACCCTGAGAGGGTCAATCTTGAATCTTGGGTTTCTGTCCTGGGGTGGGGGGAAAGGTTCTTTTGTGAACTGGTAGCATGATGGGATTTGGCTAGAGAGTTACTCTCCCTAGCTCATGGAGTTCTGGTTTCTGTGCATTATACTGGCAGACAAGTAACTTGCTGCAGAATAAATCTGCAGCACACCACCTCATATTTGTTGTCTAAATTTTCCTTACAGCATCTTCAGTTCAATGGCATGAGCTGGTCACTGTGGCCTAGGAAGGTGGCAAAAAGGATCTATATACTAAATGTTAATAGGTAGTTTGATAGGGATAATTTCATAGAATATTAATAACTGTTGTTTGACTGTGTTCTTAAAAAAGTATACATCTTTCTTCCTGACTGCCATCTTCCCTCTCCACTTTGTTTAATTTCTAAAATCTAAGATATTACATCAAATTTCTAACACCAAGAGGTCAAGGAAGTAAGTCCATTGCCATAACTGGAGAGCTGGGCTTTATTCTTAAAGCAAACTAGGTGTTTTATTCCTTACTTGGAATGAAATACATTCTCCAGGGAAATGCAGAAGACATGCTCCTACTCCCTTTTCTGAAGTTAGGCGTATTACAGTCAGGTGTTTTTCAGCAGCTTCTTAATAGGGAGATAAATGTAGCACACTGGAATTCTGAATTGATTCAATGCAATTTGCTAAACTTTATGATGTGTTTTAGTGAAGTTTCACTCCCCCCACACTGCAGTTGTGTTTCTTCTACAAGCTGGCTTGCTGCCATAATGAGTGTTACTAGGTAGGTGGGAAAAAAAATGCATCACTATGGCTGCAGCTGTGATTGAGTAGAAGGGACTCAAATACTGTTCTTTAGACTGACACTGAAGAATATGGTTGGCTTTTTGAAAAGGTTTGTTTATACCCAGTCCTATAATCACTGGAACTGTAGATGGTCATTTTATCTAATAGCAGTAGGTTCACATTTAAAAAATAAGGGAAAAAATGGGAAAAGGAAAAAAAACTTAGTCTGATACTCTGTTGCTTTTACAAGCAGAATTATGCTATGATCAGATTTCCATCACAGCCTCTCCATCAGCACAGGCCCCCAGGAAATAGGTGTTCCTTAACTTGGTATAAATCTATGTGTTGCTGTCAGTCATTTCTTTAAGACGCTGGCTGCTGTAGTCATCACAGTTTGAACATGACTCTAATTGTATCTTCCCTGTCAAGTGCTATTATCATTCTTTATGGCCTCCTTAAGTTTTAGACCAAATTATGAACTAGAAATGCAAGGGGAGACAGGGCTGGATGGCTCAAGCTCACTTTGAAGCACGTATTGTTTTCACCATCAATCTCATGGATGAGATTCCAGTCAGTAGAATCAGTGGCGCTTCAGTGATTCGTTTGAAGATGTGATTTGTCGCTGTATTTTTTCTGAAGGTTCCCAACTGAGTACCAGGAAAACAGTGTTTTATTTTCAAATCCTACTGCAGATGAGGATTATGAAGAGCATAAATCAGAATCAGAGTAAACAACTCTTTAATTATTAAATTTATTTTATTTGATTGTTAAAGTGTTGCTCTTATACCTCATACAAAATTATATTGTTTCCATTTAGCAGCAAAACTAATTAGGTGGACCACGACAGGGAGCAGTTAAAATTTTGTTGTCAATTAGAATTGAGCTGGGGTTGAAGCTTGGGCTGTCAGTCAGTCTGGCACTTGTCAAAGGAGAGGAAGCTCTGTATCCATCAGACACACAGAAGGAAATGTCTAGCTCGTTTTTAAAGTCTAGTCAGAATAGGGATGAAGGATGAACAATATGTTATCCACTGCCATACCTCTTTGGAAGTCTGAATTTTTAGGGAGAGATTAAAAGGAAAATCAGTTGTCAGGGACCTCCTTCAGCTGTTTCTAAGCATCTTGGTCAATAGGGAGGTACTGTACACTTTTTCTTAAGTTAACAAAAAAAATGAAAAAGTTTTTTTTCACAGGACAAATACTTTCTTCATGGAAAACCTCAGCTGAGGAGCTCTTCGGCTGCTGTATCTTCAACATTTTCTCTATTTACCTGGCTGTCTCAGGCAACTGTTTGGTCTTTATCATCCCAATGACTTCTGTAGCAGGTTCTGAAATTTTTATTACTCAGAATTTTTTTTAGTCAATAGGGAGAAGGAATATTGTCATCTAAGTTTTTCACTCCTCTCTTTATTTCCCCTTTTTATTCCTTCTTTGCTGTATGGAAAGACTGGGAGGAAAATGCTATTTGTACGACTTTCCAGAGCTCCAGTCACAAGAAAGCTCTCTCAGTAATTGACTGTGTAGAAAAAAAATGTGTTGAAAACCTAAGATGATTGAAGCTAGGATTAGTAATGTGTAAAGATACAAGGATAAGCAGAGTACATAGCCTTTAAATTTTCACTATTAGCCTGATACCAGCCCACATTTGCAGCCATTGAACACTCTACTTTTCAAGTTAAAAAATTTAACTTTGAGTTCTTTCATCACATGTTACAGCAGGCCATTCTTTCCAAATATTATGTTTACATAGAGTAACAGTGCTACTTTGCAGCCACCATAGTGTTTAGTAAATGGCTTTAAGCAGATGGTATCACAAAGGGCCCAGAAGTAAATGAGTGTATTCCTCCATGCCTTGTTAGCCTACAATATTGTATGAAAAATACTGGCAGATCTCTTTCCCAATGAGGATAGGCAAATCTTTTATTTAAAAAATACATTGTGAAAATAAATTAAAAAAAAAAAAAAAAGCCTTGTTGGAGACTTGAAGGGGTTTCTGTCATTTACTAGTCTTTCTTTAAAAGTAATTATGTAGATGTAGATGATTACAATGTGTATATCAATTTCTTATTTTCCACCTTTTGTTGCTTTTCAGATTTAGGGGTCTAAAAAGCATTACTTTTGAACGTGTATTTTATATAAATTAATTTATTTGAAAATTTTTCAGAACTTTCACATTTTATTGTGGTCTCATGCTTAAAATTATGCCATACCTTTTATATCACATTCAGAAATTACATTGCGTTTTAAAAGAATGCTATTAAAAAAGATTTTTTTTAATATTTAACTCTCATGCCATTCGTCTTTGACTTTTTATTTGTTTTGGTCTCCAAAGAGACTAGACCTCTTGAAAAAGAGATGTGGTTTAAGAAGAAGATACTTCACTTATCCCTTATTCTGTAAAATTGAGAGGGAAGGAGGGTTGATTTGGTAACTGGTGCATCTCAGCTTCAGAGATGCGTGACAAACCAGGCTGTCTCAGGAGATGGTTATCTCCACCACGTGCAGGCGTCGCCCTGTCCTTCCTCCCTCCCTGCTGCCTTTCTTCTCGGAAGCTGGCAGGGTGTTGTTGGACAAGTTTCCTGCTCTCCTGGCACTTCTGAGAGCAGAATATGTGTTGGTTCCAGTCCATTGGCAGCTGATGCGAGAAGGCTGCAGAATGGAGGGAGCAGAGACGCGGTGTCTGTGTCCCAGTGATCTCCAGTTGGTTGTCTGCCCGATCCCAGAATGATGGTTTTAACCCTGCCTGGGTCCAGGGCCAGGCCAGAGATGGAATGAACACCACTAGTAATTTCTTACCTTCAGACATTATAAATGAAAGCTTTAAAAATATTTTATGTCCTGTCAAGTTTGTAAAATATTGATGCTTTTAGGGTTTTTTGCTAGTACATTGATTTTGAACTGTAAAGTAATATTCTGGGTGTGCAGGGGTCTTTTGCAACTGATTTGTTGGTGCAGTCCACATTAACTGGAAATGGTTAATATCTAGAGTTTACCATAGAAGGTGATGTATAACCAAGCTCAGTTCACAGACAGTTTGTGAGAAATAGATATTCCCAGAACTATCTTTTTCTCCTGGAGTTCCAAAACTGGCGTGACTTCATATATTCCTCTTGGGTAGTTTGAAAAGGAATGAAGAGGAATTCCTCCTTAACTTTTTAGGTGCAATGAAAATGGGATGCTAACCACTCAAGAAAGATGTGACATTAATTTCCTACTTTTTTTCTTCTCTCCTTTCTTCCATTCCCCAGTATCATACTTTATCTCTGCCAGTGTAGTTATTGGGTTTTCTGGGCAGTAGTAGCAGAGAAAATTGACAAAATAATGTAGTGCTGCACGAAAGGAGGATTGTCTTTGCTTTTGCCTTTTGGAGTCCTTGCAGCAATGCAGTGACGCTTCGAGAACTTGGTTCAATTTTACTTTTTCTGCTTAGAAAAGTTTAAAACAAACCCAAGACAGACAATTCTGCCAGTTTAATTGAAAAGCTTCAGCTCTTGCCTACATGTCTAGGGATATTTTCTTACTATTTTTCGTAAAGTCCTCACATGTATCTCCATAAAAAAGAGAAATTATGTGCACATATACACATGTATATATGTGTGTATATAGTTCTTAAGCCCCCCGAGTCTCTTTTTTTCTTATAAAATGGAGAACTGCCTTCTGCTCTCAGTACCTAAATTCTGTACTTCTGAAGAGCAGAGGAAGCTGATAATAAATTGGTAACATCCTGCAGTTAGGTAGTTCCCCTAAAGGAGAAAGAAGAATTATAATTACCTGTTCTATTTTGAGCAGGTGATTTTGAAAAGTGACCAAGCCATACTCCACTTCAAGAGAGGTATTGGGAGGTTGGGATGGCGTTTTGGTAGTCCAAACGCTGTCTGCTTCAGCAATTTGTAACATTTTATCATTGACAACTGTAGAGGAATGAGGCAGTCTATTCTGGTGGAATGGACAGATTTCTGTCCATCTGTGCTTGTTTTACAGCATGTCACTTGTACTTTAGATCTGCATAGCTCTGAGCCAAGATAGAAGCCACAGCAAGGTCAAGAGGTGGAGAAGCCTGTCAGCACATTCTATCTCTAATGATATGACAACTGCAATTTGGTGCTTCAAGAACAGCCTGGAGGCAGTCATTATGTTGGGTCTTGAAGCTCAGCTTTCTCTAATACTCTTTCAAAGGAAAATGCTAACTTCAGATATTTCTGATCAGCCAGGAGTTTAATCTGTTTTAGTTTAATAGTTATTCCTGTGTTTCTTAAAAAAAAAAAAGTCTTAAAAAAAATAAAAATAGGAGGTAATGTATAGAATTGTATTGTTGCTTTTCATGAAAAAATGGATGCTGCTTCTTTCTAATGTCTAAAATGGATGGCCTTGCTATATTTCAAGCCTTTGTTTTTTTCTCTGCATCCATGTATCTCCTGTCTTTTACATTTTCTCTCCTTTGTTTATTTTTAAGTTTATACAGATCAATTCCTGTAATATTTTTATAATACTGGAGATTTGACTCTAGCAGATGACAGTAAAGTTATGCTGGTTTTCCTCTGTCTCACCAGTGCCTACCAGATTGTTGTTGAGGAGCTGCACCCGCACCGAACAAAGCGAGAAACGGGTGCCATGGAGTGCTACCAAATCCCGATCACCTATCAGACCGCTCTTAGCGGAGGGTCACCATATTACTTTGCTGCTCAGCTGCCTCCAGGAAACCTGCCAGAGCCAGCCCCTTTTACCGTGGGTGACAACAGGACTTACCAAGGTTTCTGGAACCCGCCGCTGGCTCCTCGGAAAGGCTACAACATCTATTTCCAGGCCATGAGCAGCGTTGAGAAGGCAAGTGCCAACACCACCTTTCTCCTGGAAGGAGTCAAAGACATGCCTGTGGTGACAATTAGGGCCACTGGAGTTGGACATAGGAGGTGTTGGCAGTGGCATGGCTGTAATCCCCTCTGTGCAGTGAGAGCATGGCAGCACGCCATTCACATTTCACATCACCATCCTGTCATAGTAAATTGCTACGAGATGAGGGTTTAATTCATCTCATAGTAATTGTCTGAGCAAAGTAATTTGAGTGCTGTGACTCTGTCTCCTCGGTAAATAACGTCCACAGGCCTTTCCCTAATTCTCACTACTTGCACACTTCAGAAGATTAAATTACTGCAGGACGAACAGAATGTGGGCTGTTCAGCGGGCTAGTTAAACACTGCGAATTTTTTGAGACTCTCGCACTGAAGTCAATAAAAAGTAAAAGTTTGCTTGAGCAAAAGTAACTCCAGACCCACTGTGTGTTTGCGAGAGTCTTTCTGAGAAGGTGTATGTCAGATTTGCACCACTGCTGTGCAGTAGTGGAAGTATATCTGTCACCTTCATTATACCTCCTTGGTGCTTCTTTTTACCTCTTTTGCTGAGTACTGCTGCTGGCTCCATATGCACATGGGAGGAGTAAAAGTGCCAGGGAGAGAGGTTGGCTATGGCTCTGCAAGCCCCATGGTGTTGCTCTTGGATGGTTTTTCCTTTTGTAAATGAAAAATGAGGAAGGGGAGGATGATTGGTGAGGAGGGAGAATGTGGCAGACACATAAACTTTAGATATTTAAAAATTTAAAAATTTTTATTTATAGTATAGAAAACTGAAGTGTCCAGGTAGGTCCGAAAGGAACTAGAAAGGACAACTAGATTGATAGCCACTGATATGCACCTGAACCTTCGGAAAGAAGCGGAAGCAGTGTTTACCCTTCCTTAAGTTTGGCTGTTTGTGAAGACTAAACAAATTCTTGCTAGCAGGCAGCCTTGCCTTGGAGTCTTTCAAAGAAAATTTAACCTTTTGCCTATGGTTATGGAAATTGGATATGCATCAAGTCAGAATAGGGACAAAGTTGTTTGGGAATTGGATGTTTTTTTCTGATTCAAGAGACCATTCCCTCTTTTTAGTCCTTATCTATAGACCTGTATGAAGTAAACAAAACAAAATAAGAGGTGGCTGCTAGACACTCATCCATTTTTCCCTCACCTGTTAAAAATAATTCCCTCTGGTTTTGTAGGCTTCTAGCAGACTACATAGTAAGGAAATTTTTTTCATTACCCAAGAAAAAAGGGGGAGGGAAAAGTAAAATAAAAATACTAAATAAAAAAATTAAGTCTCAATTTTGGCTTTTACATTTTGACTGATAAGTAGAAGATGAGAGAAGAACAGAATTTTTTTTATTTAAACTTGATTTCAGTTTGTGAGAGAGTTTAATCCTAAAATGGATTTCTCTGTTATGATTTAAAACTTTGGATCCAATTTCTGTACTTAAGGGGATTTAGGGGGAAGTTTTGAGGAGGACTGCAACACATTCTGCCAGGACAGAGATCTAGTGGTTGTAAGATAAACTCTGAACTGCAGGATATTTAAGCAGGTGCTTTACTATAACCTACCAGGATTCCAAAATAGGCAGAGGGAAGTAAAGTATGCTCTGAAATACACAGTAGGGTTGAGAGAAGGGTTACTCTATGATCCTTGAAGACATATTGAAATAAAAAGGTCAAGTAAATCCAGTAACTGGGGAAAATATGTAAGATTATATCTGGTAAACTTTGTGGGGCTTTCATATAGATTGAAAAATTATCTTTATGGAACACTTACAGTGCCTCAGCTTAGAGCTTTGCTTACTCTTTACAAACTGTTCACAAACCAGCATCAACCTGGGTTTTTTTGCCTGTTGCTTTGGAATCTTCAAGATGAGAGAGATCCCATGGGATTTATTTAGGGATGAAGTGCTGGGAGGTGCAGAACTAGAGAGAGGATATTTTGTAGAGTGAAACTGTCATTATTATATTTTCAAATTACATGCTAATATTGTTTAGAGTGATCTAATACAACAGAATTTGTATCCTCTCATGAAACCTTATGCTATTTCAGTATGTTTGCCTTTAAAATGACTGCACATGATACAAAAATGTCAGAAAACCCATTTATGACTGACCCTCATCTCTTCAAGTTGTCCAAACTGGGCATAACCAAGTAATTTCTCTGTTCACTTGTTTTAATTGCTGACCAAACTTCTGAGAGGAAGGGAGGGAGAAGCCAAGTTACATACGAAGTGTCTTTGCATGTGCAACTTCTGAAGCACATCACTGTGGAATCACTGTCTCCTAGTCAGATTGTGTAGGTTTTAGATTAACTATGTCATCTGTGAGGGGATATCTAGGCTGCTTCTGTGCTCATTCCACATGCAGAAGCATGAGGGAGTGTGTTGCTGATGCGCTTCAGGTGACTGTCAGCATGTAGCTAGACAAAAGTTTGGAGACAGTGCCGAGCAAAAGTATCTTCTTTGCTGCACAGTGCTGTTGGAGTCAACACTGGCTCAGAATTCTGTGCTATGACATAAATAGGAGCACCAGTCCTCCCATTTTCTTCCACTGCCCTCTATATTCTTATGGTATGATTCCCATTTGATTTGAATAATCTGAAATTTTGCTGTGTTTGGCCTGTCCTGCACCTTTTCTCCCCATCATTTTTTCTGGACAGTACACTCCAGTGTCGAGGTTTCATCCAGCTTTTGTAAAGGCAAAATCCCCCAGCCCTCTCAGCTAAACCCAGAGCTCTAAGCCACGTCATTGGGTAGTCCCAACCTGATCAGTAGATCTAGGATGAATTTATGAAGTGGGGAGGGCAAGAAAAAGCAACCTGATCTGACTGTTCTCTTTACTTTTCTGCCCTCAACAGGAAACCAAAACTCAGTGTGTTCGAATAGCTACAAAAGGTAAGAGGTTTGTCCCTGCACGCAAAATAGCTTTTTTAAATGAAATGTGGTGTTTCTTTTAAATGTTTGAAGCAAAGCCAATAGTATCCTGTCGACACCCCCAACTACAACAGTATCCCTCTGTTTTGAACGACTTGATTGTCTTAAGATGTAATGGTCTGCTGCTTTTTAGTCTTTGGTGTTGGGCCAAGAGAGTAGTGTTTTAGCAATACTAAGAATTTAGACAAAGTAAGGATTCCTCTTTTTTTTCCCTCCTCCCTGTCTGTGGTTTTCAAGACATGCATTTAGGGTGCTGAAGCATTGCAGGCAGTGGATAGATGGATGGGAGTCTGGAAAGTGCACGTGGTTAAACTGTCTGTTAGGCTAGCAATTATTTCCAAGCAAGGGTGGAAATAATTTAAATGAAGGACACATTAATTTTCCCAAATAAGAGCTCCAAGTGTTAGCGAGACATAGGGGAGGGTTGATTTGAGGAAGGTTTGTCTCTTTGATAGCAAGTGAGTTCCAGGGCTAGGACTGACTGCATAGCTGTGAGAATAAATCATGTTGACCCCATATACAGCGGGTTAATCACATACTGCTAACTCAGAAACGCTGTTTCATCTTCAAATGAGGACTTAGTTGTTCTGCTTATTGTTATCTCTCTCTTTGGCTGTATTTATAGCCTTTCGTTTTGGTGGCTTGATTGTGTCGACATGAGAGTTCTTTGATAGACTCTGGCAGCACAAACAAGAAAGGAGCTTACAAATGCCCAAAGAGTACTCTGCAGAGGCCCAGCACTTACGTTGTCTCTTTCTAATTGCATATTGATATTTAGCATAAAAACAACTTTAGATATGAGCAAGCGGGCATTTAAAGTACTGAAGAGGCACATCAGTCCCATTTTTCGGTAACATCTTTCAGTTTAAATCTTGTTCCAATTACAAGCTGATGTCTCTAATGAGGTGCTAGCAACCAAACATTTTCTTGAGAAATCAGAAAATAAAATAAAAGATGTGTTAATATTTTCATCAAGTGAGGTAAGCTAATAAAAACAGGAAATTAAAACCACGAGCTAAGTCTTCTGTGAAAAGTACATCAGCCTTATATTTCTTATGTTTACCTGGCAAGATTAAATGTTTGAATTAAAATATATTTGCATAAACAAATATTTATGTACCACAAGCATGTATTGCTAGGATTTGAGTCAAGGGAGACTCTTGAAAGGCTCAGAAATAACTTCAAATATTGCAGGACTGAGGAAGGGGAAAACAGTGGTGTCTCTCATTATAAATTTTCTGGATAGTAATAACAAAGCAAGGAGGGAATTGACCTGTAACATAAGGAAATTATTTTTTACTTAATGATACACGGTCCATGGATCTCAAAGCAACGTTCATGGTAGCAATAGACCTCTTGGTGGTTGCTTGTACACCTTCCTCTGCATGCAGTAGTCACAGTCACCCACAGTGGCTGTCTACTGAAGGAAAGGGGAAATGAGTAACAGGTTTCTTATCATTGTACCATATATCTTGCCTTTACCACTCTGATTAAAGACAATTTCCTAAGTAAGTGCATTGCCTGACATATCAGTGCTAAACTCCTTGAAAGTGGGACTAAAACCCAAAGTATTTTCTCTGACTTATTTTACTGTGTAGATGAGAATTGCAGGTGGAGGCAACGTTAGGAGTAAATGCTTTCTCTTCCCCTGGCGGAATGCATTTAATAGGGCATTATGACTTCAAAGTCATGTACATTCATACTTCTCAAATGAGTTATACTGTTACTCTAAAACATTTTTATAAGTTCATACTGATTTCCTCCCCTCCCCCCATGTTTTCATTGTAATAATAATACCATGGTTTTTTGTACTCAAAGAAAACTATACTTAATATATTGGTTTATGCATATGTTCATCTGGTTATCCTGGTTTGTTTGGGTTTGTTGGTTTTTGTGGTTTGTTTGTTTTTGTAGTGTATAAGATCATTTTGAATCATTGACCTAAATGTCTGGTTACATTTGTAATTTTTTCATAGGGAAAAGAAGACTGTCTCATCTTACCTAATGCACTCCACTAAAGCTAACATACCCATTTAAAATCCAAACAATTGTCTAATCTGTGTATTCCATTATAAAAGTAATGTGTAGTTCTGTGTTATCTCCCGTGACTTGAAGCAGCCTACAGTTTGCCAAATTGCCTGAATTTTGTCTTGAACATGTTGAAAAGGCACTAAAAATGATAAAATGCTGTGGTGGAAGGGAGCAGGGAGGAACAACATTAAAGACAGTGTTTAAACAAGACAAAATTTCCCTGGTAGTGAAGTTCAGTGTCACTGGCAAAGTTAGTTTCTCGTTTTTTCTATCTTGTTCAAGGATCTGGTGTTATCTACTCTGTCTATTCGCAGCAATAAGATGTAAAGGTGGAAACAATATGATAGTAATACCATGGTTTGGTGCTGGAGAAGTTCCCTGCAGTTGTAATCTTGATAATTTAACTTTCTTAGGTCTGTAGTTTCCTTGACTAATTTTTCATTTGCTTGGACAGTTCCCTATATAATTTACATGTATTTTACTGCATAAGGGATCTCGCACGTATCATTCCCATGGGTTGCCTTTTGCCTTCAGGAATTGATGGAATAGTTTATTGGTGTCAAACTAATGAAAGTCAGCAAATTTAAAATGGAGCGCTCATACTTTTTTTTAGTCTGTGTATTCCAGGTGCAGTGTTCTCATGCACTTCTGATAACAAAGTTCACTGAAATGTCAAGTCATTTAAAAGATGATGCCGAATCATGACTAAAGTGTATTGCTTGCTTTTGCTGTGTCTCGAAACAATGTTTTTAGAGTAAACTGAGAGGCTTACTAGTGTGCGGTATATTAAAATACACTGAGTTAAGTTTTCATTATAGAAAATATTGGAACAGCATCAGTTTAAAAAATGTTCTCCTGAGCAGTTCCTGTGTACTTGCAGCTGATGGATGAATGCCTGAGTGATTCTTTGATAGCCCTGATTTAGGCTAATAATAGGATTCCCCCTTTTTATGGACACCTGCTTCCACAACACTTGTAAGAGTTTAATGACTGTAACTTTTGTCCTTCTGTAGATTGGAGTGAATTGGCCAGGACAGTCCCAAGTAATTAGATGTGAGAGAGTATGAAAGTTACATACATGTACACAGTCTGTTCACATAAGCTTTGGTTCTTGAGGAAACCAGGTTAAAAATAATTCCTTATGTGACAGGCGATGAGTAGAATATACCTAAAGCACCATTTCCATTACAAGTATAGGCCAAAAAATGTATTAAGTGTGAATGATTTTAATTCCTTGAACACGTTTAGCTGATACCACCTTCCTCTATCAACCTGAACCCCCTCTGTATTCAGAGCCTCTTAGTAGCTCATGATCAGCACAATTTTTGGTTTTTTAACACCACTTCACTGTTCTCTACCTGGTTGGTTTTGAATCTAGGTAGTAAGGATTACCCAGTCACTAATAATCTGGTTTCCCACAACTGTAGAAGGAGGGGAAAAAAAATCTTGTTTTCTGAAAAAAAGAGTACAAAGACTGAGATAATAGGTCAGATTTTCATTAGAAATGGAAAGGTGGAATTATGCTAGGAAATATGTGTTGTTTGATTTTTAAAAAAAAGTGTTACATATTACTTCCTAAAGAAAGTTCTTGAACTTCCTAATACTCGTTTAGTAAAGCAGAGCTCAGCTATGGAATCATAAAATCATTAAGGTTGGAAAATACCTCTAAGATCATGAAGTCCAACAGTCAACCTAACACCATCACCATGTTCACCACTAAACCATGTTCACAGATGCCATATCCACATGGTTTTTGAGTGCTTCCAGGGATGGTGACTCCACCACTTCCATGGACATTTTCCTTCAATGCTGAACAAATTTTTCCTAATATCTAACCTAAACTCCTTCTGGCGCAACTTGAGGCCATTAATTAGATCATAATATGCACATATCAGAATGAATATGCGATAACCAAATCTGCTTAACCAAAGTATTGATAGACTGAAGTAAATAAAAGGTGCGTGCACTTCAGTGTAATACATGTTGGTGACTGATCAGTCACATCCTGGAGTTGAGTTTGACTGTATAAAATTTTGAATGGGTTTCCACTCACACCCGGGCAATGGCATTTCATTTTACAGTCTAAAATGTTATCAACTACTAAGGGAATGAAACTAGATTAACGTGGTCAGAGAAGAGTGATGCTTCAAACTATTTAGCATGTAAATAGATATTTAAGAGGACAAAAGGGACAGCAGAGCTGTTATTAAACAGAGTACCTGAAGCTGACATTTGTGAGAGTTTTCAGGCTGCCAAGTTTGAGGCTACTACTATTCTTTTGTTTTGTTTAGTGGACTAGAGAAAAATTTTGAAAATTTAATTACAAGAAATCTACTGTGGCAATAAATAAAGAAGTGGTGGGCCTGGCAGCTCTATCACAAACTAGTTAGAGGGAATAAATGAAGTCCAAGGTTTCTCATTCCACATTTAAAACAAGAACTTCATCAACTCCAACTTTATTTTCCCTTGTGATTTTCATTTGTATTATTAGTTCAGGCAGAATAGAACCTCTCTGTCTCTGTGCATGTTTGGTTCATACAGATGGATGAAAATGCCATTTGAGATGATGCGCATCTGGAAGTAATTGTGAAATAGCAGAAAATTACTTTTTAATCTGATTTGAGGAATAAAAAGGTCTGGGTGGTAACATTTCTACTGCAAGTGTGTATTTAGTCCACCATCATTATTGCTCTGAATTCATTCCCACAGCAGTTGGGAATTGATCCAAAGGCCTTTGATGTCAATGGGAGTCCTTCCACTGACATTAATGTGCTTTGGATTAGGTCTTTAGAAGTCATAAATCTGTCTGGACCGTAATTATTTCTTTGAAATTGTTCCTGATGATGTTTCTGCTCTTAGTGAAATTTGTGAAAGTCAAATCACCTCCTGTTGCAGGATGCTCAAAAATGTCTGTTACTGATTAATGCACAAATGAAGGGAAGATGTCAGATGCTAAATGTGTCTGAAACAAAGCTTCTCTCGCTGTTGTTTTTATGTTGGGATCAATGTTTCTACAATGACTTTTAGCTGTACCATCACAATAGGCCCTGGAGACCAAAGTGGCAGTACAAATTTAGAGAAGAATGCAGGTGTTTCCCAAGTCCCATCTCTTTTTTTCACTCATTCATAGGAAAAAGCTATTAATATGTTTAAACTTCAATGGTCTTTTGCATAATGTATTTTATCACACAAAGAGGAGAGTTTAGCTAGCTTGCTGAGCTTTCCAAAGATGGAAACACAATATTAGCATGGCATATTTTTCTCTTTTGTGTGGGAAATTGCAAAAGCTCACCAAGCAACCACATCTGCTAGTTCTGATAAGTGATACCGTTGGTTGTAAATAAAAAATTGCATGATCCTTTGATGGAATATTTGATGATAGTTATTAAAAAAGCAGTAAAGTGAGAGACACTTCCAGATTTTCAGACACAAAAACCTGTAATTGTGGATATTTTCATATATGCACAAAGAGTAAGAAAATCATGGAATTCAACTACAAAAATTTCGTTTGAGTAAAAAGGAATTCAGTGTTAACAAAAACATTTATCGTGTGAAATTGCCTGATTGGTATGCGTGGGACAGCAATTTTTAGAGAATATGTTTCCCATTCTTTATTATAAGGCATGAAAGAGAAGTACACTTTTCTCCTTGTTGCTTCACATCTCTAAGAAATAAGGGATACCTGAGGCTAAGAGCAGAAACTTATTAATTACTTAATGTTTTTATGCTTATGACAGTGCCTGAGCTGAACCATTAATTTTAACTGTATTTGAAAATAACTGTAAGTGTTTTATCGTTTCTGGCCCATTTCATAAGTCTTCAGATACAGATGTATGACTGTGTTTTGAAAGAGCAGTTGACTGATTCTGGTCAGAAAAATTTCATAGATGACTAAATCTAGTAAATATTATTAGTAAATCTAATTTCTTTACTAGAGAACTTTATTGTTAAACACATTACTTAGTGAATAAGTTTATTATATGCAAACTTTCTTTTAATAATTTTGGTATAGTTTTGAAAGTAAGCTTTTTTAAAACTGGTATGTTTGTAAGAGGAAACACTGATACATTTTAGTGTTTGGGTTTTTTAAATCAGTCATTAGAATGAAGAAATTTTGAGTCCAAAGATATGATAAATACTAACTTTCCTTGATTTTATAAATGTTTCAGTATTTCTTTTAACCTGGATACTTAACAAATTACTTTGTGTAGATGCTATATGCAGATTAAAATCTTAGGAACCTTAAAGATTTCCTAAAGAATAAGAGTTTTAGAAGTAAGAATTCAGGTAGAGGATTCTAGTTTATATTTAAATGTTAGAGAAGGAATGTTTATGCATTACCTGCTCAAAGTGAAGGATCAGCATCTTAGCACATACTCTCTTTTAGTAGGTGTTTGGTTTATTAGGTCTCTTTAGCTGTTATGAATATTATTTCATGAATCAGTTTGTGGACATTGAGGGGTTTGCATCCACTGTTAGAGAATATGGAGGCATATTCTCTATATATAGAGAAGGTAGAAATCTAGTGTTTTTACAAAACCCACTGGAATTTTAATTGCAATTGAAAATTCTTCATTCCACTTATAATAGATATGCATTTAAAATTACCATTTGCTGATACTGCTGGTTGCAGGGGGTATTTTGGCTGCCTTATTTTTTACTGTTCTGTCTTTTCTTATGTTTTTGCCTTCTTTGTGTAATTCTAAAACTACAAGAGTTTAGAGAAGGTAAATTCTATGATCACCTTATAGGACTGGTCTCATTAGCCCCTTTTCATACAAGCAGCCTTTGTACACTTTCATTTTATTCACTGTGATTAACTGTACCATTGGATAAAATGGCCCCTTGCAATGCCTGGGATTGAAGAGCGTGTGAGGTAGATCAGACAGAGATTGCTGCCTCTTACAGTCTTCACACGTGTCTCAGATGCATGTTCAACCTTGGAGCAACAAGAATTTGGCTTATCTGTGCTGCAGTGAAGCCCCATGAAGGTACAGCATTGTTTCGCCTTTTCAAAGAAAGAAGGAGAAAGGGGTCTCTAGAAATCATAAATTTTGTTTATATTGATTCAAGATTCTTCAGCCAGAATAACACTTTCTCTGCACTGGCAAAAAGCAGAGACAGCCCAGAGTAGGTTTTGCCATACACATAATTTACATATAAGTTGAATACTATAACAAATAATGCAATGAATTGTTGATGCTAGAGATATCCCTACCTACAGATATCTTACCACCCTTGCTAGTGCCAGTAGAGAAACTACATTTCAAACTGATACAGTACAAATCAGTCATACTTGAAACCAGTTCCATGAAATGTTTCATTAGATTGGGAGATTTTAATATACGCACACTTGTTGGATTTGGAAGTCTGTAGGAAAGTCCCAGATACTTTTGGAAGTGGTAATGAAAACTTGAATGCCACTCCAGTAGTGATGATTTGCTCTGAGCCCTGGCTGGTCATCGCTGTCCCTAGTTCTGATGTGCTGTTATTGCAGACAATGTCATGAATGCATGTACTATTGGACTAGTAATAACTTCTTTCCTATGCTACAACTTAGCACTGACAAAGTAAAGATAATTTAAATGGCAGATTCATTATAATCATCATTAATAATGAGGAGGTGATGTTGGTAGATCATACATAAGCCAACACAGATAGAAAAACAAATTCTTAAGGAGTATGTGTGGCTAGTGGTCACAAAGCTGATGGAAAAAACATGCCTGTCAGCAGCTCATTGCTATTCCTGTTACACATGACTGACCTCACTCAGACTTGCCAAAATAAACTAACTTAACGCAGTCAAAATAATTTTAAGCATTTCCTAGGTTAGAACAATTGCACAAGCAGTTCTGAAAGCGGAATAGAAATGACAGTACATGCTGGAATAGTGATGAAAGGGGGAAGTAGTCTTCACCATTTTCAGGTGCAGCCAAAAGGTCTCAAGGTCATGCTTGAAACTGCTGGAAGAAATTAAACCTCAAGGTCAAAGCTCCTTCAGTCTAACTAAAAAACCCAAACATAAAATGTTGCATCAGTATGCAGCACCTTACCACAGAGGAGGTAATCCTTGCAATTATCCATCCTTGTATTAACAGCTGCCTAACAGTGAGATATTTTGAATAGAAGACTGCTCACTGTGAATGTGGAGAGGAAGGACAAAGAGGGCTTTATATCAGAAAACAATGTTGCTGAAAGAACGCAGAAGAAATTCAGCAACATTTAAATTAGAAATGTGCTTATTGATTTTTATGAAAACAGTTTATGGCCCTAAAATCGGCATCACTGTGTTTCTCTGTATCTAATCAAATACTTTTAACTAAATGAAAAGAAGTTCCACCTCATTGTCATGAATGTTTCAAGGGTTTATTAAACTATTTGCATGTCATCTCTGACAGAGCGCTAAATGAAGTTCTACAGCTAGTCCTCTAGAAACAAGGAGCAGCACTGCCAAGTGTAGTAGCACTTCCTAAATGCTGTCAAATGTGTTGCAGTGCAAGTCAGCATGGTTGATTGGCACCGCTGCCAAATTACTCAAATACAGAGACTGATGCTTTGTCAGCTGCATAAGGAGATGATGGCTCTGAAGTTCCGGAGCACGTGCTGCTTTGTGCTCTGGTGGGAAGTTGTGTACTAACCACACTATTTTTGGAAAGGTCCCAACACAAAGGGTTTGCAGATGGACCTTGTAGGAAGGATGATCTTTTTAGAAATTATGTGGTTGTCACACATCTGTCTGTTATAGCAGGAGTCAGTTACAGGCACTGTTAAAATGAATTTTGGGGCCAGGTAAATTCAAAGATAGGGAACAGAATTATGAGCCTATGTGTGGTTTTCAATGCTTTTGGCTTAGGCTGGAGGCTTTTGTGCAAATTCAGCAGTTTGGAAAGGACTATGAATATTCTCCATGCTGCACAGTGATGAAGGTTCTTGATCAGGATGGACTTCCGGAACCCTTCACTGTCAAAGAGGTCATGAAATATATTGCATTCTTTGACACTTCTGATTAACATTTGCTTTGTTGGATCAACAAGAAAGGTAACCACATCCAATACCATATAGATGCCAGAATATTTAACCTGAACATTAAATCCAAAGTCCCATACCTGCTGACTTGTGTTACTTTCTCTTTGCTGATGACTGTGTATTGGTTATTCAAACATATGTAAGCAGACTACATATTATTGACTATGTCAGCCCCTCTGCCAAGTGCTTTGGCCAAGCCATTAGTATAGAGGAAAAAGAGGTCCTGCTCTAACCTTGCTGTGGTGGAAAATATCCTGAGGCAGTAGTCTGTGCTAATGATAAACCAGTGAAATTTGTGAGAATAGCAATGCTACTTCACCAGCATACTTTTTTCAAAACACCAGAGTTAATAGTGTAGTCATGCAGGGAATAGCAAATGTCAATATAGTAGTTAGGATGTTAAAGCAGCATGTCTGAAATAAGAGACATCTGGCTTCAAATAAAAATAAACATCTATTGTGCATTTGTTGTCACTCAGTGTATGGCTACAAAACTTGGACGTTTTATAGTCTCCACATCTAGCACCCAAACCATTTCCAGTGCACTGCTTTCATGCCCTTGCTGCCATAAAACTGCAGGATCTTGCCCTGAATGTTGTACTCTTAAATTGCTGTCACATTCCAGTTATGCCAGATCTACTTCTCATGTTTGATAACAGATTGCCCAAAACTGGTTTCTATGGGCAGTTGAAATGCAGAGTAAAACTCAGAGGCAGCATAATGAGGTGGTTAATGAGCATTTTAAGGCAAATCCTCAGTTATGTGTCATCAGTTTCATAGTGTGGGACATTACATCTGAAGATTTCCTGCTCTGGCAAAGAATGAGTACTTATGCCATCATAACATGCAAATAAAATCAGAATGATACTGTATGGTAAATGTGAGTGTAGTAGTGAGACAGTTTGTATCTGTACATTTCACAGAATCATGAAAATGTGAGTCTTTCTTGGACAATAAAGCCAAGTCCTTATGTACTGATGGAAAACGGGCATCACTTCACTCTCTTTCCATCCCTTGTGCTACTGTATTTCTGACTTTGCCGTTTCTCCAGGCTCGAGAATGATGCATTCTGATGAGCAAGAAATCAGGCAAACAGGACTAAATACCTATATGGATGAATAATGAACTCCTGTCATTACTTAAGCATAAGCAGAAAATATACAGGAGATGGAAAAAGGGTCAGGCCACTTGGAATGAATATAAAGAGCTTGTCAGAGTAAGCAGAAATGAGAAAAGGAAGCCAAGGAATTAAATCTGGCCAAGGGTGTCGTGGACAACAAAAGGGGCTAGACTGCTCACAATCATCTTTGAAAGGTCGTGGAGATTAGGAGAGGTGCCTGAGGACTGGAAAAAAGCAAATGTCACACCAGCCTTCAAGAAGGGTGAGAAGGAGGACCCAAGGAACTATATCCAGTCAGCCTCACCTCAATCCCTGTAAAGATGATGAAGCACTTCATTCTGGAGGCCATTTCTATTCATATGGATGACAATAAAATGGATGATGAGGAGTAGTCAGCATGGACTCACTGAAGGTAAATCATGCTTGACTCAACCTGATTGCTTTCTATGATGAAGCAACTGTCTAGATGGATGAGGGGAGAGCAGTGGATATTGTCTACCTTTCCTTTAGCAAGGCTTTTGACACTGTATGTCACAATATCCTCATAGGCAAATTCAGGAATTATGGACTAAATGAGTGAACAGTGAGGTGGATTGAAAACTGGCTAAACCCCTGAGGGTTATAATCAGTGGCACAGGATCTAGTTGGAGGCCCCTAGGTTTCAATACTGGGCCCAATATTGTTTAACTTGTTCATCAGTGACTTGGAGGAAGGGTAGATGCCTCCTCAGCAAGTTCACTTACAAAACAAAGCTGGGAGGAGTGGTCCATCCACCAGAGGGCTGTGCAGACCTTCAGAAGGGCCTCTATAGGTTGGAGAGATGGGCAGAGAAGAACTGTTTGAAATTCAACAAAGGCAAATGCAAGGTCCTGAACCTGTCTGACCTGCTGGAAAGCAGCTCTGTGAGTCACCTGAGAGCCTTGTGTACAACGAGCTGTCCATGAGCCAGCAATGTGCCCTTGTGCCAAGAAGTCCAATGGTATTGTGGGGTGCATTAAGAAGGACATTCCCAGCAGGTCAAGGGAGGTGATCCTCCCCCTCTGGTGATCCTCCGTCAGTGCTGGTGAAGCCTCACCTAGAATACTGTGTCCAGTTCTGGGCTCCTCCGTACAAGAAAGAGATGGAGTTCCTGGAGCAGGTCCAGCAGAGGGCTATGAAGATGATTAAGGGATTGGAGCATCTCTCTTATGAGGAAAGGCTGAAGAGAGTTGGAGTTCAGCCTTGAGAAGAGATGACTGAGAGGGGACCTCATCAATGTCTGTAAGTATCTGAAGGGAGGGTGTCAAGAAGACAAAGCCAGGCTCTTCTCAGTGGTGCCAAGCAGTAGGACAAGAAGCGATGGGCAGAAACTGATGCACAGGAAATTCCACCTGAATATGAGGAAGAACATATCTACTATGCAAGTGACTGAGCACTGGAACAGGTTACCCAGAGAGGTTGTGGAGTCTCCCTCACTGGAGATATTCAAGAACCATCTGGATGCAATCCTATGCCATATGCTCCAGGATGACCCTGCCTGAGCAGGGAGGTTGGAGCAGATGACCCACTGTGATCCCTTCCAACCTTGCCCATTATGTGAATCTGTTGATTTCAAAGGACTGCTTATGGAAAATGTAAATCATATTTTTTGTAAACATTGGCACAGGTTGTCTAGAGAGTTGGTGGATGTCCCATCCCTGGAAACATTCAGGGTCAGGTTGGATGAGGCACTGAGCAAGCTTATCTAGTTAAACATGTCCCTTCTCACTGCACAGCAGGGTTACACTAGATGACCTTTAAATGTCCCTTCCTACTCAAACTTTCTATGATATAAAGATACATATTCTGATTGTACATCTTATTCTTGGGACTATTATATAATGACAGGAATATCAAACTGTTGACTATTTGCTATAACTGTTGAAGGAGCTTTTGCTGTTATATCCATGTTTTTAACAACAGCAAAAGGATGACTCTTTTTCCATATGAGAGAGGGGATAGAATTCTACGATAACTGTAATGGGCATTCAGATTGCCTCAACATATGGAAGGCAGTGGATTTGGACAAGCACAGGCATTTTTTAATGTGAACCTTAATTTTTGTGTACATTAACATGTAATAATATGTTTCCTTTTCTACTTGCACATTTACAGAAAATTCTGCTATAGATATCAGATAAGAAGGTTGATGTTTCAGATTACTGTCTATTGAGGAATATATGTTTCAAGTCCCCATAAACAGCAGTCAGCTCTTAACCATCAGGGTTAGATAGGATTTTTGATCTGTAACTTGAACTGTTGAGTGTGCCATTGCTGTTACCAACTGCTTGGGTATTTCAGCCTAGATCATGCTGCATACTGAGTTGGGAAAGGCTGGTGGCTATTCACAGCAGTCACTACATATTTGTAAATCTACCAAGTTCTTATTTTGCTTTTGAACAAAATTTAGAAATCCTCCTTCTGTGATAAGTACTTGGAAGTTTAGAGACTGAGACATCATAGAGTCATAGAATTGTTAAGGTTGGAAAAGAGCTCTAAAATCTTGGGACTGTATCCTGTCATCCTGTCACTTGATACCTGTGAGAAGAGGCCAACCCCCACCTTGCTACAATCTCCTTTCAGGTTGTTGTAGAGAGCAATAAGGTCCCCAGTGAACCTTCTTTTCTCCAGGAACCCCAGCTCACTCAGCTGCTGCTAATGGAAAACTGAATCTCATTATATGCTTGTCCAAACATGAAAGCTGCTAATTTCGTTGCCTTCTTATTAAAAATATATTGCTTACTCATCATAAGCTCTGAGGCATCATGTTACTTAGCCAAATCAAGTAGCTTTGCTAATACAGATTGAATTCAAACTGTACTGAGGAGTTTTCTGACTCAAAAAGTTAAATCATTTTGCATGCAGAGAATTAAGCAAGAGAAATCATAATTTCCTGGATGTTCCTTTAGCAGTGATGAAATTTAGACAGTGAAATTTTATACTTATGGAACAGAACCACCTGGAAATATTTTTCCAAATTGTTTTGGGAAGTACAAATCTTTTATACTTTATTTTTTAGTAACCCATGAAAGGAACTATTTTGAATGAATGCAAACAGTTACTTAGGTAGAACAATTTGTTTTGCTGGCATAGTGGTCTGTAATGCTTGTATAGGTCATAATGGAACATGATAGATCGTAAGCACACAGTGCTGTCGCGTTTGGAGGACAGTGGGTTGACTTGCAGAAGTTGGGCTGCGGGAAAGCCTGTTCAGTTGTTCTGCTCAGCAGGTCTCCCGAGTCATCCTGTGCTTGTGATTAGAAAAGCTCAGCAGAGCCCTTGCTCTTCGTAGACACCATAGCTGCCTTGTGTTTCAAGTATAGTCTGAGGATGTGGGACTTCTAGATTTAATGGCTGTCTGCTGACCCAGCAGTTGGACCTGAACCATATAAACTTTTGCATGAACTAATGCCTATAGCTTGGAGGAGAAGAGGAACAACCGTGCAGGTACTGCTGCTGCCTAAGCCTACAGCAAGTGTGTAGTGCCTCATCTGCCACCAGCCAGCCTGTAGAGGTGATAAGCTCTTTGGTCAGATAAGTAGCACATGATGCCCACACAGTAAACCTGTCAGGGACCTGACTGCGGGATGTAGCTCCTGTCACTGCCAAGGTGGGGTAGGCTGCTAGAACAAGAGAGCCCTGATTGCTATAACAGCTCATTCTGAGGTTTGGAAAAATGAGAATGTGTCCATATGCTAAACAAGACACTTGACTGCTTTTTCAAAACTGTAAGATCAAGTGACAGCTGCTTTTTATCTAAGGGTAAAATTTCTTAGAACACAACTCCTTCCACGTTTGAGTTGGAGTTTGTCAAAGCAAAACGTATCAGCTGTATGGTATGCTCCATTCAGCCCTATGTGGAGGCTCCTTGAGTCCTACCCAATCCACAAATATTTCATCAAGCCAAATTTTGTTTGCCATTGCTGGTGGTGGCATAACAAAAAATGTAGGATTTGCGACAAATTGTCTTAACATTTGTTAGGCTAAGGGGGAAATATAATAATGCAGGATAAGTTGACAGTAAGTCATTTATATTTTTTCTCTCCCTTCTTCAAGATGTAACTACTCCCTGTTTAAACATGGTTAGGGTAGTTAGAACCAATTTATACTGTGGTATAAGTGTCTGAGACAGAAGCATAAATAAAACATCCCTGAACTGGAAGCTAAGTACAGATATAATATACATTTCTTTTGTCAGCTTTGAAACTGGCTACTGTGTTTTAAATTCATTTTTCATGAGAACAGATACTCTCAGTCATTTTCCTATTCTGCTGGTGTTTGTGTCACATTAATTTTGAGAACTATGTAGTCTTTGACTCCTGATTGAATGTCTAACTAGGTGTTTTACAGCACAGTGAAAAAAGTTGTCATCATAATGAACATCATCAAATCCTCTACCTGTAAGCATGACGGCTAGCTTGTAATACTTGCAGGCCCACAATGTGTTCTTAACATGGTTAAGCAATTTTGAGGACTTGTTTCTGGTTGGGCTGGGGCATATGCAATATGAATGCATGCTTTTATGTTTCTGCTGAGGCCTTTCCACTTTTTCTTTTATTTTATTATGTAATAATAATATAAGGCATTTGAACTTTTCTGGTGGGAGCTCTCTACTGGAGAGAAAGGTCTCGTTTCCACTGGGATATGTAGTGTTGCTTAGCCATGCCTGTCCTCTCTGCACAGTGTATCAAAGCTGCATTTCCTCAAACAGAGTAATTAATTTCTTTAGCAGCACACACATATAAAAATTAGTATTATAACTTCATTTTCAGCAAATAAGCCATGGAAAATCAGAAAGTATCAGGTGGCAATGTGTGTTCTTGTACCTGAACTATTTGCTGCGTTTCTTGAGGTATCTTTTTGATTCAAGGCTAGATGTTGGATCTTGCCCAAATCTCTGCATAGCTGTGGATTATGATAAGAGCATGAGGTCTTGGTTGGGGGCTTGCTCTCCTCTGTTTTTTGAACTGTGGAATAAAGGAAAGAATACAGATACTTCACCTGTAGAAAGCATGATTATTGCAGTTGTATGTATACATTGAATGGTAACTTGCACAATAACAGTAACCAACTGTTTTTCTATGGTATGAGGACTTTTTTTTGTTTTAGAGTTTGGCTGTTATTTCACATACTCAATTTCTCCACTCACATCTAACAATGTAATTATTAGTTAATTCCCCTGGGTAGTATTGAAGAAAGATGCTGTCTTGGGGATATTTTAAGTTTTTTCAAGACAGAAATGGCTTGGTATCAGAATTATTATTGATTTCCAGTCACTGTAAAGTACACACACATCACAGTAAAGGTTAACTGTCTAGAAGAATGTAAAAGAGCAGTGACTTTAAGTAATAGGAAATTCCAGATTAAAAAGAAAGCAAACTAAAGTAAATGCAGTGAACTGCTTTCTTTATGAGTAAGTCTGGAATCTTTTCTTCATACAGCTACTGTAAAAAGGATGTTTTCTCTTTTTCTTTTTAATGTAGATGTGAACACATTAATAATTAATTTGACCATGAGTCATATATGTATTCCATTTAATGCCAGATATATTTCAGACTTTGTGTGTTTTTATAATGATGATATGAATTTATAAATCCTTAATGTCCTTAATGCTGCCATATGTTGTGCTGAAATCCTTGGGAATCTGTAAAAATAAAAATCAAGAAGATAGTTATGGGCTCTGAAAGCTGAAAACCAATCTAAGCCAGTCTAACAGCTAAAGATTTGTCAGCTGGATCCTAATGCTCCTAAACCTTTGGCAAAACAAATGTTGCCTTTGAGAACTTATCTCATTATATCTGGGCATCTTAAATCACTCTACAGAAATAATATAAAATAAAATGCCCTACTTCTAAATAGAAGGCATGATTCTGGCATCTGTGCTTCTGCCCCAAGTGCTGTCCTTCTGTGACACAATCAGCATGAGCTTTTCTTAGATTTATGCTTGTGGGCATATGGACAACTGGAAGTCATTTGGATATGCCAGTTGTCCTCATTATTATTTTTTTTCTTTTGTCCTTATCCACTGTCAGTTGCTAAGAATGGTACTAGTTTTGCTTTGAAGCAGCATGAAGTCACGACTGCTTCATGTACATTTTTGAATTTCAGAAGAAAAGGACAAGAGAAGCCATTATAAGGATTAGCGTGAGTGTGTTTTCCACGAACAGAAGATGATGGTGATTCTTCAGCATGGGGAAAAGCTCTGTCTCATGTTTTTACACACACTTGCCCAGTATAAAGGCTAGTGAGATTGAAACAATCACATGCTCTCATCAATTTATAAATTTTCCACGACCTATTTGAAACCCAAGAGTTTTAAAAGCTATTAGTCATTAGCAGTTTGGAGGCTACCCTGCCCATGGGACTAAGAATTTCTGCTAGTCATCCTACCTTTTGTTGATAGCCTTTTGTTAGGTGATGATTGCTTTCTTCCTTTCACACTAGCTATTCATGTTTCTGTATTTTTTCCCATCGACTCATAGTAAACTGATGCACCAGCACAGCATTATAATGAATTTCTATTTGGTTAGGCAAAAGTTGGATTGTTGTGAGTAATCGAATTACTTCTCTGGAGACAGGATTTCTGAGTAAAGTGATGAGGTGAAGTGATTACAACTGTAACCCTTACAAGCATAAAAAGATGTGTTATGCTAATCCTTTGTGAATGGGTTGAATTGAAAGTGAGAGAAATAAAAAAGAATGCTCTTGAAAGGAGAAGAGGGTATGAAAGGACTACTGTGTTGTTTATTCTCTTTTCATTCATCGTCTCTTGCTATAGAGAAAAAAAAAGGGTAAGTGGTAAACTGGAGAGCTTTACCTTTCAAGTCTGACATTCAAATGATTTAATCTTAAGCTGCCTTAAATACTGTGTAAAAAGTTGAGGGGGTGAGCAGGTAGGTATAGCAAAAACAAATGTGTGAAAAAGTGCCAGATAGTGTAGGTTGCTTTTTTTTTAAGGATGCTAAACCTGGTATGACCTTATCTTACCTTGGTGTAAAAGTGGCAGAGTGAGGAAGGGTTAAAAAGACACTGTGGAAAGTAAGACTTATGCCAAACATTACCTTTATCTGAAAACACTTATAGCTCAAGTGCGAGATCCTTGTTATCCCCAGGCTTGTTTATTTTCTGTTTCAGTTTTTTCCACTGTTAAATAAGAGTGCTGTGTCTCAAGGTAATACCTGAGAAGACTTTTAAAGGTTCAGCTAGAAGGAGAGATGACATGCAAATTACAGTATAGTAATTAACTGAATAGAGCGTTATAAATATGTCTTGGTAATTGGATAAGAAGAAACAACCTATTTGTTTTTAGATGAATTTAAATGGCCAGTAGTATAAGTAGTTTTTGAGTCTTTTCTGTGAGTTGTTTGTTGGGGTTTTTTTTCAGATTTTCAACAATTTTTATTGTTGCTTCTTTTTCCTTTTCTGTATACTTTTTGGAGGGTGGTGGCAGGCAACTAAGCTGCAGTCCAGCTGCTCTTATCGCCACCAGAACGGGGAAGAGAATCAGAAGAGGAGAATGGTTTAATAGGTGAAGGAAGGATTCATTTATTTTTTAAAAGGTGATACAAAAGCAGTCGCTCACCACCTCCCGCAGACAGTCCCATTCCCAGAGATTGTCCAAGCTATGGTTACATTGGGAAAATAGAACTCCCAGATTTTATTACTAAACATGACATTATATGATATGGGAAACCCCTTTGGTCAGTTGGGGCCAGGTATCCTGATCCCTCCCACCACAACATCCTGCCCATCCCCTGTCACCTTCTGGTGGGGTAGCATGAGAAATGAGAAAGCCTTGACGGTGTGGAAGCACTGCTCAACATCCCTGTGTTATTAACACTGTTCTGCTCACAAACTAAAACCACAGCACCCTATTGACTGTAGTGAGGAAGGTTTACTCCATCTTAGCTAGACTCATCCTTACTCCATTGTCAGCCAGACAGCATTCCTTAAGAAGGCTTAGATTTTATGGTCATGCTTTTCAGCATGCTGCATTTCCAAGGAGAATGGAGGAAGTTTGGGCAAAATTTCTTTCCCTGTGTGTGCTCACAGTGATGATTCAAATGTGGTGTTCTGAAGTTTTATATTAATTAAATTCTCCATTAGCTCTAAATTTGTAAAAAAAAAACCAATGGGCACAGGGGGATGAGCTGCTTATTTTTCTCTGTCAGGTGCCTGAGAAATTGGGGTTTAGAAGGAAGCCTTCGAAGGAAACGGAGAAAAGTTATAATGACCAGAGCTACGAATTTACACTTGTATTTTCACCAAATTCCTTGAGTTTGGCCTCACTGAAAAGTCTCCATTTACTCTTCTCTCACTGTTTGGCCCATATCCCTCTTTTTAGTCAAAGACTTCTTTTAACCTTAGAAAATATTTTCAAACTATTTATGTTCATCTCACTGTAGCTGGAATAGATCCTTGTGCGCAAGGAGAACTGTCTGAAAAAGGAGGGATAACCCAGCTCTGAACCTCACTCAGCTTAATCTTAGCTGTAATCTTCCCTCATCCAATATTAAAGGCAAGAGTGAAACCCAAGATGAAATTACTAAAGTATTTGATGTGATAAAGGTTTTTGCAAAACACTGAGCAGGGATTCCCACCTGCAGTATTGGTTTTAATGAAGGAGTACATACCAGTATAGAAATCTTATTCTTCTAGGATTATGGGACGAGGAATATTTGCCTTTTTTAAAAAAAAAAAAAAAAAAAAAAAAAAAAAAAAAAAAAAAAAAAAAAGGTTTCATTTTACCTGTTGCTGTCTCTGGGTTTTCAATCAAGATTTGTAGTTAAAGTTTCTTAATGATACTTTTTATCTTTGCCAGAAGTCAAGATCAGTGTAAGATGGTTTAATGTAACGAAACTTGTTTTGAATTCACAATCACTAAGTGAACATTATTAAGTCAATGAGCTGAGTGAGAATGAAATTTACTTAGTGTATTGTTAGTCAGTAAATGATTTCATGTTTAATGAAAGAGGCTACAGAAGCATTCAATAAAAAGATAGAAAATTGATATTATATAAAAATATCTTCTGGTGACTAAACTGATTTAATACCTGCAATATCTATGAATATTAATAAGGCATATTTTTTTAAGTGGGCATAAATACATTCCTGTAAATGACTGAAAATAAGATTTTTTTGTGTGTGATTCTTCTGGAAGCTCAGAGCCAATGCATGTAATTGTTGAAAAATTTTGCAGTAGGTATTGCTTCTATGTAAAATAATAGTCCTTAAATTGGCATCTTTATTCACTACATTTGATGAAGCAAAACAGAGAGACTTGAAATAAGGCTTTTCTTTTAATAGTTTCTTTTAAGAGTGGTTAAACCACTCCCTGTTTGTCCATCCTGGCAGAACCCCACTGATTTCAGCTGAAGGTCTGTTCTCAGATTCACATGGAGTTGTTTGGTTTGCCAGGTCTCAAGAGAGTAACTGAATGTAGAGAATATTTAAAATATTTAAAATATTTGAAGCAAACTGGAACATTTTTTTTAGTTTAAAAATCTGTTCACACTAGTTCGCCTTAAAAGAAACATCAAGGGTAAAAGCATGCGCTAGTTTGAGGCAGAAGTTGTTTGATTGAGGGAGCGAAGGTTAAGGAAGGTTAAATGACAAGGTCTGCATTGATATTTTTCTGTTAAGTAAAAGGTAACACCACTGCTCTCATGTCACTGATGCTGGTTGGTTTTTTTCTACCTGCACAGTAAGAAATAGAAAGGAATGCATTTTCTCCAACTAAAAGCGAAGAACTTAATAGCAGTGACCCAAGGTAATCATATATCACGAGGAGGTTGATCTGTAAATCACTCCGTGCAGATTGGGCAGCACATTTCATTCATGATTCATAATGCTATTTATGATCTTGTTCTGCCTATCTCACAAAAAGGCAGACAATTTATGCAGAGTTACATGGTAGTTTTCTGTGGTGGCAGCACATGTAATTGCATCTGGAATTCCCATTGCTAACCAGCACAGGAGATGACCTTCCTAGAGTGTGCAAAGTAATGTTTGTAACAGGTCTGAATTGTGCCTTTGGAAAGAAGGAAAGAAATAGATGACCTCTTTCATTCACAGAGATCCATGTTTGGGTTTGCGTCTCTCTTCATTAGCAGGTATTGCTCACATTCGTGTAGCTAGGGGACACAAGTCCAGTCCAATTTAAATCAACATTTGCAACCAAAAATCATTGATTTCACAAATTTCTTTTATTTCTATCACTAAAGAATTTTAAATATTTTGTATATCAACCATTATCCTGTCTCCCTTTCTTCTTTTTTTTTTGGTAAACTTTCTTTTTGCTTTTTTTTTTCTCTTTTTTTCTATTTTCCTAATAGTCCAATTATTTTTCCATTGTGCTGTGCTTGTTCTGCATATCTTCTTTCCAGACTCTCTTACTTTTTCATCTCTCATTTCCCTTGCCATATCTCTGCATTTTTGTTTTCCTGTAAGACCTAGGACAACTCCTTTAATGATAAGCTATCTCTCTGCCACTAAACTCTGCATCACCCTTCTTCTGTCTCCTCACTATCATCTTATAACATCATTTCTCCAGCCCCAGGGGGCCCCTAGGCAGTGGGGAGCAGATGAAGAGAGAGGATTTCCAGGGGGAAAGCAATCACATGCTACAGGCAGTAAGTTTTTTTACCCACTATGTAGCCATGTCAATAGCAGCTTAAAAGGGTGCTTTCCATCTTCTTTCTCAGTTAAGGGACCATCAGCTGATCAAGATGTTTTCTGGTAAGGAAGGACTAACTCATATAATGTAACTTCTCTGCTGGGTTGAGAGGCAGGACCTGAAGTGCAGTCTTCATCCTTATAGGCAATCAGTTGCCACTGAGAATCTTAAGGCAAAGCAAGGCATGAACTCTTTTCTTAAATACTTGGCTCCAGATGCTTATAGCTACAGTGAACTTTAAAAAGTGCCTAGGAGCCAGCACTGGTTGAATCTTAGAGGGTTGTTTTTGAAATTGCAACAGCCTTAGAAGAAAGCCTCAAATGTGAATCTAAGTGAAATACTGAATCTGAATGAAATACAAAGTTAAAACTACATTCCCTGCATTCCAGAGAATATTGTTTCATGCATTTATTTTATTATGAAGACAAGGCAATAATGACTGCTTAGAGCAATGAGATGAACAGAGTCTCGGTTGGTGTCTTCATGAATGAAGTAGGATCTTGCAATAATTCAGATTGGAAGGACCTCTAAAGATTGTTTTGTCAAACTCTTGCTCAGAGCAGGTGCAGCTTGATTGAATCTACACTGGAAGTTAAGTTAGGTTGCTCAGGGCCTTGTCAAGCTGAGTTTTGAATGCCTCCAAGGATGGAGATACCTCTCTGAGCAGCTCTCCCAGTGTTTGACCACCCTCACTGTTATTTTCCTTTTGGTTTCCCTCATTGCAAATCATGTCTGTTTCCCCTAGTCCTTTTGCTGTGCATCTCCCTAAGCAGAGTCTGGCTATGTCTTCAGCATCCATCCACCCATGACAGGGCTGAAGATGGCAACAAGATGAATTCTTTCCTTCCTTGTTTTCTGCAGTGCTGCTTTCTATTCCTAGACAGTACTGTGGTATTACCATCCCAAACACCAGGTGCTGCACTTGTCTTTGCAGGTGAAAAAAGAGGGAATTATTTTCCATGAAGAATATCACATGTAGCTGAGTGTAAATGTATCAAGATTGTTGTAAGATTGGGAGCACAGAATTTACCATTTATTTTTACACCAAGTAAAATGCTTGGGTCTACAAAATTGAAAGACTACTAGGTCTCTTCTCTTTTTTCAGTGTATGGTAGGTGTATGAACAGTGAGATAACAAAGTTGTCCTTTAATACTAGAGATTTTTCTAATGTTTGTATTTATTGCACACTGAAAATAACTTAATGACATATGCAATTTTAGATCAAATTTCATTTTTATTACTTATTTTTCCTTTTCAGCATTTTATCTAGCTGTGTGTCCTAGTGATCTAAAAAGGCTTTTATAGATTTCATATGAGGTTTAATGTAGTACCAAGCTGTTTAATATTTGCTTCAGAAATACATTCTTATGCTTCAGTTTCTATTTCTTAAATATTTGAAGTGTGCAAACAGTTTTGTATTTAGTTCTTCAGTATTCTGTAAGTAGCAGGCATGATCATATCAGATTGCACTACTTTTTCATGTAGTACTTAATGGTCTTATTATTACACCAGAATCAGGCAAGATAAGGTCTTATCTGTAGATATTGTCATTCAATTGATTTGCTAATATGGTTCCCATATGTATGTTTCTTCTCAAACATTATTTAAAATATAACAGTACATCTGATTTA
>JAWWES010000115.1:61108749-61158430 GCA_035583135.1 Lophotriccus pileatus
GACTGGGAGTTGATTCATTTTAAGCATTGAGAATATTGAATACCTTCATCTCCCAGTTTCACCTCAAAAGTCATGCCTCAAAAGTCATGCCCCTCATTCCCTCTGGTAGACAGCATCCTATGCGTATCTGAAAATTTTAGCTTGTGTGTATGTGTTGTGTGTACTCAGCTACATATTCACACACCACTTACATGATCCTGACTCTTACCCAAGACACCTCAACAAATACCTAATATGAACAAAATATATCGAATTGAGTCCACACAGGTTATGTATGCAAGTGTGCATGCAGGCATGTATTTACACAGAGGAGGAAGCATTTAGTATTTCTCAGCAGATAGAGTTCAAGCTGTAGGTGAGAGAGATGATTATAATGATGAAGTCTTATGATGATGATTAAGTTTTATGATTAAAGCCAGATCTCTTACTGCCAGATCTCTTACTGTCTGTCTAGCTCTTGCATGGGTGTCTGGAAGAGAGCATTTTCCTAACTCAGAAGGTTGTTCTGAGGGGAAGTTGTAAGTGGTCCAGATACAGCTGAGATGAAAGTTATAGAAACTGTAACCTTAAGTGTAACTGAAACAGAAATAGAGACTGATCTTAAATGATAGAATAATCCTTCCCTCAAAAGTTAATATGGGTTCCTGCAGATGAAACCTGAATAGAAACAGTCCAAGTAACATTGTTAAAACCAGAAAGTATTAGATACCAATTTCCCTGGTACTGACTACACTGGCTTTCTGAAAGGCCTGTAGAGCACTTTTTCAGCAAAGCAGTAGTCTACTGTGACTTCACCTCATTTTTCATTCTGCTTCTTTCGGTGATGTGATGAGAAGCATCCCAGTTTCAGAGTAAAGGACATTTTCTGTGTAATGACATAGACGCGATGATACCAACAGTTTGTACCTATTCCACATGCAGCTGCTGTGAGAGGAGAGGTTAAGTGGCATCTGCTGCATGCTGGGTGGAGAGTGAGACAAGGGTCAGAGGGAGAGCAAGCACACATACCATTTCATGCCTGTGAGTAGACAAAAGGCCACAGCCTTAGGAAGTAAGAACTAGAGAACAGGAGAGCAATTTCCTATGCCACAAGTAAACATCTCATGGGATTTTACCCTTGGCTGAAACTGATTTATATGTTTTTATATTTTTATCAAGCTGGAAAAGACCATGTTTCTGATCTTTTGTACACCAGGCTGTGATGCAAAGAGGTGCAGACTGAATGGCTGTGCACTTTCATGTATATTCTGTTTTTTTCTCTGCTGTAACCTGTAGCCACAGCACACTCAGCTGTGTTATGCAGTGGTTTCAACTCTCGGTAGAACAGCAGTTTGTGGTGGTTTTTTTCAGGGTCTTTAAACAGAAATAAAACTACTGCTGCCTTTAGGCTTGGCTTTGTGGATGACCTTGTTTAGAGAATTAAAGTTGCCAGTAGCATGCAGATCTCTGACCAGATGCTGCAAAGTGAACGAATACACAAAGGTGGACTGAAAATGGGAGAAGGGGAGAAGTGCTACAGTGTAGGGTGCAGAAAAAGAGTGCTTTGGGAAAACACTCTGGCTTGGAAAAGAGTGTTTAATAAACACTGCTTGTATATTTGGTATTGCAAAGTATGGCATATATACTGAAATTATAGCGTGTCCATGTATACATATGTAGATATTTAAACACATGATGCATGTATCTATATTTTGATTACTGTATTAAGACGCACACATATTTGAAAATTATCACCAGCAATTATTTTATTGTCTCTAGTGCTTATATATTTAAGTAACTTCTTTTATTGATTCATTTAGCAGCAGCAACAGAAGAACCTGAGGTTATTCCAGATCCAGCTAAGCAAACAGATCGGGTGGTGAAAATAGCAGGAATAAGTGCTGGAATTCTGGTATTCATCCTACTTCTCCTTGTTGTCATATTGATAGTCAAAAAAAGGTAAGGAAATGGTCTGTGCTGATTGGTCTTTTTTTTCCTTGATATCAAGCAATAACTAAATGAGTGTTTTTTACAGGTCATTTCAAAAAAAAAAAAAAAAAAAAAAAAAAGGTTTTAGGACCAATAGGTCACATCAGATTTTTGATGAGTTTTTTGTGTTTCCTTTTGGTTTTGCTGTGATTATTAGGATGTATTTAAAGAGAGGATTTCTTTATATTTGGAATTCAATAGCTATACATTTTCTCATACTTATTTATTTCCAAGTAGTTTTAAGTTGGAGTTGGGGGAACGTAGAGAATATTGAAGTGGGTGGAATTAAAATTCATGGAGCCTTTTTTATTTTTTAAAGGAAAGAAAAAATAATAACTTACTGCACTTTTCATGTTTTCATCACATAATGAATATGATTTTCTATATGCAGCTCTAATGAGTTATTTGTATCTGTATGTTACACAACTTGCAAAATAATGTAATTTTATACCTTTATTTATGCTGTTATAAACGTGAAGTTTTTTATTAAAAGTCATACTACATCACTGTAAAATTATCTGTTGAGTCCCTAGTGCATGAAATTGTTTAAAAGTGTATTAATTTGAGTGAATTTTAATTTTTTTCCAGTGCTTTCTTAGACAGTAAGCAATATCGCCATCTTCTGGCGTTGTACAGCGCTAATCCTGCATCCCAGTCCTACCTGTAGTAACTTGTGCTATCCTATTGCTTGGTCAGTGTTTCAAAGTCTAGCCTTCTCAGTAGTTGTAACTCTTTTAACCCGGCATAAAAGTCCATAATATATCCCTATAAATCCTTAGTGATGGTATAGAAACTAGTTCCTCTCTCTCTGTGCATTCCCTCTCTGGTGGGTCCCCCTCACGTGACACAAGCTGATTCCTCTCGGATAGAGCAAGCCCTTTGCCTTCCCACGGTGTGTGCGTTGTGTGCCCTTGCCTTTTGCAGCAGTCGTAATGAAAAGTATTTTTGTAAATGTTGCATATGTTCCTCTGAAATGCTGCTTGGTATTGTTTTTAAAGATTAAGAAAAACGATTAAAGTTGTACCTAAGATCATTCTATATGTTATAACTACTGGTTTGCATTAGATTTTTTTAATTTATTGCCTTTTTACAATTATCCCTGGAGATATATAACTTGGAGAAGAAACGTCTGCATTAGAAACATTAGGTATGCTTATAGTGTTCTGTGTTAGTTAGCTACATATGTGATTTTTCCCAAAAGTGCTTTTACTTTTCTCTGTTGTTTACCTCTGTGGTTGAGAGTTAACACATATGCAAAAGGTCCAACTCATCATATGCAAAAAAAAGACATACAGTCAGCAAGTTTTCTTTATTTACACAACTTCTGAAAAACAAAAAAGAAGTTGTTTTTCAGCTTTTAGGAGGCAATCTCTATTTTGCAGTTTTATAGCAAGGTATGTGCTGAGGAGTATCGTCTAGTGCGTGTTACAGTGGTCCCCTTATGTTTAATAGAAAACTCAGTGTGTGTGCATGTGTATGTGTGTGTAAGAGAGAGAGAGACTGTCTAACACTGTATATATGGTGTCAGTCACTTCCAGATGGGGACTGACTAGTTTGGCAGGTAATAAACAAACAAAAAAATTCCATGTGTTCATTTTTCCTATCCTTTTTACCTCTTGCATTCCGAGTCCTTTTTGGCTCATACTTTCACTATTGAATTTTTTGGTGAAAATAAGTTCATTATGTCCATGAAGTGATATTTCAAAGTTTTCGCCTTTTCCCTGCTTCCCTACTCTGAACCTGTGAAGGCAGTATCCTCTTAGGAACAATCATCATTCTAAAGCACATAATATTTCTAAACTCCTGTACTATTTTGTATTCAAAATAGGTGAGAAATTAACCTTCTTAATGAATCTTTAATGATTGGCAATTTTTCATCATGATAGTTTAATTGGTTGTCTACTGTGTATGTAATAGGTGTGCCATTCTTCTCCCCCTCTTCCCTTAGGGAAAATGGGCACTTTTTTTAATACCAGCTTTAGTCAATGTCTCTTACAAAAAGCATAGACAAACTTTGTGTTCCTGAATTAATTCAGTCCATCTAGTGAATCAAGGCAATTCATATCATGAAGGCAGGAACAGCCGTAAAAGCTCTGACACATTCACACAAACAAAAACACACTTCACTTAGCTGTGGTGGGACTGAAAACCGATCCGTCTGAGTCATCCTCTGTAGTGTACCTATTCAGTGATCCATTATGTAGTATCCCTTTTGATACCTGAATTGACCACAGCATATTAGATGGAAAAGTCAATAAAACAATGGTTTCTGCATTTTCATTGGTTTATTAAGTTGTATGCACAGCCAGCACTATCTCAAACTGATTAAATGCAGCATTACACTTTATTGGAAAATGGAGTACTAAGCAGTTTTGTTCATGAGCTTGAGATGTTTTAGGCTTTGCCTGATCATTTTGTACAAATTGGTTTGAAGTTTTCCTGAATGAAGCTCTTAACAGCTTTTACAGACTTTTACTGGAGTAATCAAACCAGCTAAGAAAAGGGATACTGCATCTTTAACAAGCAATGCCATTTTTATTTTCAAAATCATTGTTGGACTATTTTCAAATGTCCTTCATTTCCTTCCATTTGTTTACCTTCCATGTTTTTAACGCTTAGCATGACTACATCAGCATTTCCAATTTTAAGATTTTAAAATAGAAAGTATATGTTTGCATTCAGGAAATGTGTGGTATATATGTCAGTATACACATGCCTGTTGTAAACGTGCATTCTTTAAAATGTGTGTACTCATATAGCTACACATAGTACGCATACAAACATATGTATACACCTGTGTACTGATAAAGATGTTAAAATGAATTACAGGAAATTGTTTTCTGATTAAATGTATTTATTAATGGAATCTTCATTTTTTGTGACTGAAAAGTAAAAAGCATATCAGCTGCACAAGATTTGTACACAGCTGTTCATTTGTCATGACATCTAGGCGGTAATCATTATATTATGCTGAACTGCATGTTGAAATTACACAATCCATTTAATTTTCAAATTTTTGGCAATAAGTGAGATCTCAGCATGTAATTTTCTCAAATAATCTCTCTAAAAATCATTTTTATATGCTAGTGTTTTTTGTTGGTTTTTTTTTTAATTGCATGGCAAAGTAAGGCTAGTTTGTGCATGAGCAAGTTGAAATGCTAACCAAAGAAACATGAATTTTTCAACCTTTTTTTTTTTTAAACGCACATTTCTCTGCTTTATTGAATGTGACAGAGTCATGCTTTTCATTCACCATTGCTTCTCTTTTTCCACTGTCTGTGATTTGCTTGCCAGGAGGAGCTACTATTCTTACTCCTACTATCTGTAAGTAGAATACGGGTGACTTACTATTTTACATGTTTTAAAGATGCAGTATCCCTTTTTAAAAAATAAAAACAGTCTCTATAATTTTTAAAGTTTCATTGATAGTTACCTTTCATTGTTCTCAGGCTTGAAAAATTGTTTGTATCGTTGTTCCTGTTATTCTTGTTCTGTTTGTTTTTTTTAAAGGGATATTGTATTTCTGACTGTGTATTGAGACTATAGCTTTTTTCTACAGCTTTTCCCATAACTATTTTAGTTTATTGTAATCATAATTTATTTTGCATTATGACTCACAGCAACACGTCACACTAAGGAAAAAACTACCTTTCCCATTTCCTAGCTAGAGAACTGTGCTTGTAAATCACAAATTCTACTTTCTTAGCGTATCAGTTCCAAGGTGATCTTGTGCACCACTTTTCCTATGCAGCTTGTAGGCTGATGCCAAACCTTTATAAATAGGTCTGCATCTATCAGGTGCTTTTAAGGTGCTCTGCATACATATTTTAAAGTGTGGATCTTACTTTTGACGTTGTATGAAGCTGTACTTCATTGAAGCAAAATTGACTTTTTTTATACGTATTCGCCGTATGAGTTTTTGTGAGGACTGCAATGGTGATTGAGCAAAGCAGTTACATGCATTCTTCATTTTTAATAAATGCATAAAGCTGTTGAATTCAGAGGAGTTCTAAAAATGCATTCAAGTGCTTTGATGAACTGGTGGTGTCCAATAATGGTGCTCTTCCACAAATTTAAGCAGATTAATTGACCTTTTTAAACAAATTTAAAAATTATAATAATTAAAAAACAAAGCTAAAGTGGTTTAGCCAGCTGCCATTCTCTCGTTTATTGTGACAAATTATAATTTCCTTGTTAAATAACAATTGCTTCAACTCAAGATAATTAACCACACAGTTTCATCCTATGATGGAGCACTTTTCCCCTCCAACCACTGTAGCACCCACCTATGCAGATTCATCCAACTGGATCCTTTAGCAGATAATGAGAATCATTTACACTTTCTGTCAGCCTCAAGTTCTTTAACCTAATGATTCGCTTAAGCAGAGATTTCATGTGCTTTTAGCTGAGTGAGGGAAGGAAAAAAAAAGGAAATGAAAGGCAAAAGAAATCATCAAACTTCAAGGGCGCCAGGAGCTGTTGAACAATACAGCTGTCCTCCCATTTCCCAGCAGTTTTGGGTTGCAGTGGTACAACACAATAGGCCTTTTTAGGCGTTGAAGCAGAGCATGAGAATTAGAAAGTAGCTACTGTAATAAGCTAATAATTTGAAAGCCTTAATAGCGGTTGATTTATTTATCGTAGCTAGCAGGTTTTGTTACAAAGTGATGCTTCAAAGAAAAGCTTAATATCACCAAGAGATGAGATGTAATAGTCTTTTTGTTCCGTTTCTGAGGTGACATTAGAAAAAGGCAATCTTCAGTGTATAGAGACTATTTCAAAGGCTTTGAAACTTAAAAAAAACCAGTTTGAACTAGAAATGCTAGTTTTGAGAAAGCTTTCATAGTGTTTTGAACGAGTTATAAAGCTTAAGCAGTTTCAAATTTGGAAGATCTTATGGTCTTCATTTTTCAACCAGAATATAATTTAAATCAGCTTCTCTTAAATTAATAGGAAGGTATGGAGTAAATGTATAAAATAAAGCATTTAAGGGGGGGGCGCATCTAATAGATTTTTTGTTTTTCATTGAACAACTGATACAGAACCCTAATGTACACCACAAGCAAGAGTTTGATGAAAAAATGATGGCTTTAGAGAACACCTTTGGGATTTTTGTAGTAAGTGTTAATGAGTAGTAATTTTCCAACTACTCCATCTGTAAATGGGAAAAAGAAGGGGTGAGGGGGGAAGTGTGACAAAATAAGGAAATGAGTCTGATTGGTGGAAGAATCTTTATTGTTTGCAATAGGGCTTTGTCCATCCATGTTCTACATTGTGTTCCCTCATCATGAACCAAGACTGCTAACTTAAGTAACATTTTCTTAAAGAAGCACAAGCATGAAGTTCTTCTTGCCTTAGAGAGAAGTGCTGGATATTCCCAAGACTTAACAAGTAAATAGATGGTTAATTTACACTAATGTTCTTTATAGAGTCCTGGAATGGTTTGGGTTGGAAGGCACCCTAAGATCATCAAGTTCCAATACCCCTGCCAGGGATGCCTTCCACCAGACCATGTTACTCAGAGCCCCATCCAACCTGGCCTTGAAAACGTTCAGGGAGATGAAGTCCTTAGCCTCTCTGGGCAACATGTGCCACTGACTTATCAGCCTTATAATAAAGAATTTCTTCATAGTATCTAATGTAATATGTAATAAATAATATAATTCTTGTCTGCTGTTAGAATGTTCATGGAATATTAAAAGTTGGCAGAGAATAGAGGAAGAGCAAGCAATCCTTTTAGTCAAGAGAAATGTAAGACAAACACTATTTAAACAATTAACAGGGTATTTGATGATATTCTGTGCAGAAAAAACTTATGAAGCTAAGCTGTGTTTGAAACATACATTTTCAAGAACTCAGTATCTTAAGTGATGATTGTGTCTCTCCCATGTGGTGTCAGATTTATCCAAATAAGCAGGTTGGGTATCAATTATATTGCAGTCACAGCTTCAGATGAAAACAGGAAGATTTAAAAATAGTCTAATGTAAGTTACTGGTTCCTGCAGAACCAAGACGCACTTCATGCTAGTCTGCATAATCCCTGCTACTTGAGATACATGCTTTAAGTGGAGTAGACTTTAAGTTATAATTAAAATATATTGTTCACTTCCTCTTGACTTTTGGAGACACTGAAAATCACTTCCAGTTCTTTATCAAAAGGGAAGAATTGAGAGATATTTCTGACGTGTGCACTTTAAGGGCATTGGCTGTTAATTTGAGGGGTTTAGTTGTACAGATTAGGTTGCTCTTTAACTGTGATACATTCATAAGTGTAAGACTGTTAATGTCAAAATTGTGATGTTCCCAAACTGCATAGAAAAGTGTAATGATGAGGGTGGTTATGTTTTTCAAAGAACCAAAATTCAGTATCGGCAACAAGGTGTGCTATCATGTTGTATCTTGTATACTGAATGAGCAGAACAACCTTTAACATAAAAGGTAATATTAATCTATTTTGAATAATTATGTTTCTTTTGTTATTTCATTGGGTTTTTTACTAACAAAGTAATTTAGAAGGTTAAATGATATTTTTTTCCCAACAAGGCAGGCAAGCGGAATGAATTATCCGTTTATAAAATCAAAACAGATATTTAAACAGAGATGGTTGATAAAACTGCATGCACAGATGCTTCTTATTTGTCATTTCAGTTAAAATGTAATTATATTCTCTAATTTGTTTATATTAGTGTAATTACTCCACAGGAAAAGAAAATATTACCAGGGTACAGAAGTAAGCAATTCCATTACAACATTTATGTGTGTACAGAAAAGACATGATCATGACTGTTTCATAGCAGGGTGCATAGTTTTATCAATTACATGGTGAAAAAGTTGTACGCAGGGAAATCAGCCAAACTTTTGAGTCACTCAGGATTGTAGATCACGATTACTGTAGACATCAACGCTCATCAAAAATTAAGGTGGTTTGCTTTTTTTTTTCTTGGCTGGGCAGCAAACTTGCAAAGAAGCGCAAGGATGCCATGGGAACAACCCGCCAGGAGATGACCCACATGGTGAATGCAATGGATAGGAGTTACGCTGACCAGAGCACTCTGCATGCAGAGGATCCCCTTTCAATCACGTTTATGGACTCACATAACTTCAGCCCCAGATGTAAGTAGACGGTGATATCTTCTATGGACTGTAGGTGAATATAGAAACACAGAAAACAATTCTACTTTTTAAGGAAAATGGTTTTAAGCTCCATGTTTTCCAGGAACACTGGTAAAGCTAAAAATTAAATAGGGCAGTCCATATGTTATCCTTATTGTTATGTGTCCAATTATTTAATTAAAAATCTGCATGTACTTTCACTATGCAATGATTTCTGGTTTAGAGAAAATATTCTACTTCTAGAATATCTCAGTTAAAATCTGAAACTGAGTTTTTGCTCATGAAGTTTTTAATGCCAACTTGTTAAATATCACTATGTAACACTGTGTATAGAATGAATAATAATATGAAGTCCAAATTAATTTCTATTGGTTTTTTGGCAGTAAGAACATTATAACAGAAGGAAACATTGATAATTTTCATTGTTGTTTGTGAAGTTTAGGAACAAGCTTGTCAATATATCTGCAAATTTGTTCTATATTTGTATTAATTTTTTGTAGACTTGCCAACTGTCTAGTTTTGAAAAAGTTTGGCAGTTTGGGTTTCTGATTGTTAAGTGTCTGGGTTATAGCTACTACTGTCCAGCACTCTTGCCTCCCAGCATCTGCACTATGCCTTTCACAAAAGCAAGATACTCCACTGGCAGACTCTGAATATATCAAAACAGCGTATAAGTTTCCAAAGGGACACAATTCTGTCATGGAGCTGGTGGGAATCTGACCTCCTCACAGCTCCATGGACTTGTGGCTTGGCTTTAAACAGATCTGAGCAGCCTGAGCTGCTTCTGAATTGAAATCTTTTGGGAATGGCACTGCATCTCTCTTCTCTTGCCTCCCATACTGCTTATCATGCATGAGCAAAATACATCCCTTAAGGCTCTTAAGTTCTTTCCTGGTTGTTGTAAGGGAAATGGATTTTGGAGGAGGGTTTATTGTTGGGTTTATTGAAGCTTACCAAACTGCAAAGTGCTAGCATTTTAAGTGTCCCATAACCAATTATAAATGGGAGTTTAGTATCAGCCTGGTAGTTTTTCTACACAGTTTTTGCTGGAACAATTTGAAAAGTCTCCAAAGTTTGATGTCTTATTGTCATTGAAATTTGTGGAGGAAGAGCGGGGACAGTTTGATATGGGCTTTGATGGTGGATCCCAGGCAAAGAATTCATCAGGAATTTGCATGGCTATTAGTGAGCTGGGACTGCCAGGCACTTAGGCAGCCTTCCAGATGGACTGATGTGATGCCAAGAGCCCAGCCACCACAGCCATCCTGGTTGGTTGGCAAAGAAGTTGGGCACTGCTGGTTTCTAGCATCCTATGTATATGATTTTTTTATGTGTTGGAGAATTCATTTCTCCTGACCATTGCCTGTGCTGAGACTTCCAAGCTTTCAAGGTTTCCTGCTATGTGACAAATATTTAGGCAGATTGCTTGAGAACTAGAGCTTAATTTTGTCACAGAGAAGTTGATATTCTAATTTTGTGTTCCAGGTTGGAATGAAAACAAATCCTGGATTCCACCATTTCTGTCTAAAATAGCACATTTTTCTAGTGCATGGTTCTAGTTGTGATAATGAAAGATAAAATTCTATAAATTTTATTCAGACATCTGCATTGGTGTGTTTGTGATTTTCCTATACTCATTAAGAGCAATATCTTTGGTATTGCACGTTAAAAAAGCTATTAACTGTAAAAATGTATGAAATTTTTTTAATTACTTGGAAGATTTCATAGAAATACCATTTTATTTTGAGATGAGCTGTTGAAATATTATATGAGAGGATGGGTTTAAAAGGAAAGAAGTGAGTTTTATGAAAGTGAACCTTTACTGTGAAGTGAAAGAACAATAGTGGAGGAGGAGCCCTTTCAAAAACTAAATTGCATGTAATGTCTTCTTTATTTCATTTCACTAAGAATCTCTTTGCCCTTATTATTACATTTCTGAAGTCCAAAATCACTGCCTTTCATTCCTCTTTTATTCAGGATGCTTTCTGGAACTGTGTATTCATTCTGTTTCTCTCTTGTAATAAAATTAATGGGGTTTAGTTACTAGTTGCTTATACTCTGAAGTATATTGTTTTTATTCCTAAAAATACACAAATTGAGGGTAATGTATTTCTTCATGGGCTTTGTTTCTCTACAGTGCCCAATGATCCACTTGTGCCGACAGCTGTGTTAGGTGAGGACCCCAGTCCTTCATTATCCATTCCTGCATGAGTTTTGTCTCCTTGCATGGTTGAACATTGAAATAGCTTGTTTTATGTAAAACTATTCTGTTTTCAGAAAATAACTACACTCAGTTCATCAACTCAGAATTAAACTGGCAACAATTTTAGAATAAAAATTATTTATCTCATAAGATGTTATTCTCAGTCACTGCTAACTGAAAAGTAAATGAGGAAATAGGTAAATGGAAAATAATAAATTTTTTTTTCCCAAAGCTTTGAAACTGAGTTCTGATAAACTGACATGTGAAACTAGAGCTCTATTAAGAGATTCTTAAAAATAAAATTCAGGTCCATGTTATCGTTATTTACCACTCAAAGTTCAATTTTCTAAGTAACAAGAATTAAAAGAAAAATGGAAAAGGGAAAATTTCAGAATATCCAAGAAGATAACACTTTCTTTGTATGAGCTAATACTTCTGTATACCTATATTAATTACACATTTCAATTGACATTAGCTAGTAAATTTTTACTTTCTTCAGAAAGAAGAACGTATATTGGAATGGCCAGGCTGCTTATGTCTGTGCTGAATCTAACACTGAATACAGGTTTTAGAATCACTGGGAGTTTTGTTTGGTGGTTTTTTTTTAAAAAAAGAAGTGAAAAGTATAATTTAGACCCAAGTTCTAGGTTGGATAAAGACAATGTGCAGTATTGAGTTTCAGTCAGTTGCTGAGGTTATTTTAGGCTAAAAGACAAATATCAGGAAATGGGCGTGAATATAAACAAGTTGAAAATTAGATTCCTAAAAGTAGCACTTAAAGGAACTGGGGGCAATTTAATCCCTTCTGTGTTTTGAGATGGGACATTACACACAAAATATAGACTCTTTCTGGCAATTAATTGCCTTATTGTGTTTTAAACATTTGGAGTGAACAGAATTTTGCTCTTGCAGTGGCATGTTCCAGTGCCTCCCTCATCCTAAGTAAAAATCAAATTCAGATTCATGTTAGTAATATTGCGGATCCAAAGCTCAATTTTCTGAGTATTAATTGCTACTAGCTGAGTGCTACTACTAAGTGTTATTAATGCTTACCCCTAGTATTTCCTAACTAGGCTAATCATTGCTGTGGATTGAGCCATTTCCTTTGAGGGACTCATAGGACTCATGCTTCTGGCCTTTCAAAACAGTCTTTTTCCCACTGAAAGGCTCCTGTGTCCTCAATTGTCTCTCTTTTAGTTGAATTAAACCCACTTCTTTCACTCATCATCTTGTAGCTGATGTTTTCTAAATTTGTTGTCATTATTTTCCTCTGAATGCTTCCCAACTCAAAAGTTGAATTTTAAATTGCAGTGCCCCAAATCAGGTACAGTTCGTAGAAGTCTCAGTGCTGAGCTGAGTGGTATAGGTACCCCCATAGCCTACTCGCATTTTTCCTGCTATCTGAACTGTATTTTCCTCTTTTTATTGTGCTCATATTGCTGACTTGCACTGAGTTACCTGTTAAATCACAGTTATCATTAGCCAGCCCATTACTTCATTCTGTGGGTTTATATTTGACTTCCCTTTCCAACACACACAGCATGTTGCATTCACCATTCAATTCACCTTGTTGATTTTCTCATTGTCTCCCAAATAATCACGATAACTTTGAAATCTGATCCCGTGCTTGTGAAATGGTCGTGGTACCTTACCACTCATGTAGGAAAATACCCATACTGTCAGGGTATTTTCTGCTGTGGCAGACACAGATACAGGCAGTTGTAAACAGCAAGGGCAAGGAACTAACTGGAGAACAGTTCAATAGTTCCTGTCTGCATTTCCATCTAGTGGTAATGCTATTCTGAGCACGATAGTCTCCTGGTATAAGCAAAGCAATGAAAGTTGGAAGAGATAATATTTTTCACTGAGTGGACTGAAATAGTGAGAGGGAAGTGTACAAGCTTTTGGATGCCCCATGTGAAAGAGGCTGGGTACCTGTAAACTTGTTCCTTTGGAACTGGATCATTTGGCCTACTCCATAAAGCCCTTGCTTGGCCCAGCATCACAAAACAGTTTACTTCTGCTTTTATTTAGAGATGAGCAAAATTTTATGGGCTCTAAGTCATAGAACACACTCTTTTATATGAAACTCTTATTACTTTGTAGCTATACTAGGTTTCTTTTTCTTCATGTATGGGTTATTAATGCTGCTCTCCATTCTGTGTACATTAGCACTAAGTTAGTATGACAATTTTGCTTTTCTCAAGTCCCTATCATTACAGTGATGGCATAATAATGTGGCCCTTATATTTTTTAAATGGCTTTCATTGTTACCTATTGTGAAGCTTTAACAACTTTTAATGTCACTTTCTTTTAGTCGTTTTCTATTATAGTCCTGAAATAAATTTCTTATGTTCTGTTCACTCATTGTTTTTTGCTGCTTCAATGGGTTAAAGTGCCTATTACTGGTAAGTATACTGCAAGGAACGAGGAGAACTGCAAATTCTGAGGTGGTTTGAAATGTGTGCGATTTAATAGGGGTAACACTGTAATAAAAAGTGACTGCTGCATGTCACTCACATTATTAAGCAGGTTAGTGAGGCATAAATGTACTGAAATTAGCAGCTTCTCTGACAGTTCAAAAAATCAGGTTTCTTAGGAGATTTCATTTCAGAAGGCATTAACAGGGTTTGCATTTTGGCGCAATTGTAGAAAATCCAGTGCTTGAGGTGTTCATTTTTTTTTTTCTTAGAGTGTTTTGCCTTCTAATCTGGATCTTGTGCAAGGAAAATGGTAAACAGATTTCAAAGAAGTTTAGGAAGGGTCAACTACCCACTTCTCATTTCAGTAGTTGTTTTCCAAAAAAGGTTTCAATTTGAATTTTTCTTCCTCTGCAAATTCATTTTATCTGATGATTGCTAATTTAAATCACTATTTCACAAAAGGGATTGTCAAAATGCGATCACCTCATGCATCTTTGACGTTTGGTTTTGACATGAGGATTGGTGTAGCAAAGAGCATTAGAAGAAACTTCCTTGTTTATACAGAGCAAAAATTGTAGCTGAAATCAGCCCACTCAACAGTTGCATTTCTCTGCTAAAAGACCTGAGTTAAAATGACCTCTCTCAAGTGCTGATTCGTCTTCCTAAGTGGAGGTGGTGTTCTGAATCCTGGCATAATTGTTTTGGTCTTTTTTTTGACTGGGATCTCATTTTACTGTTTGTTGGTTTTAGACAAATTATGTGCTGATACTACTATAGAATTATTCTAATTTATTGTTTAGGGTGTAGTATTGCTGTTGATACATATTATCCATTAAAAAGTTACTTTGGATGATAGAGTCTGGAGTTTCCAAGTCCATTAATGTCATAAAGTTTTGTAGCTTCAAATAAAATGCCCTGCAGACATCTTTATTGTGGGATGAAGGACTGCAAACTTTCGTATGTGTTTGCTGTTAAATTCTTTTATGTACTTCACAGTATTTATGTGCTGGAGAGTAAGTGCTTTGCGTTCTCAGAAATTAGATATGTTTTTGAAGGAAGAGGTTGAAAATAGATATTGATATGTGTAGTAGCAGCTGTTATTGCTCTGCAGGTACCTAATGCATTGATTTCTTGTGAATACAGATGAAAATCACAGTGCGACAGCAGAGTCCAGCCGACTCCTGGATGTCCCTCGTTATCTCTGCGAAGGCACAGAATCCCCATACCAGACTGGGCAGCTGCACCCTGCCATCAGGGTGGCTGATCTCCTGCAGCATATTAACCTAATGAAGACCTCTGACAGCTATGGATTTAAAGAGGAGTATGAGGTGAGATCTTCAGTGGTGGGGCTTTGCTAGGAGAATTCCATTTGAAATGGGCAACGTTTTGTTTGCATTGTACTGCAAAAGGATGCAACTAAATGTCATGGGTTTAAGCAAAAAACAGATGAACAGACATAAGATTCCTATATATGTAACCAAAAATGAAATAGTGAATGGAGTCCAATGGTTTTAGCCTTTACCACTGCCTGGTAGAAAACCCCTATGTGTTCCTTAGGGTGTAAGAAGACATGTCCTGCTGAATCTTTTTAACATATTGTAAGAAGTTGCCATTCTTTTGTTGCTGCTCTTTAGTAGAAATGCTGTGATTAGTTATGTGAGCTATCTTCAGTGCAGATCTCCTGGATTAGGTTAAAGATTTTAACCTGGCTGGTTTCACAAGAAATATTGACTGGAAGCACTCTCATGATTTACTATAGCATCTCAGTAGGGCCATACGGGAACTTAAGTCCAACCAAGAAGCAGTAAGGACATGCTGAGGGTAGTAATGTCTTGCAGTTCTAATTAGACCTGCCTGAGCATGTCTACTTACAACTTTAATGTTAAAGTGGAAACAAAAAATTCCCAGCACTGGAGGTAGAAGATTAGTACAGGTTAATTTCAATTCTGATCTCTGAATCTGTTGTGATTCTTTGGGATTAGAATATCAGGCAGGACACACAGTTAAGATGGGAATGGTACTGCCAAGGTTGCTCACAATACAGCTAGGTTTAAAATGAGTTTTCTCTGAGTAAGTAATCTCTTCTGACACAGTTTTCAACCTTCTCTCCTTTCTGCAGCTGTCTCTACTGTAACATAAGAACTGGAATAAATAAATGTGTGGTTTTTAAAAGAATATTATTCTCTTTTCCTCTCTTTTACTTAAATATACTTCATTATGCTCTGCCTAACTTCAGGGCTAAGCCCAAGTGTCAGCCACTGCTGGGGGGGGAGGGTGGTCCCTGATGTCACATCAGGTGTTTTCCTGCTTGCTACTTCTTCTATTACTATACACGACATCTATTCCCCGCCTTGGGCTTCTGACTGTGCATTAAAGTTCTGTTTCCATGACTACTGTGTATTTTCTGGAGATAACTTACCCAGATCAGGATAAGAGAACATCTGGAAGGAAGGAATAGCATAGACCTGCAACAACTCTAAAATATCTACGGGCAATGAAGAAAAAGCCAAGGAGGAATAAAAGCTGCTTCTATCACTACTGAGAGATCAAACTCTTAAGAGCTCAAAAATGTAGAATAATTTTGCTAGTGGCTAGAGGGAGGGATACGAGGAAAGGCAACATGAACAATGAACAGTGGCAGAGGAGACTTCCTGATGGCTCTGTAGGAAGAAAAGCCGGTTTGAAAGCGATGTAATGCTGTAGTAAACAGGTTGTATATTATGGTGTCTTGTAAGAAGAGTGATCAGTTTCTCTGTGTGTTCTCAGTTTGCTGTCATTTCTCCATAGCAAGTATGTATAAGCAAGTTTAGCCTTCCAGCAATTCCAGGATTTGGAATCCATCTGGAGTTCCTCAGTGACTTGCCAATTTACTCATAGCAGTCAGAGAGAGCCTTCCTTCTTCACTAGATATATCTATATACCATGGTACCACCTGAGTGACCAGGGCAGGCAAGCCAAGCTGAGCTTACTTTATGGTAGAGCAGTTCTTTTAAGCTGTTATTTCTGGAGATAAAGTAATGGTCAGAATGTTTTCTTTCGGAACATTTTTATTTATAGAGTTTCTTTGAGGGGCAGTCAGCTTCTTGGGATGTCGCTAAGAAGGATCAAAACAGAACAAAGAACCGCTATGGAAACATTATAGCATGTGAGTATTGGTGTCCTTGGTTTGAGCGATAGCTCTGCTCGTGTGTTACCCGTGCTGTGTTCTCTCTTCCTTTACAAGTCTCCGGTGGCATAGCTGCTTAATACCCTCAGCTGAGAAGCAGGACAGTGCCTTTTTCAGCTTTTTTTTTTTCCTGTCCTTCACAGTTCAACTTTCTTCCTTTTATAACTCAGGCTGAATTTCACATTTGCATCTCCGTTGTGCAAGCGGCGGTAAGCATATATCAGCAACAAGCTAGCACTCATTTGGATGTTGATTCTGTTTATTTGAAATTTGTATTGTTTTACCAGTGCTACTGAACACACAGGAATCGAGGTGCCACAGAAGTCCCTGAATGGGTAGAGTTACCTCTTCATCGAATCCCAAGTGCATTGCTAACCCCCATGTTTTCACTTCATTAATGCCTCAATATAAACCTGAGCAGGCTTGGGTTGGAAGTGAGGAAACAGTAATCAGCATTTTTGGTTTTCTAGATTGCCAGCAGTGGAGCTGATAATGAAAGGGACTTTGAGCAAGTAACCTGTTTTCTTTGTGTCTTTTTAACCGTGTGTAACAGTGCCAACACCTTTCAGCTACACTTAATGAAATTTAGTGAATGTTTTTAGAAATAATTTGAGACCTCAAACAAAATGGTTCTTTGTAATTCTGTGTAAACACTTCATATTTAAAGATTGTAAATTGTGAGGTGCTTATGCCAGCTGATTTTGGTTTTCTAGATGACTTACCGTTAGTATCTTACTAAAAAATCACACTTCAAAAAGGCTCCGTAACCACTTGGTTTTTACAGATGACCACTCCAGGGTGATTTTGCAACCTGTTGAAGATGATCCATCTTCAGATTACATTAATGCCAACTACATAGATGTGAGTGGAATGCACAGCTTTCTCCCTCTCAATTTGCCAGCTTCTCTATGTGAAATAATTGCATGCTATGCCTACAAATTTATTGAAAGCTTTCTTTTATTAAGAACAAATGTACACTTTCCTTGTTCTACGTCCTAGTACTCACTGACATTGTTGTGCTTTCTTTCACATCTGACTTTGGTTTGGGCTGTAGATTTGGCTGTACAGGGATGTAAGTACCACTATATGTGAATAACAGCATCCTATTGTAAATATTTAATATAGATATTGTTCTTAATTACTTTCCTCTTCTATTTTTATCAGTTGATAACTATGCATGCCTCATCTAATTTATCTCATCTGTTCCTTTAAAATATTTTCTTTTTTGTGTGAATATTTTTTGTACCTGTTTTGAAAATATAATTTAGCCTTTTAGCATAATTATACTTTTTAGGATGTTATTGGATGTTAGATAACTCAGGTGAGCCTATCTCTTAAAGAGAACTTGCTGTTCTCATTTTTTAGTGATGATTTTTGCCACTAGCTTTTCTTTTTCCCTTCCCATTTACATGTGAGAAATTAGATAGTATGCTGTACTGTAGTTGTCTGAAAATGTACCTGTGGAGTAGCCATAATGTATGTTTGGCAAAAAGGGAGGGACTATGGCATTTGTGGGTTAGGTTGGGTTTTGGAGGGGGGGGTTGTTTGTTTTTAAAAATGGTTTAGACAAAAAATATTTAGGTGTCATTTGTCTTAATGTGCTCATTTAGGTATTACAAAGTATATACACAAACACATTTTATATAAATATTTTAATGTAGTGGAAATTTCCTTACTTCTGCAGAAAACCTCTAAAGTTTGAAATTCCATACTTTAATCAGAATACAAAATAAATTATACTTTTTTTTAAAAAAGTGTTACAAATTTTGCCAGATGCTTTGATTAACAACATATAACTTTTCTCCAATTAACACTGTAGGAATAAAGAAGGTGTTGTATTCAAAGTAATTCCAAAGTAATTTGAAAGGTAGTGGAGTAACAAGTACAAATGTTTTTCAAATACGTGGAGTTTGATTACTTTTCTTTACAATTGAACCTTGGCAGTTTTTCCTGACCACTGTTAGTCAATAAATCCTTTAGGAGCCCTTGAATTTCTGGGATATAAAGATTTAGCTATATGTCTTTCTATTTGGATATTTTAACAAGGCAGTCTCTCTGAAGTGATAGGCCCATGATATTTTGCCTGAGGCCTCAAACAAGAAAACTCTTCCAGATTTGTAGTAATTCCAGTTCCTTGAGAATATTGTTTTTCTGATTTAGGAGTGAATTGAATCTCATTAGAGCCAGACAAGAAAGCTGCAAGTTAAAACTGGTACTTGGCAATTTTTATGTGGCACCTTTATCTTCTTCTGGAAAGCATTACTGAATGTAAACCAGTGTAGCCCAGGTTCCACTTCCATAATTTGAAGCTGGGGCTTGATATTAAGAACTTCATGAGAAATTTTTTCGTCATTTGATGCAATCTCGGTCTCTTATAAAGCCAAGAGTAAGATAGTCAGAAGTTTTTTCATAAGCCCCAGAGGAAGGTATTCTCACTCTAAACAGGATAATGAAGCAGTCTATGGAAAAGAATAAAACCTTCTTGGGTTTGTTGAAGTCCTTAATTTTAGTAGTATCTTGTGAATACCAGGAAGGAGCTTGTGCTCCCCTGTAATGAAGTGCTTCAAACAAGTGTCCTAATAAAACTGTAGCCTAGAGAATAATTGGAGTTATTAACATTTGCACATGGTGAAATTCTGTTGTCTTCTCATCGACAATACTAAACTCTCCTTCCTCTTTGTAGCTAAATCTAGCTGGCACTGGTCAAATTATTTCCTCAAGAGCAGTACCTCTTTGTCTTGTAGTTTTTAAGTGGATAATTAGTGCTGTATAGTACTGCTAGCATTGCCATAGACCCAGCTACCTGGAAAAGGTTAGTTGCGTAGGGTTACCTATCTACATATATACCTATATAGCTATAGCTATAGATATGTATGTGTATATACTTGTGTGTATCATGCCCACTATAACTGATGCACACTTTCTGCAGTCAAGCAGAAGATTTCACTGCAGTAGGACCTCAATACAGTGCCGCACACCAGTGTCCAGCTCTGTCACCATTAGCTAGAGCTGGGGTAAATACCCCTGTGCCTTATAAAAGATTCTCTGTTTAGAAGAAGAAAAAAGGTGTATATTTTTTCATATTGCCTAAGTTGGGAACACAGATCAATTACTGAGATAATATGGTGGCAAAGAATTTTTCGTAAATTTTAAGTAAATTCCCCAATGTATTCAGCTGGGGAAATAATGTCAATAGATAACTAGTTTTTAGGCACAAGGAACCCATCTAGAATACTCCTTCCTGGTACGCTACAATGTCTGTTCAAGTCAGATGTTCTTATTTTTATTTTATCTGTTGTCATTCGAACCTTTTCAATATTAACTGTTTTTTTAGATTTTGAGCTTCATGCTGCTCTTAAATATTGGTTTGTTCTGAAAATGTTGTCTAGAGTTAAGGCTTTTATTTTCCACTCTCTGTTAGTAATACGGTACTCAAACCAACTTATATTGCTGTTTTAGGGATATCAGAGACCAAGTCACTACATTGCAACCCAAGGTAAGGATCTGCCAGCTTTAATCAAATCAAACAAGTGTTCTCTGTAGTGCCCCAAAGTGTTTTGGTAAAATGGAAGTAGATGGAAATAAAGCATACGTAGTATTGTGAGTTGTCATCTTGTGTTATGGTAAAATAACATAGCTTGTTCAGGTGGAATGTGAATAAATTAAAAAATTGCACTAATTTATCATGTTAATTAGCTATTGAGCAAATCTTTTAGTGATAAATTCAGCTGATAAAGTCAGAAGCTACTACCATGATTTCCAATTATGAAGATGAATAGAGAAAAGAGATGTGGACAGAAGAGAACAGTTTCAACCTGCCTTGAGGCATTTTTCTTTCCATATTACAGTGTATTATTTTATTGTCTAGGATGTAGTCCACGATGCAGTGAAAATAGTAATGATAAATTAAACTCTGTCTCAGAAAGTCTGGGTAAAGTAAGTCCAGAGGACAAAGCCTCTTTGTAGGAAGGAGTGAGGGAAATCTTTATCATGTAAAACCCTACTAATAAAAAGAGGGGTTAGAGAAAAAAACTGAAATTCTATGGAAATTATTAATTTTGTGTTTCTGATAAAACTCCTCACAGTGAGGAAAAACAAATAGATTAGTCTAAGATTGCACTGAAATATCAGAGGATATGAATTAAAGTAAAAATAATTAGATTTAGGTGTGCTATTATTTGATCTGTGAGTATAATCAGATAGCTGTCTGAAAATATCCTGTTATTTGTGCCCTTGGTTGATTGTAGCTGCACACAGGAAAGACAAAATAAAGACTTGTTTTAAAGCAGGATGTTCAAAGTTCTGTCCTTGTGTTTTTTAATTTTTGTTTAAGTGCCTAAAGAGGTCTCTCTGTGGTAGTTAAGTCTACATTTGCATTTTATTTTTGTTTTACTATGTAAATCATTGCACATAATAGTGTGTAAAGGAGGCAAAAATTTACTGCCTCTCTTGTGTGCAACCCATCATCTACATATGAGGGAATATGTTTTAGTCTTCAAATATGGCACTTAGGTTTAGTGTTGTGCTCAGCAGTGCTAGGTTTGCAGTTGGACTCAATGATCTTAAAGTCCTTTTCCAACCTAAATAATTCTGTGATTCTATGCATGTTATATACAGTAATATTTATAGTACTGCTGGATGGTCAGGAAGCTGTTTCTAAGGTTCTTGTAGCAGAGTAAATGCCTCTGTCACTCAGCATGTCTCTGCAGCAGAGCAGGAGGCAAAGCTTCACTGAGTGCTCTTCATTTGCCTCACAGAAAAGTGGTTAAGTTAGTTTATATACACTGCAGTGGGAAGTTTACGGCTCAGCACCTACTTGTGCTTCTGTGCTTTGCCAGCATCCGGATGGCAAGTGCACAGTACCTGTACCAGCAGCCCTCCTGCCTGATACTTTACTCTGGCATGGGCATCTCCTTGGTGAGCACCTGAAGAAACTGAGTCTCAACACATTGTATATAACAAATGTAAAATAAATCTGGAAGTGTAACTATAGATGTAGTCACACATGGCTGTGTCCTTGTAGTTTTCAAGCAACTTCTGGCATTTTAGTACACGAAACACCCTCTATTAATTTCTTTCAAGTGGTAATTCAGTTAAATTGAGAAGATTCAGCATTGGTTAGAAATAACAATATAGTCTGGAAACTGTCACAATGTTACGATGATGTGGTTTTGCAAAGCTTTCATCTCTGAGCAAGTGTGCTCATGTACATCAGCTCTGAAAAGCACTGGATTTTATTTTTAGCACTTGCTTTGACTATTGTTTTTTTGCAGATTATTACCTGGATTTTTTTCTTACAGGTCCAGTTCATGAGACTGTGTATGACTTTTGGAGAATGATATGGCAGGAGCAATCAGCTTGTGTTGTGATGGTCACAAATTTAGTGGAAGTTGGGAGAGTAAGTTTCTGGTTTTGTTTTTCTTTTAATGCTGCAAAGCTTAAAAAAAGAATAACCTGCTGACAAGACACACTATCAGCAGAATGTAAAAGGGTCTTGTGAAGGATGATCCTGCACCCTGAGAGGGGAAGGGGCAAGAGTCCAGACATTGCTGCCATTAAGGCATTGTGTAAAAATGACTTCTGAAGGTATTTGCTGTGTTGCTTTCATGAGTAGTGAAAAATTGTCTAAATCCAAATTTCATATTTCAGCAAAATAGATTTGCATGTTGTCACTCAAATGAGGAGAGTAAGTGAACTAGTGAGGAAATGAGCTCTAATATTAGTGGCTAGAAATCAGCAAATTATTTACAGTTCAGCAGTAACATCCCTCGAGGAGTTTTATAAAGTATCTGGGGTTACTTGCAACAGTTTGATTATGGATACAAAATGCATCCCAGTTTAACATAAGTGGAAATGTATTCCATAGCTCAGCACTAAAAAAAAATACAAATGCTCATTTAAAAGTGAATTTGGCATCTAAGTAGAGCTGTGTGAAGCAGTGCAAACTCCTTGTAGCTGAAGCTTAACTTAACATAGCAGCCATTAGCCATGACAAGCCACATGAGTGCATGGTCATTTTGGAAATAAATGTGGTGTCATGTATCCTCAAGCTTTTCTTTTCCACTGGTGTAAAATGCATACCCATTTTTTATTTAGGTTAAGTGTTACAAGTACTGGCCTGATGACACAGAAGTTTATGGGGATTTCAAAGTGACCTGTGTAGAGATGGAGCCCCTTGCGGAGTACGTCGTCAGGACATTCACTCTGGGAAGGGTGAGCACATTTTGAAAGGGCTCAGCAAAATACTGTTCCCCGGTAGCAAGGAGGATGAAAGAGGCTATGCTGACATGTGTTCCCATAGAATACAAAATCCCTCTGACTCATTAGCAGGCCCACAGTATAGGCAGCCTTACCTCACCATGGGAGTTATGCATTGCATCAGTGCCATCCAAACGTGTATCTCACTGTGGGACTTTGAATTTCCCCAGAAATGTCAACTGCTACCCTCCCCTCTGTGACAGTCACCTCTTCTCCATAGCCATGCTTCTGAGCTAAGCTCAAGTACCAGGTTATGAGTCATGCCTGCTCTTCACCTCCATTCACTCTGTTCTGACTGCCGCTGAGTCAATCTCAATCAAAGGACAGACTCTGTGAAGTGCAATATATGTGACACAGTTGTGGTCTTATGTTAAATCATTTTACTTGCCTTTAAAGGTAGCAGGCCATTGTCTTAACTAGGAAAACTTCTGAAAATCAATATAAAATTCATCTAAGTTTATAACAAACAAAAAAAAATCGAATGCAGCAAAACTAGCATACTTAATGTCAAAACTAAAAATTACAAACTTCAAAATTAAAAAAACAAACCCATTGACATCTGTAAGCTTCCTGTGGGTCTTTGCTTTAAATAGTTAGTGAAAGAATAAAAACTGCACATAGATTCTGTCAGTATGTGTGATCATTATTTGAGTCAGATAAAATCTAGCCTACAAAATACTTTGAATTTCATAACTTTTGTTTTTTTGCCTTTTACAGAGGGGCTACAATGAAATCCGTGAAGTTAAACAGTTTCATTTCACTGGCTGGCCTGATCATGGAGTTCCTTACAATGCTACAGGCCTGCTTTCCTTTATACGGAGAGTCAAATTATCTAACCCTCCTAGTGCAGGGCCTATTGTTGTCCATTGCAGGTGGGTACAGAAGGGGCAAGATTGATCTTTTCCACTAACGTATAATATGATTATTTACAGGAGTCTATCGTGTAGCATTCATCATTTCGAAGTGTTTTGCTTTTGTTGTTCCCTTTTTGAATTGCCTAGTTCACACTGCAGTAGGATTTGGCTGTCTACAGCAATGTCTGGAAATAACCAGATTCTAGTATACTTTTCCTAAAAGAAATATCTGGAGAATTTCTCTTTCCTGCAATATCTGCACCAGCTAAATCATATAATACTTTAGGCTATCATTTTAGGTAGCCCACAACAATTTTGTCACAGCATTTGAGAATGAGTGTAGATACATCTGCTCTGATAGTTTGGTGTTGCATATAATGTCTGAACAGATTATTAATTTAAATCAAAGTAAGCAAGTAGATGAAGGAAGATGGAATGAGGTTAATGGCAACAAATACAGAACGTTGTTTTTCCTGTGCAGGTTTTGCAAGGTTTTGTTGTTGAAACACAGTCCTTCGACAAATACAATTTGTTTTCAGCAAATGTGTGATTTTCTTAAAGATTTTCATCAAATGTTTAATTCCATTTTGTACATAAAGTTACTCAGCCTTTATAGATTTTAATAATTCAGTGTGCAAAAACTGTCCATAGCTTTATGTAAAACCAAAATAAATCATGAGTGAATCTTCTGGATGCTGTTAAATGTGCTGTCTGAACTAGCTTGGAACTTGGCCAGTAAAACATACACTTGCATTTCTTATTGCAATATATATCACTTAAAATCATCCTTAGTCTCATTAAAGAAAAACAAGATCTATCATATTCTGAAGTGCATAAGCTTAATCATGCTCCTGATTTCAGTTAAACTAATTTTTTTTTCCTTAACTATTGATCTGGATGATAAAAGGAAGTTCTTTTTTCTTTTTTTTTTCTTTTTTTTTTTCTTTTTTTTTTTTTTGCTGTTACTTAGCAGATCAAATCTGGTGGAAAAAGGTTGTTTTGGACACATCAAAAGATCTAAAGGGCATTATGATGAGAAGATAAAAATTAGAGAGGGTTTGTGATGAGAGAACTGAATATCATTGTAAAAATGCCCTCGGTAATGGTTATAAAGTTTGCAGATGTTTTTCTGGAAATATTCCTAATGGTATTTACTGATTCCTTTTAGTGCTGGTGCTGGACGGACAGGTTGTTATATTGTGATCGATATCATGTTAGATATGGCAGAAAGAGAAGGTGTTGTGGATATCTACAACTGTGTCAAAGCTTTACGGTCCCGTCGCATCAACATGGTACAGACTGAGGTATGGCAGTTTGCCTCCAAAGCCTTCTGAAACACGCTACGTCAGAATTTCACTGTGACTCTGAAAAGAGCAGGCAGCGCCTTCTTGAGGGTTTACCTCCATCAGGGAGAATTGCTCAGTGTTCACAGTGCCCAGAACCAGGGTGGTACAACAAACCTGACAACTCTTTTAGTCTTCACACAAACAAGTACCCACTTCACTGGGTAATAAAAGTAAAGCAAGAGGATTTTTTTAGGGAAGATCCCACATAAGACCTCTCTGGGACATCTCTCCCCAGCTCTGGTATCAGCAATTCCAGGAACCCACAGGTGTAATTTCAGCAGGTTGCCACTGGTTTTAGACTACCTCCAAACACTTTATCCATAAATTGACTGTTGCACTTTATGTCCATTTCTCTCTCCCTTTTCAACTCTGTTTTTGTTTGCTTTATTAATCTTGCAGCCAAGCTTTTACCATTTTTTACCCTTTTGGTCTTTCAACCTGTCTTCAGCAGCTTCACAGTAAAAACCATTGCCTTAGTGATGAAGCTCTAGCAGTTCCTGTTCTGCCACCAGAGTACCATTGAGCTTCCATGGAAACATAGGTTATTGGTTAATATTAAGACAGGTTACCTAAAGTGGTTTGCCACTTCTCTCCATACGGACATCTACCTGAGAAGTTATTTCACCTGCGACCACATGGAAATCTCTGCAGTTGGCAGCCAGGCATATCAGTGTAATTTGGTGCAGTTTTTATTCCGTGCTTTGACTTGTGGCAGTTGAATAAATAAGTGCTCATGGTCAATTACCCCCGCTACAGGGCCATTAACCTTTGGGAAGTTCGTGGAGTGAAGTGTTTCAGTCTGACTGCTTCAGCCATCCCAGCTTAATCTACATGTGAATTAGCACCTCCACTATTCTTCCTTTCTCTTTGTCTCCTTTTTGCCTCTTACCTGTCACCTTCTCTCAGAGGTTCATACTGACATAGAAAAATAAATCTGTAAATGCAGCAAGTTCTTGTAATACAGGTGACAGTGATGCCAGTAGCTCTATAGATGTGTGGGTAAGGCAGCAAAGGCTGTGGAGACAGAAGATGGCCATGGTCCCTGGACATGTGCTGTTCTACAGGCGCATATTAAAGTTTGTGCTGTTGGAACCTCATTTGTATACACAGTAACTAGGTGAGGCTGGCACAGTTCTAGACATGGTTTACATCTATTACTCTCAGGGTGAGTAAACATAATGGGCATTGTGTAAAAACTGACAGGAGACCTAATTGAAATAGTAGTGCAGTTATCTAGGACTCAGGCTACCTCAAGGCAAGTCAGAAAAATGTGGGAAGAAATGGTGCTTTTGTTGGAACACACTTGAATTTATTACTGGCCTAGAGCTGGCTATGAGGCACTTGGTGTACTAGCTTGCACATGCATAAGGAGAGTGCAGGGTGCCAAAGACTGGCTAATCACACTAGTAGTGCTTGAAGCAATTTACTCTTTCTGTTATTGTCAGAAGACTGAAAGCTATTAAAAGAATTAGTATAGCCAACAAGTCATTGGCATATGCACAGAAACCCGTAAGCACTGCAAGAAAACTAAAAACCTCCTGTTAAATAAATTGCTATCCCCGTTTTGTGAAGTTTTACTGAATTTAAATTGGTCCTGGGGAAAATGTCCTTGTTAACTGCAGCCCAATAAGAACAAGACTCTGTTTGTATTAAATCATTACGTACTGATGGACACTACCTTGATGAGTTTTACAGTGTGCAGTAGTTCTGTTTATCCTAAAAGAAGGAAAGATCTGGGTTTTTTAAATGGCTATAATTTTTGTTTCTTTTCCTGATCTGATAGGAGCAGTACATCTTTATTCATGATGCGATTCTAGAAGCTTGCCTGTGTGGAGAAACTGCCATTCCTGTCTGTGAATTCAAAGCTGCTTATTTTGATATGATTAGAATAGACTCTCAGACAAACTCTTCACATCTCAAAGATGAGTTTCAGGTATTCACAGTTCATGCTAACTCTTGATGCAACAACAATTTTTTTGCCTCTAGATACATTTAATTTATTTTAATGAAAAGGCTTTTCATACAACTTTAATAGCATTTGGTCTCTAGCTTTTGTCCAGAAAATAAAGCACCCGTGTTCATGTGCTTTGCAAAGTTGTTTTAAATATGGAATATTCTTCCTTTAATAAAATAGCATAGAAATTCCTGTCTGGAATAATAAGCAGTGAGTAAGAACCAACAGAGAGTTTTGGCTTGCATTTGCACAGCTAAGGCATAGCTCTTTAGGGCTCCAAAGGATCTTGTTTGTTTTATTTCTTTTGGAAAGGATGCTGTCATGCGGAATATGTTCAGTGGTATGTGGAGTGCCTTTCACACCCGCAGCTTAACCTCCCTTGAAAAGCCCCAGCACGTCCAGCAAACGGATAGGAGCTCATATTTGCAAATGTCTTCTCACTATTGCCTCACGTTTTCTCGTATTGCAATATTTTATATTAAAACTTGGGGAATCTTGAGTCCATCGTGTGTTGGTTCAGCGCACTGAAGCAAGCATCCTCTTTCCCTTAGACCCTGAATTCTGTGACCCCTCGCCTGCAAGCGGAGGACTGCAGCATAGCCTGCTTGCCAAGGAACCACGACAAGAACCGCTTCATGGATATGCTGCCACCTGACAGATGTCTGCCTTTCTTAATTACTATTGATGGGGAGAGCAGCAACTACATCAATGCAGCTCTTATGGACGTAAGATACTACCTTCTTTGTCTGCACAGTTTGCCATGAAAAGCTCTGTAATATAAGAGAGAGCACTTGCTGGTTTAAGAAAGAGTAATTCTTTGTTACTGCAGTGCCCAGTAAAACAGTCCTAATGAAGAAGGTGGGGGGGAATGGGTAAGAAGCCCCGCCAGCTCGTGTTGTTTGTTCAGAAGGCTTGTTATCTTTAGCCTTTTGCATCCTTGTGGGACCCACTGGAAATCTCACCTTTTTAGCAGCATTATATAAAGCTCAAGTCTCTAGACGTCCAAATCTCAAATCTCAGCAGGATCTCAAAAATCTGCTATTTGTCAGATAACCCAGCTGAGCATGGGGTTACTATCACTATTTCATAAAAAAGGCTTTCTATATTGAGGCAGGAGTGACAGAGGAAGAAAAAAAATTGTTTCTTCGGCATGTTTGGATTTAGGGTTGGGGGTTTTATTGTTCGTATTTTGAGTTGCAGCTCTTTAAAGTGTAACTCTGAGTGACAGAAATACTTGCCAGGGGAAAAGCTGAATTAATGGGAAAAATGGAGTTGAACCTGCTTATACAGTCTAATCAATAAATCAGTTCATCACACATGCTGCCAGATACCTGCTTGTGCCTCCCATAAGCATTTCCAATGATAGGCCCCTAAAGCTACCTTTACAGTAAGTACTGTAAAGTGACCTGATTTCCAAGGGCATCTCACCTTCATCAAAAATAAAGTGGTGTCAGAAACTGCCATGTCAAGGAGAGATGCTGGAATAAAATAGCAAATAGCAGCAGAAATCATTAGCACTGAATGATGTAGCGATCTTTGAGTTCTGCCTGAGCTAGTGCAAGAAACATTTGAACTGATAGTAAAATGCAGTCTCTAATCTCAGAATTAAAAAAAAAGATTAGAGGAGTAGTCTGTGTAAGACCAATGTATTAGGGAGTCACTGGGACTGAACGGATGAATAAAAGCAGTGAGCAGAATTTTGGTAGCAATAAAAATTGTTTAGAATTGCAGTTAAAATTACATTAAGTACCTGGATAAAATTGATGGACTATGGAGCAACCAACACAGCTTCACAGAGGAGTGTAGGCTGGGGTGAAAGGAAGACAACACAGGCTGTGGGTAGCAAGAGGACTCTGAGTGTGCAACAGTATGTGGCAGCAGGGAGAAGAACCAAGCAATGTGTTAATGGATGGGAAATCAGAGGCAAGTAAGGAAAGACAGAAATTTTTAAAACTGATTTATTCACGGGGGGGAATTACTCCTGGGCAAGGACAGTGGACTTTCAATAGCAAAACAGAAAAGGAAACTTTCCCCTAAAGACTAGAAATTATGGGGAAGAGGGATAGGAAGACATCAGCCAGGACATGTTTTATTTCTTAAAAATATAGGGAAAGAATCAAAATTGGTTGTTCCTGTGTTCTCCCTGGGCAGATCTAGGAAGGAGGCCACAAGCTGCTACTACCCCAACATGATTCCTGCATTAGAAAATGATAGGAAAAATCTAGATTAAAAAAATTCGCAGCCTCCTTTCTCTCTTGTCAAACAAGTACTGATCATAAAGACAAGTTACAGTACAATAGCAGCAAGTTATTGGAGGGTATGTCAACATACTGCACATGAAGATCCTTTATATCAACCTTCAAACAAGCAAACTTCCATAGCAGAAGTGGTTTATCTGTGGTACCAGGTCTTTCTCTTAAGCTAATTTACTTCATTCAGTAAAAAAAAGAGCCAAACTGTTTTTGGTACCAGCATGGGTGCTAAACATGGGGCTCTCTGTGTTGCATACAGCAGTCCCAGCAACTTCTTCTTCAAACTGGTGACTTACAATCCCATCCACCTCCAAGAATATTCACCACCTTATTCCATTTCTCAGATCAACCTCTTGGTGCTTCCTTGCTACCTCATATCTGTATTCCTTCACTGCAGAACTTTTCCATACATGGTTGCAAATTGCCTGCAGAAGACTTCTGATCTCTTCTCTTCTGCTTGATGCTTGTAATGCTTGTGCTTTGGGAAATGAGCCCCTCACTGTTGGTTGCATCTCAGTTAATCTGTGCAAGGCTGGAAATCCCTATTTGCCGTTGTATATAACACAGCATACAGAAAATGGAACCTGCGGTCATGACAGGAAATAGTATATTGCTGTTTAACTTATGCTTTCTGCTGGAAATGGGCCCCAGTAATCCTGAAAGTGGTTCTGTTAGTGCCTCTGTGGGTGTGCACTGTGAAACAGAGTTTGGGATTGAGCTTAGTCCCTGGTTCAGTCATGGTGTTCACATATAGCCTGCTGTGGATAGGGTGACTTTCTGAGACTCTGCACTGCTCTGGACACAGTGCCTGGAGCAGAGATGCCTGAGCCTCAGTTCAGCAGAGCTTTGAGGAGCACCTTCAGCACCCAGAGCATATCTGAACTGAGAAAACATAAGGCTTGATCTGTAACCAAGCAGAAGGCAGGCCTGAGCAGAGTAACCTCTTTGTTCTTACTGGAAATGATAATGTATTTTTAAGTGTAACAAACATCTTCAGTGAAATATGGTGTAGTTGATGTCACAGCTTTGTTCTATTTTTAAGGGATTTTTCTGTTGCAGTGTTTCAGTAAAAGTTAAGTTCTTCCCTTACAGGTACTAATAAAATTATTTGCCTTTACAGAGCTACAGACAGCCAGCAGCTTTTATTGTCACACAACATCCTTTACCAAACACTGTGAAAGATTTCTGGAGATTAGTGTATGACTATGGCTGTACTTCTCTTGTGATGTTAAATGAAGTCGACTTGGCACAGGTTAGTTTGGAGCTCGAATTTTCCATGTACCCTCACGTGCTTTAATCACTCTGCATTCGCTACATGACGAAAATGTAGAGCAGTGCAGTGATTTTACAGTTATTCTCTGCTTTACAGAAACTAATCAACACTAGCTGTTCGCTGAAGGTCAGCAGTGGAATAAGGCAATGCTCAAGGTGTAGCTTACAACATTTAATTGTGCCCATTTTGCTCTGGCGCAGGGCTGCCCGCAATACTGGCCCGAGGAAGGGATACTGCGGTACGGTCCCATCCAAGTGGAATGCATGTCGTGTTCAATGGACTGCGATGTCATAAACCGAATTTTCAGGATATGCAACCTAACAAGAGTAAGCATTATCATAATCATAACAATATGTGACAGAAGAAGATGTCATTTTTAATGGTCTCTAGGATCTTCTACTTTTTAATTTTGAGTAACAGTAAAATACTAATGTTCTTAAGACATTAACCAGAAAAGTCAGTCAATCATCAATGTCTAATACTTATTTCTAATACTTTTCTATAGCTATGCACTAAACAGAGAGAGCTTTAAAGTGAATGAGTGACATTTCTGTGACATCTTCCCTGATGAGTAGGTGTATAAGAAGTATTCTGTAGTCTCTTTGTTTAGTGCACAATAAGAGAAATATCCCTGTAATGAACATATATTGACTAGTAGTTAGGTCATAGCTTTGATAAGATGTTTTCCGTGGTGAATCGGGAACAGGAACGCTGAGGCTGGTTATACAACCAAGACCTTCTCAGCCTGAGACGTGAAAACCACAACATAAAAGGAGCATTGTGGCACCCTCTAAAGCAGGGTGTGAAAAAACTCTGAAAGCTCCTCTGCCTCTGAAGGGATCTTCACCACTGTGCCTCGACCTACATTTATCATCTTTTTCTCAAGCTCAGTAGTAGTGCCAGTCTTGCATTCTTGTCAGCTTTCATACCTTGCACCATCTTGTCTTTTTGCTATGCCACAGTGTTTCACACTGTCGCAGCATCTTCTCAGGCCCTGTTTGCCACACAGCATTTCCTCCTTTGTCTCACCTCTATGAATCGCTTATTTATGTTGCCTGCCATTAAGAGTTACAGATGCTTGTGCCACCGTTCTATGTACAATTAACCAGCAATCCCCATTTTACTTACCATGACTGCTTTGTATTTTTCATCCAATACTGACTTTACCAATGATTGCTACTTGGAGTATATGTTTAACTTTCATTAACATTGAAGGATAGCTGTGGGAAAAACTGATTACTGTGTATACACAAAGATTTTTCTTTTATTTGATTTGGTTTTTATTTTCATTTTTCAGAGAGCAGAGGTCATGTTTCATGTCGCCAGTATTTTACTCAAACTTTTATTTTGCTTATATTCAGAGCTATGAAAAGCATTTTCAGCTTTTCATGCCTTGTTTGGAAACTACAGGAAACTAATGTGTGGGCACACTGGCAAATATTACACCATACCACTTTTTTGTTGTATTTTGAGACTTCCTCTTTTTTTTTCTTTTTTTCTCTTTTTTTTTTTTTTTTGGTTCATTTCTTATTTTTGTTTTTTTCCATTTCTTCTTTTTTTATGATGTTCTGATTTTCTGCTCTTCTACTTCTCTCTCTCTCTCTCATGGCTTTTTTGCCTATACTTGTTGTTTTTAAAAATCTCTCTGCTCTGTTTTTCCTTTTCTAAAATCCACATTCCTACTCCTTTTCATCATCTTCAGCTGCAAGAAAGTGAATAGACTATTTATTTTGAGGCCTTTCTTGTGACAGTCTAATTGTATTCAAAGTTCTCCCTCTATCACATCTAGCATATGGAAAGCTCGGAGACTGGCAGCAAGCCTGTCATGATTATCATCTGGCAAAAAGGGAAGACTTCAAGGACAATAGTTGTATTTATGCACCAGTATTACTTGTTTATTTGTAATAGGATCAGTTCATGCTCAGGAGTCAGAGATATCTCTCTTCATTTCTGCAGGTCTAAGAACTTAACAGTGATTTTTTTTTAATTGATTATTGATGTTAAGCAAGCTTGGCACCTAGAATCTAGGGAATTTATCTGTTTAGAAGTCAGGATAGGTTACATTAGTGATTGATAAACTTTGATGATGTCTTCAATGTAGTTCCCCTTTTTTGACATCTTCCTTGGGCACAAGTAGTACAATTTGATGGAGAGGCTACCATGCAATGTATATACATGTTGCAATCTGTTCATAATATAAACACTTAGGTTTCATGTTAGTTTTATATTTTTGTTTTCTAAACTGAGATGTAAAGGTGCTGTTTTGACCTAAAGCTCTTTGGTTTTCCCTCAGCCACAAGAGGGCTATCTGATGGTACAACAATTCCAGTATTTGGGATGGGCTTCTCACAGAGATGTGCCGGCTTCCAAGAGATCCTTCTTGAAGTTAATTCTGCAGGTTGAAAAATGGCAAGAGGAATGTGAAGAAGGGGAGGGCCGGACCATCATCCATTGCCTGTGAGTAACTTGGAGAAAGTCAATTACTGCTCTTCAAATAAATGCTTATAATTTACTTCTTGTTTTAAGTTTAAGCAGTATTCTTATGGATACCTTCTTTTGCACATGCTCTTGTCACTTTTATTAAAACGAAGTAAGTACCACTGCCTTTGGTCAACTTTTGGATTTGTCTGTATCAGTTCAAGGTACTTTGGGAACACGATACTACAGTGATACTGTGTGTTGTCTTCTTCTGTACGTAATAGCATGTTTTTCAGGTACAAAACCTGTACAGAAAAACAACTTCTGCCTAGTTTCAGAAAGAAGTCTTTTTTTTGCTGAGTGCCAAATAGTTACTTTTTCGTGCCACTCTTGTATATAGTGTGCTGCATTTTTTCCAGAAGGAATGCCTACAGTATTTTGAGATGTTTAAACTGAAAACTGTGGATATATGAAATCAGAGAAAAGCTCTACAGCACATGACCCTACAACTATTGTCAGTAAATGACTGCTAGCTGCTTATCTGGACTTGATACTTAAATGGGAGCTGGTTTGAGAGTTTTGAAAAGGCGGCATCTTTTTCTCCCTAAGCACAGAATAATTGATCTCTTTCCTACCTTATTTAAATATAAAGTTTTAAATATAGAAATTGAATTATGCATTTTTCCTTAAAAGACTTCTGTTTAAATGTTCAGAATGAACTAGTGACCTCTTTCTGCCTATCCCACCTCAAACTTCATAAGAGGAAATACCTACCCTAATTTCTTTGAAAATGCTATTAATATAGTTCAGAAGTGTCCCTAAAGGTCAACAAGGTATTGAATAATTGATGTTTATTCTATCTGGCTAGATAATCCTCATATCATAGGATAATTTAAGTGAGTGTTTTTCCAGAACTAAGTGGAAAAATTGCTTGCCATTGAACTTGGGGGTTTTCTTATTTCTAATGCTGTACTTGCCATGGAACTTGTGTTTTGTGTTTTTTTCTAATGCATATGTAATTTAGACTTATGGTACAGCTGGGCAGCATGGTGGGCTGTAAGGACAGAATTCAAAGGTGGTATTTGAGAGAAAGGTCAGAAAAAGCAAATGTCTTAGACCAAACCCACTGGAGCTGCAATGAGATTGTTAAATTCTGATCTCCCTCTGGGACTCAGGAATCACTCGTGCTTACAGAGTGAAAGAACAGAAATGCATTTTGGATGGTCTCTTAGGTCGTAGTGACATGTAACCATATCTTTTCCTTGCGTACAGAAACGGCGGTGGCCGGAGCGGGATGTTCTGTGCCATTGGCATTGTGGTTGAGATGGTAAAAAGGCAGAATGTGGTGGACGTTTTCCATGCTGTGAAGACTTTGCGGAACAGCAAGCCCAACATGGTAGAAACTCCGGTAAGCACCAGCCCATCAGGGGAGCTGCACTCTCAGTCCTTTGTGCCCACAAAACAGTGCAAACCTATGATGGGCCACAAGAAGAAAGGGACAGGTGCTGAATGTACACATAAGTCAGCATCATGAGAGGAGTGACTAAGCATTTTACACTACTTTTCTTGTATTGGTAGCATTTTTTTACAGAAAACACTCTGAGTTAACAGAACGCACTTTAATCTCCCAAAATAACCTGGTGTGTTTGAAAGGAAGTTGCAGCAGGCTGTGCTCAAAAAAGCCATCTTGAAATTTACAGAGTAAGACGTTTCTCTTTGGTAGGAATAAACTGTGAAGTGTAGATTTATAGCTGGGTATGTGAATATTTTGCTCCTTAGTAACAACTGCTGCTTTGAAATTTTTATTGAATGACAATAACATTTTTTACTCAGATTTGTAGTAGTCAAAATGATACCTCGGAACTTTAAAATCAAAAACTTGGATCTAGTATGTTGCAAATGAATATATGGAATCTAGAATCATTTAAGTTGGAAAAGACCCTTAAGATCATCGAGACCAACAGTTAAATAATAAACAGTATAAACATTAAACTAATTGTCATGTTAAAAGGGACAGAAAAGAAGAATTTTCTGTCCAATCTGTGTTGATTTTTTTGTCTATCAGTGTCCCCCGCAGGAGATCAAAGCCTTTTAATGTCCAAAAGAGTCTGTTAGTGTCTAACCTAATGAGACCCTTTGCTTAACAGATTTGCTGAGATGGACAGGATATTTGATACCTTTTTATATAAGGACTACAATGAATAGCAGTAGGAAAACCCCTCAGCAGGTTTCTCCAATGAGTTATTTTGCCATCGACAAAACTGTCAGCACGTAAAAACGGACTCACTCTAACAGTTCATGAAATAACACATTTATTAATGTAAATTTGTGGCAGTTTATGGGCTTTGTTTTGCCTGGAATAGGGTCTAACTGCAAAAACACACATGAACTATGTAACAGTAATAATAAGGCCAAGCATAGGCACACATGCTAAAGCAAAAGCAACTTACAAAGAATAAGTAAAGCAAAAAACTTAAATAAACACTCTAAAGCAAAAGCAACTTGCAACAAAGTAATAAGTAAAAATTTTAAATTACTATGGAGCAAAAGTCAAATTAGTATATATCAATAAAGCGATCACTCAGCCCAAGGTACCCCGAGAAGATGGAGGGAGAAAAGGTAACCCATTGGTTACCTCCGCAGAGTTGATGGAACTTCTCCCCCATTTTTGCTTGGGTCCAATCTCTTTTTATTCCTTTTTTTCTTTAGGCAGTTTGAGTGGCTATAGTCAATAAACTAATTTGGGGGTGATAGACAGATGAAATAGGCCCAAGGGTCTACTTCCTGAGTTCTGGCAGCCAGGATGTTTGAGAAAAAAGGCCGTGTTATCTCCATATCACTCCTTTCTTCATTTTAATCCTTTTATCCATTTCTGGGAATGTCTTCCCAGGTGCTAGGGTTTTCTAGGAAACCATCAGGAGGTTTTTCCTCTTTTTGCGTAGCCTTTCTATCACCTTGCACTAATATAAATAATATGAATATGAATGAGCGAAACTGCAAGACTAAATATCTGTATGTACCTTGCCAGAACTCAAAATAACCTTCAATCTTATGGATAGTCTTTATGTGTACAGTATGAGTGCATATGCATACAAATGTTTGCTTCAGTCAGAAAAGCTGAACATTGTGGAAAGACCTTAAAAAAATTCTCTCACATGGATATTTTTCCTTTTTGTAGGTGAATGTGAAAGCAGGTTGAATGATAGTGTTTGAGAATTCCTGCCATTTGACTCTCACACTGCCAGCAGCCAGTGTCTTCAGCCAGATGGCTGCCTACAGCATAAAAATCAGGGATGCCAATTGAAATTAAAAACATTTTGCAGTTTATGCATACTGGAAATTGCTTCTGACCTTGTGAACTTACATATTGAGCAAAATGTCTATAGCTGCCTCTCCTCATATTGCCCTTTTATGCAAGCGTCAGTGTTCGCTTAGTATCAAGTAGCTTCTGTGGCATGATTTTCTCAATTATTGTGCATCAATTCCACCCCTTGCCATCACATAAATTAAGATAGTTAACATGTTAACAAATAGAACGTCCTGTAACAGCAGTGACACTGGGCCAGGCTTTGCTGGTTTTGCCACAAATACTTTGCATTCTCCTGTGCCACAGACATCTGAGACACAACATATTAAATTGCTGCCTGGATTTTAGTTGACTGCTGTGAAGAAAACAGGTCAGATCACACGGAAAATTATTTGTGTCACAGTAAAGGGAGGCCAAGGTAGATTGTGTGTGTTTCTGATAAATGCTCTGCAAAATTGTATTTCATTTCAAAATAGACCTGAATTCCATTGTAGCTTTAAACTGAAGTTACTAAATTTTTGTAGTTATGTATTTCTGTTGTGTGGGTTTTTATACAGAACTCTTGAACAACAGCAGATGTTGAGTCGTTAGTTAGAAAACAAACCAGGAAAACCAATATGTAACACTGTCATGTGCCCTACATTCAACAACATGATCAGATAACAACAATGAGCAGTGCAACAAAGACTTTAAGATATCCCCACAGCTTCCTGCTAATGGATCACACTGTCTTCCTTTGCAAACAGAAATAAATCACAAAAGCAGACTTGTTTTGTTAAGTTGCAAGGGCAATAGAAATCGCATTAATTTCCTTGGTTTTTTCTTCTCCTTCCCCTCTGCTCTCTCCTTCCTCCTCCCTTCCTCCCAGTATCAGCTCTCAACAGCAGCCTTGTTGAGGGAAAATACTAACCACAATGAAGTTTTAGCTTTACTTTCTCTTTTAAATGTGCATCTGATCTCTTGGATGTTACATCAACACAACTGTACAAGAGGGCTGTGGACCCCGAGCAGCTTTGTGTCACGGCTCAGAATTCCCCATCCATTCACTGCCTGCCCAAGCAGCAGGCACTAGTTACTGCTCAGTATCAGCTACCTCAAGTATAAGTGGTCAAGTATAAGAGTCGAGGTGCTTTCACTGCAAGAATGCTCTGACTGAGAGGAGGGCTTTTCATGTTTGATAAACCAGTTTAGAAGCTGAAAAAAATTAGAGAAGCACACCATTGCATTCCATGGTCAGGGATTTTTTCCACTTCGTTGATTAGGGTGAGGTTTTAAATCAGAGCTGACAATATACTTGTGTAATATGGGAAAAAAATAGAAAATCCAAGCCTGTCTGGCTTACTAGTTAGCAAAGAGTGTTCTTGGTTGTAGATGTTGCTGCTAAGATTTTAGAATCTTTATTTAACTTCAGTTTTTGTTTCTGTTTCCCCTTAAAGGAGCAATATCGCTTCTGCTATGATGTGGCGCTGGAGTACCTGGAATCCTCTTAGTCGGAAGGGAAATGGCAAAGTTCACCAAATACATGAATCTCAATAAGCTGTTTTGACAACAGTTCTTGATCCTGTGAAGAAAGATTTTAGGGAAAGAGGGGGGTGGGAGGGATTTTAAATTTTAAATGCAAAGTATTTTTCTTATGAAGTTGTGTATCTTAATAAAAGAACTCAATCTGTTTCTATGCTTGTATACAGTATCAACATTTAGTGCCACATAAATACTATTTAATGAAAACCAGAGTCAGAAGAGATTTGCGCAAATTAGGACTTTTTAGTGTGTGTATATGCAGCCGTCTCTCAAAACAGTAGAGCGACCATCTGTTGCATGTATCAATATTTCCTATATGGTATTTTTTTTTCCTTTTGATACATTGTTAAAGTACAATAACAGTGCAAATTGATAGTAAGGTTCATTCTTTATACGTTTCAAGTGTTGCATATATATATTATATATAGTAAAAAAAACTGGCTTATTTTGTTTTAATGTGCAATGATGGCTGGATCACATAAAGATCTTTATAAAGAAACTTAAACATAAGCCAAAGACTCAAGTGTAAATATGTCTATATGGAGAAAGCACATGTATTTATTGTTTACTTGCATTCCTTTTTTGATGGCTGAAAAAAAAGAAGAATCATTTTTCTTGAAGAAAGCTTTTTTTGCTGAAATCAAGTGTAAACAATTTTTGTAGTTTATTTTTTGTATGTTTTAGTGTAAGTAGAAAACATACTTTTTATGCATAGACCAAGAAACATAGGTATAGTGGTTTTGTTGTGTACATGCTTGTGATTCAAATTCATGTAAACAACTTGATTATAGAAGGTCTTTTCAGTACAGGACCAAAATCTAAACATTTTCCTGAAAATGTATAGTTTTTCACAGTTGCATTAGTTAAGTACTGATCAAAAAGCTATGTAAGGAAGTACACACTTCAAAATGGCCTTGCCTATGACTTGCACAATATTGGAAGAAATTTTTAAGCTTCATTAAAATTGTACAGGAACCAATTGTTTCAAAAAAATATTGAAGCACAGGTCAACAGGAGAACTGTGAGACAAATAGATGGGTCTGCATATGCCCTTCAGGGTAAAAAAAGTATTTGTTTAGCAAATTGTAAAATTAAGCAATGTTTAATTTGATGTTTACAAACATGTAAGCTTTGCTTCCAAGAAAGCAAAATTTGAATAAACCAATGCGAGATTCTGATTATAGTTGTGGTGTACAAAATATTACTTTGCTTTCACTTAGCTTCTATCCATTTCTTCATGAAGTTTCTTATATATTACTGGCTAAAGTCATTCCAGTCTCTTGTTGATCATTTTTAGAACTAACAGTAAAATTCTATGGTGCTTTTAAATATTCTGTAAAGTAAAAGTGAATTAAATTTTTATTTAAAGATTGTTTTATATTTTTTTTCCTACTTTGATACCCTCTCGCTTACTGTTCTTGTTAAGGAGTCATTCTTGTCTGGAAGATCAATATATGGCAGAGAAATGTTTAGAGAAATACTAGTGCTCAGATTTTTTTCGGTGCCTCCATCCATATTGCATAGCTCCACCTCTTCCAGATCCCTTTTTTTTTTGCACCCACTGTTAATTCCTACCTACGAACAGCAAGATAAATAAATAAGGTTTGGAAACATTCACTGGGTTTGGCTTCTTAAAACTCAAATTGCCCTGTTTTTTCTTCTGCCATGCTGGAAAGTGGATTATAAGCTGCATGCAAAGGAATTGCAACATTTCCAGCTTTCTCTGTAAGGTAACAGCATTCAGCTAACTTAAACAGTCAAAGTGCTGGGTCTGTCACCCAAAGCCAGCTGTCTGGTCACCACATTTTGTGGAAATAACACGCCATCTCCACAGACTGATGCATCCTGCCTGTTTAGTGTCTGTCTGGCCCTAAGTGGTTTGGACTCTGAAAGAATCTTCCTCTGTTGTCTGTAGAGGATGTTGAGAAGGTTATTCTAGAAGTCTAGATTAATTTTTTGACAGATGAGATGTGTAGCTCTTAGGGTACTGGAAAGCAAAAGCCACATTCTGTACTGCCCAGAATGATATTTATGTTTTGGGTTTTTTGTTTCCTGACCAAAAATGTAAATTACCATTGGGCTGATTGAATACTTATTTTCGTGGAGAGCTGCTGTGTATGGGACAGTTGCCTCCATTCACATCAGAATTTCGTAATCCTTGTTAAGATCTTTGTGTCCAGCTTCCCCTGTACATTAACCGTGACTGGTATAAATGCCAAAATGAATTCTGGCATTGCAGCAAAGGAGTCTTCCTTAGGAGAATCCCCCTTAATTGGAAGGTATTATAGTTGCCAGTGGTTATTCTGCAAAAGGGAACTCTGCCTATGTTTTTTGAGTACTCTGAGAGTCACATAATTTCTGTAACTGTAGCTGACTGTGGTGACCTAAAGAGCTTTTTCAATGGCTCATGATTGAAAAATCTGTGGGAAGTCCTTCCTAGCAAGACCAGGGAAAAGTATGTAGAGGGAATATTATGTGTGAGAAGCAGATCAGAAATATCATTCTCCAATAATAGTACCTCTTGAGGGCCTCTTAGGGAAAAGACAATGTTAGAATCTGCTTTTAAGTGTAAAATCAGAAGAGACAGATTGTTTCATTGTGCAGCTCTTTCTTCTCTCTTATCTCATCCAGTGGCAGCAAATGCCATCTTTGTTTTCTGAGAACACCAGCTCTGTTCCCCCAGATAGATGCTGTGCCAGTATCCTTTTCTTACACCTGTGCAAGACAGAAAAAAAGAGAAGTGAGGGGACTATGGAAACCTGACCCAGATGGAGAACAAGTATTTCTCATAAAAAGAGTGTGCAGTGGAAGAAGAGACCTTGGGCACTTGAAGAGGGAAGTATTTCACTCCCCGAGGCAGTGAGACACGACCAGCACCAATATCACAATGTGCCAGCAGCTCCAGCCCTGGAGCGGTCCATAGGTTTCAAGACTCCTTAAAATCTTTCTGCTTGCTATTACCCTTGAAATATTAGTGCAGAATCAGTCAAGTGGCTAAAGCCTGCATGGTACATTGTCTCTGCTTTCCTCAGCAGCACAAAGTGAAACCTGGACTCACCCATGCTGTAAATACACAGAGAGCAAATGGGCATCAAGACAGAACACAGAGAAGACAAAAGGCTTCATCCATGGAGGTGTGTGAGATGATTCAAATTTGAAATGAATGAAGTTGAAACTGGTTTAATATCGCGTAATGAAAGGAACCAAAGGAACGTATAAGTTCCAAAAAACATGATTGCTATGTACAAGAAGGTATTCCTTGCTCTAAAACTGAGAAGTGATGACTCCAGTGTCCTAGTCTGTGTAGTTGCCAGTGGAAGGAGTTCTGTGAGTTGCTTTGGTGGCTTTGGTTCATTTTCTATAGAACGGTAATCAAAGAGGTAACTTAACGGATATTTTCAAACTATCTGACTTTTTCCAGAATAACCAAATCTTAAGATCCAGCACTGAAGAGCTGTAAATCCTTGGACATATCTAAAGCAGTGTCATGGAGATTGAAGAGCCTCCAAACCTCAGCATCCTGTATAGAGAGAGGCTTTGCTCTTTTTTTTTTTCCTTTTTCTTTTGCCCTCTGAATTTGCCTTCCCTGATCATAGTGACCCAACTCCAGCAGAAGCAGGTGTGAAGGGACTCAGGTTCTGACCTTTTGTGTGGGTCCTGAGAGATCAGACCCCAGCTGGTTAATGAGATCCTCGAATTTACATTTCATGCTTCCTGGGTAAATGCTGCCATAGGGAAACAACAGCTTTGGAAGAGACTTTGCCTCCTGGAAAACAGTCACAGGCATATGAGTTAGAAGCTTGAAGCTTAGTATCCTCTCTATATACAAGCAGTTACTGGGATTTATTTCATTTGGGAAGTTGCTGAGATAATATATTTTCTTAGTTTACGCTATGTCCTACATACTACATTAAGAAACACAATATTCCTCCAAGAAACATGAAAAAGAAAGCTACTGAAGGAGTGTACTCTTTCAAATGGTTTAACAGTTTCAAAATCAAAGGTCTAAGAAAAGCAGACTAGGGGAGCAATGGTAGGCAAGTGCTCTGTCATTGAGCCTCAAGCGTGAATTGAAATGTTAAAGTACAAGGAAGGGGCAGCCTGAGAAAAAATGTTGCAGAATCACTGCGTGGCCAGGCCACCTGGACTGGCAAATGACTGCATAAAGGGCCTCTTTTAAACTTCACTCTGCCACTGTGTCAGAAGAAACCCTGAGATCTTGAAATAAATGTAAAAGCTGCTTTTATAGTGCTCTGCTCTGTGCTGAAAAGTAACTCATTTTCTGCTGTACTTTCCTGTGTCACGTAGGGGTCTGAATTAAGTGATCATAATCTCACAAAAGAACCTTTGTGGTGCTTTATTGCTTGTACTCTTCTTTTGTTAAATAGTCAAAGATCTTGTAACCTCTGCAAATCCAGGATAGTCACGGGTATCTGTGAATATTCATTTATGGCTTTAGTTTCTGGGGTTGAGTAATCTGCTAGGATTAGATTATGTACACTGAGGATAAGACTTTTCAGAATATGCAGAGATTTAGTCCCATAAATTTTCCTTCAACTTTATGCAGAAAAACCTTTGGGTTTTTTTTTTTTAATTTGAGGCTCTGTTTGAGCAAAATTTGAGATACTGATAATATAGAAGTGTTTTTAAATTGTTTTAAGCTTGCTGGGTGTTTTTTCTTTAAGTCTGAATAAAAGGATGTTGTTGATTGTGGTGGTGGTTGACAGGCATAAATGTTATTTTGGCCCACGCTTCTTAGAAATTAATTCTTTCCCTGCTGTTGGGTTTAGAGTCCTAATTTATGCAGAGATTGACATATATGATGACAGGCACAATAGGATGCTTACCTAATAATAATGTTTATTAACTGTGTCTTGGCCAACAAAGAACAGATGTTTTTGTGCCCTGTTGAGATACAACAGCTTGATTTCAATAGTCTTTTGTAACGCCTTCTAGCTTCCATCTGGATCAGAAAACAGTCCCAACTTCACAAATTACATCAAGATAAGTTTGAAATCCCCATATGCTCAGACACTTTTTTTCAAATCTCCTCTAAGTAAAACAGAAAAAATAGAAGTCTATGTTAAAAAGAAAAATCGGCAACAAACTCTGTCTTCTGCATGGAAAAAACCCACGATCTTTCTGCAAGCTTTCGAGTGCCCTGGAGTTCTTTGGTAATGAGCACAAAAACGGCATCTGGCAAAACACAGTACCTCCAGATTTTGATAATATCTGTGCATTTTCCTGCCAGGTGTAAAGCTGTGTGAGCTCTTTCCATTTCACGGTGCAAAACTTTTGTCTTTCTTTTGTGTGCCTATTCTTCTAGAATAACATCTGAAAAAACACCGTATTTTGCCGAATCCTGAAATGTTGAAGAAAGTTATCTTTTGTGCTCTGATAGAAAATGTGAAATCAGAGATTATAGATTCTTTGGAGTTTCTCTCTCAAGATAACCTGAGTGAGCTGGTTTTTGTAGTAGCCATAAAGTCAAACTATGATAACTTTCAGAAAAGTTTTGGAAATCATTTAAGTCTTGTTTAAGTCCCAGCAGGGGAAATCTCAGTTAATTTCTTATCAAGGACATTAAGTCTCACTACTTAATATTTTGTTCATCTTTCTGATCCCCTTGCTGTATCTATGAGCAGTACAATAAACAGCCCACCTCGACCCACAGTTGGAACTATCTTCAGCACAGAACCTGGTGCTGTAGCCTTTTTCCCCAGTTTTAGGGTGAAATTGTTATAAAATTTGCTGATCATACAGATTAACAATTCAAAATTGCCTCTGTTTACTGAAAATGCTTGAAACCACCTGCTGAAGAAATGTATGCCTTCATTTTAAATTAGGTGGAAATCATAGGAAGCTGTGACACTGCTGCAACCTTTTCTGTTGCACAAAGTCACGTCATTGAAGCTTCAGTTGGTGCAGTTTAAACTGTGTAAGTAGATTGCTGCTTAGTTTCATCTCCTGAAAGGACCCAGGTTTCCAGCTTACCTTGCAGTAAGAAATACAGCAATGTTTGAGCAGTGGTTCTCATGGGTCAGACTACTTCAGGGATAAGGATAAAAATGGAGCATAAAAGCACTAGGTACAATATAGGTTCTTCTAATATTTCTCCTCCAGCAAGACGAGCTGGTTCAGCTAGTGTGACAGTGAGCTGTAATTACAGCTGTGAGAAAATAGCTGTGTGGTTTTGTCTGTGGCAGAGGCTTCTAAAAATTTCTTTGAAAAAAAACAGGGAAGAAGTGCAGGCTTTGTTTCTACTTCAATGTGCCTTCCTTTAAGGCACTTGTTTGCTTCAAATAATAGCCTTGCTTAACACAGACCCCTTCTAAGATGATAGTTCTTTAAGCAGTCAGAATCACAGCCTGCAGCAGTCTCTGTCCTTAAACACAAGTAAACTGTTGGTATGTGGATTAAAGCTAGCAGAGGCAGGTATGATGGATCCTACAGTGCGTTCAGGGGGCAACTGCCGTGAGCAAAGGCCCAAGGAATAGGTCTTTAGTTTTTCCACTAGGGGATTTATAAATTTTTGCAAGAGAAAGAGATAAAAAAAGTATTTAGTGAACTGACCAGGACCAGCATGATGATGGGAATCTTGTTAACTGGTTATTTGGGCAACAGCATAGAAAGCACTAGGTTTGGATATAAGAACTGGGAGGATGGAGAGTATAAAAAATCTAGATGAGATTGGAACTTCCCAAAAGGTAGACACGTATGAAATATATAGAAGGATATATAAAAATCCTGAATGTTCCAGTCAGTGAAAAAATTTCAAATACTGACTAAATGTTGTGTTTGTGGTCAAGAAAGGTTGAACAGTTGATTTGGGCCACTGAGGATAAAAGATGCTGGGCAAGGGACAGTGCCAAGGAAAGAAACAGGCAATTTATGTGAGCAGATCCTTCAATAAATGAGATTTCTGAGTAGATATTGTGAAATATTTAAAAGATAAAAATGACCCCAAAACAGGCTTAGCACAGGCAAGGGACATGAGGTCACATACCTCATTTTATGAGCTATGAACTGCAGTTGGTTTTTGGAGTTAGTCTGCCTTAAAGCCCACAAGGTGCAATTTTTCTGATACCATATTGGTTGATGCCAATAAAGAAAAAGGAGAATGCTGCAACACTGAACATAGTCATTCAGATAGTTCTTATCTTAGTTTTGAGGCCAAGCAACAAATGAGAAGAAAAGTAAATGTGACAGGAAATCATAGCTCAGGTGTAATTTCACAGGCATGGTCTCAGCCCCTACTCCACTGTTAGGTGAGAGCCAAATGCTACTTCACAGGCCTCTTTTTGATGCTTGATTTTTCGCATAATTATGGCATGGTTTTGTTTTTAATTTCTTAGAAGATGAAAATTTATACCAATCCGAGCAACTTTAGAGATTGGGGTTGAGAGAGGAGAACGTTTTAGGAAAGCACTCTGACAGGCAGCTGCTTCACTGTGGTCTCCAGGGAACCACTGTAAAGGAAGATTTCCAAGACAAAAATGGATTCTCAGTGTCCTGAAAGCATAAGCCAACTTGATAAAGGAAATGCCTTTAGAGTCCTACACCAATTAGCATTTGGGGAAAATCGTAAAAATTGGGTGGGAGAGGGGCACATGCCCTGCAATTTGCAGTCTGTGTTTACAGTCCAGCATGGCAAAATAAAAATTGAATTAGCAGATGGCCCTGGGAGAAACAGAGACTAGAATGTAACAATTATTTTGTTGATATACAAATCTGCATTTTCCACACACCTGTGTGGCCATGTAAAGGCTGCTTACAGTACCATGATGTCCTGATCTTAAATATTACTTTGAGTTTGCCAGTGAGGTGTGTGTTCTGGACTTGTCACAGGTACACAAACATTTGAGGAAAGACAGATACTCATCTCTTTTAAAGCCTATGTGTTTTTCAGACTAGCATCTATACTCCCACCTGATCTTTTTAACTCTTCTTCCAGTGGTCTTTGTACTTGACTGGATCCAGCAAATGGACATTGTATAGGTTGCTCAATTTTGTTGGTTTGGTTTGGGGTTTCTTAATTCTTGTTTGCACTGATGTTATTTTTTACTCTGCACAGGCTGAAGCAAACCAGGCATAGATGGAACATGGTATTATCTCCATAATGTATTTCAACTTTTTAGCAGAAACAATTTCAAGCACTAGTTTCAAATTTACACTAAATACTTGGACCAACAACTCTCTAATCTCACCTGAAGCAGGGTCAGCCGGCATCTCTGAAGGCAAGCTTCATGCTGGTTGTCATTCAAAGTATGCTGAGTGTTTTAAGCAGGATGACAATGACTTAATTCCAAACTGAAACAACTGAAAAAGCTTTTTTGTTCCTTCCAGTGCTTGTCTGGGGTGGGGAGGGGGTGAAAAAGCCTGCTCCCTTCCAATTCTTTTACAGTGCCTCCAAGTCTTTAAAGGTCTGTGGACTTAAAAATAATGTGAAACAACAAAGGAAGAACTTTGGTAAGTAATATGTTTAGGTGTGTTTGATTTGAAAAAGATTAACTCAACAGTGTATGGGGAAGAGGTTGGTTAATTCCACAGAAAGTCGTAGGTACTGAGAGAAAGAAAATAGAAATATCTGGGTGTATGTATTCCAGTATGTATGGTGTAACTGGCTTTCTGTCATGGCAGTTCCTGAAATGGACTACTGTGATTTTTAAATGAGACCTTAAAATTAACTACTAAAGGGTGTGTGGCAAAAATAACTTTCCCACAATCAGCTTTTAATAACATTACCGTAACTGGTGTCCATGTGGAAGTTGGGAGACATGCTCCTGTCTCTTTGCCATGGTGCTGGGTTAGAACACACAGCACAGGGACAGAAAATATTATTTTATGTCTTTAAATTTAAATTTATTTTAATATTTAGAAATACGATGTTCTGGGAAAGCCATAACTGCCCAAAATGGTGAGATGAGGCGCCCCAAGTTACAAGCATCTCTTGAGTCAGTTGCTCCTTTTGCTACTGTTCAAGCAAGGAGAGAGGACTGCCACAGGGAACAGCACTGTGATGAGCGCCTGTCATCGGGCAGGCTTGGAAGAGCAAGGGGCTCAGTTTATCTGCTAGTTTTAGGAAGCTGTACCACATCCTCAGCTGCATGTTAAAACAGAAACTAGCAAATTTTCATCAGCTTTTTTTTTTTGAATCTTGGGGATTTTTTTTTCTGTAACTCTGCTTGCTTTGATTTGATTTTATTCTTTCTTCTAGGAAGATTTTGAGTGTTTGGATTGAATGTTTTTTCCTCTTTTTAAGGTACCTTCTCTTTTATATGATGTATTAAATCTTCCTTGGCAAGCTCATCTTCAGCCATATTGTGTTGGTGGGTTTTGTAGGTGACCAGAAAGCAGAATTCAGAAAAAAAAAATGAACAAAATATGTTGTTTGTAAAATGGACTTTGGTGTGATAGCTTTGTAGATTTCATCCTCTAGCCTTGGCAAGTCTGAATTAATTTGTTGACATAATGCTACAAAAACACTTATAAATGCATTCCTCAGAGAGATGTAGACTTTCATTTTTCAAAAATGTATCTATCTATTTATGCTGGCTGTTTGTAAAAGCTCACAGTGTGCTCAGCACCAGAAGGTCCAGGATGCTGTAGTGCCCCACAGGCTCTCAGCATCCCCTGTCTTGCGGTCTCTGGCAGTATGGTGAGGGGAAGGAATGAGAAGGGTCCAACTGCTGTGCTGTATGCTTCATCCAGGAGAACATGTGCTAGGAACACATTGAAGGAGATGCCCAAGGGTCACAAATGCTCTTGGATGTCAAATAAATGTACATGCAACAAACTGAAATCAATATGAAAGGCTGGCACAAGGACTTAAACTCCAAAATGAGAGCCCCGGGATGTTTCCTTACAGACTGTTTGAAATCTTAGATAATTTACATGAAGCTTGTGGAGAAGGACAAGGTGAAAGGGCCTTGGCTGGATCATAACATGTTCCATATTGCAAATCTGCCTACAAGAAGAAATGGATGTAGTATATTGTACTCAGTGAGTTACCACTTTGCATAAGAAGCAATGAGATTTATTTAGCCTTGGAAACGCTGAAAAAATAAGTAAGAAAACACAAGGTGAACGTTCTGAATTTTAATAGGAGTGTTTTAATAGGAGAAGGCTAAAATACACAATGGAAAAGTTACAATAAATGCTACCTATGTGTTCTTCAAGAAAGAAATCTTTTTGCAGTCTTTTTATAGGTTGTTTTAGAGAGGAGGCCCTGTGCTCTTTCCTTCTCCCCAGCTGGGAAGACAGGATAATTGAACAATTTGATAAGAAAATACATTTGTTTTCCAGCACTTTTCACAAACGAGCCTCTGAAAGCTTAGCTTCTCATAGTGGAAAGTGTGCTGCATCCTGTTAGTGATTCTCCCTGTTTGTCATAGTCTACCACAAAGATGATGGCCGTGCATCACTCAAGAAAGATGTTGGCCAGCAGCCATTGAAAGTACTGCGTTTCTCTCTTGTGTGAAGTAGGGGATGGAACACATGCCACGACCAAGGGCATTAGAGGGGTTTTGGTGACCACACTGTTTATGTTAATGGTACCAGGCATGGCAGAAAAGGCAACATTCTGCTCTTCAAAAGGGAGAAACAGGACGGGAATAGAAAAAAAAGGGGATGCTCATGTTTGCTTGATATGAAGCAAATATATGTTGCTTATGCTTCTCTCGGAATTTTTTATGGCCAAACATACTGGATTGTGCATAAACATAAAAAACAACCTCTATTTATTAGCATTGAGACCCTTTCCTGAAACCAAATAACTTTATGGCTGATAGGTAAACAAAAAGCCGTACGATACGAGCCTGAAATAAAGAACTAGTTGTACCTGTACCTGTGATGAAATGCAGACAGGCCCCATCTCAGCTAGATTCAATACAGCCCCTAACCCACCATGCCTAGGGATAAGGAGTCATGAGGGAAGACTGAAAACTCCCTGGGTACTCTCTTCTCCCATGGCTGAAACTCTGGTGAGTGCCAGCCCGAGGGTCTGGGTTGCTTCTTCACGTAAAATATATCTCTAGCCTCTTTATTTCAAATCTTGGTTTTCCCACAGCTTTCTTTTCCAAATTCCTTTCTATATGTTCAGTTTGACTGTGTGTATTTAAAAAAAAAAAAAAAACAAAAAAGAAGAAAAAGCGGACCAAAAAACATCCAAGAAAGAAGTCCACTAATCACTGTTATCTTTATACTGCTTCTCCTTAAGAAAGAGCAACGGACACCTGGAACAAAAGCATAAGTTCAAATCACTGAGGCAGCAAATGCATCTAAGCTTTTGTGTGGTAAATTATAATGATAACCAAAATGCCTTGCAGCAGAGTACCATCAATACCTTGGGAAAAGTAGGAAATTAAAATCAATTTAACTGACATGTTGGCAAGTGCTAACTGCATTTTATATGAAGCCTTTATTCCTTAATGAAGCACAATTTTCCTGCAGAAACAATTTGCTTTTAAATTCAACTTCATACATAGAGTGAAAGTATTTACAATTAAATTTGTTCTTTCTGTGTACCTTTTAAAGAGATTCCCACTAAGAAAGAAAGAGAGAAAGAGAGAGAAAGAGAGAGAGAGAAAGACAGAAAGACAGAAAGAAAGAAAGACAGAAAGAAAG
>JAWWES010000115.1:61158471-61218948 GCA_035583135.1 Lophotriccus pileatus
AAGAAAGAAAGAAAGAAAGAAAGAAAGAAAGAAAGAAAGAAAGAAAGAAAGAAAGAAAGAAAGAAAAAGAAAGAAAAAGAAAGAGAAAGAAAGAAAAAAAGGAAGGAAGGAAGGAGGAGAGGAATGCAGAATGCAGAATGCTTGGGTTTGTATGCATTTTAAAATGACAGGTGGTGTTTCAGTTCCAGTAAAAATGAGTAAATACGTTCAGTGCAATCAATTCATCATTAATTTGAAAGTCAGACAAGTCTGTCATTTAAGATAAATATTAAGGATAACAAAAAGCTTCAAGGTAACCATTACTAAACTAAATATTTTGTTGATTTCTTTTACTAGCTGTGTAGGCTAAACTGTGGTTTCTAATGCTTACATAAAAAGGAGTTATTAGTACTTGTTCTTCCAGTAATGTAGACATTAGGGAGGTAAGGAGTGTGAGATGACAGTTTTCATTCTAGTTCTGTTAAAGCTCTTTGCTGTCAGGAAAAGTCAAAGTGTTTTGCTTCCCTTCTATGGAAAATTGACAGTTGATAGGTGAAACTTCAGGAATAATTAGGGAAAGTAGATATGTAAATTCCATTGGGGGAATCAATCTTTAACAAATATATTTAAATTAATTCAGTATCCTTTTCTTTGAACAGTGGCAAATAGTGGGTGCAAAAAAAATTTTGGATTTCTTTAACAGCATCTAGAAAGCCACATTGCCTCTTTAAAAATAAATTACTAGCACACCCCACTCAAGAAATCACAAAGGGAGAGAGTGATATTTGAAATTAATTCAAAAATTTCTCCAACATGTCTCCAGCTGTCAAAAATGCATTGAAGATATGCCAAACACATTTCAAAACACTTTATGTAATTTGAAGATATCTCAAGTAATTTTTACTCCCAAAGTAGATCTTTAATGGACCCATACTTCTCCCTAAAACTGTGGGATGTCTTTTTATTTAGGTCCCTCCCATCTTTTTTCTTTCCCCACAAAAACAAACAAATAAACAAACAAAAACCAAACAACAATCCACAGAAACCAGATAGATAAGGAAATCTGCCAAGCTGTTTGGGTCTGGGTTTATTTTTTTTGAGAGAGTAAAAATTAATTCTGTGGTAAGAGTGCTCAGGCTGGGCTTTGGGGATCTGTATTCAAGGCCATGTAGCCCTGAATGTGTTGTAAGTTCTCTGCTTTGAGTCTGCTCCAATAAAATGATGCCCCAAACTGAGTATATGGAAGATGGAAACCAAATATGCTGAATATTTACTGAGCTATTCGAACACTGAGGGTGCCTGAATAGGTTTTATAGTGTGGTGCCATGCACAGAGAGATAAATATTTCCATTAGAATAGTGAGTTCACATTCTGTGCTGTCAAATAAAAAGTGGTTACACTAACTGAGGGTCACCTGGTTGGCCCATGTCGTATAATCAGTCATTTTGACAGATGCTTCTTTGTACTGGAAAGGCCTAGAACTCCTACTGTATTAAACATTTGCATTCTGCTTTATCTTCAAAATACTTTATAAACACTTCAGTATCAGTCATCTTAATATATTTATAAAGACAGGTAGCATTAATACCTGTCAATAGACAGGGTAATTTTTAGCTTGATAGTCTATACACTCAAGGCTATTTTTATCTTTGAGTCTATACCAGTGTAGAGCTTAGAAATTTCAGTGTCCTTTCCTCTGCGGTTGAACAAAACACTGGCAGAACTGCCTGTCTATGCAGCACCCGAATCTTTCAGGGTTTTGAGTGTTCAGTTCATACACAGCGCTAACATTTTAAATGTGATTATTAAGACCATGATTCTAATTACACTTACCAACAGTTCGAGAGAGATTTCTGGAGATACCTTTCCTGTAGTTTACTGATGTATGCAAAGCCATTACTCTTTGTTGAAGAAACTTTGGAAAACTTCATGTCAATATTCTTTGCAAGACTGTAACAAAATGTCATTATCAGCAAGGTGTTTCTATGGGAAGCCACAACCAGCTGAAAGCCATAACTCCTCCTTATTAAGAATCCACTTCAACCTCTGTTAAAATCAATAAAAAGATCTTTCTGACTCCGGCAGGTACAGAATTGCTCAATAAAATGTAAAAAATACCCACAGGTTATTATTGTTCAGTCTATAAAAAGTCAGCCAAAAACTTACGGTTTTTCAAAACGTAATGTGTGTACATGTGCTTCAATTCTTTTAAAAGCACTGGGGGGATCTTGGTTCTTCAATAGACCATTCACTGGAGTCAAACATTGGCAAACAACCCTCTGGGCTCAGGAGCTTTTACCAACAGCCTTTTATTCATACCTGCTAAGCCATCTAAATTTCATACGACGGGCATGTCTAAGATCTCTCTGCCGAACTGTAGGGAAATGTCAAAGAACCCAAAAGGTAGTTCCTGAAAATCTAAAGGAGTGTTCACAATAAAATCACAGGGCACTAAACTTAAGATTTTAAAACCAGAAGTCATCAAAATTCACAGGGGTGACCAACTGCTTTCTGAAGGTGTTAGGATTTTCACCATGATCATTTTTATACCAACTCCAAGGAACATGGAGCAGAGCAAGATTATAACTTTAGAAAGGTAGATTTTATCTTTATCTTTGGGCTTCAGCTGATGGTGAAGCAGTATAAAATTCTGTGGAAAATTATCCTTGCTTTTTAACATGGCTCCTAATTTTAAATTCCAACAGGATCTTTCTATGCCTTTGTCTGCAGGATTGAAAAGTCCTATACCCAAAGTGACTCATTCTAAGGGCAGTATGAGCAGAGGCTGTCCATGGAAGTAGAAATGTGTATAAAAAAAAACCAACAAACAAACAAACAAAAAACCCCAAAGCAACTTTTTGGGGTCATTGAAATATTCTGTGCAATGAGTGCTTTATATTTTCAGATGAAGTTATAAGCAATTGTTGGAGTCACATAAATGTTAGGCTAACAAAGCTAGGTTTCTTTAGAAGGAATGATTTCAGTGCTTAAGAGCTGATCATCTTTGGCTTTAAGGGGGAATTAATCCCATTCACCCATGCATACCAAATTAGCAGAAAAAGCTTGTACACAAAGATCCACACACCATGTTGTAACTCATGTTACAACAGCTCATATTTCAACTAGGTCTTTAGCCTATTCAGCCCCTGTCTGTCCAGGACTAATCCAGGTGTACCACTGTAGAGGTTAGATTTTTTTCTTATGCTGGGGACAGCTTGCTCAAGCTGCTGAGATCATCATCTTACATCCCAAGGGTCATTGGAAGTTCAGTGTTGCGCTTCTTAGGTGGATTGTACGAAACCCGAGTGATGTTACCAGACCGGTGCCAACTGGGAGAAGAAGATCACAGCTCTTGAAAGTCTCTGCAATTTCTTTTTATGCTTGGGTTGCCTTTGGAGCAGTTTCAGTATGCTACTGTTCACTTGACTTAGGTGTTGAGACATAGGTTCCTATAAATGAAGGGTGACACTACAGGTGATTATCTATATATCATCTCTCCTTTTCTCTATCAGAATTGTTCCTGATGGTGTTTTATAGTCCTATATTTATTCAGGGCCTAAGCATCCCTGGTGTCCACTTGTTCCCTTGGGAGATTATTTCACAGCTCAATGCACCTGTGTCAGGGAGAATTCCCTACAGTTTAGTATTACTTTATTTTTAATGACAGGTGGAGTTTCCAACTTTGTCCTGGTTCCATTCAGGGAAGGGTTAATTTTTTTTACAGTAGCTGGGAGGAGACATATCTAGGACTCAGAAATTATTCTATACCACCTCCCGTCATTGCTGGGAGAAGGGAAAAGAGACTCTTGCTTCCAAGGAGAAGGGGTTCCTTCTGCTCGAGAAAATGTGGCAGGAGGAGCTGTGCAGAATTCTTGATTGTCATGAGCTCCATGGCAAGCACCTTTGCACATGAATCACTCTCTCTCTTGTATACTTTTCTTATTACTATTGTTGTTACTGTTCCTTTTCCTATCTCATTGCCACTTCCAGCAAATTGTTCTTATCTCAACCTGTGATCCTTGCCTTTTGTGGCTCCAATTAGAGGCGGGTGAGGGGGATACATGTGTATTTTTTATAGTGGGAGTACTAAATTGGAAAATACCATTCCTAAAGCATGACAACATTAATTGGTGCCCAATGTGGGGTATGAGGTGTTGAGATAACAACAGATCTGCCCAGAGTGGGCTGGAAATAAATTTGATCTAAGCATTTGTTGTATTAGGTGTGGAGCCACTGGTCACAATATTGCTTGGTCTGTTCCTGTGGATGTGGTACCTAACCCTGAATGTACTCCTGTATGTGCTGCTCACAGGGATCTTTTTCAGAGCAGAAAGAGTGACCAGGATTGCTTTGTTGCTGTAATGTGTGATATCAGTTTATGACATGATAACATCAAGGGCAATGAGAGTCATTTGGGATGTGTATTCACTGTTGCTCTCCTACCCTTATTGTGGGAATAATCAGCAAGACTTGCTCACCCTTTCATAGTCCTATATGGCCAGTGTGTAAGTCCAGTGGTGAGTGGAGACTGACAGTGGACCATCGTGGCCTGAACAGTCACACCACTGAATGCTGATGTGCTGGATATGCTGGAACTTCATTATGAACTGGACTCCGAGGCCTCCCATGGCCTGGCTGTTCCGAGTTTCCATAAAGCGTCTTCCTCCTTGGAATTACTTGCCAAATCAAGTATCAAATACATTTCCCTTATGTTTCTAAGCTCAATAAATGGGGCATATCTTTCTGTTGACATAATGCCTAGTTTCATATTTATAGGACTGTTTTAAAGTTTACCTTCAACTAGCTCAACTAATGGCTGCATTTATCTAGAGAATGGTCTGAGCTTAAAACATATTGCAAATCTTCACAGGCTCAGAACTGATTTTATTTGGAAACTTGGAACATTTTATTGACTTTCTGAAAACCAATGACTAAAACAAATTAATATTCATCAGCAAGATAGAAAAATATTCTTGGCTATAATTTTCAAAATTCTTTTTTTTGCCTATGTACCCATTCTTCTGACTTAGCTGACCGCTATTTTTCAGGCACATTCCCCTACAGTTCTTGGCCACCTCCTGGGAGAATAAGCAGGGCCTTTCCCACATGGGGAGACATGGGTCCCTGTTTGTGTGCATATTCCAGAGCATCTGGAGTTGCCAACACAATGGCTGCATGAGGACTCAAGGCCGCTTTGGCTCTTGCAGGTTCTTGACTTGACCTTCACCCCATTGCTGGCAGTAGGGGATGGAGTGGCCAAGCTGAATGCTACCTGCAGATTCACACAGGACATGGGTAGCACTGAAGTCCCAATAGGCTCTTTGTGAAGAACGCAATAACTCAGAAATGAAGGTGCGGTAAGGAGAGGTTTGTGATCTCTGTTCTTTCAGTATGGGAGGAATAGGCTCCGATGTCGCCTCCTCTCAGCACAGTAGACATACATTTTTTAGCAGCGTGTCCCAATCTTCAGTATTGAAACTTGGACAAAGCAAAAGGAACTTTTCTAAATCGGGATCCTCCTAAGAATTTAGTCTGCAATACAATAATCTTCCAAAATGGTTCCTTATTTCCAGCAGTCCATGGTGATAATGTGATGATTTTCCACTCTGGGATCAAGGATGTTTTGGAGATGGCAAAATATTTTCCTCTGCACTTGACATTGCACACCAAACTGGAAAAAGTTCCTGCAGAATATTTGGGAGAGCGGATCAGCGGTCCTGATTTACCAGTCCATGTGTTAGCAGAGTTGGGGACTCCTCTGATAACATGTAACCATTCCTGACTTAAATTGCAACCTCAGACAAGTGCATATATAGTTTCTTCATTGCAACTAAGATGATTGGTTTTGTTAGGTTATGTGATAAAAAGCTTGTCTCTGCACACACAGAGGAGCAGAGAGGGACAACAAAGGGTGGGGGAACCCCAGAGGTATTTCCACGGTATTTCCAGGCACGTTAGAGGAGAGCCCTCAGCACACTGAGATTCATCTCCCCACTGAGGCATGAGGCTCTGGGCCTCGAGAGCTGCCTGCATGCCCCAGTGACAGCAGGATCAGAGGCCAGTTACTGGGTGGACTGTGCCTAAGTCCAGCTACTGCAGGGATCCTCACTGCGTATATACATACATATATATACATATATATATATATATGTGCATGCATGTGTACAGTACATCAATCAACCAGAGAGGGGAACAGGATGAGGCCGTTGGTGCTTGTTGTGGTTTCTGTCTAGGTTGATCTGTGTGTCTGACAGTGTACTTGTGTGTGTAGGTGCTATATATGTGTGTGTGAGTGTCTGTGCCTATTGGGAACACATGCTTCTGGTTGGCCACAAGAGCACAGAGCTGCAGCTGCCTTCTTCACGCTGTTAGCTGCTGCATTCACCAGCATAAAATAGGTTTTGTGCTGAATTTTTCTTGTATGAAATCCCTGTCTGTTTGTACATTTGCTTTGTTGGATTCAAGCGATTTTGAAAGCCTTTATTAATTTGTATGTGCATTTGCCATTCATGTTAGATGTTCTTTTGTGGTGTTGTTCCTGGCAATCTTATCAAAGTGAAGAGCCAAATACAAATGAATTGAGGAACTGTAGAAATAGCTTTAGGGGTTCTTTATCCACAGACCAAAACAATGTGGACAGGTAAAGTTCAGTTGCTGGCACTGACACAATACCTCACAGCCTTGGGAGCTGGTACCGAGAAAATTGGCTTTGATTTCCTAGAATTGCACATAATCTTTAAACATATAAAGATGTCCCACTGAAAAAAATTAAACCACTCATACATTTCAATGATTTCTACCTGTAAGAACCATTTTTTTACAATGTGGGTCTTTTGACTACCACTGAATGCATGTAATTTCCCCAACTCTTTACCAAATCAATTACATTTGTTTAATTTCAAATGCATTTTGTGGGGAGGGGAAAATAAGGAATCTACTGTATTAGAATAGTTGATGAGTGGTTGGCTGTGCATGTTCTCTAGTTTGGCTTTTACTAACACCTGTCACTCCTAGATCCAAAGTCCTGTTATTGCTCTGCACCTGCAGGCTCCCCACTTAGAAAACCTATTTCATGTTCTCTGGAGAAATATTTGTTAAGACCAAGATAAGAAATTCTTCAAACTACATAGTTGGTGTGGCAACTCAAAGGCCTGTGCACCCACAGTAAGAATTTAGGAGTTTAATATGCAAAGGTTTTAATGTGTAATATTGTCTCCTGCAAAATATTACATATTGGTGAAGTGAAGCTAGGAAGCTTTTTGAAAATAAATGGTCGATTATCTTGCTCACTGTTTTGTCACAATGTCACACTTTTACTTTCCCTAACCTCTCAGGGAGACGGGAGAACAGTGTAAGGGAACATGAAATCAGTCACTTCAGCTTTCCTCGTGATCTGAATCTGCTGCTTATTTACTATGGCCTTGTTCTCCAGACAAGTGCTGCAGCAATAACAATGCTTGATCAAGCTCAGAATAGCAGAGTTGGAACCGGTGCTGGGGGTTTGTCATCAAAGCAGTCTGATTTTCACTTGGTACTGGGCAGTAGTCTCTTAAAATTCCTTCCTGGTTGCAGCATCTCAAATTCAAATTCCCACAAATCGTTGGTGGCATTAAAAAATGTTGGGCATTTGGCCTAACAGCATTGTCTCTTAATGCCCATTTACATGATGAAGTCATTTGTACTCTATTTGTGTCTTAAATCCAGACAAAATATTTAAGACAGCAAAATGGTTAATTTCTTTTCTTCAAAGGCTGTTTATAGTTTTGAAGTGAACAAACACTAAATTATTTTGCCATGCTCCAAGGGAAAAAAAAAAAGAAAAAAAAAAGAAAAACACAGCAAAACAACAAAACCCCACCCAGACATTGTGTTTTCCTCCCACTTCAGGCAGGGCTGATATTCAGTATCTTCTTTTCACAGGTTCAGTAGCCATCACTGACAAAATGAAGGTTTGTTGCAGACTGCCCTGCCCCCTCCAAAGCCCAGTACCCACAGCAACCCCCCATCTCCCTTCTCCCAGCCTGGCGCGGACCCCGGGTGAGTGTGGGTAACCCAGCCTGGTGACGGGACCACTAGTTGCCTCACCCCAGTCCAGCTAAACCCCTGGGAGGAAGCAGCTGCAGAGAGAAGGAAACATAAGTACCTCCCCATTCCACTCCTCCCCTGCTCCGGGGAGCCCCACAGCGCTCCTGAGCACAGCATGCAACAGGCTGCAAGTGTTATTGCCTCCAAAGCTTTTCACTGGTCTTTACGTGCCAAGCCCACATGCTGCCTTGCTGCGGACCATGGCCTCTACCCTGGAGAAGTTCATTCATTCTCTGGACCCCAGAGCCCTTCCCAGGGTCCTGGAAATCCAGTCAGGCGTCTATTTCCAAGGTGAGCATGGAGTGCTTTCTGTCAGAGCTTTGCAAATCTGTATTTGACATCAGGCCCCCTCTTCTAAACAGAAGGTGGGGGAGGCAGAGGGACTATGCTGATGGAGTTGTCTCCTAGCAGTTTCCCAGTTTTGACTTTGAAGAATGAGTGTTTGATCAATGGCTTTGAAAATGTCTTTGGTAGGGTGTGCATTTGGTCTTCTCACTGGCAGTGAAGAAGAAAATGTAGTTAGTCCTCATTGTATCCTGAAAAGATTAGTGGAATGAGACATGAATTTGCTTTACTCTTACACAGAGCCATCAATCCAGCAACAACGAATCATTTCACAGAGTTTATTTGATTAAAGACAGCTTGCACTTCTAGGGCTGCCATGGAGAGGTGCTCTCTGGCTCAGGGAGTCTGGAAAGTAACTGTGAGGGGCCATAAGGTTATTCTCAAGTTCTGTCCTGCATTTGGAGATACTTCAGGTGGTGCAACAATACAAAGCGGTGGGTATGAGCAACACAGGTGAAATATTTTACTGGGTTTTCCTGCTGCAGATCTTTTTTATGGTGTTTTTAGTGCTGGGCTTTGCTTGCACACAAAACACGGCGGAAAGGTGAGACTTGCGTTGGAAGGAAAAATCCTTCTCTTGGTCAGGGCATGGGCTTTGTTCCATGACAGTGAAAACATCATGTCAAGCTCATGTATCAGTCTAGAAAAAAAAAATTACCTCCATGCCACTGCAAGGGAAAACTTGGGCTCCAGCTAAATAAAACAGAGAGGATTTCATGACATGAGCTGAAGTCTGATTCAACTTCATCCAAACACCCACTTCAGCATCCACAATATCTATCTTTACTCCAATCTAAAAATCCCCATGCTGGTCCTTAGTAGGAAGAGACAGGAGGTGGCCATGAAATGTCTGAGCAGCAATCAGTAGCTGTGGCTGGAAAAGGTGATTATTCCTTCCATGAGAACAGCCTCTTGGGGCAGAAAGAAAATGGAAAGGGGCATACTGAATCTGTGATGATAGTGTACTATCCATGTTGTCCTGCTTGCCCATCCTGGCTTCTCTGGAAACTGCCTAGGACACATGACTAATACTGATATACAAAAAGGCATTCTGGAAAATAAACATAGCTAAAAATACCAGAAACTTTTGAAAACATACTTTTTCTGATCTTTGCTACGTGGCCTGTTCAAGTTTTATGTTTTAAACTGGTTTGACATCTTGGACTGAACTAAATTCCAGACAAGGAAGCTACTACCTAAGTGATGAAGAGTGGAATTGAAATAAAAAAAGGGAAGATCACATCCTTAAGTTGGAGTAGCCACTATATTTGTCTCTTTCCACACAGCTAGGAAACATAAGTGATACGAAAACAAGTTGTATATATATGTACATGTATGTACATACACCTGTACATATATATGTATTATATGAGTACACATGTGAGATGTGTATCTATACGTATGTAGAAAATGCTGTGATAAAATGATAGCAGCCCAGATGTCTGCATGTTTCTCAGTTCCAACCTGCTGCTCTTGAATGGTAAAGTTCACATCAGTACATCTTTGTAGCTGGGGTATTTCTGTTTCTGCTTCCACCTACTGTGTAAACCCTTCCACATGAGGAGGAAAAACCAGTGGCAGCTTAGCCCACAGACCATTCTGCAGCTGTGTCCTCACATGTGGGACAAAAAGGCTATTAGCTGACTACAATAAAAGAGCCTGTACAGCATTGGAAGGGTGTGGTATGTGCTCTAAAGACGCGGGAATATTTGCATTAAGAAGTGTGCTGCTCTGATGCTTTTTTTGGTCTTCAGCAGCACCTCCTCTTCCTGTCCTCTTCTCCTGGTGGCTTCTCAGCTGTACTCATACACGTTCCACCAACAGAGTAGATGCAGCACTAGCGTAGGTGCATGTGTCTCTTGCTTAATACAATATGTAAGACTGATACAGACATTCTACTTGGGTCCTTCCCCTCGCAGTCAACATATTCCAAGAATACTTGTAAGTACCTAGAACTCCAATATCCCGTAGCACACTTGTGTTGGTTCCTTTTCTTAATTGCTTCAGAGGAAGTTTGAGATGCTCGAGACACTTGGTGCCTGATAGGCTTGCAGGATCTAGGGTTACAAAAGATCTTCTCAGGTCAGGCCCTCTCTTCCTCTTGCTCCCTCCACGAGCTCTGTGTCCCTGTCAGATCTCTCCTGAATATTTTGCTCCTTTCTGTACCTGGCAGCAGGGGTGAACATGCTGTTCTGTGATTGCATTGTGATTTATGTTGCATTTTCTGGAGCAAGAGCAGTGCTTCAAAGAGAGTCTGAAGTCACTCCTGTTATACTGCTAAACAGGAGAATGAACCACTTCGAGCACTTCAAGTTTCCATTAGGGCAACCATTCTCCAGTCCTTCCTCAAGCAGATTCCCCCACCCCCGCAACAACCTTTTTGATCCCTCTTACCCCATGCAGTACACCAGCAATCACCGTGTGGGTAATGGCAGGTCCATCAGCAGGGAACATGGGTTTATTACTATGGTTGCAGGGACCAAATCTGAGCATTTGTGCATTGATTGTAGCAGCTCCCAAACGGCTACACAGTCAGCCTGGTCAGCTGAGTGGTTTTATGGAGTGGGATTTCCCAAATCTGTAATCATTCTCAGCACAACAGGCCGACAGTAAAGGAGAAGATCTATTTATGAAGCATTACATATGATTGTTTGAAACTGATAAATAACAAGGCATAATTCATTTTCCTGTGGAAGAATTTAAAATAGCAATAATTTGTATATATGTAAATGTTAACATATATTCTCTCCACAACCCCTGAAAAAAAGGGGCAAGGTTTCTGAATGTCAGCTTAACCAGGTACACAGAATGTCTAATGGAGTAAATAATAGTCTGCTAAATCCATTAGAGCTGTCACTTCAAAGTTGTGGCAGCCAACCAAAGAAGGCTACAAGCAAGCTATGTGATAAGAAGACAGCAAAGTGTAATTCATTTACTGTCCTGTAGTGCCTTGTGTGCTGTAGGGATTAAACTCTCCATTTACTCTATCTGTTAGCAGTGTTTTTCACACACTACACTTGGGTCTAATGATTTTACAAATTGCAAATTAGCCTTGTGGTTCCTGACAGATTTTCAGGTCCTCTGAAAGCATAAAGAAGGCATAGTGCTTTGTAAAGATGGATATATCTTTTTCCATGTGGTAAGGTACTTTTCTTAGAAACTACAAAATCAGGTTCCTCCTTGATCCAACCTGACTATGATTACTAGATCATGGCACTCAGTGCCACATCCAGCCTCATCTTAACCACCTCCAGGGACGGTGAATCCATCACCTCTCTGGGCAGGCCATTCCAATGCCTGATCACTGTCTCTGTAAAGAACTTCTTTCTAGTATCCAGCCTAAACCTCCCCTGGTAGAGCTTAAGCCCGTGCCCTCTTGTCCTACTGCTGATTGCCTGGGAGAAGAATTGAACTTTTGCTGTTGGTAGTGAATATGGTGAACTAGACACCTTTCTGAGGAATTTCTGTTCATGTTCACATCTCTGTTCCTGGACTGAAGCAGAGGTAAGGGTTTCCCTGGGATGATATCAGTGGTTTTCATGCTACACCTGGACCTTGGGGTTGTTTGAAACGTTAGCAGTTTGCCTCTAGGCAGGATACCAGGGTCTGATGAGATTGTTCATACTCTCATGTTCCTATTCCCCTTTCCCTCCAGCTATGTGTGGGTGCATAGTCAGAGCCCCAACTGGCAGTCATCACCTAGCACTGTCCAACACTATGCAGAGTCAGGAACATGGGGTATTAGTAATAGCACTGAATTCTTCTGAAGTGCTTTTCATTCATCATACTCAAAAGACCATGCAGAAGTAGAGAAATTATTGCCACCCTGATCTGAAAAGAGAAACCTAGGTGAAAGGAGATGGTAGCTCTGCAAATTCCAGGGATGCCTGTTGGGGCAGTTATTTTGGACTCTGCAGTCATAATGTCATTGCTGCAGAAACTGGACTGTAGTGTTGAATCTCTGAAGGGAATAGGAAAGCTGATTATAAAATGAGAGCAAGTCTGCCAGATACAAATAACTTAGTAATCAGCACTGATTAGAAAGAACTACAGTGCAGACTGAAGTACATGACAATTTAATAGCTCATTAAAATATGTTATTAAAAAAATTAAACTGCTGAAACTCCGTTGGGAACTGATTTGATTGATCAACTATCTTCCTTTGAACATTTTAGTAAATATTGATACTTAGTGAGGTGAGTACTGTCTGACCACTGATTTTTACAGATAGCATGCAAGTGTGGGCTTTCATCTTTGTGTTCCAAAAATTATGTCTGTTTTAATACTGATATAATTATTTTATGGGTAATTGAATTTAATATTCTGCAGGCTCAATTTAACCAGTGGCAGAACAGTAAAAAGTGTCAAACTTTAATTGTGAAAAATGTAGAACTGCTCAAGGCACCTATTCTGTTAGTGTTTCCTGTCATTAGCTTACCCACAGCCTTCCCATTCTTGCTCCATCTAAACAGAAATCCCACATTGGCTCTTTTTTATTCACCTAAATTAAATACACACATCAGTGATGGTATTCTCCCATTCCCCCAGGGACTGGGAATGGCCAGAGTGCAGGGAGAGTTGGTAGCTCTGCTCTGCAGTTCAGCTGTGTGAAAGCAGCATGTGTGTTGTGTAAATTGCAGTTCCAGGACATCGCCTATTTTCAATGGACCTGTGAAACAGACCTGGAAACCCTATGCTTCCTGCACTTTCTCTGAGGAGAAGGGAACTCTAAGCCAGCAGCCTTCTCCTCTGCAGGCTGTGTGTGCAGTGAAGCAGTGTGCTGTAGCTGTGGTGCTCCACTCTCTGGGGTTCTGGAAAGTGCCAGGTCTCTCTGTGTGGGGAGAAAAGATGGGGAAGAGGCAATTGTGGGGTCACGTATACATCCTTGGTTAGTGCCCTTCCAGACCTAAGGGATCTAAATATTCTCAGTATTGCCAGGTGAGGATCCCTCTTCTGGGCAACTGCTTCATGCTCTCTGACAACTGCATGAGAGGCAGTGCCAGACAAAACCCTTTAGGATTTTCTCCTTCTTTGCTGCATGTGAATAGTTCCATTTCAGAAGCCACTTTGGTGAACTATGAAGAATATGAACGTGCTCAGGCTCACGGTTCCTCTTGCTGACTGTGTATCCACACTCGCTCTCTGCCTCTGCAGTTTCAATTTCACTCTCTCTGCTTCTGTGTCTGGGAAACAACACCTTTCCAGCATGTGCTTCTGCAAGACTTTCAGGGGAGTGATCGATTCTGCTGGCCATCAACAGAGTGCTGGAACCCTTTGCAAAAAGTCTTAACCCTGTAGCTGTAGCTAGGCAAACTGAACATAAGGGGAATCCTTGTCTGTCAAGTCTCAGCTGCCCCAAGTCCTAATTTAGACAAGAAATCACTAACAGAAAATGATCATGCACGATAGAATGTTTTTTTTACTAAGTCAACCTAGAGGGAATAAATCCAGCTCCCTTGTCAAGTGTGATAAGCTGATGAGTTGATGAAGGCTAGGATATGCAGTCTGTAATATGTATGAATAAAATAAGCAAGCTCCTTCTTCAGGATTAATAAAGCTAATTTTTCTTACAAAAAGCAACATGATAATTTAAAATAGAGGCTATAACATGGAGAGGTTTGATGAAGATAAGGGTTGTATTTCTTAGAGGTGGAGTATCATTAAAAATGATCTGTGCATTTACAGGGTGGACTCTTAATTGCACATGCAATCAGTGAAATTTGTAGTACAGTGTTTGCATTTACTAATTTGTCTCGTTTTTTTTAACAGAGATAGAAGCCAAACCGTCTGTAAAAATGGAAGGATGTTTTCCCTTGAACACAGTTGTTTCCATTCCTCTTGATTGAGCAATTAGGAGCAAGAGCCCTAGGTACAGCCAGAGTAACAGATAGTTTGGCTTCTCTTTTGTGGTCAGTAGTCGAAGCATGTTGGTAAATTTTCTCTATTAATATGTTCAAGTGAAACTCTCCTGAACTTGTTCAAACTGCTTCAAGAGCAGGTTTTATTCTAAATAAAAGAGAAAATGTCCTTCAGTGAATGCAATGTGAGAACAAAACCCTGACTTTTATGGGTCAAATATTGCTCACTTTATTCATCCTACTGCCCTCAATGGGATGACTCATTCAGACACAGGGAGAAAAATCTGACTCTGGGTAGCTTCACTCAGGGTGAAACTGTTTCAAGGATTTCTTTTGTAGGGATTTTCTTTCCATGACATTCAGCTTTGAGCCTCTCTGTTGATGGCACAAGAGGTAGGCAGAATACCCAAATTGCCTTGTTTGTCTCAGTGCAAGTGTTAACCCCTTGTCTTGGCTTGCCAAAGCTCCCTCAATGTGCTGGTTTCCTATAGCAAAGAGGGCTCTTCAGCTGTCATTGCACTTGAGCCTCCAAGGGATGTGAGGAGGAGGTCTGCAGAAGGACTTGTTTCCCTTCCCATCAACCTATAAAAAGCCTATAAGACAATTTTCACAAACTCAGGCTCTGGGAAGATGATGGGACAAATATATTAAATGACATAGGAGGGAAGATCCTGACCATGACCATAGCCCATGACCACACACTGTTTCTGAGTTACAGGGCTTCAGGGGGATAATTTTTCCTTCAAGTGCCAGGTGATCTTTTCATGAAGGAACATGGCATTTGCCCAGGTGCACTGTTTCTGGTTAGCTCTCTTGGACACATGGTGATGGCACAAGGGGAAGATGCTTAAACATGTTTCCAGTTCTGGCCTGCACCTGTGAAGTGCTCAACACTCTGACCTGATCCTGCAACTTAATTTAAGCAACCTTCTTAATCCTAGTCCAACAAAACATAGTTTTTCTGTTAAACATACACGTCAATAAACATACTTTAACTCTAAGTAGTTTTTCTGCAAAGAAAATTAATAAAATTAAATAAATCATGAACAGCTAAAGCAGTGACTAATGCTGTTCAAAATTCTCTTCATTGCTGCAGTATTTTCAACTCATGTGTCTAAACCCAAATAAAAGGTCAAAGACACTGCATTGTGAGCTGTGGTTTCCCTTGCTGTTTCCATTATAGTGGATGCTGCACATAGTAAAGCTCCACTGCCACATGCAGAGCATGAGTCCTCTGGATAGATGAAAATCATAAGAAAGTATTTATTAAAAAGAAAGGCCATAAACCTACCAGGAAAGGAATAAATCAGAAACTGCTGAAGTAATTTTTTAAAAAAGTTCTTTATGATTGAAATGACTTAAAGCATTTGACATTTAAAGTTTGACATTATAGGGCAAAAGATAAATCTTACAGCTTTTGTTTTTTGGTGGTTTCATGCTGGCAAAAATCAGACCCTTTGCAGCCTAAGAAGGTATGATCAAGATAAGATGCATTTTTGCATAGAGCCTTTTGGAAGATTTGTGTCCCAAACTGACCAAACCTGAAGGTTTTTATTGCATGGAACATGTTAAAGAGAGAAGAGCTGTTAGAAAGCCCAGTAAGTTGCTCTGTCACTTGACAAAGGGTCTTCCACTCAAATTCACACTGCCTTCAGGACTGCTGCTGTCCTGGGGCCTCTGGAGTACCATGTGGGCATGGTAGAGCTGGGCTCACCCACTCTCCTTGGGAGCACCTTCTGAAGGTAGGAAGGGAAGGGTGGATAAAAGCCATACTTTATACTATTTGCAGCCATTCTCACAGCCTGGAGTTAGAGAGAAGCTGGGGCATACTTCCTTCTTTGCCTGACTTGTGCATATGCTTTTCAGCCTCTCCCCTGCAAGGTGGTAGTTTATTTGAGCTTAGTGGGGAAAATCCAGGATGCTGATGAGCATCTTTGCTGCTCAGGAAGTATTTCACTGGAAAAAAGAAAAAAGCAACTAACTCACCATCAGGAATTGTTTGCTTTTCCTCTGCTTAATCAGAGTATAAAATTATTAAAATTATTAAGCAAAACTCTTCTCCCCACAACTTTAAAATAGATTTCTTTTCTTGCCATAGAGCATAAACTCTGAACAATTGGCTAGCTCTCAAACAATGCCTGTAAAGAATGATATCTTTTTTATTGACACTAATTATAGATACATTATGCCCTTCATATTACTTTGGGAGTCTGCAGCAGCCTTAATAAAACTGTGATTTCAGCTGAGCTATGTGGTAGGGGAAAGCAGGCTATTGTAATTCTGGCTGAATGGCTGCACCAGGAGATTGAGCCTTTATGTGAAAGCAGAACCATTTCACCAGCCCCTGAAACAGTCACCCCTGATCAGGGAAGACAGCACCCATATGGGCAACTGATGACAACTTAATAGTGGAGAAAGGAGCACTGGGAAAAGGACATGGGGACAAAGTTCTACTCTTTCAGGAGATGTAGGGAGATCTTTCATCTGCCTGCTAAGCAGCCAAGTTCTTAGTTCTTTGGATCTTCTTTCAAAGACTGCTCAGCCTGCCAGCTGCAATGAATTCAGTTAGTGCTACTGAGAGATGAAAGGGAGAATTTTTTTCCTTCAAGGATTCAAACTCATGGGGCTAGGGAGTCAATGCCTACTATTAGGCCTCCAAAGTTATTGGATTTTGTTAAGAAAAAAAAAGCTTGGTCTTTCTTTAAAAAAAAAGAAAAGAGAAAAGAAAAAAAGAAGAGGGGATACTTGGAAGTGCGTAGCAGCACCCTGTAGCAGACAGACAGTGAGACTGGGAGTCAGCCAGCCTGGGCTTGAGCTTTAGCCCTGCTGAATAATCCTCTGTGCCACCTTAGTCAAGCCTTTTGTTTTGCTTGCATTGCTCTCCCCGACCCTCCATGCTAAACTGCCCAGAGGTATGTGATGAAAGGGAGTTACATCCAGTGGTCTATTGTTGCTGTTTAGTCATGGGTCTGATTTTGAGCCATACTTCCTATCAGCATCAGTGAAGCATTCACTGGGTGGAGGTCTAAGCTGCTGGGAAGAAAAAGGGACATAATACTGAGGTATTTTACTGTTTTACACGGTATTATAAAATATTTCTCTCGGTGGTACTGCCATATGTCCTGACACGAAGATTGACATTCTCCATCTCAGGCATTCACTGTCTTTATATTTTATATTGTTGGTTTTAATACAAACATAATCTTCTCGTTCCTCTAATGAGAAATAAATCAAATAAAGGGCTCATGTTAGGGAGGATAGTGTTGTGACTGCTTAACATTTTAGGAAAGATGGCGGAGAAAGATATTGAACCAGTTGTGGTGGTTGCTTTGATGTGATCACAGTGGTTGCTAACACGGATTGTTAACTAGAGATGAGTTTATGAAAGGGTATAAATGTGTTTTTTATTGAACAAAGCAACATTCCATAAAAGGTGATTTCAAAGGCAACAAGCTCTTTAATTACAGCCTTCAGGGGCACTGTTTGATCACTGTAAATAAGCTGCTTTATTCTGGGTTCTGCTAAAATGTTGGGAGTTTTTTTGGATTATGATGCACACATCTTTCTCAAATCAAAAGATTCTGTTCTTTAGGTTACTTGATTTACATTTTCAAAGTGTTACATTTTCTTTGTGACTTGAGTGGGAAAAATGAAGTTATTGTTGTGCAACTACAAATAAATGTACTAAAAGGTCCATTTTAATTTTAATTTTATTTTTCAAGATATTGTGTGAGGGGGTCCACATCACACAGCTGAAGTAAAATCTTGCAGGGTCACATTGTAACACAGTGGGATTTTTCATAATGTTTTAAGATTAATTATGATGGCTTTCACAGGGAAAAGAACTTTTATTATCCCTTTTGAAAGCTTTGCAGTTTCCCCTCTCTCTCTTTTATCAGCACAAATGTTTGCTAGAAATGCCTAGGTAACATTTTTCTTGTCTGAATGTAATCTTCATTGTAATTCCAGGCAAACTGCCAAGAAAGGGCTAAAATCAGGGCCAAAGCAATCCAGTTGCAGACAAATATGTAATTACAATCAATACTGCATGTGTAATTGTATCCCCAAAATTGAGTCTGTTCTTGTATGGCTGGCAGATTTTAATTTTTTTTTTTTTTTTTAATCCTGGTATTGATAAAAATGAGACTTCTGCAATCATGGTTTCAGTTTGTTAGCCATCATCCTCTCAACCTCTCACCCTCATAATCTTTCAACCTCTTGGCCTATTTCAAATGAATCTGGTAAACGAGGAGGTAATTAAACTCCTACAAGTTGTCCATGGTCATCTAGGTAGATATCTATCTACATACATATATACACACATCTTTATATCTGTCTATCCACTCATATATATGTTTTCCTACTGATAAGCTGTTGAAGGTTGGTCTCTGACTTCCTTAATTGGATGGAAAATGGGGTGGGATACCTCCATTATTCACTGGTTACATGAGCTCTTTATCCAAATTCTCCTCTGCGATGGAAGGTACCATCCTCTGGTGATGAGTTCTGGGATTCTTGGTCACTCTTTGCTTCTACTCTGCTGAAGCTTTCCTATCTTCTAAAAGAATTAAGTCATATTTCTTAGATGCTTAATACCCTTTCTTTTCTCGATGATCCAAAAAAAAAAAAATCTTATCTTTCTTCCTCTTTTTTTAATTAAAGAAGAGGCTCACTTTCACTGGTATTATTACAAAGCATTTTCTTTGCCAGTGAATTATGTACCCATGTTTATTTCTTTGATGGTAGGACCACAGGCTTCCTTGATTTTGATTTTCTTGGAGTTGTTATTTTGTTTTCTTGTTTGTTTGTTTTTCTTAAATTAAAGCCATGACTTTTTTAAGTTTTAATTTTCATCTCAATTTTTCCTGGAGTGGATGCTCTTAGATGAACGATCCATTTTTTTTCCACAGCAATACTCTGTTTCATTCTGATGAAATACGCTGAGAGGTAAAGTGCTATGGCAGCCCTGCTCATATATTCTGTGCACAATCTTTTGTGGTTTGCAGTGTGGCATTTATAATCAATTTTTTTTTTTCTGAATGCATTATCTTGGCTCTTGATGTTTCAAGCAGAGCCTGCAGCTCCGTGTAATGCTTTTTGTAGGCTCCAGCTTGTACTACATATACTTGTCTGCCTTAGGTACTTTCTCTCTTTTATGAGTGCAGATTTTCTTTCCTTGTGTATTTTACCCTTTTCTTGTAGTGTTTTAAGTTGTCTGCCATCTCTACAGCACTAGGCCACCACTTACCCTGTTTGTCTCCTGCTTTGCAAATTTTGACGGCTTTGTCAAAGGCTAATTTTGGTGTCATCGAATCATCTCTTTTGGAGTGTTTGGTAGAACGAGTCTCTTCATAGAATCATAGAATCATAGAATAGTTTGGGTTGGAAGGAGACCTTGAAGATCATCTAGTTCCAACCCCCCTGCCATGGGGGGAGTTTAACTAAATGACGTTGCTCATAGCCCCATCCAACCTGGCCTTGAACATATCCAGGGATGGGGCATCCACTGCTTCCCTGGGCAGCCTGTTCCAGTGCTTCACCACCCTCACAGTAATATCTAATAAATCTTCCTAATATCTATCTAAACCTACTCTTTTTCAATTTGAACCCATTCCCTATTGTCCTGTCACTACATGCCCTTGTAAATAGTCTTGCCCTATTTTTCCTGTAAGTTCCCTTCACGGAAAACTTACGGGTATTGCCCAACTGGATCTTCAGCCTCAGACCCATCACTGATTGATCCATGTTTTCACTTTCTTTCAAGCTCTATTTATACTTTTCATTTTACAGGACTTCTCAAACTCTGTCATAAAATTTGTGGCTAAGCTACTATGTCTGAGGAAAACTAAACCTGATAAAAGTAGTAAGTCCTTCAGAACTAGCCACAGTGAGAAACAGAGCCCTCTGACTCCCCTCTATTTTTCGGTGGCACCACTTTGTTGCGGTTACAGACTGAAGTAGTGGTTAAATATTCCTCGATCACACCAGTTTTTGAGAGCTTTAGCCCCTTAACTGCTCCATTCAGTGGATGAGGGAAAGGCTGTGGATGTTGCCTACCCAGACTTCAGTAAAGCCTTTGACACTGTCTTCCACAGCATTGTCTTGGAAAAGCTGGCAACTCATGGTTTGGACAGGTGCACTCTTAACTGGTTAAAAAACTGGCTGGATGGCTGAACCCACAGAGTTATGGTAAATGAATGACAAGAAAGACCTTGAGGTGCTAGAACATGTACAGAGCAGGACAACGGAGCTGGTGAAGGGGCTTGAACATAAATCCTATGAGGAGCGGCTGAGGGAGCTGAGGTTGTTTAGTCGGGAGAAAAGAAGTCTCAGGGGAGACCTCTTCACTCTCTAAAACTACCTGAGAGGAGGTTGTGGCGATGTTGGGGTCGGTCTCTTCCCACAGGTAACTAGCAAAAGGACAAGGGAAAATGGCTTTAAGCTGTGCAGGGGAGGCTTGTGTTGGATATTAGGAAAAGATTCTTCACTGAAAGAATAGTTAAACATTGGAACACGCTGCCCAGGGAAGTGGTGGAGTCACCATCCCTGGAGGTATTAAAAAAGTGAGTGGACATGGCACTTGATAATATGTATTAGTGGGCATGGTGGTACTCAGTCGAAGGTTAGACTTGATGATGTGAGAGGTCTCTTCCAACCTTGATGTTTCTATGATTCTTTGCCTCAGGGATGGTTTGAGCAGCTCTACTCCAGATACCGTGTTATTGGCAAACCAGCTGCAGCCGGTGAGGACACCAAACCTGTATGGTTCAATGCCTGTGCTCCTATGGAGGAGCACTGCTGGTGTGTGGGTGAACACTGAAGGATGACACTTGCGAAGGCTGTCTAGCAGAGAGGAAAACAAATGTGCCCAAAGCCCCTAATTAGTCTGTGTAGTTGCTATCATGCGTTAAATGGCTTCTAGGGGCCTGTTTTCAAGTGAGGTAATCTGGAGATGCTGGATCTAAATCTGTGCTGAATTAAAAAAAAACCTAGAAGCCATGAGCCCCCATTTTAAGTAGGTTTTCACAAATATTTGTTCGGAAGTGAGAATATTGGAATTCTTTGCTCATCTTTCCTTGTTTCTGAAATGCAGAGCTCATCACACTGAGTCCTCTGGGATTCCCTGTATCTGATAATATCTCATTTGCTTGTACTCTCTACTGTGTCTGATGTGAGGAGTGAGGTGGTTCAGCACAAAAGGAATATTACCCTCTTCACAGCTGCTCAATCTCTCTCCCTCTCACTCTTATATGAAATAAGTAATGCACATACACTTTTCTGACTGTCATAAAATATCCTATAGAGCTCAGCTAAATCAATGAGACCTATAATAATTCCTCATGTGTTTATTACAGCAGCAGCCAGCCTAGTGATGGGAGCTGTAGCAATATCCAGTGGAGATAGCTGAGTTAGTCTGTGTTGAATGTTGAATTGTTCAGGGACTGGAGCGAGTGCAAACAACTATGCACTATTTTTACGATAAGAATACTAGATTGTTCTTTTCCAGTTAAAAGACAGAAGCTTTCTTGTTCTTCTGCTGAGTAGCAGAATTGTTGAAAGCATGCATAAACAACATGTTTCTTCACCTGGCTCTAGTCGATACTTGTGGGGCACTATAATCCAGAATATCTCTATGTTAATCATCATCCTGGTGTGCAACAGAAAGGCAGTAGCCTGCTGAGTGAGTTTAGAGCCTAAGTACAGCAGACCCCTGGAGCCTATGTAGGTTTCTTAGCAAGAGAAATTAGGGGATATTTTCTCATCCAGCCTGTCAAAAGCATCTAACAGATGCTTTTCTACTTTTTTGTTTGTTTGTTTGTTTGTTTGTTTGTTTGTTTTAACTGAAATTCCTTCTCCAAAAGGTTAAAAACCTACATCTTCTTCAGAGAAACAGCTGGGGCTCTTCTGGTGTCCATCTCAATTGTGAGAGCATTGCACAAGCAAGTGATAGGTTTGCCTGGACATGTGTTCACAACAGAGCACACTGAACCAGTTGCTCACATTACTCTCGCTCATTCTCCTGTACTCACACTAACCTGATGTTTTGTGGTGCTCTACAGAGGCTTTGGGTTTAGGCTGAAATAAGAGTAAACTATGCTCAGGCTGGGCTCCCAGTGACTTCCCCTAGGGTCAAAGTGATAGCCAAGTGCTTGTCACTTGTAAGTGCTTCAGCAGAGTTGATAAATATATCCCAGACCCAGTAAGAGATGCTTATTAGCCCAGGCAACGTTTGAGTGTTGGAATTGTTCTCGAGTGAGCATTAGGAAGATCAGTCAGCTAATAATTGGTTTTTTGATGTGACAGCTGCCAGAAGAAAAAAAAATTAACTGCTTTTCTTTTCTTTTTCTCTCCTATCCCCACCAACTACAAGGAAAGCTGTGAAATAAAGAGTGTTACTCTCTGTGGGAAGTGAGTTCTGCAGGCAATGATGATATTTCAGTACAGGCCAACTCAATTATTGATTGCAGCTACATAGCCAAAGGTCAGATTTTAAATATCTCTCATTGCCTGAGACCATTTTGGTTACCTAGGTTAAAAAAAAAAAAAGAAAAAAGAAAAAAAAATTACTTTGAATAAGATGCAAGAAGGGGCTTAGAGTGATTGTGAGAAGGAAAATCCATCTTCTCAGATAAAGATAAAGAGAAGGGCAAAATTAACATTGCAAACCCCTTGGGTAAGGGAGAAAAGGAAATTAGAGGGAAAAGTATTTTAAGTAGCAGAACAATGTTAGTAAGAAAGCAAATGAATACACTCACCAATATATTGGGAGTGGAAATGACAACAAAGTTTCTCACCACAAGGGCAATGAAATTTTGAGATGAGACTTTAGAAAGGTATGTCCACACCACTCCAGGACAGATCTTGGTAAGTTCTTGGGAGGAAATGCATAGAAGAATGGAAGCTAGCATTAAAGTTGACATATCTGATATTCTGTGTTCAGTGCAATTCTATCTACAAATGGAACACCATGTGTCTGCTGCGTTGCCTTTGTATATTGTTAATTGATCCCACACCTCAAAGCTTCTGCTAATCTCCTGCAGAGAACAAGAAGAATTTTCCTTCTGCATAACTTGGCTTTGGGTTGTTCTTCTGCATCTGCTTCTGAAACAGCAAAGATTTGACCACAGCTCAAATGGAGAAAGGAAGGCTGTTTTTGGCAGGGCAAGATGCAGTTCCAGGTTTTGCTGAGGATTTGCTGAAATGCTTGGCTGGATTGCCTTGTTCCTGCTCTCAAAGTTCTGAACATCACAGACAAAAAAGGAATTTTTTTGCTACCAGGTCAGAATCAGTAGGGTTGTTTCAGCAGGGGACAGGGATTGCTATGGTTAATTTGCCAGTTTTCCAATTTCTTGTACTTTCTTCAGGTCTTCTGTTACTCCAGAAAGCTCAAATGCTGGTTGCACGTTGATGTCTCCTGTCCTTTTCCCTGGGTGCTTTCTAGGGTCTGTGGGTTTTTATCTTCTGCTGTAGTCTGTTGTTTCCTATGCCCTGTGCTGTCCAGAGGCACCTTGCCTGCCTGATCTCCATTGCCTGCTGATTTCAGGAGACAACTCCTGACAACTCAGCCAGTCCTATGCTCTACCTCATTACATTTTGGTCTCATAATTCAGAAATGTAGGTTCTTCAGACCTTGTTCTCCTTACATGCATCTAAGAACAGGGTACTTATAGAGCTGATATAGAGGTCACTGAAGTCACAAGATGGATTTTCTCATGACCCTAAGGAAGAAAATAAAAATTGTGTCAATTATCACAGGTAAGTATTATTTTATATAGTTTAAGTGTTGTTTTTGCTTTCACTCAAGACTCTTGACAAAGTGAGAAAAAGATGAATAAAGTTTTTCTTTCTTTTTGTATTTCTTTTCAGGCTCCATCTATGAGATGTTTGGAAATGAATGCTGCCTGTCAACAGGAGAAGTCATTAAAGTTATTGGCTTCAAAATTAATAAGCTCATAGCAACTATCTGTGAGAATAATGAAGTCGACCGGTTTTCAGCCAAAGTGGAATTACCACTAAATTTCCCTGGTATAGTATTTCATGCGCACATGTTTTGGAGGAATTACAGTCCTGAGTAATCACCTTTGTTCATTTTATTGATTTCCTGTCTTGACTGATATTCGAGGTTGCAACTGCTGAGTTGGATACTGTCAAGGACACAGTTTTATCAGAAGATACAAGACACAATCAACTAATTTTTAAATTTCAAGTCTTACAGTTCATTTTCAAACCTGGATAGAAATGATTAATATTATAATATTTGGTTGTAATGCTTTCTGTACTTGGGGTCACTCAGTCTAAGAATTACAACAAAAATTTTCTTTTCATTTACTTTCAACTTTGCCACACTTTGTCTGAGCTGAAATTTTCCTTGCTGTTGCTCAAACTATAAGTTATTTACCATTACTACCTCTGTATTTTATTATTTTTGGATGTAAAATATTTTCAATACTTGGTTACATTTGGCTTTTATTTTAATGATTTATTTTAATTCCAATGGCCAAAGTGGCTGTTCCATGCCTGGAAACAGGACTAGAGGGAAATTATGTGGTTTTCTGCTTAAAAAATACTTCAACTGTTCTATAGATAAATCCAAATATAGTCATAGTTTGGTGGATGGACTTGAAATTTGGCATGTGATACTGACTTGTTATTTGAAATATATTTTCCTCTGTCTTTGTTGCCTTATTAGGGAGAGCTGGCCAAGTACTGAACCCAGGGAACCTATTTCGTCACACGTTATATTTACTAATTTTTGAATTTGCTCTCGTCTCAATTCCTCTACTGTTAGGGCCCAGCAGTGTTAAACAGGGAAGTGAATGGAGTGCAGAGGGAGAAGTGATGGACTGTGAGTATCCCACATGTGGGAAATAGAGGAGGCAAACTAGGTTGGGAAAATGATAGAAAGAGATTGGAGCTCAGAGCAGAGCAGAAGGATCAAGACTTGCCATGAAAAGATCAGGGATTGGAGACAGAGGTGCAGGTGATTTCAGCAGCAGAGGAATATCTCACCCATACATAAATACATAAGTAGGGCATTTCCTCTGCTGGGAGTCTTGCAGGTGGCAGAAATAATGGGAGCTGCTTGAGGAGAGGAGATGAACAGGCTGGAAAATAGCATAAGGCCAGTGGGATATGGGAGGGAGTCTGGGTAAGTCTGGGAGAGAAGTTATGGGACACCTGCAGGTAGGAAACACTGAGACAGAGCACACACAGGACACAGCAGACTTCAAGAGTCTGAGATCACGTCCAGGACTCACTTTGGCCTTCAGTCTAGCTGATGAACTGAATGAGACTACAGTTTTGTAGGGAAAAAAAAAAGTAAACATTTAATTAGCATTGTATTGTACTGCAAGCACATGGGAGGATAAATTGATGCTGCATGGGGAACATGATATGAGTGTTTTCTAGTGTTTGAGTGCTTGACTTAATAACCTCATTGATGCTCTAATATCTTGCTGAGCACGTGAGTGTGTGCATGCAAGCATATATAGGGTTTAGATTATGACAGTGTCCAAACTGGTATGTGCTTTTTCTGCAGAGGGAGACGAGACATGCTTCTTGAAGTAAATAAAATGTAAAAGTGCATGGTAATGCAATGTTTTATCTGATTTCCATATAAAAATATCTTCTGCCATGCCTTTATTTCAGATTTCTCTCTAAAATAGTCATATATATATCATATTTGCCCCTCAAGTAGATGCTCAATTTACTTTCATGTATTTCTTTCTTAATGAATCAGAACCATTTGTATGACCACTTACCAAAAGACCTTTTCTGGAATGCCATTTTCAAGCACTAGTAAGGCCCAAATGTAGGATCAAAGACGTTTTAATTCTCTGTGGCTATCCAGAGGTATTGAAATATAACTCTCCTGTGAACTCTCAAGATACTTGGTATTTTTTTTGAAATCCAGGCTTCCTTACTATTATTAAAATTTCTTCTATCTCTAAAATATATATACCTATATGAAGTCATATTCTAAATCCTGATTGGCAGATGGGGTCGAATCCTAAAATATCCAACACAACATAGGGATAAAAGTAATCCTACATTTGTTAATGCTGAAACTCCTAATCTTTAGAACAGAATGACTTGTGATTTCATATGCTTGAACCTGGTGAATCAGGATTTGTTTGCATTCAAGTGATCAGTTTTATGACTTAGCATTTGGATGTTGTTGCCCTATTGAGCACATTTTCAAATTTGATCTAATCACTACAATTTGCATGCATGGTTATGAACTCTCACAACCAATGTTCTAGAAAACTGTGTTATTTCACCTGAAAAATAAATTCAGAGTTCGTTTTGCTGAAATTTATCATCATTATGCTCCACGTGATGGGTATTGCTGAATAGCAGCATTGAAGAGGGGTATAATGACACTTCTTATTAGCCCAACAGGGAGCACCTCTTTCCTGTTTCTCTCTGTATATGTACCCTTATGCATTCAAGAGCTATTTGGTAAGACGTAAATTTGTCATTTCTCCAATTTAGCTCTTAGCTAAAGAATTATTCTGCTCTGCAGAGTCAAGATTTTCCAGTCTCTGCTTCTTCTTGACCTTTTTCCTTTTCGCTTTATTACATGCAGATGCTAAGTTCTGAGACACTGCACATGAAACATGCCTTTCCCCTATCTCCTGAACAAAGCACAGAACTGAATTGCAGATGATCTTTTTCACACTGCCATTGACTTAATTCAATAAAAATATCCACAGGTCTTTAGGAGACTGACACGGTATCTACATTATCGGTACAGTTCTCTCTTGCCAGTGTTGATGCAGAGAAATCTTTTGCTTTGATACTATTTTCCTATTCCTCTGTCATGAGTTTTCATTTGTATGCAATGGGCTCATGTATCCTTTCACCGTGTTCATGCTGGCATAAATAAGCAATTCTCCTATTTAGGTTACTCTGAGGATAGCATTTCTGTGAGTGAAGAACTGGGCTCATTGGCTTTAAATGAGCCTTACTCTTTGTCTTTCTGAGTGTATTTACAGCCTGCAAAATTCCTTTTTTTCTGCTCTGGCAAATCAGGCCCTTGATAAAAGCCTAATCTGTCCTTTGCATTAGAGAAACCACTGCAACTGCAAGTTCAGTATCTGTGTTACATTGTTTTATCCTCATTCTAATTTTTTCTTTTCATGCCTCAGATGTCCAGCCTATTCTTTCTGTGCTTATACACTGGGTAAAAAAAAAAAAAGAAGTCTGCTATTACTCTAGTCATTTCAATGGCTACATCTAACCGCATTTCGAACTACAATTTTCACTGCTAGCAAATTAGCAGACAGGTAATTTGCAGAACATCTGAATTGTGTGCCAGCACAAACGATTACATTTCCTTCTGTTGTATTCCTTCTTCTGCAAAAATATTTTTGGACTGACCTTGTTCTTATGAGGTCCCTGGCTATTGCTGCTGCTCGTCCCTGTGTGGTCTGACACATAACTGAGCATGACTCTCCCCTTTGAGTGCCCAGCCTCTGCGAGTCACAAGACAGAAGACTCGTCCGTGACTGTGCAGCACATCTGTGGAAGAACAGGGATTAGGAACTAGGAGGCTCATCTGAACAAGAGATGATGTAGAGCTGGCCTTTGGAATAGGATGGGGAGAGGAGAAGGCTGGAGCAGAGAAGGTAGGGAGTGAGGTAGAGGTGGAGGTGAGGGAAAAGAGGAATAGCAATTAAGTCAGCTCCAGAGAAGTTAGGAATTGTGCTCTTCCCAGTCTTTTGTATTACCTTGGGGAACAGAAACGGCTAGATAGATAGAAAGATAGATGATCTTTCCGCTCTTCTTGAAGACTACCTGCTACTCTACTAGGAAAGCCTAAATACTGGTTTTCTCAGTTTTCTGTGGAGAAAAGAGAGTAAAAAGGATACTCCTTTCCTTCAGGACTGAATAATTAAGACCAAAAATGGGAAGTCTATAAGGCTACAGTGTGGTAAAAGTATCCTTCTATCAAAACATGCTTTCCCATAGCACATTTAATTTTATGATGCTCGGGCTATGTTTTCTCTCCCATACAAATGAAAATAATTTTCTCGAATTCTCAAACTCTCTGTCAATCTGTACATCAATTAGTAAAACTTTTCTTGAAAATGATGGGCCGATTAGGTTTAGATCTTATTAATCATAATGTTGTGGCTAGGCTGACACTTCACCTGGTGAAATTTCACTAGGTACAGAGGCTTCATGGAAAGGAACAGTTATATATTCCTGTAGTTAGTGTATGTCTGTAACCAAAACCATTGGGCATCAGTGCACTTTGTAGACCAGATTATGCTTAGAAAGTAAATCTCTAGGAGCAGTAATGCCAGATCTTGATAAACCAGATGGACTTTTTTCCAGGCTTGCTATTTCCATCTGTTTTACCCCCTAATAGTCCACCAAGATCTCTTAGGAAAGTCTAAGTGAATTTGATTTATTCATTTTATGATTTATGAAAAAGTACAAAAATATTTTTGTTTGACCTCAAAATGTCTAAACTTTACTGTCTCAAACTTACCATATGTCTCCTCCTCCTGGAGATTTCCTTGTTATCTTAGGTTTGGAAAACATTTGGTTTTGCAATTTGATTCATAATGATTTTAATAAGGTCATGAATGGTTCCAGATAATACTGTTTGGATTTTTTGTGGTTTTGTTTTGTTTTTTTACATATTTATAGTAGCAAAGAGAGCGTTTATAAGAGGATACCATGGCAGATTATGGCAGTTAGATAGGAACCACAGTCACTTTCACCCAACATACCAAAATAACTTTATATATATTTACCTATTTTCGAGAAACATATGGAACTTTGCATACTCACAGCCACTCATAGACTATTAGGTGCCTCCACTCCAGAAATCTCATCAATGCAAAAGCTAAGTATGCAAGGCCATGTGCCTCTTAAATTGCCTAAACAAGCATTCTGTTGCCAAAATTAGGAACACCAATAGAACAGAAGGTGAAGATTTCTCTGCTCCCAGCCTTGACTAAGTCAGTCTGCCTGGGCCCTAGGGGATAATCAGTTGTCTAGTTTTGTATGAAATCTGATAATTATGCTTCCATGTGAAACCTGCTTTCTAACCCAGGATGCTCACTGGTTTGCTGCTGAAATAGCAGGCTTACAAATAACTCGGTAGTCCCTGCAAAATTAGTAGAGCCTGAGGCTACTGTCAAACTCATAGAGCAAAAGAGTGTTTCTCATACCTGTACATTGCCAAATATTTTCAACTGGAAGTGGGGTTTTAGCACAGTTTATGGAGGCATTTTAATGCAATTCTAGAGGTTTTGTGGGGGTAAATACACACGCTCCTGTATCACAGATGGGTAAGCATAGTTACTGCCTTTGGGACACATCATAAACTACTTTGAATATATTTTTTAAAGGAGAATATTCCTATCTGCTTTGTCCCAGCACTTCCAGGAGATGATACCTAGCCTGTGCTTGCAAAGGAAGAAACTGGAACACGGTTTGGGGGATACTGTCTTTTGCACAGTTTCAGTTTGTCATTGGTGCCTCCCACACTGTGATAACTTTCTAAATGCTGATGAACCTGTTTGTGTTCATCTGCACTGACAGCTTTAGTAGCGATTAGGACTGGGGTGGATAACTTCCTTGCTAATAATTATGTTAAAAATGGCTATGAGAAATATTACAAATACCAGTGGGAAAGAAAAGTGTGTTGAACTCATACTTTGTACTTGTGGAGCCACATTCATGGATGTGGCTTCCTTGCAGCCCAGGAAAAGCCTGGAGGTTTTCCTACGGTGCAGTAGTAAGGACATATATGTAGAGGATGTATGTATACAGGGGTACTAATTTCACAGAGGAAAAGCTGGCTTTCATCCAGACAACTGTGAAGGCACAGAACTGCAGAAAGCGGTGACATAGGCACAACTAGTGACTATTTCTGCAGAAGATCAAATAGGCTATTACTTTTCAGGCTGCTCACAGGCCCTCAGAGCTGCTAGTTCCTACAGTTACTAGTGGCCTCATGGGATACCCAGAACCAAGCATGCCCAATCAGGTGATGAATTCAGTTAAAAGCAACTCAAGAGACAGAATCTTAATAACATCTCCTTTAACAAGAACGGTGCTGGAGTTACGAAGTGAAAGTAGTGGGGTTTGTTCCAGTAAAGCCAGAATCACATCTATTTCATAACGAAAACAAAAACAAAACAAACAAACAAACACACCCCCACCCGCCAAAAAAAAAAAAAAAAAAAGGGAAAAAAAAGCTGTTGTGGTGCAGGTAATGGTTTGATATCCTTTTTAAGGAATACAAGCTTAGGGAGACCCGGCTTCCATGCAGACCCCTCAGTTGTGTTGATTGTGGTCAGTAGTGAAGATCAGTAAGGGAAAATGTGTGGAAGGAAATAGCTTATTTTTAATTTAATCAATCCCCTAATCTATTTTTTAAACAATCCCACAACCATGGAAGTTGTAAAGAAGGGAGTGAGTGTCTTCCCAAGATCCTGCAGCAACTGTGTGTTTTGGCAGCATCCCACCTTGCTGAGATTTAAGTATTTGCTGGGATATCTTGCACTTTTCTCATATTCTGGTTCCCACAAGAAGGGAGTCGTGGCTAGTGTGGACCCAGTTCCCACACTAAGTGGCTGCTTATTGGATTTAGTCAGTTGGATTTAAAACCTTGTTATGGCTTAAACTAACTACTCATGAGATTTGGAGCTGCCATGAAAGAGTCTCTGGTGGTACCAACCAGCACTCCTTGATTCCCCATCCCATACTTCCTCCTTAACAGCCGAAGTAAAGTGCCCTCTGCGTGATCCAGAGGAGCAAAAGTGTGGAGCAGCAGGTCCATAGGATTTTTGCTAGTTGGCTTTGGGAGATAAAGGGAGGAAAGGCATGGTATTTCCCAGGAAGATTGGCTTCTTTGTCACTGTACCTGCAGCTATTGGTTAAGTTGTGGTTAGCAAACTTGGCCTAATAATAATCTCTATGCTCAGTTATATTCATTCAGAAGTGAGTCTTTGTCAGTGCCTGTCTCAGGAAGCTGCACTGTAATTCCATGAGGCAGCGTTCACAATGCTGCCACACCTTGTGAAGAAGACAGCTGAATCACACAGTTCAGCTAAGCCCTGCATTTTAGTCTTCTAAACCCTCCAGTTCATCTTCTTTCATGAAAACACTCGCACAAATATAGAAATGTACACATTTTTCTTGTGATGCAAACTCCTAATGAGACAGCTCCAAGGGGCATGATTAGCATGAAATAATAATGTCCCTAGGGGATAGGGAAGCTCAGATACAGCTTCTGCCTTGCAGAACTCCAACATTTTAATTGCCTTGTGAAGGCTAGAGTGCTACAACACATAGCCTTTGAATTAACCCAGCTGGTGGACTGAGGTAGCAGATATGCTAAAATCTATTTGTTCTTTCTTATCTGTAGGTGCTACTTTTTCATTTGTGTTGTATCTTTAAGCATACTATGTCTAGGAATCCCCACTCTGTGTGTGGAAGGTTATGTAGTACTGATATTTAGGCAGAAACTTATCCTGCATTCACTGATCACTTTAATGTTGCTCTTAAAGATTGGCTTTCTGAGAAGACAGAGAGGAATTTAAGGTATTTTTTCTTTTTTCTGTGACAAAGAAAAACATAAAAATGTTGGATGTCAGAAATTAGATGCAGAGTAGAAAGGGTTAATTCCAGCTGCCTATACCTTGTACCATGTGGTTTATATTATCTTTGTAGAGTCAGATTTCTAACAACTGAACTGTCATCTATGAATTGTTTGATGTGCTTTGCTCCCCATTTTTATTACACTCACAGTCTAAAATTTGGTGTGACTTGCTTTGTATATTTCCCTTTTTGTAATGCAAGTTTTCTGCTCTTAGGTCTTTACAAGGTTGTGGCAGATAAAACTCCATATGTCAGCGTTGAAGAAATTACTAGAAAAGTCTCTATTGGGCCAACAAGATTTGGCCATCCATCTTTCTACAGCCCTGAGGACATAAAACTGGCAAACTTCACTATCAAACACGGTGAGCAGATCACCTTCACCTCTGTGGAAGAGGTCAGTGGAACAATGGCTGTGAACTGTGTCATGGTCAGAAATAACCAGACTCATTCCTTTACTTTGCCCCTTTCGCAAGAAGGAAAATTCTACGAGTGCGAAGATGACCAGATATACACCCTAAAAGAAATTGCAGAATGGAAAATCCCCAAGTGCAGAAACCGGACTGTCAAACTTTTCAATACTTTACATATGTGGGATTCCTCTAATCCACTTCCTGAGAATTTTGATGGATGCTTGATTCTCATGCCTGTCTATGAAGTGCAGGCAGTAATGAAATGTAAGTAGGAATCAAAGTCAATGTTCTGTTAAACTCGGTGTAGCACAGTACCCTTAAATACACAACATTTGCTTAAAATAGCCAGGAAAGATTCAATTTATCAAAAGTTCCTGATCCATATTTGCCACTGATGATAGTTTCAAGATGAAGAAAGATAAGAATAATATTGCCTTTATTATTCCTTTATCATCCATTAATTCAGATTGTTACCTTGAATTTCTTTCTGTTACCATTTTACTGATAACTACAATTAAATCCTCACTGCAAATAAAATATATCACACTGTGAAAAGGTGGAGCTTGGGAATTCTATTCAGTTCTCTGATTCTCTTTCTTAGCACCTCAGACTTTGACCATGGAGAAGCCAAATAATCATTTATTATGGCTATGGCTAAGGAGGTAGAAAAAGAATATAAACATACATGTTGCAATACACTTAATTACCATTTATTTTCCAGAATCAGGATGCCACAGAAAGAAAAATCGTATTATTTTACTTTATTGTGGAAACAAATATCAATAGAATATAAACAGAAAAAACTCATGGACAATTTCTGAAATCTGTAGGTTTGAGGAAACAGAAAGATTACAAAACCAACATCTTTAAAAGCTGTAATTTGTGTTATGAGTTTTTATTTAAAAAACCCCCAAAATATCCATGTCACATTAACACTGTTCTAGTTGTTCCACCAAAGCACTGAAACAGCTGGGTTCTAATTGCAGGGTAGTAGCTTAGCTTCTGGAAAGGTTTTGCTACCTATTGTATTTACTAGAAGCAAACCAGTGAGCTCCATAGAAATTAAATCCTAACAGAAATATGTCATTCATGAGGATATTAAGCAGGAAATCTTTTCATAGTCAAGATTTCTCTGTTGAATGATGTAAGCAAATGGATAAAAGAAAAAAATAGAAAAGTGAGCAGACTGTTAACACAATATACTATAGTTGTTATATGCTTATTGTACAAGATGTGCTGCTATGTGCTTTAATGTGTGAGTTTGGAAAATATATCTTCACAAGATAAAGTACTCCATTTGCTGTGACTCCAGGTAGATTCAGGAATTTAGCTCATCTCCTGAAGCTGGATTCACTTAGTTATGTTTCTATACCCACTTAGATATTTGTGCAGAATCAATAGGAATTTAATATCCCTAAAAACATTCCAAAGATGCAGAGGTGTTTGGTATTCACTTGTCTTCCAATAACTTATTCCCATGAGAGTTGTATTTGTTGTTTTTATTTTATATTTTGTAGTGTTCTCAACCTTTAAGAAGCATGAAATGTGTCCTAAATAACTGTTTAATACAAACTTGGAAAGTAGGCTTCATGGTACATGATTAACTACTTTCTTGTGGACCATGAAAAATGGATTTTCACCATTTTTAGAAGAACTCTAAATAGACACAAGATAAAATATGAGAAATACTATCCACTATTCAATAAAAAAGATTCCTGATAAGAGGGATAACTGATTACATTTTCACAGGCTGTCAGCAGGAATCCTCTATACTTCTCATTCTTAATGAACAAGTTATATGAGTGGAACTCCCCCAGATGCTCCCAGAAAGCTTTCATTTTCACTAGCCATTTCTCCTTTGTTATCTTTTCCTTGTAGTGCTTAGGATGTTTGTCACCTGAAGGTGTCAATGTGACAAAAGCAGAGTTGGAACAAACAGATCCTGAATCACTGGCACAGAACTCTGTCATATAAAATACACTTGATACCGACTTTACAGTATAAAATACTGGTATGTCCTGCTATGAGGAAATGTGAACCCAGGGTATACTATCCCTGTGTGTGGGTCTATGCAGAATAAGTATTATTGAGGGAAGTAATTAAATATTATTTGCTTGTTAAATTTTACTGCCCTGGTCAGGGATCTGTGGTGTCACCTATTTGGAAGCAAATTCTTAAACAAGCCTTAATTTCACAGTCAACTTTGTGCTTGGAAGTTTTGCATGCGAAATTTTGCAAGTTCAGTCATGATAAAAGTGCTGTTGTTCCCTAACCAATAGTTAAATTCAATGGCTCAGTTCTGGTAGTGAATAAAACCAGGTGATGCAGAAAAGGATTTCCATAGAGGAGCATTATAGTAAAATGTCCTAATTTGTAAACAATAACCTTAGACTTTGTTACAGAAGGGTTTTACTCTTTTTTTTTTTTTTTAAGTGATATTTTTTTCTATTAGTTACGGATGTTTTTATTATTCTTATAAATATCAAAACACCTTATTTCTCCCAGACTGGCCATAGCAACAACATGTATTAAAGGATTCAAATGTCTTTATTTATTAAAAATGTTTTCCCACTCATTTCTTTATAGAAAACATAAGTTACTATGAAATGAAAGAATAGAAATAGTACCCAAGAAAGATGTCTTTAATAAGATAAACAACTTATTAAATTTGGAGGTGCTGTGGGGGAAATAGTGAACTAGATTTTTTTTTTTTTTAATTTTCCTTTTTCTTAACCTTTTAATTTGCTCACATACCTTATTCTCTCTCTTCCTTTGTGCGGTCTTATGCATATCTGATAACCACATATCTCAAATTACAACAGGTAGACTTGCTGACCTTATTCATGATGCATGTTTACACATGGAGGGGCACACCTCAGGGAACATACTTTTAGTGTCTGGCCAACAGGATGTGTATTTTATTCCAATGTCAGTTTGAAAACAAAACCCAACGTTTTTCTTTTTCTTTTCCTTTGCAGTTCGAAAGGACATAGTTCATATCCTCTCAGATCTAGATGTTGAGGTCAAGGATATAACAGACTGTTATGATATTAGCTCTTTCCTTCAGCCACTGTCTTTGGAAGATGTATTTGAGAGAACAAGCATGGAATTTCCCATGGTTGCTGAAATAATGGAAGGGCCTTCAGAAAGCCAAAACCCTTATAACTTACTGTCTACAGGCAAAGAGATTATCATCTACAAAAAGTACCAGGCAGCAAGAGTCCTAGCTTCTGAGATCAGAAGTGATTCTCCCAAAAGACATTTTTTAATCCCTATGAGCTACAAAGGAAAGTTCAAGAGAAGACCTCGTGAGCTTCCAACTGCCTATGACTTAGAGATAGCAAGAAGTGAAAAGGAACAGCTTCATGTTGTAGCAACTAAAGCCTTTGCTTCCCCTCATAAAGAGTTTTTTTCTGTTTCGGTTGGAGATCAATTTCTAGTTCAGCAGTGCCAGACTAGTGAAATTCTTTATGAGGGAAGAAAGAAACTTGTAGATGTTTTAGCTTGTGAGCAAATACTTAGTGATACATATAAAAAAGTGCTCCTCCCCATGTACATGGAAGGCAGCTTTGTGGAAGTGATCCACGACAAGAAACGGTACCACCTTTCTGAGATTTGCAAAGAATTCCGTTTGCCTTTTAATGTCAAAGTGTCCGTGAGGGACCTTTCCATTGAGGAAGATGTCTTGGCTGCAGTGCCTGGTCTGCAGTTTGAAGAGGAAATCACAGACTCTTACTTGCTGGTCAGTAGTGCCACCAATCCAGTGGAGAGCTGGGAGATTCCTGTATATCGCTTAAACGTGTTGGTGCATTTGCTCAGCAAAGATGTCCAGGGAGTTGTACCACCTGTGACTAAAACAACAGTGGAAGAGATCAGCGAAGAGCAATACTATATGGTGAGAAGATATGAAAACCAAACCCTTCATCCGCCACCTAGGCCTCCCAAAAAGCCAACAACACATGCACCCAAACCTGCTTTTGCAGTACCTAAGCAAGGTGTGTCTGATGTACTACAGGCTCCACAGGTAAGGTATCGTAGCTTGTCTTTGAATGTCCTATAATCACAGGTCATGTTCTGTGGGTTTGAAGTCTTCATTTCTCTGTTGCATCCTTACAGCATGCACACAGATGTCTCTCAGCTCCCCGTAATAGGCAAATTAGCCATTATAGACAAGAATGGCTAAAATCTCCAGTGTGTGTTAATTGATCCATGAAAAACAACAGAACCATGCCGACTCACAGCAGAAATCTTGGCTGTATAATTTTGCATGAATAATCCTTTACTGCACCATTGTAGAACTGAAGGGAGAGACTTGAAGTGCCTGTATTTAAATCTTTATTAAGGGGAAGCATATGTTTTCATGATGTAAAGATAATATTGCTCGGCTGGAAATAGCAGAGTTAAGTTCACATAAGGATAGGTCGCATAGAAATTTTTTAGTTCATTGTTTGCACTTACCCAAGTGGCAAATAGGTTTGGGGAGAAAAAAAAAAAAAGGCAGCCATTTTAGAATAACACTTGATGTTAAGAAAGAAGTGTCCCTTCTAGGGCAATTTTCTTCATGTTTAACCTAAGGCAAAGCATTGTGGTTTGGGTTTGTCACTTAATCAGGGTTGACAACAAATCAGTCTTTCAGTTATCGTTCAGCAGTGCACCCACAGCATCAGGGCCTTCTCTATTTCCCAGGCTTCCCCCAGAAAGTTGGCTGGGGTTGGACAAGAGGTTGGGAGGGCACACAGATGGGACAGCTCACCCCAACTGACTGAAGGGATATTCCATGATATATAATGCTATGCTCAGAAATAAAAAGTGAGGGGGTGATTGGTCTAGGAAGGTAGCCTAACTCAGAGACCAGCCAGACATCAGTCTGCTTGTGGGAGGTGGTGAGTGACTGCCTTTGCATCACTGTTTTTGTGTTTTGGTTTTTTTTTTCCTCTTTCCTTCATTTATTAAACTGTCTTTATCTCAAGCCACGAGTTTTCTTTCTTTTGCTCTTACTGTTCTCTCTCCTGATGAGATCATCCTCTTGATGTCAGGGTGGAGTGAGCAAGGATGCGGATGGGTGCTTAGCTGCTGGCTGAAGTTAACCACCACAATTTTCTTGCGTATATTGAAGGAATCAAAGGCCGCTTGATGGGCTTTAATGAAAGAGACTGTCTAGGAAGTATTTAACTTAGGTTGCAGTTGATCTCATGTGAAAATAAAAATTACCTCCAGGGGAAGAGGAAAATTCCCTACAGGTGAAAAGGGAAAAACTTTCAGGTCTCTGGGTTGTGTTCGTGATACGCTTTAAATGCAATGTAGCTCATGTAATTATATTTTGAGGGGTTCGTAGAAATTGTTTGGGGTTTTTTGTTGATATCAAACTGAAGTCCAGTTGCAGCCCCTCTGAAAGGGCAGCACCTGTGAGTAGCTCTCTTTGCCTTCTGGAGGTTTTCCTCTCCTCATGTCAATTCCAAGACTACATGCAAGTCCAAAGCTCCACACAAATCCTGGAAGATAGTTACAACACACCACAGGAGAAGTGAAGGGATAAGGGGGTCCCTCAGATAAGGGTAATACAACAAAAAGATGTATCATTTTCTCCCGTCTTTACTACAAAAACTTCTTTTCTATTAATTTGTTCAATAAACATTGTAGCAGCTTAAATAAGCCATCCTTTTAGGCAAGGCAGGATACATGAGAAACTGGTCCCCAAGCTAATAGGGAGGCAATCAGCCTGCTATTGTTCTGGGGTACAGAACTGGGGAAAAATTCCCTGAAATTGTGTTTCTGGTAGACTTGTACTCTTGTCAGGAGAACTTAGACCTCCTGCAGTAGTGATGGCTGTGTGTGAAGAAAAGCAGATGGATGCTTCTTCCAGATCAGGTTCATGCAGACGATGATATTTTCCTGAAGTGAGGAGAGAGCAAAAAAGAGCAGGAGAGAGATGAGCTGAGGTTCCTTTGCACATTCATGAGTGAGAGCAGCCTTAGACTGCAGCTGTCCAGACAAAGGAGATAATTTAAACACTGTTTCAGAGGACCTTGTTTGTCCCATATTTGTTATAAATAAATAATAAACTGCAGTCAGAATGCTTAGATTATGCAGATTTGCAAATCTCCTCCCTGGGAGAGCGAAACAAGTAGAGATCCCTTATTCATTAGATTAAGCATCCTGAGCTGTAACATATTGGGTTTAAAGTCACACAGAATGCGTTATCTTTTCTATCCCAAGCACCATGAGTCCTCTGAGAGGACATGGATGGTAGCAGCTAGGCTCTGCCTTGGCCCCTCTGCAGCGTTAGGGGAGACTGCACTTTCTTTTACATGCATCAGGAATGTCTGGAGTTGGAAATTGTGCCAAACTGATAAACAGCCCTCTTTGCATATTTGTGACTATGCATAGGCTTATTTACATAAATAACAGATGAGCATCCTAATGAGCTGAACTTAAGCCTGACAAGGTGGCAGCCTGGAATAAGCTTTAGTGCTGCATGAGTTGCTGTGCTCCTCCTGTAGGCAGCTCCCTGCCTGGTGCTTTGGGAGCTCTGGCTGCTTGCTGGAGGGTGGTAAATGGCTTCCTTGCCCATCAGTTGGGAAGCTCTGCTTGGCTTGGAGCTCCAGGATTAAATGCTGCTGCTGCATGAGTCCACAGAGGACTAAGATCTGTCTGTTTTATGCCAATACCTGAGGATAATCTGCAAGAGTGGGTCACCTTTAGCTACAGCTTGTGCTCTGATTGCCTCTTAGCTCACAGCAAGGCTATGAGGGCAGAGAGGCTCCAGCTGTTCTCTGACCTTGGTAGGGGAACCCTAGGGCCAGGAGCAGGACTGTATGCTTCACTGTGTACCTTTGGTCATGTTCATCACTGAGTTGTATGAGATAGCAGCCAGCATGGACTGGAACCTCAGATGAGCGTAAGAACTGCCCCCACTTGTGTGCAAGGTGCAGTGCTGCAGAGAAATGGATGTTTGCACAGTTCAGCAAAGTCCAGAGACAACACATGAATTCTCAAACATAATATAGCTGCATTAACCAAGCACTCTGCCGAGTCTCTTCATAGGGCTAATTAAGTTGGCTCAAGTCCTGCTGATACAGCTTTCCCTTCCAGAGGCTGGGGATCTCTCCTCTCCCCTCCACAGCACAGCATAGACTTTCCCTTTCTCTCTCACATAAACATGGTTTGAGTAAGAAACATACAGATCACGTATGTTTGCAGTTTTGGATTACTTGCTAATTGAATAAACAAACCACAAACAAATATGTGTAAACTAAACAAATGAAACAAAATAGCTTGTACTGAATGATGAAATTAATCTGGTATCTCACATAGCAGATACCTATTTAATATTAATAGAAGATAGCAGATAACCATCTGATAAGCAATATCACCTCTACCTGCAGGCACCTCCAACTGAGGACAGGAATGACAAAACAACTTGTACCCTTTGTCTTGTTGTAAAATGCAGTCATTCAGCAGAAATACACATTTTCCTTGCTGGAATAAAGTTCACAGGGGGATCTAACTGACATGTTGAATTAAATGGTATAAGTCATTCAGTTTCTGATTTGTGAGCTTATCTAGAAAGTGAGAATGATCAAATAAAACCCTAGAAGTTAATGCCACTGATTTGAGAATGGAGCATCTCACTTTCTTCCAAGTTGGTCCTGGAGAGAAGTTCCTTGGAGAGGAAGCAGTCAGGACCTCACTTTCTTGAAATGAAAATCCATTTAAAGGGAACAAGACAGATGTGATTATTCTATCTCTACAGTTATAAACACTTTTTGCTTTTCACTTAGTAATTTCATTGAAAATTGTTTTTTTGAATTTCCTTTTTACCTGCTGCCTGTTTTCTCACACTCAAGCAGCAAAAGCTTTCTAGCTTTCTCTTTGGCTATTAGTTGAAGCTATAAATATCCTACAGGTTTAAAAAGGTGCTAATATATGTCCCTCAACAGTTTTGTATTAAATTGAAACAAAGAAGGGCCCACACCAAATATTGCTAAATGCAATCCTAATCAGTGCCTGGAAAGCCACAGTTTAGTCCTAATACCCTGTTACTTCTAATACAGTTACTCCCAATACCCTGAGTGCACTAAGTGCACTACTTAAGGGACAAAAAAGGCAGTATTTCACTCCTGATGAAGAGAGGTTAGCTCCATCCAGTGTTATTTTCAATGGTCTGTTTAGTGATGTATCTAACCTGAGCAACAAAAGAATCAGTAAAATACTCAGCAGCTGGATTGTTGCTAAATAACTTTATGAATGTGGTACTGGAAAAGTCAGTTTCAGGCAGTAATCTGTTCATCTCTGGCAAGAAAGTTGAGAGAATTCTAGCCAGGGAAACTGGAATTTAATAAAATAGGACTATCAGGGCATGATAGTTAATCGTCATTTTGTGCTAGGGTCCATTATCCTTCCAGAAGTCATTATGATATGTTATGATATCAGGACTTTCTTGCTTTTTATTTCAAAATTAAAATGAAAGAAAAATTATCACTTCCATCTGTCCTTGCAGTTCTACAAACTGAACTATCAAAATCTGCCATTAACATATTTATCGCATCTGTCTTCACAGCAAAATGAAGACATATCTGGAATTAAGTTGATAAGACATAAGCTGCATTTCTCAGCAAATGAGTTTTCTTGCAGTGTCTCCTTTCCTTCCTCATAACGATTTTTTTTCTGCTTCCAGAGCATTTTTGACATTTTTGGGGCCTTTATAGAGTGGATTTAACACAAATATTTCTGCTGTATAACAAGAAACTAACCTTCCTAAACAAATGCATGTTAGAAAACACACACAGGGAAGGAATAGGTAAGAACAGACATTAGGAATTATCAATCTTTTGGCTCTGGAAATGAAGAAAAATGTGGTTCATTAGCAGATGCAGAAATATGCATATGCACATGTGCATATGCAATAAGAAGGAGGTTTTCTCTCTGACAAGTGCAGCATTGTGGCGGCTGAGGAGGCAGCTGTGCTTCCTTGTCCTCTCTTTTTCTCTGCCCCACTTAAGAGGAGGTTTCCCTCTCCCTGGAGTCTCACCTTCCACCATCTTTCTCCCTCTCCTTCCCCACATTCTATGTATTGTTTCGCCTTGTCCCTTTCTAGTACTTAATAAATAGCATGTGAAGTTTGGAAGCACAACCCTACAGACCGAGGGCCACGGTGTCATTGTGGCCAAGTTCCTAAAGCCCCTCAAAATGCCTGATTTCCCCCAGACCCATGTGCCTTGGGCCCCCCGGTACTACATTTTTCATGTGCCTTTCACTCTCCCTAACTTATATGACATTGGTTCTCCAGTCAGCTCTACTGCTGTCAACAGGCTTGCATTTTCCTCTTCCTTGTTTCGTCTCAACACATCTCCACTACTTTCTCTTCTCTTCTGTCATGCAGTGAGCTGAAGCCAAGGTCACAGGCATAATGGAAAAGGAGTTGGCAGGGGCATCTCAAGTTACACACGGGCTTCTGTTGCCTTCCCCAGCAGCACGTGTTCCAAACCTCAGGAGAGCATCAGTCTCCAGCTAGGTTCTTAGGAGAGAAACTGGAGCAGGATGTAGGTGCTGATAAGTGTCAAGCAATTTAATTTTCCTCTTGGCTGGACAGTCCATGCTGAAGGAATTTGCATTGGTGCTCTGTTGCAGAGATCCCTATAGCTATGTTCAGCCCTGGAGGCCCATGACAATTTTCTGAAAAACCTGTGTGCATCCTGATACCATGCTGGCCTGAAACCTACCTGTGTGCCATCCCACTTCATGTCCTGGGTTTTTCTGCAGAAGAAACCAAGCAATGCTGTCTGTAGAAGCACTCTAATCTGGATGGTGGGGACCAGGACTGCTGGGTACCCTATGGGCTCTGTATGAACCAACAGAAAGGAATTAGAAGAGCAGTAAACTCTAAAACCCTAGCTAATAAATCACTGGAGTTTTCCTGATATTCTCAGTATGGAGACCTGGCATTAAGACCTCTTTCTCTTTTAAACAATACTAAAATCTTAACATTTCCACAGGGAATCATCACGTCTGTGGGCACTTACTGTGGCATGATGTGTCTCAAAAACAAAATACAGTAGGAAAAATAGCAATGTGCCTGCCAGTAGGACAGGCAGTACATAATTGCTTGGATAAACAGCAAGGCAATCTGAGGTGTAAGTCTCATTGCAGAAAGGCATTACTGCTACAGGAAATGCTGATATAGTACATGAAATTAAGGAAGGTACAGATGAACATTTGGATATGCTGATTGATGACAGTGCCAACTAGTTAAAAGCAAATTGCTTAATTTAGAGCTAAAAATGAATTACTTTGAGAACAAAGAGAAAAGAAATATAAAAATAAAGAGGATGCCCAGAAGAAATAAAAAATTGAACCACATGAAAATATGGAACCCTTGATAAGAAGGAAAATCCTGCACAGAGTGTGTGAGCCAAAAGCCATTGATGTCAGTAAGATGAGAATTGGCTGGCACAATTTTTTTTCTGTCTTGCAGGAAGTACATAACATAATAAAGCACATAGCATAACAAAATCATACAATTATGTATAATTCTGAAGCAGGAAAAAAAAGTAAAAAAAAATAAAACCAAAATTCAAGGAAGCACTGCAGCAGAATAGCTCTTCAAAACAGAAATTAGAGAGGGGAGGAACAAAAATTTTTTTTCAACTGGAGTTCCAAGAAACCTGACTTCCCACAAGACTGTTCTGCAGGCTGCATCCTACTGTTTGCCCTTCTCACAGCAAGAAGATTGGAAAACCAAGTTCAAGGGTAGCTAACACTACTTCTTATGGCCTGTATTTTGGTCTGTTTGGAAATCACCAAGGAGCTTGCCAATTTATAATGGCCAGAGATAAACTACACCCCAGTGAATTTCCAGCAGGAAGCACAGTCCCCGTACTCCTCAAATGCCTGCGTGCAGCAGTGGCAGTGACCTGCCAGGCAGCTCCCAAGGATCCCACAGAGCCAGCTGCTGGAGCTCTGGACAGCTGCCAGGCTCTCTGACTCCATCTCTGCTTAAATACCTTCAGGGACTTTTCTGGGTTTAGAAGGCCAACTGGCATGAGGTCACTGGCCTCTCTGCTAGTAACCCTTCGATCTCCTTATTTTTGGAAGTGGCCCTTGGTAGTGCTTTAACCCCCAGAATGTGCCTGGGAATTGTTTGGGAAAGTGCTAGTTGGCACAGGTTGAAATGAAATCCAGGGATGTTTACAGACACTGTATAATCAACTACTGTTGATATAGCCACTGCTAAAAAAAGATGGGAAAAAAAAAGAAAAGAAGGATGCTCACCAAAGTCACTAAACATATACAACATATGTTGTATATGCTCAGTGTAAAAGACAACACTGACATTGCCCATTTACATTATGCCTTCTTTCATGAAATTCAAGCTTTTGCAGTAATATCAGCTGGGCATTCTGGAAGCGAAAACACCCCGAAAGGTTGGGATTATGCTTTTGAAAAATATGCTCCATGAAAGGAAACTACAAACTTGCTGTCAGCGTGACAGCAGGGTCAAATCCCAAAAGACCCGTGGGCATGGCTCAAATTTTCCAGAGAGTCCTTGCACTGAGGAATTGAGTGATTATCAAGAAACAGAGAATGCTGTGGAAACACTCATCAAATCCACTAAAATTTGTCATGACAGTCTAAGTCATGGGCTTTCCCTCTTTACTTTTTGAATGTATTAGCCCATAGACATGGCAAAAAGGTATGGTTATGGAGCTTTTAAGGATTGGAAAATAATGTATTTAATGTCTCTACCAAGAAAATTAATTTTTCTTCTTTATGCATAGATATGTACAATTTACACCAAACCTTTTCAAGGTATTTAACGACATTATGTTCTTGTTTTGCCTCAGGACACAAAACAGTTTCACTGGCAAATATGCTGTGATGGCAATGTTGTGGTGTTGTTGTGGTTCAGGTTTTTCTCCCACTTCTCTTTTTCCTTTTGTTAATACAAAATGACAAGGGGATCGAGGATGCACAGGGTATTCAATTCTATGGGGATTCCTGTAGTGCCACTGAAAATCAGAGCAATGATCCCAGGCTTGGAGTGCCTGTAGGCAGTGGCTTTTATTAGTGGTCCATCTGTTCACAAAGCATTACTTTTAAGCTTTAAATTTAAGAGTATTTGAAAAAGTAAATAATATTTTATGTGTGAAATGAAGAAACTGTATCTGGAAGCTACTTTTGCAGATCCATCTGTTTTGCGTAAGTGGTAAATGCGTGCTGTGCGGTATTAACAAGGGAAAGAATGGTTGAGTTTGCTTGTGAATTATTCTCATTTGAAAGGAAGTGTGTCAAGCAATTGAGCAGTATCTCTACAAGAAAACTCTGGCCATGAGAGGAGTAGGGTTCATAGGAGCTCAGTAGGTCTGGTTTACACTGCCACTTCTGTCACATGCTGCTTCACCAGGCAAATCACATAAATATCATTGCCTCCAGATACATGAAGAAACTGCCAAGTCTGAAGAGGGAGTGTGGATTTACAGCTCATTAGTTACTTTATATAGTTCCTTAAATCTCAGGTAAATGCAAGATACATTGCCTCACTTTCAGTAAGGGTCAGAGCTACTTCACATTTACTCTGGAGCACTAACCACACAGACAGTTGCCATGGAGTAGTAAATGAGCTGTAAATCCACGGTCATTTACTAGGTGGCAACTTGTTCATGTAGCTGTCTCCTCTGTCTATGAAATGGGACACGATGTTTCATTTTCCTATCTTGGATATTTGTATAGACAAGCATAATTTTCCTATCTGTATAGCATTTTGTGCATTGGCTACTGCAATAGGAACAACAGTAACAACATAAAAAATTATCAACAATGAAACTACTGGACACTAGTACATTTTACCCTTGTTTAAATTTTTTTATCTGGAAGTTAATCTATAGAAGAGGTGAAAAAGGCAAGTGACAGATGTCTAGGACAGATGGATTCTGAAGTATGGGCATTTGAAAGAGGAAGAAACAAGAAAGAAGAACTTATTTAAGAAATTATGTCATTGCACGGTGCTAATCCTGAGGCTCACTAACAGTTTTGTGAGCTCAGTCTTTTGTTAACTGCTTCACAGTTTATTCTAATAGTAGACACTGGTCTTTGTGCTTGCCTTCTGCATTTGCTGTGGTATATCCGGTGTATTAATCCTTGTCTTCACCTGCTGGCTTACAGAAGGTAGCAGTTAGTTTCAAGACATGAAGACTTATGGATGGAGACTCAGATGTTTCTTGTAATGCCTCTATAAATTTTCACAGTTTGTGGAACTTTGACAGATGATAACATTAAACTAAGAAATGCATGCTAAAGGTTAGGTTGTGCAAGCATGAGAGGTGTTAGCAAAGGAAGAAAATGAGAAAGAGACCGCTACAATATGGGTTATATAAATATATATTTTTTATATTGATAGATTGTACTTGGATAAAAAGTAGTGGGACATAACTGATCATATATAAATGAATGCTGGACTAAAAGGTAATTTTTGGAAGTCAACTCTTGCACACAGATTTTACAGACACATCATTTATACTACTTGCAATGGTGGAGCAGCACCACCATTCGGATGGAAAAGTGGATTAAGGAAGGTGAAATTGAGAACTAGTGAAACAGTAAAAGGGAATATCCAGTTACATTCTATCAAACCGTGAAATGGGATGGGAAAAGAAAATTTATGTAGGATGAAGGGAATTGCATTTTTCCTACAAAATGGCTTTTTTCAGGGGGAGGATTTTTCTTTCTGAGCGTGGTCATTTCCTCTTTTGAATATCCTAATTCATAGCTATCCTACCTTCATTGTCTTCTACATAAAAATGAAAAGTAGCGTACTTTAAAAAAAAAATGCTCTGCTTGAACCAACCACATGCATACATACATGGTGCTTAACATGAAATATCTGCTCTTCATCTGTTACTTTGTTGACCAGACGGACCAGAGAGGTCTTGGTTTGCCTCCTATTTATACTCTGCAGAGTCAACATTTGATGGTGCAAATACCCAGGCTACTAACCCCCTACACTACTGATACTCCCTTTCTGTTCTCATGGCTGGAGCTGTAGGAGTATAGGTGAAAAAGCATGGGAGCTAGAAGGGAAACAGAACCTAAATCCTTAAACAGCAGGCTTAGATTTTGCATAAGGCTTTTCATTAGTTTGCATCTTCAGAAAATAGAGAGATAAAATCATCTCATGAAATATTGAAACCACTGCTGCCCATACGAATAGCTGAATGTGAGGCATCTCCCTCTATCCTCCGAAATGGAAAATAAACCTTCTTGTGAATGTTATGAGTTATTGAATAATAATATGGCAGTAGTCTAATGCTGCTATTGTTGAACCTAAATGAAAAACCTTATTAATCATGGATTTGACAGCTCATTCAGTTATAATAATGTTTCCTGTCAGTCCAAGCTCTCATTATAATTGGATCTTACTTAGAAAGGAAGATGCTCCATTGACTGCTCAGACAGAGAAAAATATAGGTTTGAAAATGAAAATACCAGTCTGAATTCTGTTTCCAGGGAGCCTGCTTATGCATTTACAAGTTGGATAACACTTTAATCCTTGCTGTGTGTCACATTTGGATGTTGCTATAATAAGATTCTCTCACTGACTAGACACCAGCTCTACAGTCATGACAGTCAAAGTGAAAGCAGGAAGAGTAAATGAAACTTCTACTTGGGGATGCTGGTATATCATCACTACGACCTAGTTGCAAAGAATTAACTGAAATAGATGGCTTTTCTGCATAAAGAAGTCTGTTAGGCTGTGAATTTACAGCTAATTTGGTTTTCTGCATGGCCTCTTTTGTGGTTACTCAGTATGGAGAAAGTATTAGGTATTTCATGTGGCATTGAGAGGAGATAAGTTGCTTTGAACCAAGGAAATTTAGTGTGCTGTAGGAGGGTTTACAGAGAGAGTTAGTGGCAAGGAACTGTAAATTCATGTCCTAACTTACTGCTCAATATCTTTATAAACAAGCCAAGAGACAGAACAAGCACAGGCAGCTGAGGTGGTTATCAAAGCAGATGAATATTCAGGCTGAGACTGAAAACATTTTGAAAATCATTTCAGATAAATGTCATTTACAAGGCACTTTGTGGGCAAAACCCGCAAACTGCATATTGGAGGCCCCAATTCTGTGGGTGTAACAGAGGGAGATGGTGCAGTGCGTGCAGGTCACAATTCATTAAGGACACAGAAGCCACAGAGTAGGTAAAACTTGGACTTAATTTAAAAGATCTTACAGAAAACACTTTTTCTAGGGCAGCAGAAACAGTAATTCCCAGAAAATGTTCTTGTTCACTGGTAAATCAGTGTGGTTACAGTAAAGGGGAACTTAAAGTAGCTTCTAAAAGTAGTATAATGCCAACCAGCATAGAGACACTGGATTGTTTTCACTGCCGTGCAGGTCAAGTAGCAAATAATCTGGTGGTATCAGTAATCTTTGCATGAGTTTAAGGGCTTACTGGTTGTGTGTTGAACCTACAGCAGATATACACACCGAGAGGAGGGTAAGCAATCTTTTTCTCCTTCTATGGCTCAACTGGATGAGGCACAGATGGGAGAATAGGCTGTAATCAACACTAGAATTTAGTAGCTGCATTGAGACAAGATGCTTTCTTCTATTATTTGTCTTGAATCACTGCTGCTTAGCACTATCTTTTATTTTCCTTTGTGCCAAGCGGAGACAACTTAGTTTTCACTAAAATTGCAGTGCCTGAGAGAAATAAGGGCAAGGCTAAGAATGAAAGTGTTACAAATGTGAACAGGAATAAAAATCCATGGGAAAGTGGAAAGTGCTTGTTTTGGGGTTGTTGCTGTACATTCATTTTTAATGCACAGTGTCTGACTGATTTCTCATCTCTGAATGAATAAATGTCAAGATGTGTTTCAGGGGAAGAGATGATATCAGAGGGGATTTCTTGTGTTGTTACAGTGCAAAGATCATCCAGTCATAGACCAGAAGCTGTCATATGCCTCTACAGCCACGCATGTAGTGTAAATTTGTGGAGGTTATGCAGTGGTTTGTAAAGTGCCTATTAGCATAAAATGCCCATACAGTTTGTTATGGAACTATGTAATTTGAATGGTGGAGTAATAATTCAAGCAGTACTATTCACAGTATGTATCTTGATCAGCAGCTATTGAATGCATAAAATAAATATTTATATTCTTGGGATAGTTCTGAAAAGGTCAAGTAGGAGACATTTTAATCCATGCTTTCAATTTATGGCTATATGTTTAGAGTAATAAATCATAGCAGCTTTCAAAAATAACAAAGGCAGCAGTAACATACGACTCTCAAATGTCTATGGACTGTAGATTAAACTAATTTGTTTTTCCTGAGCACCTAAGCAAAATTTCTTTATTTGTTGGTTGTGATCTCTTCTGTAATTACAAAAGAAGATTTGATACCTAATGGCATAAAACATTATGCTAACAATTTCAAATAAATGGGAGCTTCCAGCTTATTTCAAAAGACACATTGCCAAGTGCTGCCATTGTATTTTTCATAACTTTTTCAAATGTAAATACATTTTCCAATGTACAAATGTAATTTGTATTTGCAATTTTCAAATGTAAATGCAACTTCCTCACCCTGTCTTTAGGTACAGCTCAACTGTAATAACACGACAGTCTGAGACACTAATTTGTTGATTTAAAAAATCCTTAACAGATGTTTTACATGCTTACATATTACATGCATCCCTAACCAAAACATCATGCTTTGGTTTCTCTGCACATGTAGTGTCATTCAGGTGTAACCACAAAGAAACCTCCTCCCTGATACGAAGATTCCTGACACAGCATTTGGTTTTTCTAGCTTTGGTTTTTCTAATGACTTTGGTCATTAGGCAACGCTAAATAGTTTCCTTACTGAAACCCATACTATGAGCAAACTTTTGACTGCTCAGCTGTGTCTACATTTTAATGTGTTCTGTCTTAGGCTGTCTGTGCTGGGATAGATGGACTTCACGGGGCCTGTGCAGGCATGGTTTAAAGAAATACAGCTCCATTTGCTTTAACGGCATAGAAACATCTTCCAAGAAGTGTGAACTTGGAATATTTGTTTTGGGAGAGAAAAAGGGCATGCGTGTTTCTTCAGAGCTGGGCCAGCACGCTGCAATGACTGATGGCCTGGTACAGCCTCGCTACAGAGAAAGGCGCTTTTGCTTGGGTAGCCACATGTTAGAGATGTGAGTTACATCTCTAAGCTTCCACTATGGTCTGTACTCTCAGTGGCTCATTTGATGGAATTACTTAGTGGGGCTGGGAAAATTTTGTGTTTCTCAGATTTGTTTTTCTTAATAAAACTAAATATTTTGTTTTATTGTGCCATGCTAATTCTTTCTGGACAAAGAGAGAAAGTGAGAATTCAAATGTAAGCTAGTCCTCCTGTTTCCACAGCTCTTGCAATGCCATTAATTGAAAGGGCACATTGGGTTCTGGGGTCTCTAACAGATGTTTATTTTCATCCACCACTTTGCTTTTGTAGCTTTTTTTTGTTGTTGTTTTAAACAGTAGCTAAGGGCACAGATGAGAAGATCCATACATGTTTCAAAGACATAGAAACCTGACCCCTCAGAAGTGTCAGGTGTGACTCTTTTTCTTCAAACCCTTATTTAAAATTGGTTGTATTTGCTTAGTGGTCAAGTCTTTGTTTGAAGTCTTGAAATGAATAATGGGGATTTCTGAAGACATGATCTTTACTGCTGATGAAGATGTAAAGTATCAGCTAGAATTAAAAGATCAGTAATTCCAGTAAGTTTTTAATAACTTTGTTGTGACAAAGAAAACTTCAATTACTTGAATTTACATGTGAAAAAATCAATTTGTATTGAAAGAAGAGAGTGTGGTTTGTGGTCCTGCCATAAATTTTGATTCCTACATACCGAAACACTGCACACGTGAACATGTCGGTTAAGTTTCCATTTCAGGTAAAAGAGCACATACATGTGTCGTGGTTTTCTTTTCCTCACTGGTACATAAACTAAAAATTTGATAAAATTCTGCCCCCTACACACAGGGTTATTTAATTGAATGGGTCCTTTCCATCCTCACCTCCTTCTCCCTCTCCCTCCTCACTGTATGTTGCCAATGCAACATGACAGAAGTACACTGTTTCTTATCTTTTCTTTTTTTTTTAATTTTATGAATCCATTTCATTCATGTTTGTTGCACAAGCATTGCAGTGTATTAAGCTTCTGTCCTAGATAATTTTCAATGGCAGATGAAAGAAATCATCTGCAGAATAATTTTGTACTAAAATTCTTTTTTTTATGAGTACTTAATAAATGTGTCCCCAACTACTAATCACACAGGGTCCATATTTTCATTAATAGATGCAATAAAATAAATTTATTTCTTTTTCATATCAATTTCTGATTTTTAGTTTACTAACATTTCTCTTTCATCAGGCAGATGTATGTGAATAGATTTAATTTATAGAGAATTATGCTTTATAAAATACCACACCAATATTGGGAGCCCTTGCCTAAAACATAGTAAATGTTTTTTCTATTAAATTACCTCATATAGTTGTAGGTTACAGACAGATAACCTTGGACAAGATATTTTTTCAAATCTGAGAAAACTATCTACTGATACACAACCACTGTGAGCATTTTTGTGCACCTGTGTTCATTACCTTTAAAAGCTTGTTCAGTTAAGGAAAGATACCATCTCTACTGTTTCAAAGAAACACACCAAACCCATAAAAAGTACAGCATTTCATATTAGAATTCTATTTACTATGGCCTAGTCTAATAATAAATGCCATATTAATCTTATTTATCTATACAATATTTTTTTTGCCACTTTGGCCGTGTTCTATATTTTACAATAAATGGGGTGATATAAAATTCCTGTATAATAAATCGATCATTCAACTTACAGAACATAACTGATGAGTAAAATGTTCCTAGTAAAGCACATTTGGTAGAAGTTCAGAGGACAAAGCCCTTGCTAATGCCTCTGTTCAGAGCACTGCTTAGACTCCTACTATCGCAAACTTTTTTCTCTTTAAGTAATTAAATGTAAAGTTTTAACATCACATACTTCTGTTTTATTTGCCCTTTGTGGGCCCATTTGGATATATTCTTTGAGAAGAGAGAATGCATCAGCAGTCCTTTGCAACAAATAGAATTAGAGGTGAGAAAATAGGAGCACAGTTGTTGGCTTTCTAGCATTCCCAAGGAACATTTCACAAGAGAACCCTCTTGATGCATGTGAGCAGGTAAAAGTACCATTATCTAATGCCTCCTGAGAAGAAAAAGAAAAGGGAAAAAAAAAATTGTATCACATTTGTAGCACCATCAATGTATCACAGGAAGATGAATAGCCCAGTTGTAGTCCCTCTGTCTGAAGGGATCATAACCAGTTGCAATAAAGTACAAACGCTTTGGCTCCAAGGCAGTGCTGAATGCAGCCATGTGATTGAGTCCAGTGATCTTGATGTACAGTGCCTTGGGTTCTCTTCTCCGAGAGTTCAGGGGCACGATTCCTTCTGGCTGTAATTTGCACTACTTTAATTTCTTCTGGACAAGGCTTTAATACCTATTATAGAAAAAAGTTAAATTTTTACCACTCTTCTGTGACCGATATGCATTCAGGCAAGAGATTACTTCCCATATGTGGATCCTAACAGCACGTACCACTGGCATAAGGAGCATGTTCTACTGCTTGTTACTTCTCTATAAAAAAGTTCAAGTTCTCCACCAAGAGACCTGAAAGCTCAGAGAATAAACTGGCTCTGACAATAATTAATAGTAAAGGACTTTTTTTCTATAAATGTAATTATATCTAATTTTTATGACCCTTTTTCCTGTTGGCATTTGTGACCTTTTAAGCCAAAATTTGCAGGAGTTTCGCATAAGAAACCTAGAAGCTTTGGTTATAGAATTCCCTTGTTCTATATATTTCTTCCCTGTGTTTTTTTTCTTTTTGAGAACTGAAAGGCTTATCCTATCTATTCATGCTATATATGCATTCTCCAGATCTACAAATGTCGTAAAATCAATTCACTGGAAATGCCCGGAGGATTAATAATTTAAATTAAAATAACCAGGACTGAGCTGATGTTTTATAGTCAAAAAATATCTTTTTCCCTATACTATTTCCCCTTCTGTTGCATAAATGATTCCTCTAGCATTAGTGGAGCTATGCTAATTTATATCCACAGAGGACTTGGTCTCAAAAGTGTAATTTAGATGACAACACTGAAGAGCAATGACTTGCCATTTTTATTTGTATGTAAAGTACCGGGCACTCAAGTAGTTGTGTGTCATTAAATTATTTCTAGAAAATAAATTGCCGTTTGGAAGGCTTGCTCTTGGGTGAAATTACATCTTTTTGTATGACTTTAGACAGATGCAATGAGTTAATTTGAACAGCTGCTCTTCACTTCCCTAGTTTTGTTCTCTCTCTTGTCTCCCATCTCTCCTCTGCTGAGCATGCCTTCTTCACTACATCTAACTGAAATAAATACATCCTTGGACAGTAGCTCATGTACTTCATTGCGTTGTTCCCTCTGTTCTGAAGGGCCGTGGTAAAAAATGAGGTAGTAGGGCACAAAACTGGCCAATGTCAGCTATAGCTCCTGGGAGAGCTAAAAGTTGGAAGATAGGACAACTATTTTAAGCCATCAAAGCTCCCTCAGCTGTAATTTTTTTGTTGCACAGCACAAAATTTTACCCTAGGGTTTTTGACTGAATAGTGATGGATTTGACAACGGCCTCCCCTATACACTGGACATGGAGCTGTTAATGGGGCACTTCATTTCAGAGGAACCATGCAATTAAAATAGCTGATGTGCTTCTAGTTTTCAAGCCTCATGTTAGTAATTTCATAAAGGCTGTGTTCTGTTTTCAGCAGTCAGTTTTGTCTGCATTAATTGCTGGAGTATTCGCCTTAGTAGTACCTGCGGCATGCTTCCATGTAGCTCTGGTCCAGCTCCGATACTGTCATTCTTACACATTAGCATTCCCTTGTGATTAAATTAATTTGAAGTCAGCAGGCCAGCTAGGAACATACATAAATGCTGCTACACATGAGAGAGGGCTGCCTTGTTTGCAAACAGTGAAGAAGACATGATCCTTGCTGAAAGAGCTTGCCATCTGCAGGGAAAAAAAACAAAACCAACCTGCAGAAAAAGCCTGTATCAAGGTTAAGGCTGAAGTTATAGTTGATATAACTGAAATGGAAACCTTATGTTTGAAGAAAATGAAAAGACATTATGGGCAGTGAGAGAAGGTATGAACTGAGCCTGTTGCTTTCTAGTTTTTTCCTGTGCCTGTCATTTAATCTCAGTATTCATCAGTGCTTACCTGCCTTACAGCCCAGTGGAATAGAGTGTCCTGCATTCTACTTTCTATTTTTGTGTAAGTCAGGTCCCCTTGGTGTCTCAGATAACACTGTGAGCTGGTTGGTAATTATTGTCATAGTGACCAGAATACATGGTGAACTTTCACAAAAGGCAGCTCTTTGTTTTGAGGGATCAGGTTCACATTTTCTCAGTGGTTTTAAGACAACTAACACATTTATGTAAGATACCAATTTTTATGATTAAAAAGTTAATTAGAGACTATTTATTGGCAGACTATATGTAAATCAACTCATCTTTGTACCCTTAACCATAACTTAGGGAAAGTTTTCTGACCTCAGACCTGTGCTTCATTTAGAAGGTTTCCATCATTCTGTATTCAAAATATATATTTCATAAATATATCAATATTTGTGATGTGTGCATATGTCTATTTTGTCAAGACTAAGGCAAACTAGGTTTTTTTTGCACATTTTTCATGTTAGTATTAGCTGTACAAGAGAACTGTATAAGGGTAATATGAAGAGAGATGAGAACAAAAGGCTACTGCTTGCTATGAGGATCCTGGGGAGGTATCTAATATTATTGCAGCTGTCTGTAGCTTCAGTTTCTAGGCAGCTGGAGGGCTTCTCACACCTGGGGACTTGCCTTGGCCAATCACTGGAACATAAGAGTGGGATATTTGGATGAATAGAATTCCGCTAGGAAATGGTGTGGTGGTGAAGATTCCTTGCACGGATATTTACAGCCATTGTATCACCTACAGGCCCACGCAGAGCGAGGGGTTTGGGGTCTCTGAGCCCTGCAGAAACATGCAGTGAGGTGCAATCCCAGCAGATATCCTTCTGCTCTAAATAGCTGGAGAACAGAGAGCAGATGACTTGCCTGCAGTCACTCAGCAGGTTAGTGGCTGGGTTTCTTGGCTAGCAGACCTGTTTTGTCCTGAACTAAATCTCTGGGCAGAATTTTTTATCTGCAGTTTTTGAGGAGAAAAATAAACTGAGATTCCAGATACAAAGTTTATCAAACAGTCAGCCTGCAAAATTAATTCAAAACAACCACAGTATTTCTTAAATCAGCACTGTTGTTCAAGTTGAATTAATGCTAATCTTGGAAGGATAACATTTGTTACAAGTCTGTAATGTGTCCCTATACATCTACACCAAAGTCTAGCATGAAGTTATGTGTTAGAATAGCCTTATGAAATAATATAAGGTATTAGTTTTGCATAATAATTCTGAACTATTTGGAAATCCTCACCAGACATTTCTTTCTTGAATGACATTCCCTTTTGTACTGACAACCAGAATAAATTTGCCACCTTACTCTCCTGGAAGTCCCTCATTTTCTTATCTTTATAGTGTAAAGATGAAATATAGGCAGGTAAGAAAAAAATGCTGGAGCAATTGACTACTGTATTTATCTCTCCTCTGGAGCAAAATCTTCAAGAGATTCTTTTGTTCCAATATGTGTTACTGTTTCCCTGGCCCAAAATATTAAATTCTACTATGGCCATGAGAGACCTGAAGTCAGAGGACTGCCAGAAATGAAGGATTTTGGTCAGGTATGAAATAAATACTTTGAAGGGGTAATTTTGAAAGGAAACATTTGACATAGGCAAAAGAGGCTATTTTAATGGAGGGTGAAGTCTACTCTCCTGTACTACTGCTTTCAATCTTTAAATTACTTTGCAGCCATTGATAATGAGCAGCAATGAAAAAGTATGTGTCTCCACTTCTGCCTCTATGCATTCATTAACAAAATCTGATAAATTGTTTAAGACCAATACTGGGATTTGACTGGCTTCCTGATTTTGTGCCTCTGTAATGCTACTATATTCAGTAAAGGAACACCTGCCTTCACTGGAGATCTAGCCTTTGGTTTTGCTTTGTCTTCCGCTTAGGGCTGTGACCTAATAATTACCAAGCAAAAGCAGAAGGATGCTGTTTGATTTTATTAAATGCCCATGTGATACACTTCTAGCAAATAATAAATAACTAAATAAATCTTTTGGTCTATAAGAGGAAAAGTAACACTCAACATGATGTATTTACTTGAACCTATGTTGATTTTTCTGCTTTTGTCATAAGCAAAAGTAGCCATTGGGAGCAAGAGATGTGCAAGACTGAAAGAAAACATGTATGTTAATGAAATGTACTCAGCAGAGAGCCTATTACAGTATCTGTCCTCTCTCCTGTGCCACTGCAGAGCTAAAAGTGATTGATAATAACCTTGTAGTTACAGTACAATTTGCCTACAATTTTATCATTGCAGTCATGGCATTGATCTACAGTTAAATGAGATAATTCCTGTGTGCTATCTTGCCAGTCTGTCAGGAGCAATGTACGAATTGTACCTGTAAAGTCACAAAAAGTGAATACCTGCTTGAATCCACTGCTTAATATAGAAGTTTTAGATAGCTACATTATGAAATTGCTATAAAGAATATTCTTAAGTTTGTAAGAGAAATTTGATGAGAACTATTTAAACCTAAAAATTTCTATCAGTAATACTGCTTTTATCAGAAGAGTATTTGATAGCCTCTGCTTTTCTCCTTTCACTATATGAATGCAATCCATTTTTCAGGGGAAAAAAGTATGCAACTTCATAACTGCAGTCTTACTTATACCAAGTTCTAAGACATTAGAAAATGTTTATGGAACAAGTGTTTCTGCAAAAGTGTTAGACTGTTACAAATATTGAAATAAGCTGATTTAAAATACAAAGTCCTTTATTTCTGTTTGGTTTTTTTTTAATAAATCCCAAACATATACATGCTGGATCAAAAGTCAAGCTGTTAGAAATTTTACCGGAAAAATCCAATGAAATCCTGGACTAGAAACGAGGCAGTTCAGTGAAAACTTTCTGAATCTTTCAAAGATATGTGTAAATCTTTCACCCACTTTCTTCAAAAATGTCTTCTTTCACCCAATTCCCCCCCAAACTTAAAACGAAACTTTTGGGACACAAAACCTCACAGACCACCTCCTGCAAAGGTTTGCTAAAACCAGTATATCGTTAAAACTCACTGACCTCAAGGAGCTCTACTCTGTAAGCGTAGTTTCTTACTGCTCCCTGGATCTAGCTCCCACATGCACTAAAGCCTTTTTTCGCTATGCCAATGCAAAATGGGGCCTCAAAAAGGAGACAGTTACGGTCACAGGAGGTTTGCTCCCCTGTTGCTAACATGCTGGTTATAAAGGTGGCCAAATGGGCTAGAAGGAGTCAGAAATTGCTAACCCAGTAAATTCTGCCTCAAAAGGAGGTGTTGGGGGTGCCCTCAGGTTGCCTGTGACACAGCTTTTTAATTCACAGCAGGTTTTTTTTCCACAGTCAAGATTGCAGAATTTGAGACTTTATGTCTTAGTAATGCTGAAGGGAAGGCTTTTGCTGGCAAGCAGGGTTGTGCCATCCACAAACTGTTGCTATCTCGCAGATGCTCTTTGATGATCCATGTGAAATTAATGAGAGATTTCAGTCCAACTCCAGGTAGATTAAAGAATTTTCTCCCTAGAGCCATTTTCACATGCAGTGTCACCTGCTGTTGATCTTATTAGTTACCTAAGAAATCAAAATAAGTGCTGGAGGGTGAGGCTAACCTGAGATCTGCATGATTTCTATAAGCTTTCAAATGTCACCAAGTACCTAGAAAACATAGATGGATTTGTTAGTTTTGCAGTTTTTCTACACCAAAGTAAATAGAAAAATATTAAACCACAGAATTAATGACAGCAAACTGTACATTCCTATTTTCAGTCTTCCACAAGGAAGCAAATAAATAAATAATGCCAAGTTATTTTCTCTATTTTTTTGTTTGAATTTTGGTAGCACCCACAGTTTGTTAAAGACTGTCCCCATATAGTTTCTTCTCTGAATACTTTTTGGTTTAAGACATACAAGATTTATATATCTGATGGATTATTCAGCTTCCTTCATGCCAAAAAATACGCATAGCTGTAGAAAACATTGTTTCCAAGGTCCTGACTTTGCCAACTGTTGGGCTTGTACAATACCACAGTGAGATTTTCCACTTGCCAAGTGTGATTGTTCACCACAGTAAACTTCAGTATGTGTGAATATGTTGGCCTCTAAGGCTCTGCTCCTGCAATTAAACATGTGCGTAGCTGTACTCACACAAGGATGCACACTCACTGTAGAAGACTAATTTACTCCAGCTGATTAGATATTTTTCATGCATTAATCTGTTTCTCACTGGGTCAAGAACACAACAGTAGCTGAAAACAGCCAAATGATTTTTAGAATTTGTGTTGCTTTTATTAAATTCTCAACAAGCCATTTTTCAACCAGCTTGAAAGAAGTACCAGCCACCTCTGACACCACCTGTGACTTGGCCAGCCTCATTTCAGGTTTGCCATTTTGTTTCAGCTCGGACAACTACATTTCTTCCACGTGCCTCTTTATTTGCATGATCTGCAGCAATCTTGGTATGCTCATGGTGGCTGGCTGAAGGCACAGCTGGGAGGTAACCCTGTTTTCCCAGAGCTGGAATATTTTTGCATCTGCTCAGTGCCATGCCCCTATACAGCACTGCATTTCCACAGTCTGTGTTTTTGGTGAAAATAAAAGAGTAGCTCTGGAGAGATAAATGTCTTCCCACATCAGGTTGTGATGAGTCCTTCTTCGCAGGCCTGCTGTGCCAGACAGATTCCTCAGGCAGCAATGTTTAAACTCCTGGCACTGCAGCCAAGAGCCTCTTCCTGTCATGCCTGCCACCACTTTGCAAACCAGATGAAGGAAATGAGAGGAGGTTGGAGGTCAGCAGTCATTTCATCTGGAATTTCAAAGGGAAAAAGTCCTCCTGCTGCCAACGCTGCCAGTTTGATTGGATGTGCTCACCTTTTTGCTTCTGGAGCCAAAGCATGAGAGCCAAGTTCGTAGATCTGGGAGACCAGCCTGCAACGTTGCTTGCAAACTTTGCTGCAATGTAGAGCATAAAAACTATACTGATAATCTGACATGTAACACATATCATTGAGGGGAGACCTAGTCTGCATGTTTGGACTACTTACTGTCAGTAAGTGTAAGAAAGTTGTCTTTCTTGTGCAATTAATAGGACTGCCAATATTACCTCTTAAGACTGACATAAGATTGATGTGATAATAATCTCTTTTAAAACCTTCTGTGATCTTGTTTTTCCACCTCCTGGACCCAGCTGAGCATATGAATGTTGAGCATGAAACCTGGGGAGAAGACAGCGTTATATTTTTAAAGGCTGGCTGCTGAATTGAAAAGCAAATAAATACTTAAGCTTGGCTCAAAGACAGAATGAGATGAAATTATAGGCTGCAGAAATAAAACCTTTTCTAAATTCCCAACGTAATTCAGTGGACTAAGGAAACTAAAGTAGTCCTATTGTTGAAACTCATGAGAGTTACACAGCTCTTTGGCCTTGTCAGTACCTTGAAGTGTCCACCAAGCAAGTATTTATTTCCTCTAAGAATTTTCTATCTGGTGTATATATGTGATCACTGTGGCAAAGTGCTCTGAAAATGTGTGTGGATACACTGACAGGTCAGAGTGTAACAGCTGTGTGTGTGCCTGGACACAGGATACAGCAGCATGGATACATGCCAACAACATTAGTCTGCTGCAAGGGTGCTTGAAACCCTACCAGTGGGGATGTCTTCTTGGGGTTTGTAAATGTAGTATAGGAATTATTTACTCCATTATTTTGGTTAGGAAATGCAGATATTTATCAGTTAGGAAATGCAGATATTTATCACTTAGACTGTCTTCTGCAGTACGTAGAGTCTTTCAGAAAAATATAAGTCAGTGGCTTAAAAGGCCTGGTATAGTACGTTTAAACTGCTTGCAAAGTTCAGCCACTATTTCAAGAAGATGTACACATGCTGTACATGAATGAATATGAACTGGGGATAAGCAACATCCACTCTCAAGATTGCACCATCATTAGTGTCATCTACAGAATGGTGGAACTAGCAACCAAGATTTTATCAGGGTATCTTTGGTTTTATGAAAAAATGCATTTTTAACATGGATGAAATTTCATGGTCTTCTCTTGAGTTACAACACTCAGTGAAGAGATGTGAAAACAAACCTTCAGTGAGATTAATGAAACCCAGATTCTCCCATTTTTAACCCAAGAAAGCCAATCATTATTATACCTATAATTCTATAATTAAGAAATTGTCCCATATTAAAAACAGAAAAGCAGTGAAAGGAGACCTATTTGTCAAGCATTATATCTGACTGAGAATAAAATCTGCCTTAAAGATCTACAAATTACCTGAATATTAAAATACCTTAGACGACTTTATCACAGACCTTTCTGTGTCTTACAAAAATAAACCACAGGTGTTCGCTCATCTTTTTAATAGCATCCAAAATAAATGGAATACATTGAAAATGAGTAACTCCAGATTAGTTCCTTTGGGAGCAACAGGAGTGAGTGTCAAGATACCATCACAATCAAGCAAGGGGAGAAAATATCTAATTGCCACATAACCTCTGTGAAGAAAATACAGGAGGAAAGGCACAGTGGTGTTTGCTGGAAGAAGCCTGTGGTATGACACAGCCATCTCTATCCTATGGACAAACTTATTATGCATTAATATGATCATGTGTGGGACAGGCCTTGACTTCCATGACATAAAATAAAATAACTGAATATGAACCTTCTTCTGCTATTCGACATTTTTCTTAGTGTATGAGGGAAGTTCCACCATCACTGTTTTCCTTGTTGCTTGTTAGGATGACTTGTCAGTTGTTATTCTGAAAGCCAAGAAATAATGGGTTGAGATTTACACAGATTCTCTCTTCTCACTTGTCTCTTTTTGAATGGGCTTAAAAGGCCTTATAAATGCCACTGAGGCATAGCTCTGAACATTG
>JAWWES010000115.1:61222598-61241394 GCA_035583135.1 Lophotriccus pileatus
TTTGCTGCGCTTGTCGTTTCAAACGGGTGGAAGGGGGTGGACCAGAAGGAGAAATCTTTGTCAGAGGGAGAGTTCGGATGCCAGGCTTTTCCTTGTTTTACCGTTGAGCCACGAGCCTCGGCAGCCCCGATCCGGCGGGAGCGCCCGGCGGGATGCTGCGGGATGCTGCGGGATGCGGCGGCGGACGGAGCCCCCTAGCGGTGCCCGCCGCCCACTGCCCCGTTTGTTCCTTTTTGTCAGTACGTCACGGGAATATTTGTCCCAGCTCACAGATAAACTGTCGGGCAGGGCTCGGTGCCGCTGATTTCGCCAGGACCTTTCGGTTTGGTACATTATTTTTGGAGAAGTGGATCTGGCTAGAACATGGCTCTCTGCTCTGGTTTGTTTTTGGTTTAAATCCAAATATTCTTATTCAAGCTCCGAACAAGGATTAACTAATACTGTCCTTACTGTTAGGAAAACACCACTTTTTAAATACAGTGTTTGAAATCTTAGAATGAGCCTACAGCAGCATCTGCCTGTGATCTAGCATGACTTTATTTACAGTCTCCCTGTTTTAAATCTTTGGGAAAAGAACCAGGAGCAACCTGGTCTAGCAGAAGGTGTCCCTGCCCATGGCAGTGGAGATGGAACTAGATGATCTTTAAGGTCCTTTCCAACCCAAATCATTCTATGATTCTATGATAAAACCCAGACTGCTGACAATGAAATTCAAATTAATTATGTTATTGTTGGTATGTACAGAAAGTACTGTGTGAGGAAGAAACCTATCAAGTGCTTGAACCTGGATCAAAGAAACCTGATGTGATCACATGTTCTGTGTCCTTTTTAGGCAGAGAAGAACTCACAAACTCATGTAATTTTGTTCCTGTCTTTGAGATGACATAGCCTTGACCCCTTCTTTGTCAAAAATAGCTCATCTGCAGTTTATAGTACCTTATGAGTCCTGCAGGCAAATAATAATTCTCCAAAGTGCTCTTGTCCTGTATGTTAATAAGGCTAAATGAGGATCCTTTTTATTGCCCATGGCCTTTCTGAAGTGTCTTCTAACTAGCTCTTCTCCTTTTCCACACTCCAATGGACTGTGGAAAATGAAGACTTGATATCATGTACTGGAATCAGTGCGATGGAGAAGACTGTTAAAATTCTTTGCTACAAAATCATAGACCCTTGTCAGTACCCTTTGCTATGGGTACACTGTGCCCTTGCAAAAATTACCTTGATGTGCAAGATAAGTTGGCTTGCCAATAGATTATGAAAGAAGGCTACCTTGGGATACAAATGAGTAATAATCTAAAGGTAATTGTTTCTTTTCAAGTGGAATAAATCAATCCTATCTGCTGTCATAATACAGATTTTGAGAGGTGTCAGCAACTTATGCGTATGTGTGTTGCCATTATTCAAATTTGTCTTTCCCATCTGTTAGGTGGGAGCACCAATTCCTACTTCTAGTCATGCAGTGGAGGAAATATATTTTCACAGAATCACAGAATGGTTTGGGTTGGAATGGACTTAGAGATCATCTGGTTCCAACCCCCCTGCCATGGTCAGGGACACCTTCTGCTAGACCAGGTTGCTCAAAGACTTATCCCGCGTGGCCTTGAACATTTCTAGGGATGGGGCCTCCATCACTTCTCCGGGCAACCTGTGCCAGTGCCTCAACACTCTCACAGTAAAGAATTTCTTCCTAATATCTAATCTACTTCCTACTTTCTTTCAGTTTAAAACTATTCCCCCTTGTCCTATCACTACAGTACCCGATAAAAAGTCCCTCCTCATCTTTACTGTGGGCCCCCTTTAGGTACTAGAAGGCTGCTATAAGGTGTCCAGAGCCTTTTCTTCTCCAGGCTGAAGTCCCTCAGCCTGTTCTCATAGAAGAGGTGCTCCAAATCATGTTTGCAGCCATCTTCTGGACCCACTCCACTCCAGATGCATGTCCTTGTTATGGTGGGGACCCCAGAGCTTGACACACTACTCTGTGTGGGGTTCCACCAGAGCAAAGTAGAGGGGCAGAATCACCTAATGATGAACACTGGTGTAAATCTGATCAATGAAGTTAGTCCAGAATGTAGTTACTCCAGATTATGCTTTCGCAAACTGGAAAACCGTTCGGATCTGTGTTTCAGGATGGTCCGAGGTTCTGATTGTGATAGTGTTTACACTGGTTGATATGATATGGGAATCGAAATCTTTGATTCTTCTCTGATTCACTATAGTTCCAAACTATCCCTGCAGAAACTCATGCAGATATAATGAAGGTTGAAACAAAATTATATAGATAAAGTAGGTTGTAGTTCTGTAGATTGCTCAGAAATTCATGAAGTCTATAAATCAGCAACTAGACCGATATGACTCTTCCTAACCCCTTTCACAATTTCCTTAAAATGTTCTCTAAAATATTGAAAACTAAAACTTCGTTCAGTCTGGTTTGTGCTTGCCCATGAATAAAGTGCTGTGTGACTCTCTTGCAGAATCGTCATATGCAGCTTGTGGGGCTAAATTGTCTTTTTTGTCTGTGTTTTGACTGTGAAATCACTTTCATTCTATGTATACAGCTTTTTTTTTTAACTTTCCTGGCAGAAAGGTGTATCCAGCAATTAAGCATTTTACAGATAAATATATCCATGCAGTATATGCCAAAGCAAAAAATATGTATCTAGAGCCTTGGCTTGAGTTTGTGAAAGCAGTAAAGAGTGCCACTCCAAGCTGTCTTTAAAGACTGCAGTAAAAGGTTTATGATCTGAATTTACTAGCATGGGTGACTTGTAATAAATGTACTCCAGTGGTGTAGTGCTATGTCCAGCACTGATTGCTCCAACAAATGAGAACTCCTCTTCACTAGAGTCATTTGTAATCACGTAACAGTTTGACTTTCTGTCTGGAAAAGCATAGTTTTGTCACATTGGTTTATGCCACTACATTTCTCACAGCATTTTCAAAGACTATGACAGCTGTTGGTTTCATATTTACTCCCACATGATTCTGAACTTTAAACAAATGTTGTTTCTCCTTCTTTACTCTGAATGTTCTAGATGCTGTTGAGGTTTTCTTTCCTTAAAAAAAAAGCAATCAAGCAATAACACGTACTATGAACACATGTATTATTTTCTTCTTTTGTAAACAGATTTAACAGCCTTTTTTCTTACTTGCTGTAAGAGCTTCTCTTTCTTCTGTTCTATCTCAGAGGTTACAAATATTTTGCTGGGCAGCTCCAGAATTGATGATTGTTTTTTTGTTGTTTGTTTTGTGTTTTTGTTAGTGGGTAGTGGTGATGTTTATGGGTGTTTTTTTGTAAGAACTTCTGTGCTATTTTATGGGCTTACTGAGTAGTTGTGACCAAATACTGCTGTCTGAAGTATGTGTGGAATATGGATTGCCTTCAGTATTTTTGGGTTGTATCTTGCCAAGGAGCAGGAATTTCCAGTTGGTGCATCATGGGTTACAATTCGGTTCCTGTAAGAAGAAAGCTTAAATAGACCAGAAATTCTTCAACTTGGGGAAGAGGCAGCTCAGGAAAGAAGAGGAAAAACCTGAATGCAGGGAGAAAATTAATAGAGAGGGATTATAGAAGCAGCATGAAATTATGAGGTAGGGCAGCAAAAAAAACCCCCACAACCCAAAGTAAATTTCAGTGCAGAAGTAAACTCTGGAACTCATTGCCACATGATATTGAGAAGAGAAACGTAAATGAGTCAAAGATAACATTAGACACAGTAATGAAAGAAATATTCATATGGAAACAATTGTTGATATCCCAATTTTTTAAAGTGAGAGGAGAACACACCTTGGAGCTATGAGAAGAAGATGATAGCATACACTTATATTGTTGGGGAAATTGGCATTTTGGGAACAGGTTTTATGCAACTGGGGCTGTAGATAGGGAAAGCGTTACTATTTGTGTGGTGCCATTCATAAAAATAAGAACTACTGTCAGATTTCACTGCTTCTGCAGAGAGGCAGAGAGAAGCCTTGCTTGCAAAAGAGAGCTCACGCACACACACACACATACATGTAGTGCATTAAAGTCTTGAGGTAATCAAGGGAAATTAATTCAAACCATTTACTCTGAAACTCAGTTTGCTACTGCTGTGTTTTCAGTACAAGCACCTTTGATAAACTGCACTCACGGTTTCTACAGAATGTTAACACTTCTGTCCTTACTAAAATGATGCATCTCTGCCCCTTTAGTTCTCACCTTAGCATTCACATTTTTTGTATCCTCTTTGACATAACACTTCCTATTTCCTGAGAGGAACTGTGTACATTTAGACTACCTTACCTTTACGGCTTTGTGCTTTTTCTCCTGAGCTGTTCCTGGACAATGTGCAAGCCTAGAGATGTAATGGGCAGTGCTTCACCACTGGGGTAAAATTTTTAGTTCATGCACCTGTAGCTGTTGGTTGTATTTTCCAGATGCTGAGATTTTACGTTTTCTCATGAGTAGCCTCTTATAACAAGTGACTGTATTTCTGGTCATGAGTTTTTAATTGAATTAGTGTTTCTTCTGGCAGTAACTACTGAACAGCATGGCTGATATCCTGACTTCTTTAAACTGGTGAAACAATGACTGCATAGATGGAAATCCTGTGCTGTTAAGTATGCCAAGTATTTGAAAGACAACTGTAAGACTTCACTCTTATATAGTGTTAAAAAAAATCTTATCTCTATGGGTCTGTAATATAAATGTTATCTATAGTGTTATTAAGGATGTTGAAAAGGCTATTGGATTTCAGCATAAAGTGATGTGACAGTTCACGCTCTGTAATCATATTTTGTTTTTAAATATTTGAATTCTGCATATTTTAATTGGTTTGCAAGGTCCCCCAGGTAACTATTGTTTCACAGCATGTGGTTTTGCTGAGGAATTATAAGATTAGCACAAATTTCAGCTATGTTTTTCCTAATGAGGGGATTTTTCTGCTTTGATTCCAAGGCTCGTTTTTAGTTAGTTAAGGCAATACAAAATAAATAAACACAACACTTTTTCATCATATTGATTGCTAGCATTAATATGTTAAATAAAGAGCTGACTAGAAAATAAAATAATTCATGATTTTTTAAAAAAATCTTTTTTCTTCTTTTTTTAATGTGTACTATTTAAATTAAGGATCCATTTTTACCTGAAAGTTGATTTTTAAGTGTAAGTTTTCTGTGTGTTAAGTATACCAAATAACTTGAACATAGGAATAATCTGCCTGTGAATAATAAAGTTACCCTACTCTTCCCAAGACCTTTCATTTGTGCTAAACAAGTATGACTGATACCAAGGATGGGACTAGTTTAGTGACAGCTCTGAAACATGGTTATTTAAGCATTTATTTTCCCCAAGCAGAAGGTGGACATTTCTCAATAACTATCTGTAAAGTGTGTGTGTCAGGGAAGGTTTAGGTTGGATATTAGAAAACGGTTCTTCACCCAGAGAGTGTTTGGGCACTGGAAGAGGCTCCCCAGGGAAATGGTCACAGCACCAAGCCTGAAAGAGTTCAAGAAGTGTTTGAACAAACCTCTCAGGCACATGGTGTGATTTCTGGGGATGGTCCTGTGCAGGGCTATGAGTTGGACTTTGATGATCCTTGTGGTTCCCTTCCAACTCAGCATATTCTGTGATTCTCTGATATGCATTATTGGGACAGTCTGGTAACAAACAGGTGGTGCATACAGGCGTGTTTAGGTGCAGCTGATCAAGAAAAGAACTGGAGATGAAAGAAAGGCCATGCCAGGCTGGTGGAAGAAAGTTAAAGAACCTGTAGCCTCAGTGAAGCTATTCCACAACGCACCAGCCGAGCTTTGTCCTAGTTTGAACAGTGTCATTTCCATCGGGTTATTTTAATTCTCTGCTGTGAAGAACTTCTTCTGATGTTTCTGTCCTCTTTGCAAAATATTTCTTAGCTGAATTTATTTTTGTACAAGTCCTTCAGGTTTTGTGAATTATTACATCACTGCTTAAAGCTTTGCTTGGCCTCAGTGGCAGTTTTGCAATCAAGGAGTGCACTGTCAAGCGTTGTACAGCCTGTAGTGCACAAACACGCATTGAATATTGTAATTCAACTGCACCCTGCAGATTCAGCTTGCAGTATTGTTTTTAGAAAATGGAGAAAAGCACCATAGATTCCTCTAACTGAAAAATGAGGTTCTTCCACTTATGCACTATCGTGACCCACCCACTGAGGAAAATCATCCCTGTGTGTTACACGTTTCATCCTCATCTGGTCTTCTTAATATACTTTCTCAATTTTCTATTTCAATTACTAGTGACTTTATTGTTGCTAGCTGATACCTTTTTTTCAGAAAGGGCAGATTGTCATAAAATGTGGGCTTGTGTTGTGCCTTCGCAAATTGTGGGTTGATTGGAAAGACCAGATACTATTACTGTGTAGCTCTTGTCAGTTTTACCAACGTGACCTTATCTCTCTTAATAGGATGGGCTTTGTCATTGCCGAGGAAAAGTCTACATTTGATTTTTAATGGAAAGTATTTACTGATTATTTCTTAAAATATATACTCTCTGGTATAATGATTGCAACTGGTCTGTACCTGTACTGCAGCTTCACCAAAAATACGCTTTTTGACACTTTTAATTGACTATTATTTACACAGCCAAAAATAGGTATTTGACTGAAAGTATTTATGACATAAATACCTCTGAATTAAAAATAAAACAAACAACGGAATTATGGAAATGTATGTATCAAGGCTGAATTTCAAGGGATGCAAATATTGCAGCCATATAACTTATTTTCTGCAATGTAATAAAACTATAATTAATTACTCCATAATTGTCTGTTCCCATCATCCATCTATACTCACTATGCTATGAATGCTACTGGGTAAATGTAATTGAAATGTCAGACTTTATATGAATTTGTGATGTAATATCTAACAGAACACATTAAATGAACAATCAATACGATCAAAATAGTTAATCAGAAAGTAATCTGTATCAAACAAAAGGATAAATAAATCTCCTGTTGTTTATATGACTCCATGTAACCAAAAAAAAGAAATCAAAAAAAAACTCTATGAAAAGAAAGATGTTTTAGAGGTAATTTTTTCTCCTAGACTGCCTTCCAGTCATGTTATTTTGTGATGTACATGCCTCAAAGACAAGCATTGTGGTAAATGTGGTCGATGACTTTGACAAACAGATCTATGGTTAAAACTCGCAGAAGCAACGCAAAGAATGTCGTTCTTACATGTCACATCTCTGAAAGCATCAGTTAGGAATAACAATTTACATGGAAAGTTAATGTACTCTTCTATTTCAGAATTTCTGTGTAGATACCACGAAGAAATTGTGCTCAAGTCAAGCTGCTGATGTTTCGGAATTGCAAGTTAGTTGTCAAAATGATTTGGTGCATTGTGAGAATAAGGACAAGACTGGGAAATCTCCACTAGTGGAAACTACTGTGATTAAAGGTCAGTTAAGCTTTATGGTTTGAGCTATTAATATAACAAGGCTTAACCCCATCCCTGATGAAAGACTGACATACAGGAGTATCTTGTGTTACTTCACTTGGAATCTGTGGCTTAGTCAAAAGAGATAAAAAGTGAACATTTCTGTTTTTCCTCCATAAATGCCATAAGGCAAATTCATCCAAGCTCTCAACAGCAGCATGGTATTAAACTCTGTTTGACACTCCAGCATGAATATTCAGTGGGTTTGACTAACAGACGTTTGGAAAAAATGTGCTTTCCTTTAGCTTTAGGGTGATGCTTCCACATAATCTGTTAAAAAGGATACCTATCCCAAAAGGTTTTAAGATGAGCAGGCATTTTGCACAAAGATATGAAGATGTCTTCAACTCACATTTTTGTATTTTGAAGAAAAAAATAATATTGAGCAAATTGCTTGACCGATAATTGTTTTTAAAGTCACCATTTGTTTGGATTTCCCATAATTTTTGATAGATAGTTTTTCTACTTATCTTTCAAGTTTTTCCTTTTGCAGAAAGGAACCATACTGAAGTTGAGAAGTTAGATGATAAGAGGACAAATCCAGATTATATTTATTATATATATATATTTATTATGATATAATATATATATATTATAACTTTGCAGTTAATAGAAAAAATTATTATTATCAGTCACAGGTTATATCTGAAATATGATCACATCACATTAATTACAACACTGGAACATTTGGAAGACTAAAGCACAAATACTCATCCTCACAGCATTTGTTAACTGATAATTGATATCAATATAAGAACTTCACATAAGGTTTCTCTTTATGTTCTTGTCATTCAGTGTGTCAAACTCTTAAAAAGGATTGTCTATTTGGAACTATGTATATTGAAACTCCTCAAAACACTGTAACTTTTATAGAGAAGAATTACAGTGTCATGTTGAATATTCATTAATCCCTATTGCTGTGGAAGTTGATTATTTGCGGACTGATTTTGGAAAGCGCCATGGTTTCACCCCAGCTGGCAACCAAGCAGCCACCCACTCACTCCCCCCCAGTGGGATCGGGGACAAAATTGGAAGGGTAGAAGCTAGAAAACTCATGGGTTGAGATTAAGACAGTTTAATAGGGAAAGCAGAAGCCACACACACAAATTAAAACAAAGAATCATCAGGCAGGTGTTCAACCATCTCCAGGGGAGCAGGGCCCCATCACGCATAACCTTTACTTGGGAAAACAAGCACCATCACTCCAAATGTCCCACTCTTCCTCCTTCTTCCTCCCAGTTTATATAGTCAGTATGATATCAGATGGTATGGAACTTCAAACTCTGGTCAGTTTGAATCACCTATCCTAGCTATGTCTTCTCCCAGTTTCCCATGCACTCCCAACTTCCCTTCCAGTGTAGCATTATAGAAGCAGAAAAGGCCTTGTCTCTGTGTAAGCACTGCTTAGCAATAGCAAAAACATCTCTATGTTACCAACCCTGTCTTCAGCACAAATCCAAAACCTAGTCCCACAGAGGCCACTATGAAGACAATGAATTCTACCCCAGCCAAAACCAGCACAGAAAGGTATTTTAGTATCTGGTTGCTTTGAAATATAATTCCAAATTATTATTTCGTGACTTTGAAAAATCTCCCTTCAGGCTCCATTTTGTCAATGTTTAATGAATTGATTAGATTTTACAGGGGTAAACGGTGAAGCTTACATATTGGTAGCTAGAAAGGACAGTATTTCTGCTTAAACACAAAAAAAAAAAAAAAAAGAGCAGGGGGCTCTTTACCTGTCCCTAGAAAAAGGGCTGCCTCTGTTAGCCAAGCTACTAGCAAAGTTTCTTCCTTCTCCTTCATGCTTCTTGTTGTTAGATCAAGCAGTTTGTGGCTCTGGACAGTACAAAACAGACTTGGACTTTCTGCAACAGTTCATTATTTGGACCTTCTACTGAACGTGTTTCAGGCACTATGGTGAAACAAGACAATATTGCTGACTGTCTGAGCTGCCCTGTTTGAAATCTGCCTGCCACCTCTCTCTATATTCACTCAGAGACACTAGCAGTAGCCTTTTGTCCACCTCATTAAGCCTTATTTACATGTCCTTGATAAATATTTTTCAGACTCTTGAACAGCACTTGATTTTTATTGCGATTTTTCACTTTCTAGCTAAAGTCTATTTGTCCTAGCCAATTCTCCATTTGTTTTTAATTCTGAAGCAATTTGATCGAGAAGAATGCCTTTTCTAGGGGCTTTTTAAAGTTTGAAAATATCTTAGCTGTTCTTGCTCTATTTCCTTTGCTCCTCCTTCCATCAAGATCCTAATATTTGTTGTAACATCCCTTCTGAGAAAGCAGAGCTTACTTTCCTTCTGGTTGAGATCCACATGTCAACTGGCATGGTAGATTTCTGGCTTAACTATTCCTGCTTCCAATAGACATATTTTTTTTAAAATTTAAAGTATTAGTCAGGCTCATTTTCTTCCTGTCTATTTTCTGGAGTTTATGACTAGAGACCTGTGTTTTGAAGGTAGCTTTGGGTGTATGACCCAAAGTAAGTGTATTAGACTGTTGTGTGTTCTCTAACAGTATTAGAGAAAAAATGATGTTAGAACTGCTAAATGCTTGTGGGTCTCTGGAACTGCAAAGATTCACAGCATTTAACTCTTCCCTGCCAAGCACTAGTTCTTAGCCATGTATCTGATTCAAAACCTCATCAATCACATGCCTCCTGCCTCCTTTCTCATGAAAGTGGACACTGGCTAATTTGAAGTTCATCCTATATACTGTATTTGCTTAGACTACTCACGGAACACCAGATAAAGAATAACCTTCATTACTGAAGGTTTCAAACAAACTCCTGGTACTTCTGATACTACACATAGAAAATCAAGAAGTAGTATCATAATGATTCTTCTTTTGCAAGACTAGGAATGTGCTAGGAAATTGCCTTGGAGTATATCCCTTTACAAACTCTGTCTGAATTGGAGCATAGTGTGTATTTTATCTAGGCAGATTTAACCTTGTCCGAAGAACAGTGATGGGTTGTACACTGACATCCTCAAATTAAAGCTAAAGGTTTTTTTGAAAAATGGATGTTAGTATAGCCCAAAATTATTTTACTTTATTCAAATATAAATGTAGAATTACACAGGAGATTGGATTAGCGATACAACAGTTCTTCCTGGCCAGCCAAGGGATCCCCATGAGTCCATTGCTGCGTGCAGCAAGCTTGCCTGTTCCAGAGAGTATGCTCTGCTAATTCACAAGATAATGGATTAGAAAATATGTCAAAACTAATAACACAGACACACTTCTGTGGGTTTTGAGTGGGAGGAAATGCACCATTCACTGACTAATCTTTAAACTTCTACTGATGAATGTTAAGCCACCCTCCAAAGCACCAACCTGTTTCAAATTCCTAATAAGGATGTTGCATATGTACTCTCAAAAGAAAACCAGTTACAGAGACAATTAGTATTTATTACCAAAGGCCAGATAGTTCTGGAAGGAAAAGCAGCATGTTTTTCTTTCAGTTTTAAAGCCTCTATTGTCTTTCCTTACAGAGTTCATATTAATAAAGGTAGGATTTATTATCCTTATGTCTAAGAAATTGAACCTTTTCCCCCTATTGAAATTAAACCTCAATAGGCCACTAAAGATATTATCTTATTTTCTAATATTTGACCGAGTTTAAATCCATTAGAAATACTAGCAATAACTGCAGGATAACTCTCAACAGAAATCTGTTTTATCAGCTTTTCTTTAACCTTGAAAGTTATTCTATGTGGAGTTTCTAAAACATTGTGTAATCTTCTTGCTTATGTTTAGTTTCTGGAATTGTTACAGTCTGCAATAAAACAGTATTTATGTTGATTTTGTTAATTGATGTTAGGATATTTTAGGGAAGGTATTTATGTATTCTGTCTTTAGGTACTTGATTTAGGAGGCTAGTGGGCTGGAGAAAGAAAAAGAGAAATAGGCCTTCTGATTCTACTTTAGGATGTACATATAATGTCTAATAAATTTGGCAGCAAAGATGGTTTAAGAAATTTTTGCCCCTGTGCTGTAACTTGCTGTCCCATTAGTTAAGACAACACATTAGGCTACGTCACTGTCCTCTAAAACCAGTATTAAAATGAATTAAACATAGCAACCCCAAAAACTTAAAAAGCAAAACATAGAATTCTGAATTATTTTGAAAAAGAAGTTGCTCTTTCTTTTTGACGTCATCAAAGGGATTTTGCAATAGTGTTCTGAATTGGGTGCAGGGGGATAAGCAATATGAATTAGGAATCGTTTACTCTATGTGTGTGTGACAACTCTCTCCAGCCTCCACACCCAGCTCAGGCTTTGATTAGAGCAAAGCTGTTATTAGATTCTTTGGCTCCTCTGGTCTTGTAAATATCTAAAAAAATAATAATAAAAAAAAGACTCTTGGTTTTTGGGCTGTAAACACAAAACTTATTCCTGGCTGCCACATCTTCTGAGCTAAGTTTACAAAAAGGCAAGAAAATTGCTTAAAATATGGAGATCATATAATTTCATAGGATGGTGAGGACATTTTAGTAAATTATATTTAAACATTTTCAATCAGTTTTACCCTTAACCAAACTCTTAACTTGCTGTACAGCAGGAAAAAGAAAGTAAAGGCTCTGAATCCTTCCATATTTTATTGATTTATTATATATAACTGATTTTAATTGCAGTAATATGCAGAGGTTCCAGGCAGGAGCTCATGGAGATGGTTGCAAGGAGGGGATATTACAGTGTTATTTGTAGTTATATATAAATATATAGATGTAGTGTAACTAAAGGGTTCATCGTGTCAGTCCCCTCTCCCACTCCCTGGCAGGTTCTGCTCCTCCAGCCTCATGCAGAGCAGCACTTGAGAGCCTGGGAAGGTGTGTGTCATGGTGCCCTGAGCCCCTTCCCCTTCCCCTCTTGCAGGAATGAATGATGAGGCAAGAAATATGTGATTGTTTAAAACTTATGGCAACCATTTCTGATCTGCAAGAGCTGTTGATACACTGGGGATTTGTTTTATACAAGGCAGTGGTGGAATAGCGGAAATCAGATCTCAAAGAATTCAATAAAACCATCAAGATAGACTACAAAAAAAACTGATAAAGAAAAAAAAATAAGAGGACAGTGAAAGAGGTGAACAGTTGTGTCTCTCAGGAAACTTAAGATTTTTTTAAGAAATTACATTTAAGATTATATTTTTCCAAACAATAGATTAGTAGATTCCAGAGGGAGATAAACATTACCCGTACGTGAATTGCAGCTCTGCAGTTTATATGAAATATTTTGACTCTGGCACTTAACAGTTTTTAAAGATACACTACATCATCACATGAAGGAAGGGTTGATGGATATCAGCTCAAGGAACAATCCATTAGTTTTATGGGCTCAGATTCTGCTGTCACTGAACGACTTTCAGTAGCAGTCCCTAATGAGTTAGTTCTCATTAGCACTGAGGAGCATTAGAACGAAGCTCACAGCAAATAAAATGCTACTGTTCATAAAAAACACTTTGGTTTATGTATATACCTTCAGTTCTGTGCATTTTCACTCATGTGATGTGCAGAAATAAGGATGTGGTTCTACTATGTTCAGTTCATAATATTATCATGCAGGATATTTCACAACTACTTTTTTCAAGTTAGGTATAAATAAACAATAAATGCTATGTGGTTGAATGTTAATTTATGCACTGTAAATACTGATCTTAAATATTTACCATAGCTATAAAAATGTGTTATGGTCACACAGCCAGAGGCATTTAGGTGTGCAGCCAGCCTTATATGTACATGAGCTGGGGTCTCTGGCACTTGTTTCATCCAACCAAGGGTCTTGATGGGTTGGGTTACTTCTGTTGCCTACATTTTGATGAAGGCCAAAATGGAGAGTTAGGACAACAATTTCTGACCCTGAAATTTGTGAAAAACAGCAAGTATATTCTGAGGAAAAAAAAAAAAAATCAAATCCTACTCACTTGAAGATACAAGTGAGATAAATGGAAAATTTTAGTCTGCAGAGCACTACCCTTCCACTGTAAAGGCAAACGTAATTATACAAATTGTTCCAGGAAGAGCAGAATTAACAAAATTTGGTTTAATAAGTATTCAGGTCTATTGTCCCCTACTGCTTCTCTCTGCCTTTCCTGATATTAACCAAAACTCTCCTTATGATGCCCCTATCAAATTAAAAAGGGCAGGTCTGGAGCTATGTGTGCGTTGAGTGGCCAACCAATATGCACATGCTGACTTATCCTGCTGTCTGCTGCCAAATGGAGTGTATAACAGCTGTGTTCTGCATGCTTCTCTTTCAGTGGAGGAACTAATACAAATCTTGCTTTTGTAACCACGGTAAGACTTCTGCCCCCTTTTCAAATCTGACTGAAATTGGCAGAAATAAACTTGTAAAAGTACCAAAGAGGCTGATGGATGGATAGACAGCACGATGACATAAGCCTTGTTTTCTTGGCAGGCTGAGATGGCCTATCTGATTAGGTAATTCAGTGTTGAGGGTAATAGATTTTTTTTTTTTCAAACAGGGAAGGAAATTGCATTGATTTCGAACTTCAGAATCCCCTTGGGATTGTTCAGCTTGTCTATTCATTGCTTAATGCTTTATTGAAGTGTAAATATATACATTTGAGAAGGCATCCTGCACAACTTGTGGACTGGGGACAGCTGTGATTTAGTCTGGCCTGATGACATTAATTTTCTTTCTCCTTGAGCTGTCTTGCTTAGAACTGTATAATTTTGTTTGCACATGTTTGGGAAAGAAGAAAGTCTAGTTATGCCATCCATGAGCAATCTGTACCTTATATCCGTATTAGCAAGTCTAAGTGCACAAACAATATTTCCCTTGCCGAATCACAGGGATTAGCTTATTCTTTCAGTGCCTGTTTTATTCATTAGTTTACTTTTACTGATATCAAGCACAGCCAAATTGCAAATGAACTACAAACCTGGAAATGCTTATTAACAAGATAGTGGCCATATGTGCGAGTGAGATCTTCAATACATTTGTAATCATATGTTTGGGGGTTTGTTTTGGTTTTTTCCTTTTGATGCCTAGATCTGGAAATCTTTTGCTAATTTAGTAGCAGGGGACTTGTGGATAAATTGATCTGTGATAGACTCTGTACTGGTGTGGCCAGAACAGCTGTTTGATTAACTTGGTGTTTATTTCTGGCCTTGAAAAAACCTATAAAGGAAAGGATCGCAACTTCAGAAAGAAATTATTACTAACCAGTTTTTCAGGGAGAGACACGTCAGCCATGGAGAGTCTCGGGAGGAACACAATGGGATTTGGAGACTGCTGAGAGATTATACAATCATCGTCTTGGTGAAGGGGCACACCGTGGTTGCAAAAGTAACCTTGGGATTATTCATGTTTGAGAAGCTTAGTCCCATAAAGAAGGACATGTTTGACAAGCACAGCCTTGCTGGGAGGTCAGTTAGTGCACTACTGTGGGTTGTTTCAGGCTGTGTCTTGGCAAATTAAACAACCAGGAACAGCTGTACCCAAAGCAACGTTTCGCATGGTTTTGCAATTTCAGGTGAAACTTTTTGCCTTAGAAATACAGTATCCTCTCAGCTCTATTAAATATTAGTCTTCCTGATAAATTTCAAGGGTGAACTGCGCTTGGCAGGGAAACTTTGATGATGCCTCCACCACCACCTCAGCTCCAGCTGGTCCCACTGCCACTACTTCAGCCCTGGCTGGTCCTATTGCCACCTGGATTTTCCCCACCACAGCCTGAGCTAACGGATGGGGTGGCTCTAGAGGAGGGATATGGGGCACTCACTGATTGATTCTTATCGGGTTCTGTTGCAGGAGACCTGTGGTCTCATGAGACTTCCAGAGCTTTCTCTAGCTTCAGGGAAGTAGTAGGACCACCCAAGCAGGGGAGGAGACGGCGGGACCTCCTGACAGCAGCCTGTACTCATCAGTGTGAGCTGTAATGTGAAACTGTTGTTGTGCTCAGAGGAAAAGCAGGGCCTGCCCCAGCGCTTGAACTCCCAAGAGGCCTCTAGTGAGGGTCTCTGCCCTTTTGGGAGAAGACTGCTGCTTTCTGAAAGGTTTGTCCGCAGTGTTACTTTAAGCTAGTTAAGGTAGATGTAAAGAAATGTGCTTGGACACTTGTCATTTTAACCTCAAGCCACTTTCAAGACTGTGTCTCTGTTATTCACTTCGCAATAAGCAGCAAGTGGGGTTTCTGGCTCTAGGAAATCCAAAGGTAGCACCGCGGTTTCCTAGCTGCAGTGGCTCATTTTGTCAGGCAATGGAAATACAGGAGCATGGGAGCGCATCTGAGGTAAGGATGGTATGTGTGGCTCATGGCAACTGGACTGCTTTTCTCTTACTATGGTCAGATAATTTTGTTTGCCTGCTTTTATGCTGTTAGTGATTATATAATTTAAGTGTTTCAATAAGCCTTAGTTATGTATGCATAGGAAGCAGGGAGTGGTCAAATTAGAGGTACAAGTACTATGTGAAAAATGAAACATCATTTTCTCTGCTTTTATGATAGCCTGTTTGAATTGTACCTTTTTCTTTTTTCAGGCCAAGGGCAGAGTCTTCCATTTCCTAAAGTTATTTTTTTGTTAATTTTTCAGGCTTAACAAGTAACTGTGAGGCAGAAAAGGAAGAGGAGGAAGAGCATGACTACAGCTACCTGGATGAAAACATAATTGAAAACATAAGAAAAGCATTTCATGACAGCAGCATTGGAAATAAGCCTACACTCCCTGAGGGAAGAAGGTGAGCATAACCTACAGTCACTTATGCAAACAAGTGCGGGCAGAGTGATTTTTCAGATTGGCCTGTAACCTTCACTTCCTGAAACAAGAGAGGTTTTTCCTTTGGGGCTGCTGCTGCTGTTACCCCAAATGTCCTGTGAATATGGCAGGAAAGGCACCTCTGAGCTGCCACCTGTGACCCCCTGTCACTCTTAGCCGTGTCACCTTCGTTTAAGCAGTACCTATCGTTGTTCTGGGGATAGAAGTGGGCATTTTTTCTGATTTGTGCAAGTTTGCTGTAACAAATTATTATACTCTGAATTCAATCCTGTTCCTCTTTTTGGAAATGGATGCCTTGTGACTAAGTTTAGTCACTTTAAAAGCTTTCAGGAATAATCTGTGTTTTCATTTAAACCTCAAGGTTCTGCTCAGGCAATCTGCAGAGGCTTTAGATGCTAGTGGAGAGGGTCTTTGCTTCGAAAGATCTCTAGGCATCCTTTTCAGCTAAACAGAGATGAGAATTTTTCTAGGTATGAGTGAAAATATGTGGTCCCAGCTCTTTTCACTCATAGCTAAATCTTGTATGAACTTCACTTGATTCAGCTGAATTGCTTCTTTCGTGAAGAGAAAACCATGAAAACACAAGTTTTTTGTTTCAGAGATTTTAAAAAAATATTTTTTATAAAGTGTTATTTTGTTTCAAAATGCACTTTCTATTTATTTTTAACTGGCATGCAATGTTTATGTTGTATTTGAGTTAAGCAATATAGTGAATCTGAAATAAGCTGTTATTTTTTTTCTGAAATGCTCAAACTCCTCAGAAACGTGACATCCAGGGCACTGTGTGGAACACATGAGACCATCTGTTCCCCTGCTCACAGGTGCAGAAACTCCAAAGTTACAGATAAGACTGAAAAATGAAACAAAGTAGGATGTTTCACGTAACACATTATTTCCTCAGTCCACATACCACTGGGGGGGGGGGGTCTTGCTCTATCATGTAAAAAAGCTGAGGAAGAGAGAATTAAATTCTCTATTGACTAAAATACCCCTTGCAGCTATAGGCATTAAAGGAAATGCATGCTATCAAGAAGCAAGCCAGCGTAGAGGATCAGTATCTGATTATAGTACTTACTGTTATGGCTTCAGCTCCTTTAAGTCTTTATCCACCTGCCCTTTAAACTCCCTATCAATGGAGGTAAGGTTTCACTTTATTAGTTGTCTTCTAATGGAGCTCTAGCAAAACATGAAAGAAAGGACCTTTGCCACCTTGAGGGAGATCACTGTCTGGATTATAAAGCAGTCCCATAAATCATCATCTTTGATGGCTCACACAAGTATCCACGCTCTGAAATGATTAGCTAAGGAGCATGTGGCTCCTCCAGCTGCTGGTCTCGCCCAACCATCAGAAATCCCCTATTATGGCTTTTTTCTAGCACTTAAAATTTCTATTAAGCTTCTTCATGTGTAAGCATTGAGAGAAATATGGATTTGATGTGGGCATATGCAATTAACCTTTAGTGTGGGCAAAAGTCTTATAAAATATCTAGCCAGATAAAGTAACCAAACTAGCTGTTTTAGGCTTATACATGGAGAAATAATGCACCAAAATATGTTGTCTCTTTCACCTGTGCCAAATACTTAATATCTGATCATGTTAGTTCTTTGAAGAATTCATCAGTCAACTATTTCTCACCCATAGTCCCTTCTTTCCTCAGGATATTTATGCTATTTATTAATATCCACTTTTAATTATTTGGTATGTATGATCTATCAAAATTAAATCTATTGATCTAAATTACTTTTAAATAGAGTCATTAGGAGGAAAAATAGTTTTAATGAAATACAGAAGTAAACCTCAACAATCAGGTCTACTTAAAAAAAAAAACACCAGTATTTATTGTTTGCAGTGTTTCAGCAGTGTCACCCTCAAAATCTTTCCACAGTCAGGGTTGAAGTATGCCAGGATGATACTATTAAGAAGTAGTCCTCATTCTAAGCAACAGGGAGAAAGAAAGAAGAGACTTGCCTCATTAATATGTTAATTTTGATAGAAAAACTGTGCGCAGTGGGTCAATGATGTTAACATGACCTCATCACTCCCGAACAATAAGCAATTAAGCAAGGGTCTTCACAGCAGATGCTTGAGCTTGCTATAGCAACAACCATCATTCATATATTTTATTTAACCTTTCATAAAGATTCAAGAGAAATTAAGAAAAAAGAAAACCAAACCACCCTGGAAGCATTTAAAATGTGTGGCTTTCTTTCTAACAAGACAACTTTCTCTTCTTTTACTGCTGTGAGTTGTTTTTGCTTTTTTAATGAGGAAAGCCCTCAGTTTGACAGTCTTTTAGGTGGTATTAAAGATGTCAACAGTGGGTTTTCTTGGGTGTGAGAAAATCAGAAAAGGTCCATTACACAGAATTGAAATAACGGTGGTGCTGCTGTAATGTCTCCTCCTATGTCCTCCAAACAAAAATGAGGAGCATGAATGCAGGAACAGCAACAACAAAAGAACAGCAGCAAAACCAGAAAAGGCAGCTTCTGTCTCCAGTCCTGATAGCTGCTTGTAATCTCATGGCTGGAAAAGGACGGAAACAACATGGTCCAGCCACCTGGAGAGCTGAAAATGAGTAC
>JAWWES010000115.1:61243138-61257594 GCA_035583135.1 Lophotriccus pileatus
ATTGCACCTGAAATTCCAGTTATTTCCTGAATCACTGTAGGGTATATGCAAAAGGAATATCCCTTACTGAAACAGCTGCATGGTTGTTTCCTTAGGTTTTTTTGAGAAGAGAAAGATAGAAAAGGAAGGGTTGTCTTATGTGAACAGTTGGCCAATTTCTTTGGTGAATCTTACATGCTTCAGGTTAAGGCTCAAAACTGGAAATTACCAGATTCTACCACTCTTTCATATGATGAGCAACGTACAAGTAGTACTGTTGCAGAACATGTAATTCGCCCTGGAAAGCAATGCCGCTCCTCTCAAAGGGAAGTGCTACTCAGAAGGCCCAGGAACGCCCAACTTAGATAGCATTGCCATCTCTGTAAGCCCTTGCACAGCTAGTATTTAGAATCACACTAGAACTATTATATTCAGCAATGTTCTGAAAATGCAACCAGGAAGGATGGACAGAAGCTGGAGCTGAAAGGTTAGTGTTCATGCCGACTCTACAAACTGAGAAAAAGGCACATGCTGCCCTCTTTAAGAAGCCTGAGAAAAGCGATGCTGCAGAACTTCACCTACAACTTGTGGTACCTTGTATTCCCACACAGGGTTTGAAGGAGGAGGCAGCCCCAGGTGCCTCCCTGCAACACCCATGAATGGTCAATGTCACCCCATTGGAGAGAAGGTACAGGAAGAGCATCACAACCTCTTCTTTTTTAAATGAAGCAAGTGTTTGTTTTGAAGAATTTCCTTGTACTTTATACATCTGAAAATGAAAATGAGACCAAAACAGTTACATGGTATCTGAAAGGATACAGGACCTCCTCAGCCCAGATGGAGAGATGTCCCTTTATGTCCTGTCCCCCTAGCCTGTGAGTGTTGAGCAGGGACAGGGAGAACTTCTGCTTACACGGATGAGTATCTCAGTGGGCTTAGCAGGAAGCATGTAATTGATGCTGATATTAGACCTGCCACACTCCTGTCTGGGATCGATTTGGGCAAGCACACGAGCTGCACAGGTAGGGTGCGCTTAACATCTTTGGGTGGTACTGGACCTAGTCCTTGTGGGCAGCTCATGCATAGTTAGTGCTGCGTATCCAAAAGTGCTAGACCTAGGAGAGGTACATAACCCTCCAGTAGTGATTAGTTTCCAGGGAAAACTATCAAGAACTGATGTGTAAACACATCTGCCAAGAGTTTCCAGACTCAACAGCAGCTTGATCAGAGTGACATATTCAGAAATCCCAGACAGCAGGGTGAAGAAAGAGAATGCGTTTAGAAAGCCTAGGCATACCTTATTTTTAGTCCTCCTGAAGAGTTTAAAAGCAAAAGCTCACAAAAATGCCTTAAAATGCATTATTGTCTGCTTGAAAAAAGTTTTTCTTTATAGTATCTTCAGTCTTGTCTGTTACAATTCTACAGAGTGATTAATTTTCCCTAATGCAAATCGATTTAGGATTTCTTAATAGTCTCACATTAATTTATTCAAGATAAATGTTCATCCTCATTAAAATCAGTTACAATTTAAGTATTAAGAGTATCACTCAGAGTACTCTGATTCTATGAATATCACTAGTTAGTATGGTTTGCAGGTGTGTACAGAACTGACACATGACTTTGGAGTATTTTAAATAAATTTTAAACATTTTTTTCACAAAAATCTCCACTTCTCTTCATGCAGCTTAAAATAGCTCTGTTTGTTTCACTGGCAAGTACAGCCTGGTATTTGAATAAAAGAACTTTGTTGTGCATTTTACTGATTTTCTTTTTCTCTTTTCCTACTTTTCTGCTGACTGTGATGATGTTATCTGCTGAATGTTTGAAAGGTATGATACATTACTACCACAATTTTCCTTCACTAAAGTACCGTAAGCCAGTCTTCTGCAATTAGAAAGGAGGAGAGGAAAGCCAACTAGCTTGTGAACAAAACCAAGGCTCATCAACCCTTTTTGAAAATTCTTCCCTCTAAATTGCTTTCAAAGAAGCAATTTCTCTTCTTTGCATAGATCCTGTCACATAAGGAGTCTGGTTCTAACGCCCTTGTCCCATGCTATAATCCTGTCTTGTATATTCAGCCTCGCAGAGTTGAATGAGTTTTATTGATCTGAGTGAAGGCCTGTATCTTTTCCTCAGGCACATGAGCCCGCATCGTGTCCTGTCACAGAAATGAGAGCTAGCCTGGCTGTTCCGTTTACATGACACAGAGGGACAGTTCCTCTTGCATTCAGTTCTGGCATAGAGGAGAGGCTGTGATGCCATGCTGTGCTGTGAGAAAAGGGCATCCAGTCTTGTTGAGGAAAGCAGAGGGGAGGGAGGAGGCACGAAGTAAGATCCTAAGAAAAGGCTTGTGTTTGATATTTCAGACTTAATAAATATTGTGATTCCCTTATGCCATACAGATGACCACAGTGATTTCATACTGTTTGCTAATACATGTTTGACAAAGCTATAATGTCATTGCAATCCTTGAGGGACATGGTTATCATTCCCAGACATTAATGCTCAAGATGACTGCATTCAAGAGAGGAAAGCCATTTTCAGCTAAACACAGACCACAATCGCTGTGCCTGAAGAGAATACAAGTGTATTTAAATAATAAGATATTTGCTTTGCAAAAGATTGGCATAAGCTTTTGCACAGACTTGTTAGCTTAAAGGCTTATCTCTTTTAATGCTAAGAAGTATTTCCAGTGTGTTCTCACTGAGGGCCTGATCAGAAGCAGCTGCTTCCACAGCACTCCATGTGTGCATAAGCCCTTAGTGAGATGGCATTTTCTGTCTGGATGATCAATATGCACATTTTTTATATATCCAGCTTTTGTGCCTGGGAAGATAAGAAGAATCTTCTCCCTACATTCTTCTTTAAATGCCAAAAGCTCTTTTGTTTAAATGACACATGTCGCAGGAACACTTATCTACCACAATGCTCCGAAGAAGAAACCGCCATTTATTCTGGCTATCTCTTCACCTAACGGATATGATACCTTTCCTACCTCTCCTAAGACTGCCCAAGTGTCTTCCTAACATTTTTCCACTTTGGTGCACCTTTGGTTTTCAACTTTTTGACACCATATTGAAACTGATTTTCTCTGAAGAGAAAGTTCTCTTGCTTCTGCTTCATTTATTAGTGGCAGATTTTTGCTGGTTTGGGTTTTTTTCTTTTCTTTTCTTTTGTTGTTGTTGGTGGTGGTGGTGGTGGGTTTTTTTTTTCATTTTCCTCTGTTGTTTTTTAAATGCATTTGTGTGCTGGGAGAGTTCTTGTGCTTTGCAATAATACGTCTCTTTGATAAGCTTACTCCATATGTTTTCATAGCTTTTTGTATTTTCTAGGATAGCCTTTTACAGCTCTTTCTTTAGGACTGAAAAACCATGTGGGTCTGATGTAAGTCCAGACTGCCAGCTGCTGGCAGGCTGGGTAGGAGGAGAGATTACCCTGCCTTTGCCTTGCTGCTGCTGCTCTTGCCCCAGTTCACTGCTGTCAGCCCCCAGCAGAGAGAGGGTACTGGGGTGGATAACTCAGTCTGACCCTTCTAATTTTCTCATGTAACTTTAAATTCCCCATGTTTGTTAAGATTTGGGAGTAGGTGGAGATGGTTGTATGGTGTCTCAAGGGGCTGATCCCATCAGGATCTAAGAGATGCCTGTACATGTGCATGCCTTATTCCCATGTCCTCTGTGACATTGTCCCTGAGGCTCTGGACACAGCAGTGCCAGCAGCCAGAGGCTCACGCCAGCCTCAGACAGCAGTAACTCTTCCTAGGGCAGCCTCAGATGTTATGATCTTTCTTTCTAGGAAATACAGTGTTCCTCTGTAATCCCCCTGGTCCCTGTGGTGCAGAGGAAAGGCCTGAGTGGAGCTCAGAGAGTTGCCCCCCATGGGGCACTGCAGCTACTTTGTCAGCAAAAAGACTCTTCTACTTTTCCCCCTTATTTCAACTGCCTGTTCTTCTTAGCTTCAGTGATCACATCTGTTAGTATTTTGGGACCTAACATCGCGCAAAAGCAGAGTTAGAAACAGCCTTTCTCTCTAAAATTACTTTTCTAGTCCGGAAGGCTGGTTTATACTGCCACTATCTGTCCACTGTACCTGCTGCAGCCCCTTCCTGCAAACATGCACACAAACAGTTCATGCAAGTTTTCCCACAGCTACAAACAGTTTACAGAAGGAAGTGAAAGACATTAAGAATTTTATTTTATTTCATTTTCCATCCTGGAGAGTTTGATTAAGCATGAATCAGTTAAAAAGCATTTTTAAATTATCGTGCTTTTTTTTTCCTAGAGTCATGTTTTAAGTAGGTATAAATGCTTTTTAACAAACCTTTATGTGATTCTGCCTCCATTCCTCATCCTCTGAACCCCATTTTGAGCTACTCTCTGTGCTTCCCACCTGGAACAGTCCTTTCCAGTTGGTGCAGTCAGGGAGGTCTGCAGCCCCAGGCTCCCTTATGCTCTCCAGGGATCCTTGCCAGCCGCTGTCTGTGGCAGCACAGCACTTTAATGCCATGCACTTTGCTCTTGAAACACCTCATGGCCAATTGTATCTGTTTGTAGAACAGAGAATTAAGTCCAAAATGAGCTTAGACTCAGATTTACAAGCATCAAAATTGTCCTTTTAGGTGTTAGGAGCCCAAATGCTGCTGTGGATGTAGGCTGTAAGCACTTCAAACTTAAATAGATCAGAGCCCAGCAAGTGCTCTGGTGTCCAGCATTTGTGCAGAAGTGAAGTGGCAGTGGGAGAGGTGGTATCAAGCTGGGACTTTTCTTCAAAAATTAAACTGAAGGAAATATCAGACCCTTTTCAGACTCCATCTCTTTGCACTCCGTATATCAAGGTTCAGTATGAGATATGGAAAAGACAACATACTCGTGAAGTCACTGATGTTAGAATAAGGGAAATATTACAAGACTGCATCATCTTGAACCTCACTACCTTTGGTAGTGGAACTGAAGGTCCACAGCTCACAACACCCTGCTAAGAGGGGCAGGCAATGTTCCCTGGTCTAAAAAAGCAACCGAACAGTTTAGATTTGGGAAATGCAGATTCTTTCTAATGTTGTGCACTACAGTTAGAGTACTTATATTAGGTAGTTTTGTTTTCTGTCATGGTCCAAATCTACATCTGCTTGCCAGCAAAACCTCCTAGCTGCCAGGTTAGAGGCTTCCCTGGGCAAGAATACCTTTGCTCTGCTCCACACCTGGCAGATGTATGAGAGTACTTCTTCCCACCAGAAAAAATGCATTAGAGAACATAGGCTGGGAAGGAATGCCCAAGTAATTCTGCACAGGTTAGGGATCACAGGGAAGGGGAAATCTAGGGTTCCAACTCCTCCTTGAAAAAAAAATATAGTTTTTGGCATCTTTGCAAACGACTTCCTTAGGTGTAGGCCCTGTAAGCTCTATGTCTTGATGTCTAAGAAGCTAAAGAAGTGACTGCAGACCTCTGTTTGCAGTTTTGTGAAGACAGAGGTATCTTCCCTAGAGAAGGACAAGGGTGCCATTCCCCTATGGAACAAAAAAGGGAGATTGCTGGAGAGGTCAGCCCTTACGTATATCTATTATGTAATAGTTTAGGGAAGTATTTGTAAAGCACAGCTCCATTTTACAATGGCTGTATGCCTAGTTGCAAAGAGTGGACAAGACAAGAGCCTCATTTCTCACCATTCCTCAGAAATGTGACCATTCCTGTAGGAAAGGCACTGAAAACTGTGCAGCTCTCAGACATACGGAGCTGATCTGCCTAAAATAAGTCTGGGTGACCTTGGGTGCATGAGAACAGAGCTGCAAACCCCAGATTAATGCTGCATAAGAAAAACCAGTATGCTCTGTGAGCTGTTCTTGCTGGGCAAACCCTTGCTTTGGTAGGTATCAGCTTCTGCTAGCTCTAACTAGCAAGCAGACTCCTCCAGTTCTCTCCCATTCCTCTCCAAGGACACCCGCCATACCTCTAAGACTTTCTCTTGATGCTTTTCTCTATGTTTAGTTTCTGATACTCAGATGTTTTCTTACAAGAATGCATCTATTCCGTTTCAAGGTAATGGGCTCTGCTCTACTTGTAAGAATCTCCCATCCCATATTTTATATAACTTTTATACATGCCTCAACCTCCAAAGTGCAATCATTGGCCAGTGTTTAAAGCCTTTACCTAACTAGTTGTCTTGTTGGATTAGGACACAGTGTATAAAATACACAGGTGTTTGATGCTGTATTAGAAAGATGACTCTTTTTTAAAAATCTGAAATATTTTCTAATCTTGTCATAAATTCAGGTAAGGAGTTATTTGCTTTTTGAAAAGGTGCTTTAAAAATATTCCCTCGAGTGCAGTCTGTAAGTTTGTATCAATGGCTCTTTTTGTTTTCTCGAAGAGAGCCTTAGGTTAAATCTAAGTTAACCACAGAAAAGGTCAAAAATCTTTTTCAAAGTTTTCTGGAGCACAACTAGCTTAATATTTTAGCAGCTGGCAGCTGTGGTGATTACTTTTAGATTATACCTAAAGTCTGTTGGAATCTAATTACTCTGACCTATGAACCAGGTAATTAAGGTAAAAACTCCCACATTTTCATGGACTTCATTAATGTATTTCCTTTGAAAATTGTTAGCTAATGATGGTACATTAAGAGTTTATCCATTAAGTGACAATGAATAATTAAAACCTTTGTCCTGGGACATTAAAGGACAGAATAGTGTTTAACTGCTCAATGTGTTGATAATTGTTTCTTAATTTGCAGTGCAAATATCGTGCAAGTTTGAGGAGAAAGGACCAGTCAAACTGGGAAAGTGGAATGAAAAGACAGAAATAATATCCTTTTCATAGAATCATAGAAAGGGTTGGGTTGGAAGGAATCTTAAAGGTCATCTAGTTCCAACCCCACTGCCATGTGCATGAACACCTTTCATTTCCTTGGCATATGGTTAATAATTCAGGTGTCATGGAGCCTCCTGAGGAGCTGATGTTCCTCCTGATGCCTCAAGCAGGACCAGCAGTACAAAGAGTGAGGGCTTGTGTCTGGCAGGTGTGCAGAGAGGGCTGCTCTTCCACCCCAGGGTCAACCTGCTGGGAAGGTGGGCTCCTAAGTGCAGCCTCAGAGGGTCCTTGCTGGAAGGCCCTTTGCTCAGTGGCCAGCAAGGTTGTGAGAGCTTCTTTCAGTCACTCTGCTGATGGAGGAAAAGTTCAAATGTCACCTCTAATATCCACAGAAAATCCTGGACTGTTGCTCGTGTGTCAGAAAGGCCATCTCTACAATGGCTACAAATGAAACATGGTATGTGAGTGCAATAAAATGTGCTCCAGCAGAAGAGCAAGTGGCACATGTTTTTCTTCTTCTGATTGAGGGCTGTGGGAGTGGATTACCAAGTGAGATGTTAGGTGCAACCAAAACTATGAGGCACACCTAAAACGGTGTCAGAAGAAATCTGCTTTTCTCGATTTTGACTTATGAGCCTAAGACTTGTGTTATCTTTGACTGCACTGTGGTGCAGCCTATAACCTGATGGGATATAGCAGGCAGTGGCCCTGCACTCCACCGTGGAAAGGGAGCTCCAGCTATGCCTGCTCTCCAGAGGGAGTTTTCATGAAGATGGAGGATCCAAGCCAGCAGATTTCCCAAGAAACTTCAACCCCTGTCCCACCTCCCTACAACCTATGTTGCCAAGTTATAATTGATTCCCAGTATGTGTTATCATCATGAAAACTTGGATCAGCAGTTGGGTCTGAGTGTGCCAGGCACCGGGATTACAAACATTGCAAATACATCTCTTCCTCAGTAATCAAATCTAACATATGACACACTGCAACAAGAGGATTAGACATGGAGGGATGGAAAAGCAACCTGTGGTTATCACATTAATCAATATCTAGATCAAAGTTTTCTTGAAGTGTAATGAATCAAAAACCAGAAATCTCTGTTGTCGTGTAAAAGCAGCTACAGAAGGAGGTAATTTGCTTCAGGCCTTCTTTGGACTGGCTCTGCACATGAGGCATTTACTTGTTGCAAAGCAGCATACTTGAGGGAATTTAACCTGAAAAGCCTGAAAGCTTCAAATTTGATTGCAGCTGGTCTGCAAAATAATAGCTTTGGTGGGAAACAGTCAAGACATTGGCTTTTGATGAGAACTTCAAAGAAAAGTTTCTGATGATCATCTCGTAGACCCATCAAGGACCTGAGTAATTCCATATCTGGTGGAATCCCTGTCTACAGGGGGAAAAAACCCAGTCTGAAACAGAATATAGTTTGACTGTATTTAATTTTGTCTCCAATAATGATACACGATTTATAAAGTCAAAAAAGTAGTAAAGTTATATTTACTGTGAGGCCTTCTATTTATAAGGAATTGAGTTAAACAAATGAGATAATTAGAAAAATTAAGGATGAAATTATCAATTCAATTCGAGAGAGAGATGCACACATGGTTTCTCAGGAAATCCTGCTGTAAGAAATTACCAAAGCCAGATTACCAGACACATGTCTGCTAAAAGATTAAATCAAACAGTGTTGGAACTGCTCTTTCTCAAGAAACTGGGCACTGTCAAATCAGCTCCTTCCAAGTCATTCTAAATTCCCACTAGGTCCAGCTTCTGGCTCGAAGTCAAGCTTTCAATCAGTTTTCGGCCAATTTGTCTTCCTGCTTCGGTAGACATAGCCTTTTGCCAGAGCTTCAGCAGCAATCCTCCTTGGAAAGAAACACAACATGACATTGTCAAATTAGCATGGAGCACATGCAGCTTGCAGCATGCAAGGGATGAAATACATATCTGCACTCAAGCTCTCCTGTGGACGGTGAAATGTAGACAAAGCTGGAGCTTGCTGATGGGGTAATAATTGCCTACAAATGTGTAGGGAGACACAGGCCATTCATTTAGCTCAGGATCCTTTGTACTGACAGACAACTGGGCTCGTTCCCTTGTCGCCAGTGTTGCAAGTCAAGATGATTAAAGACTCACGTTAAGGTCTTGGTCTGCACTTGTACATACCTTCATGGTTTATGAAGTAGTAGTCTGGTAGTTATAACCAGGCCTGTCTTTGTTTTCATTCTATAACAAAGAATTTGCACTTTCTGCCAGCTGAGGCCTCAAGCTAATGAAGAAAACAATCCCCAGTACTTATGTCCAGGCAATAAGCCGTGGCCCTCTAGGAAGTGTGCCTGGCCAGCCCAGACTAGCACCAGTTTGCAGGATAGTGGTTGTTTGCTCCTCACTACACTCAGTGTTGATCTTTATAGTGGATAAAGGGCCTACAGAGGAAATTGGAGGGCAAAAAATTTACTAGAGAGCCAAGAAGAGCTTATTCTCCTGCAAAACATGCTTTTGTATAAAACTGGCAGTGTTGAAGAATCGTAGTGGGGGAATGAGCTAAAAGGAGAAGGCAGCAAACAGCCCTTTTGCCTAGGAGGACCACAAGGGGACTGCAGAAAAGGTGAGGACAGCAGGAAAGGTTTTGAATAACATGGCACGTGCTGCTCTACCTTTGGGTATCACTGAGGGGCAGAGCATAAAAAGTAAAGCTTCTGACTGTCCATGGATTGAGAAGCTTTAGGGGTAGCACAGGAGTCTCTCAGTACAGTTCCTGCTGGACTAGCAGAGGCAACCAGAAGAAAATAAAGAGTAATCAAAGTCTGAATCAAGAAATGAAGTCTCACTCTCAGTTGGATGGAGTCTCCTGCTAGGAGGTACTATCTGCTCTAGTCTATCCCTCTATCTGCTGTTGAATTTTGCAGTACCAGAAGAGAACTCTATGTCTCACAAGGATGTATTCAAAAGTTTGAGGAATCCGACGCTGCAAAAACAGTGTGTTACATTTTGTCACCTCAGTTTTTTAGCAATAAGGTAGAGTCCTTCAGGTTCCTGCTGAGGCTATGGATCCAGACAAAATATATTTTAAAGCTTCTTTTTCTCATCTGCAAATCAGTCACCAGACTGAGTTAGCTGGCCTTTAATTCTCAGCTGAATTCAAAGCTCATCCCTTGGAGCAGAGTCAGGAAAATCTTTTATCTGCAAAGCAATTTCAGGATTTCAGCTATGAACTTTATTTTGTCTGCACCTGCATGAAACTTCATCTCTCTCTTTCCTTCCATGTACCATCTTCAGCACTGGTCACCTCCTTTCCACTCTCCCTGCACTGTTGTCCTCACCTGCTGTGCTGCCCCGATGCTCTTCTCCCTTCTCGCTGTCCTGCTGGTCATTTTTTTCCTTGCTCTGCCCCTTTTTCCCCCTGGAGGTAGGTCAAGAAACCCTGAACTGTGGCATAAACTAGCAGGCAGGGAATAGAGCTGTTAAGACCTTTATTCAGATTCTGAGGAATAACACTACATGGAAGGTGTGAGGGAAGCACTCTGTGATGGGAAGATGCTCTTTTGTAACACTCAAGAACTTCATTTCACATCCTTTTTAGCTGCAAATGCAACTGGTGAGAGAATTTTCACTGAAATGTATGGACAGAAGAGAATCACAAATGCCATAAATAGTCATACCAATTTTTAAGTATATTTTTATGTTCCAGTTCTATTTAAAGATTCAAAATAACTTCGCTTCATAAAGGTAAAAAAAAAAATAGCCAACCCAGCGGTATCTGTGCATGAACTGAATCCTCAGAAGAGTGTAATTCTATGTCGCACCACTGGATGGTGTTGCATGACTTATTTTGGTGAAGATGATGAAGCCAGCATTGTCTAAGGATACAGTTTTGCTGGGACAAATGACATTATTAAATCAAAACCGAAAACTAGAACACTTGTGAACACACAAGTTCTTGCTCATGATCGTTTACTTTTTGTTGTTGTTGTTCAACTAATCTAATAACTTCATTTACAGCTTTAATGTTTCCAGATTCAGCTGGTGAAACATGAATTAGTGTCTGTGTTTTTAAAATTCCTATGAAAACTGGGAGAAAAAAAGTAAGATCGTCTGCTTTAAAAATGCATTTGTCTCACTGAAATCCCACATATTGTCAGTGTTATCCCATTGTTGCATTTGCTCTCTGGTGTGTTGTTTGCTTATGTTTGTATTTTTAACTGCTTTAATGTTAATCTCTAAGAAGTGTTTATAGTACTTGATATAGAAGGTTCACTGTATTCATATGGAGAAAGGTGTGTAGAGAGAACAAAATATTAAATATCTATGGTCTACAGACATTTGTAGGTCAGTCTCATACCTGTTAATTTATTTGCTTTGTGAAGAGCTCTCATTGAAACCAGAACTTCATTTTGCTGTGGACTGAAGTCACTAATGGATGGGAGAACATCCCCTTCAACAAGCATCCTCGGGGGCAGGAAAACCTGGAATTTGTTTGTGGTTGGTAAATCTGTATGGAAGCGTGTGGCCGCAATGAAATCTACAGCATTAGACCAGTCTTCACCAAAATTTGCTTCTGGATCAGAGAGATATTTTAAGCTGAAAGAGATGAAGATAAAAAATGTAACAAATAATTGAAATCTCCTGTAGAACACATTAGTTGATCATTTATCCCAAATGTTTTTGTTTAGTATAAAATCCGAAATGGTCTCGGTGCCACAGTGACCTAAAGCCTCCTTCAGCACTTTACACCTAATTTGTCCTGGTATTACTGTCTCTGCCCAGACTCAGAACAGCTCCTGAATCAGGCCCTGGCTCCCAGCAGGGAATCAGCATCTCATTTTAAGGGCCCACCCTGCTTGCCCATCACACTCTGGGCGGTGATCTCTCACTGGTCATCCCATGATCTGGGAAAGTGGAAATAAAAGCAGAGCCTAAAGAGTAGATGTCTAAAGTAAGAAAGCTCATACAGACTTTGTTAGGATACTACCCTTCCAAAAAGACATGGAGGTGGGAAGATCCTCCTTGGCCACCTCTCTCATCCACTTACCTGTCCTGGAACTTGGGCAGTGCAACAAAAATCGAGGTAACGTGTGCCTTCCACATAAGACCAAGGGCATCGTCCAGTTTTAAGGGAGAGGAGGTTGCAGGGCTCCCAGCTTTGTGTTCTGTAGATAGCAGATACTACAGCAATAGGGAGGAAAAAAGATAGAGAATTAGAAGGGAGATTGAAACCCAATTAATTATTTTTTTTTAATGCACATACTTCACAAAATAAGGAGTTTGCAAGCTAAGGAAAATTGCTTTTGAGTAGTTAGAATGTGCTGCTTTGTATGTAAATATAATGTCTGACAAAGGGACAAAAAGGTGATTAATGTAAATTTTTTAAATGAAAACATATCCACGCTGGAGTTAATGGGAGCTGCTGTTCTTTGGCATCAACAGAGAAGGGTTTTATCCACATAATTTAGGTATTCTGTCAGTGGAATTTTGTGTCCGAGTTCCATGGAAGCTGCTTCACTGAAATATTGGATTCCTTAAAAACTTGTCTATATCCTTTTGGCCACAACTTTCTGGAGGTTTTCAGAAAACAAGAAAATTATCCTTAATTGTTATCATTATGGTTATTTGAGGAGTTGATATTTTATAATAACTTCTGAAACATGGTGCATAGGAAAAATGACCTTATGAAGACAAATCCAGTCTTTCAAAACCTCTCAAAGAATCTCAAACCCTCTACTCTCACTCAGAGATGCCAAGAGGAACTTACACTTTAAGCTTTCCAATCATTATAAATTATTTGACTACAACAATAATGTTGACTATAGCAGTCTATTTATAAAAAATAGGTATTAAATTTATGAAATAAGAAATATTGTCATCTTTGGGAATAAGGAACAGCTGAATGTGGAGGACAGGTAATATCTACTGGCATAAATGTCTTTCTGAATGAAGTTTCACATTTTCAGGGTTTTAGATGTCTAAAGGAATAAATGAACCATATAAAACCAACTGAAGGCCATTTCTTAAGGGCAGTCTTCCATCTTACATGCTTATTTTGCATTGCTAACGTTAAGCAGTATTGGAAGAATACAAATATAATTGTTAAAAAAGTCATGTTAACTCAGTCTTGGGACTGAGGCCAAATTACAGAAATTGTCTTAAAGGAAGAAAAGGAAAATCCATAAGTAGTAAAAATCCTGGCCTTCTTGTCTCTGACTTAATGTTATGCTTTTCATTTTTCCTGCTTGTTGCTTTTATATGAAGCTGTTATTGAAAGCAAACTAAGCTTTCTGAGTCTGACAAGTGACAGTAATAATAGTTTTTAAAGGTAATATTCTGGTCTCATTTCTAAAACTATGGGGGGGGAAAAAAGTAACATTATTTACTTCAAAAAAGGCCTTCCAGTCATCCATGAGCTTGGGCATGCGAGACCAGCAGTCTGCCACACTGTAACAGAAATCGCCTTTTTGCTCTTCTGGTGGCAATATTTCTACCTCGAAGGGCAGCTGCCCAAAGAGGCCAGCCTCCACTGCCCCCAGAAAGGGTATGATAGCCAGGTGGTAATTCATACCTGTAACAATAATTAAAAAGGAGGAAGTGTTAATCACAAGCAAATGAAAAATTCCCACGTAGAAATTCCCACCAAATTCAACTGTCTCAAATTGCCACTGATACAACTGTGTTCAGCAGTGGGACATATTTATTGAAATGCACTAATGATGTCATCTGTATTAATTTAGATATGATTTGTAATGTTCATTTATATATTGTGCTTTAAAAGCCTTGCGTGACCTTACAGTGTGCTTTAACTTTGCCGGAAAGGAAAACACTACTGAAAAAAAAGTTAGATCTTTGTAAGCTGTCACAGACAGGACAAGAAAAGCCTCTAAAATATTAATTGCAAACTAAGTACAGAAAGATTAAAAGGTACTCCACAAGTATTGTTTTCATTTAAAAAATCCTCTTCATCCTAGACCTATAAGAGATGAAAAGGCAAATACTAGCAATATTTTACTTGAAAATAATAATTTTACTTTTAAAAAATACTTCACCACTGAAAACTGCTTGAAAACTACCTCACTTTATCCATCCAGATTTATTTTAGGGTGATGGCTGCCTTTGGTCTGATCCATAATTTGGAGCAGTCAGATCCAGCCCATGAGAAACTCAGGCTCATTTCTCACCTCTGCCAAATCGTGTCTGCAGTGAGAGTGCCCATAGGGCTATTTGATATTCCACATTTGAACAGGGAATTTTAAATTCTCCTCTTAATTGTGTTCCCTTTGTAGAAATAAAGTTTAATAGCTTTCAGTGAAGAAAGCCTGGGAACAGTTATTCTCTCTTTTGTGTGGGTGCCTTTGAGCTGCTGTGCTGAAAAGTCATACTTGGTCTCTGGGCCATGGGCTGCCCTGGTATGTTTTATATAATCACAGCAGTGAGGACCAAAATTATCAAAACCTGACTGCCTCCCACGTATCCCTGTCCTACTAATGGGAAACCTTCTGGGGAGAAGACCACAAAACAAAGTTCAGCAAAAAGAAGCGTATGCATTGGCTATAGTTCACCAGGGACTGTCTGTACGGGAACACTGAGGGAGCTTGGTGTATTGCTCTAAGGATGAGATGAGAAAAAGGATGGAGTGGCAAATATGAAACAAAGGATAGAGCAACACAGTGGTATTGAGATTA
>JAWWES010000115.1:61257818-61271433 GCA_035583135.1 Lophotriccus pileatus
CTAAGGATGAGATGAGAAAAAGGATGGAGTGGCAAATATGAAACAAAGGATAGAGCAACACAGTGGTATTGAGATTATGCTCCATCAAAAACAATGCAGCTGACAGGAACTACGCCAAAGGAATGATTCAGATGGTAACTGAAAGCTGGACTTCGCTTCATGAGCTCGAAAATACATATTACTTTTGATGCTAATGACTAAAGTCACTCAAATTCCACCTCAACATGAAATGCCATCAACTGTAACATTAGCTTTTCCCTTCCCTCAAAGAAATTAATATAAATATCACTTAAGTAGGGAGGGAGGTCATAGGAGACCGTATCGTAACTTCTGGGATCAGTCGACAGGCTGAACTTGTTTTCTCCCCCATAGGGATACTTAATGGGTAAGAATCTCATTCTATGCAAGTTAAATTATTATCTCTAGCTACCTTTAATTGGTGGTTAGAAGTTGTCTACATATTGCTTCAAATTAATTTTTGCAGTCTGTTACTATCAACAGCAATCTCTGAACCTTAACCTATCACAGTCTTCTACTATCAGTGTGCTTGTTAATAAAATGTGTTATTCTGAAAACTGTTTGGTGTGAGTCCTTCAAGGGCACTAGGAGTGGCTGGCAGCAATATCATACTTGAGAAAACTGGTCATACATACAGAGTGGGAATGCTGTTGGCATATGAACCTGAATATATTGGTTGAACCACCCTCCAAAACGGTGAGTTTTATGTATTAAATGTAAGTTTCTTCTTTAAACTCATTCTTGGCTTCTTATTATGACTACTCATACCAGAGAGGACAGCTCTGAAGGACAGCTGAAAGCACTCATACACTCAGAACAGTAAGAGACATTTCCACGCAGTCTCAAAGACTTTTTGCATGTTCTTATTGGAATAGGGTAAATCAAGGCTGAGTTTGTACATTTTTGGAGGCAACAAATTTCATATCAAGCAAACATGAAGTATTTAGAAGTAAGTGAAGAGCAGAAATGCAAATACTGAGAAGGTAACAGTGGTGGTGTCTATTCCAGGAGGGTGCCCTGCTTGCACAGGGCTATGTAGTGACCCTTGTTACTTGTCACTTCATGGGACACCTTCCCACAGAGCCTGTAGTGCTACCCAACTACAAAGATGGGAAACTGAAGGTGAAGTGAGTATCGCAGTCAGCTTTGGTTTTACTCCAGATTTACATGTTAAATTTGCTCTGTGCTTGTGCCTTTGGTCACTTGAAGACATATACATTTAATTGCTAGCTCGCAGCCAGAACCTTCATTCAAAGGGCCTCTGCAAGAAAGAATTCCTGTGACAGGGAAGGGACAGAGCTGTTCGCTGAAACCTGCTGGCAAGTCTGGTGGAAAGGGGGACTTGGGACAGGATGGCAAGAAAGCTGAGGGATCAAGGGGCAGAAGTGATGCAGGGAGAATATGCTATGGGGAAAAGAATCAAGGGTGATTGCAAGAACCACAAGATTCCAGCTTGACGTTCTCACACCAAGTTTTAGCTCAGAGTGCTAGCATCTAAACTGAACAAATCCACTCTGGAGTAATTGAAAACTGCAAATATCTACAAATATAGGTAACTGTCATGGTGTTTCCCACTTCTTTTTACATAAATTTTTGCAGTGTTAATATTTTTAAGGCTGCAAATTTGTGGATTTTTCTCCTTCCTTAAATATGTTATCAAAATCAACTAATTTTCGTTTACTCACACTTAGGTGTCTTACTGCAACTTTGCAATGGAGGATCACATAGCATGGAATTACATTTTAATAGAGAATTCTAAGTGGAAGAAAGATCTAGAAATGGCCTTCTAGGACACTAATCTTATTCTGGAGAAGAACAGTGTAATAGCATGTACTTACAGGACCACCAGCTTCTTACAGATTGGCACAGGAGGTCTCCATCTTCATAGCCACAGGAAGTCGCACCAGAAGGATCTGCTAACCTACCTGAATAAATCAAACAATACAACAAATACTTCTCAAACTTTTCACATAAGGAATCCTACTAAGATGGAAAAAAATATGTAGGAGTAAAGCATGCAGACTTCTGCTCAGAGAAGCAAAACAACTACTGTTGCTTTGTTTCATAAACTACTGTTCTTAGAGTAGTTGAATTTCTTGGTGCATAGTAATTTGATTGTGTTTTACAGTTTGATTTATCCCTCACTGCAAATGTATTCTGTGAATTTATGGAACTGTTTGAAATCAAGACATCACAGTGATATCTTTACAGAGGTGTAAATATACGTTCACACAGAGATGTAAACACATGCATAGCTGATGCGTAATTTCCCATAGATGTAGGACTGCTAGTGCAGGAGAGCTGCTCAATGAGCAGAATAGCACAAATTAAATGTACTAATAATTGTCTCACCTAATTGGGTTGTGTGAGACAGAATCTCTTTCAGGTAAATCATGCATACAAACATGACCTTACTGTGAAGTTGCGCAATGCAAACATTGTTGTACCTGATTAGGAGGTTTTCAAGCATCTGTGCTGTAGCAAACATGCAAGACATTTCACAATTATTCCTGACAGCATGTAAGGCATATTTTACTTTAAGCACGTGACATGAAGAAACAGTCTAAGTATTACAGGAATAAGGTATGTGTACATGAAGTGGTAAGTAGGCATGTAGTGTGTCAGGAAGTCTGCTTGAATTGCATGACGTGAAATTATCATGGTCTAGTCCAATGACTTGAGCTATTCCAGAAGCTCTCAAACTCTGCCCTGCGGAGCACTTACTCTCTGACAAGTCAGCCGAATGAAGACAGCATCATTCCTGTCAGATTAGAACTAAACCTCATTACCAAACCAAATTTGCTGATACTTTTTGCTCAAGAAGAAGAGATGATCATGAACAATGTGCATAAAAATTATCCTAATTATCCTCCCTAGATGACTGGACAGAACTTGTGCTCTGGGCATGCTAGGTGCTCAAACTCATATCTTTCATTAGCAGAGCACTGAAAGCATGAACTTGCAGTGATGAGGATTGCAGTTCAACTGGATTTTTTTCTTAAATGAAAAATTATAATTTTTAATATTAACAGAAAGATTTTATTTTTCAAGATTTTACTTCGAAACAGAGTGCCAAACATAGGCAGCAATAGGTCACTGGTAGGCAAAGGAGATGAACGAGAAAGAAAAAGGGTAAGAAGAAAAAGAAGACAAAATGTTGCAAAGGAATTGTACATGAGGTTTATGAAAGATTGTGAGCCTTGGTGTTTTGGGAAAATTAAGAGTCCCAGACAGTATTAGTGATAATTATATTTAGAAATTACTAGCAGCTTCACTTGCTCTTTATGGTTGATATAGAACTATATTCATGAAAATATTTTCTCAGTAATATAACTTTCAAGACCAGACAGAACTGTTAATTCAACAATTTTTGTAGCATTTTTAAAGATCTGTTGTCTTGCACCCTGAACTCAAATCCTGTTTTGTATGCCTAAGCTTATGAAGTCAACGTATAAACACTTCAGCCATTCCTCACTAGTTTATCCCTGCTGCTTATCTCATTCGGGTTTAGCTTTTTGCTAACCTCAATAATCTATGCAGCAGAATTATGTTGTTCTTTGTCCCTTATCCAATTATCTTTCAACCTCTCATATTCTTTTACTGTAGAACTTTTTAGTATTTTTTTAACCCTCTTGTCATGTAATTTCAAAAACCATCTCCTTGTCTAAGGACCAGTCCTATGACTCTCTAGCCGGTGACAGTACATCTTTATCTATCTATGCGACGAGGTGCAAATCTTCCTGTCATCTACTGCGTCCCTCATCTCTACTTGGAAATCCTCACTGCAACAAGGCACACCCTCACTTTGTGGATGAGGCCATTCTACATAACTAGATCCTTTCCAGGATCAAGTGTACACCACTCAAGTGTAGCTTCTGCGTCCACTCATCTTTGCGTCACAGTGGGTCAGTTCTCCTGCTGCACCAGCCTCTCCTCTTCTTGTATACATAAAAAAAGGGAAAGAGGAAAAAGCTTGCCTAAACTCCAACCAAATTCTTCTTGTTTCTGCCTGTTTGCCAGCTAATGTCCTGCTTGGATTTTGCTTACTATCTTGTTTTCCTAATTTTTACTTAGGAGTTAATTCTCCATTAGTTGTGACTAAATGCTGGCAGCCTTTCTTCACCGCCAGCTGCAGCACTTCTAGCTTCTTTCAAACATACAGCTTCAGCCAAACCACGACCACAGATTATATCCAATAAAATAAAAAACAGGCAGAGAGATGCATTTGCTTACACCTTGTTACCACCAGGCACAAGTTTGTGAAAACATCTTTGACTTTTATTCCCCATTTCCCCTCGTTTCTGGTTCCTAGAACAAGGCAAGTTCAACTCTGGCTTTGAATGGAAAGCTTCACTGACTGCTGTGTCTGAAGCAGCCTTTGAGAAAATGCATTCTCTGAAAAAGCCCATGAGAAGATATTCCAGCCTTAGCCTTAAGGAGCCTTTCACGTGTTTCTGTGTCTAATTCCCTGTCATGGACAACAGGTAAACAAGAATGACAGCCCTAGGTAACAACAAGCTTTTAGGAGATAAACCATTATAAATTTGGACAAAATTTAAACCACCACAAAACCAAATAAACAACAACAACAAAACAAATTCACAACCCTCACAAACAAACAAAACCATCTCAACAAACAGAACAAACTTTAATTTTTGTAAAAAGCATATCTAGAATAATGAGGCTACTTTTAAACTGATCATAAAAAGCAAATGGAAATAAATTCTCACAGGGACAGGTGAACTTTTAACTATCTGTATTAGAAATTAAATTCAAACCACCTATAGAAGATCACAACACTATCAACCATTAACAAAAAAATAAAAGCTATTAGTTAACAAATTAAGAGGAGCCCTGCACAGTGCAGGCCCTGAAATCTATCTACAATAAACTGGAGCAACTTGGAATGCCTTTTCAAAGATGTTCAGCTAGCTGAAATATTACCCATCTAAACCACAGATCTTCTGTATTCTGACCTCTTCCTATTAGGAATTTTAATAGCTATTGCTCAACAAGGCAAGGGTGTTCTCTTTGTTCAGCATTTCTTTTTTCAAATTGGCAGCTTAGCTCAGTATGTCAAAGTTTACACTGACTGAGGCTACACACTAGGCTTTTGGGACAGAAACCTTGGAAAGGAAGATTCAAAGCAGATCCAGTAAATATTTTACTAATCCAGCATCTTAAGGACATAACTCATACCTGTACGAAATTGCCACCCATGCTGCAGTGCTAATCCCCAGAGAATGTTGCCGGTGTTTTGGGGTCCAAAGGCACTAAAATATTTGGCTGAAGAATTTAGCAAGCTCTTATACACTCCCAGTCGTTCTTTATAGTTCCAAGCATTGATGACAATTTTGTTGTCCTTTACTGGGAAATCCAGCAGGTTTTCAGGGGCAAGGTCCCACAGAGGGGGATATTCATCTTCTCCAGGGATTTCATTTTCACTCCATGGTGCAGCCGTCGCAGGACTCAAGGTAATAGTCACTATAAGAAGAGCATGTATGCCAGGGCAGGGCCACATTGTGAAGGTTTGTAGCCCAGGTGTTTGTGGCTACAGGGCTTTTATCAGGAAAGGTGAGTACTCAAACACAGAGGTCTCCGTTGTAGCCCTTCCCTCTTCCCAGTGACCCTGACAAGGAGTTGCCAGATTAGCAACTAATTAGTGAGTAATGCTCTGTCCTTTCCATGGAATCTAGGGAGCAGCAGCAGATGTTTAAGAGGAATCAATGTAATGAGAAAATGTCCAAACCTGTGCTGCCCATGACATATACCCACCCTTCCATACAGCTGAGGTGCTACAATACTGATTGTAGAGCTGCATTATCAAAATTTTTGTTGCAGTGTTTCTTGCTAGCTGTCAGCTTCCCTTTCCCAGTCTAGTTCCTTTGGGTAAAAAAGGGACAGCAATGCCACGGAGCTCATCCCAGCACAGAGACAAGGCATGGGGGGAGGCTGGGGCTGAGGTACTCTAAGGAGGGCTCAAAGCACTGACAAAGCAACAGCAGTGACATATGGCTGGCACTGCCATTGGCACCTTTGTCTTTTGGCCTTGGGACAACTGCCTGCAGCCTTCAGCTCATAAGAGTGTTGGAAGTAGCCAAATCAGCCTGTCTGCAAGTACTGGCTTGTCTTGCATGGAAATGGTCATCATTATAAAGTCCTAAAGTCTCCTCTGAAACCTCCATGATCTTGTAGCCTGCAAAGGGAATACAAAGACCAAGCCTCCACTGATAAAAGGGGTGTCTAAGTTTCACTCCAAAAAAAAGTGAAACTGTCCAGCTGCCTTCCTCTCACCTACGTCTAGAAATTCTAGGACTTTATAATCTTCAGCTGCTTTTTCTCAGATAAGCAGTGGTTGCAAAAGAACACTCAGCAAACACATAGTTTGTTATCTCTGTAGTCTTTTATTTGCATGAGAAAAATTGCAAATGTGCCTTTTCTTTGAAGTAATTCTGTGAGTTTTTGTTGGGCTTTGTGTGCCTAAAATACCTTAAACTGTGGATGGAACAGGTCAAAAGTGTCTGCAAACTTTTCACAGTAAATTTAAAAGAAATTTATCAGTTCAATTAAAAATGTTTCCATTTTCTCTATGTATTACGGAGACTTTCTAGTCTCTAAATACCTGAATAGCAGGATTTTTCAATGATCATTTATTATTTTTGGCTCTGCTACTGAGAAAGAACCAAAGGCTTTTGAAATACAGTGTTCAACAGAGATTAACATAGATCCAAGAACGCTTTTCCTAATCACGCTGCCTTGCAGAGTTTACATATAATCAAGTTGTTCTTTCATTAACTTTCTGTGGGTGGGTTTTATCTAACCTCACTGTGGACATTAAAACATTAATCTAGCTATGAAGATTCCTTCGATAGCCAAACCAGAGAATGAGGCATGTCCAGAATGTAACTCATTTAAAACACACCACTCTGAGGAGTATTGTTCCTTACTGATTGTAGAGGGAGTAGAAATTACAAGTCTACTTTTAGACAGAGAAAAAAAATTTAGATTAAATAAGATCAATATTGTTTTACCTACTTTTCTGAAATAATAATTTCAGAAATGTTCTCGAAGGTACTTTTTTTTTTCCCTTGAAATAAGACATTCTATGAAATAGTACTGAGGATAAATGCCAAGAACTGTGTTGATTTCATACATATATATATATATATATATATATATATACATACACACACACACACACACATATATATATATATATATATGGATCTAATTGAGACAATGGGCAGTAAGGCTCACCTAAAAAGGAAGGATGCTGAAAGGTCACAAGACATATGGAGGAAACCTGTGGCTCAATGAAATAAAAGGCACAAAGTTCGTAATTTCACTAGGGCAAAAATTTTATGTGGGAACATGAAGGAATGAGTAAGAGTGGCTAGCTTTTTGGTTTTTACCCTCACTGAAAAACGTGTCCAAATCAGAAGCCTAAATTCTTTCTGGTTTTCTATAGTCAAGGTGGAGAGTTTGAATTTGCTAATGAGATGTGTATTATAAGTTATTTTGCTTTAGGTAATTAAGGTAAAGTGAGGTGAATAAACTTCTTCACTTTTTTTTTGCAGAGATACCATATATTTACATCCTCATGACAGATTACACATAGTAAATTGATTGATCCGATGTTTGTCTGGAACTTTATTGTGCATAAAAAACTGTCCTCCTGCTCTGCCATCTGGAAAAGCAAACCCTATTAACACTGGTCTGGGCAGGCATAAAAATAGTAATTACTAGATTGAATGTAAAAACGTACTTTCTTGAAAGGCTTATAATACAGAATTAAGATAAATTAATGATGTAATGCTTGCCTTATATCAATTTTGAGCTATTTTATAGAAAAAAAAAAGTGTTATATGCTAAATGGTAAAAAACAAAACTTGAGTACATCCACTTAGACAAACTCTGCTTCACTTTTAAAAGTTTCAGCCTTTTGCTTATTATGGTAATAACAAGTGTTCAACAACCTAATTAATCTTTAAAGAGTAAACAATAATTTTTCAATAATACAATAAAAATTTCTTCCTGAAAAACATTATAATTAATTTTATAGCTCTTACTCCAGTTTTGCATTTATCTGTGTCAGCAAATATGTTGCTGAAGTTTCTTTAAGTCTTTAGGGATAACAGTTTTCCTTTGAGAAATATCTGGCTTTTCCAGTTTGGTATCCAGTCCTATTGGTTTTGTTGTCTGGAGGGGGGACGAGAGTCGGGTTCACATGATGTCAATTAGACTTCAGTGGTGGTGGTGGGTGTTGAGTCATAGCACCCCCTCAGGGCTGTCAGCAATTTAAACAAGTGGAAGATTAAGGAAGACTATTAGTAATGTCAGCACCATTGTTCTATTCACAAGTCTCTTAATAAGTACCCTACCAGTTACTCAGTAAGGATGTGCTCATACACTGCAATAGAGGCGTGTGCCGGAAAAGACTGTAGATTATGACAGATGGTTATTTCAGGTCTGATAACAATTACGTAATTGTTGTCAAGTTTCAAGAGACAACTCCATAGTTTTCAGGTGGGCTACAGATTTTGCTTCAAGACAACTGCAGAAAAGCTGATAAGCATCAATTAGATTGGTTGAGGTGACTACAAGAAAAAATGTCATCCCTGAGTCCACAGATTATCAAAACATAAAGTTCTGTAGTCCTGGTGGGATACTCTGAGGCAGGAACTGGAAAGCCAGTGAGGAAGAGGCATCAGTAGTCACACTGGAGTGAAGTCAGAACTGATACAGAATTTTGCAGGTGAGAAATCTTTAGATTGTCTGGGGCTTTCACTATCCTTCAATCACATGAAATAGCACTGAAAGGAAGGGTTCCCACACTTCATTTTAGGGTAACTGTCCTAAGGAAAAAAAGAATGAGTTTTCATTTAGATGGGATATTGTTATGGATGAGCCTCCTTATCACCTGGTGCCTTTTTTCAAGCCCTGACATTTCCACCAGTAACTGTGAGTGCTCCTTGTCTGTGATCTGTTCCAGGGAAAACAAGACCACACTGTAACTGAAGGTATTCTTCATGTATTTCACTGGATAAACTTAGAACAGTGGATATATTTAGGTTGCTTACTAATATTTGTTGTTGTTGACTGTAGCTATCGTTTTGAACAGACTTTCTTTTTGTCACAGGCAGGGATATTTGGCAGGGAGGATCTCTCTGGCTTCAGTGTCCTCCAGCAAAACCGCTTAACAGGGCTATAAAAGGGATTATAAATTGCTACTGGTGTGGTTGTGGGTAAAGGTTATCAGCTAAATCTCATGACCACATGACTGGGCTCTACCACTAATGCAGCAACACATGTGGTAAGACTGTCGGGCATCTGAGGGGAAACTGCACTGTGTATGTAGTGGACCTAGCAGCAGGTGCTGCATCATCATATCCTGGCTTCTCCATACATCCTAGGACATAACATTTCTCCTTCTTTGGAAAACATCATTCTTGTGTTGTTCTCCCCTCTGCAAAAACCTTCCTGTGTTACCTGCTGATCTTGCTTCATCAGAAAGAAGAACCTATGCTGCAGAGCTGCAGATCCTGACAATCCAGACTATAAATTGTGCTGATAAATGTTGGTGAAGTATGGTCATAATAATATATTCACTTTATCTCTCTTGCTGTCTTTCTTTCTTTCCTTCTTTTTTTTTTTTTTTTTTAACAGAAGCAAACTACTTAATAGGCCATACACAGTAGCACAAAAAAACCTCAAAACCAAAACCAAACAAACAAACAAACAAAACCAAACAAAACCAAACAAAAAAACCCAAAACCAAACAAAAAAACCAAACCAACCCCCCCCACCACCCACCTCATCATAATGAATAATGTTCCAAATTAAATCCAGTCACTCCTATTTTAGGAAATACCAGATTCATAGCTGTAGTGGGATTTTACTATATGCAGTTTTTCTTTCCCAGACAAAACAGTATCCTTTCCATGAAGCTGGCTGGGTGAAATTCTGGCTGGATAAATGGCTACAAAGGCGAGTGTAAGTCTAACATTTCCAGAGTTACAATTTATAATAGTAGAAGAAGAGTAACTACCACCAAGGTAAACATATGGATTTAGGAGCAAGCTGCACACAAGATGTGTAATGGATACCTGATGCTGTCCCAGGTGTACTCTTTCAGATCAGAGTACTCCAGAGGAGCACACACCATACTTAAATTCCTGAGCAGGCTTGCTTGCAGGACCAATGTGACTTTGTGCATGGGTAGAAAGGCAAATAAATAGATGAATACAAAACAAATCAACCAAAAAAACCCACCCCTTCATCAGACCTGAAACAGGAAAATTTGAATTAACCTATAGTTTTCATTTTCATAATGGTATTACGGAGATATATTTTCCTTAGAGGGTAGTGTAGCTGACACCATAACCTTCACATTTTTTGTTATCTTCCACTTAGAAGGTGAAACTTAAGTTGATCACAGACTCAGATATCTGTAGTATTTAGCATCTACAGATCTGTGGTCTTCGACATCACCTCTTCAACACCTACTATAAAAGACATCAGCCTTATTTTCATATGGTGGAATTAATTTTTTTGAGCCAGACCACACAAAACCTCCATTCACTGGAACACAGATTTATAAGCTGTTAAAATCAAAATAGATATATTCTTGAGAGCATCAGGGTTGTAAACACATGTCTACTGGAGAAAGGTGATAGTAAATTTTTAATATAATATGTCCATTTTATCTCAGAGGTAGTTACTCAAATACAACCCTAAGACTGTACAAAGTCAAGGAAATCTTCTGGATGCTTTTTTTGTATATCACTAGGGAGTGAGCAAACTGCAGCAAAAAATACTAGAATCACATTGTCAGCTGGGTTTATTTTTCAATCTTTCATTAATTATGCATCCATTTATAAGACAAATTAACTGAATCTTCACTTATATTTTTAGCATGACATTTTAATTAGATGAAAATGAGAATAAGTGGGAATAACTAATTAGAAAAAATCACCATAATGGCACAGATTCATTAAAATAAAGGCACAAATTTCCAAAGCAGTAAATCTGTAGCTAGATGCTGGTGCCCAGATTTACTGATGTGAAGTATGCAAAATGACTGCATCAATTAGAAGCTTGGACCAAAACAGCTTTTTTTTTTTTTTTTTTTTTTTTTTTTTTTTTTTTTGCCATTTGGAAGGAGTAAACAATTAATTCAGGAATTAAAATCAGGATATATTTTGAGGCACTTAAAACTCAGAGACTGCAGAGAAAATTTTCAGAAAACTGTGAACCATCTTCTTCCAGCTGCAGCCATTTTCCTCAGACTGAAAAATAAAAGGGAGGGGGAAGGGAGAAGCTTCCTTGCAAGAAAGGAAAGGAGAGCTGACAAAAATGTTCCTCAAAGAAACAAATTAGTCTTCATTGTGTAAGCAGGAAAAATAAATTTTAATATAAGAAAAATGGAAGAAAATGTAGTAAAATAAAAGACAAGTAGTATAAATTATCCTCACATTTATTGCCTAATTTTTGCTTGTGTCATGGAAAAGAATAACACTCTTGTTGTTTCTAATTGATATTCTGTGTTGGTATACAGCACAGTATTTTGGTTCTGTGGTTTCATTTGCAATGACAGAGGAAACAAGTGTGATTTTCAAGAAAAACAGATTTCATTCTTGTTTAGAGAAGTTTGAATAACTCACTAAAAACAAATTCCAAACCTATTTGATTAAACTAAAATGAATATTTAACATAAAATTCCTAAACCAAACCCGTAATTTTTGAAACATAATCATGGTACTATAAACATGGTCTGTGAGGAACAAACGTACGCATAGATAGGTATTAAGAGAGAAATGAATTGGTATTCATAGACACTTGCACAACTGAAATGAGGCCTAATGATACTATACGTAGAGATGTCACATCACCAAGGTGAGATATGGTAGAAAAAGAAATAATTTCAAACCAGAACATTTTTCTGGAAAACATTACAAATATTTCCATTGCCCATTTTTTCATGCTTTTCTTTCGCTTGACTTCTCTGTCTTTTTAGATCACAGCCCAGCCTCCAATACCTGGGTGCTACTAAGGACCCTGCTTCTGGTATTCCTCACATGACATAATTTCATACATGTCAATATCAATTCCATAATGCAAGTGACCAATGCATAAATATTCATGTGAAATATATTTCCTGTATCTGACAGCTACCTGCTGATGCTACACAACAAACAACAAACAAAATGACTAAGTGCCACAAAACCCACCAAGTATGGGACTATAATGAAAGCCCTGCAGCACACAATTGGCAGCTATTGTGGGACAGGGCTTTCTATTCCATTGTCCCAAGTCATAAAAAAATTAAGCCTTGGATTGTCAAAAGGATGCAAGAGAAATACATGTTTAACTTTAAATATGTTTGAAATTAATTCATTTTAGCCCCCAGGTATTCCTATTAAACAGGAACGTCTGAGGATTCACTGATTTCTCTGGAAAAAATGTCCAGCTTCCCAAATATTCCTGGCGTGCTCTGAAGAGCCGTTTCCTCAAATGAATGTGGCACATGACCTTACTCAGCTCAAGTCATATCTAGTTGCCATATTTAATTCTCATCAAGAACATAAGAACAGTCTTTCTTGATAAAAAAGTATGCCTCCCTCAGCTTCCCATCCAGCTATCTGTCCTGTTCCTACCTTGGTTTCCAGTATAACCTGTCTTCGTCTCCTCCCTGACTGCATCATCACTTGGGTCGTGCTCTGGGGTCTTTGTGGAGAGCTGCAATACGATGCTTACTTACCCAGAATGGCATACCATGGGAAACCATCCAGCAGAAGAGGCTGGAGAGATGTGATTTGAATTTTTTCTGCTGTTTGTGTGGTGAAGGGAACTGCTGTGCTCCCTAGGAGCAGAGGTTGCCTTTCCTGGAGTGATGTGACCTGTTAGGGATGACTAGGAGTGTCATTGACACAGATACAAGAATGTCTTACACTATAGCCTAGATTTAAATGAAAGACAAGGGGGTAATTTTTTTTTTTTTTTTATATTAGCATAGACCTTGCTACAAGCTATTTTACACATACTAGCACAGTATACAGTTGAGCAGAACTGATCTTAAAATTTTTAAATCTGAAGCTTTTAAGAAGGAGACAAAACACAAAATCCCCCCCCCAGAGCAGTGAACATAAGCAACCCAGCTTTATAGAAGGCAGGTTTCTGAACTCTGTGACTTCCTCCTGTATTTCTACTGCATTTTCTTGTAATTAATTTAATTTAAAATGCTTAGCCTTGGAGAGAGAAGATTTGTATTCCTGTTCTGATTCTCTGTCTTTGAACAAGTACTTAAAAAGTAAAGCATTGTGGTTTACTTTGTCAAATCTGAGTAAGTACAGAAGGCTCTGAATCTGGACTTTTACCATCCTTATACTAAAATCACACACCAAAATCCTCTGGCTTAACCTCATATTCAGAAATACTTGCAACAAAATATTTTATATTCTTGTTTTACATCTGTGAATGCTAACAGTATGGGTATGACACAGCTCTTTCTTTCTTTTTCTTTTTCTTTTTCTTTCTTTCTTTCTTTCTTTCTTTCTTTCTTTCTTTCTTTCTTTCTTTCTTTCTTTCTTTCTTTCTT
>JAWWES010000115.1:61287799-61300609 GCA_035583135.1 Lophotriccus pileatus
GACAGGCCGCCGCGGGGAGCTGTCCAGCCGGGCGCCGGTGCTGAAGCCCCGCTCCCAGCCGCCGCCGGGAGAGGAGCCGCCGCTGCGGCCGCCGCCGAGGAGCCGCCGCCGCCGCCCGGAGCCTCCGAGGAGGCGCCCCCTGCAGGGGCCGGCGGGGGCGAGCGGGAGGGGGCGGCGGCGCCGCCGCCCAAGCAGTGGCGGGGAAAAGCGGGGCGGTCCCCGCTGAAGGGCGCGGGGGAGGCGGCCCCGGCGCCTCCATCTTCCTCGGGTGCGGGGAAGGGCCGCGGCGCGGCGGCGAGCGGTGGCGGCGGGTACTGGAAGGAGGGATGCCTGCAAAGTGAGCTCATCCAGTTCCACCTGAGGAAAGGGCTGGCGGCGGCCGCCCAGATGCAAACCAAGGTCAGCAATCACAGCAGCAGCAGCGGCAGCGCTTCCTCCGCCGCCTCCGCGGCCGCCGCCCCAGCCGAGCTTCCCCCGGCCGCCTCCGCCTCCTCGCCCGCTGCCATGGCGGCGGCCGGGGCGGAGGGGCTGCGACAGGTCGAGGCGGGAGGGGACGGCAGGAGCGGCGGCCCCGAAGGCGCCCTGAGCCCGCACCTGCAGGAGGAGATGCAGGAAGAGATGGAGAAGCTGCGGGAGGAGAACGAGAGCCTCAAGGTGAGTGGCCGGGGTGGCGGCGGCGGGGGTGGGGGTGGGGGAGAACCGGGGCAGGGCGGGGGCCAGGCCGCCTCCTCACGTCCGTGCCGGGAGGGACCTTCCCGGCCTCCTCCTCCCCCGGCAGGAACACTGGAGGCACCGTTAAGATGGCTCTGTCGTGGGGGATGTGGGCACTGTCACTTCCCTGCTTCGTTGCAGTGCTTATAATGAGCTGGGTTGTATTTACCTGCGGTCCTTACGGGGCGGAGCTCTATTTTGGCTTCCTTCCCCTATAAGTGCTGACATCTGTGCTTTTGACCCACCTGTTGCATCCCTGTCCCCTTCTCGCCCTGGTACCAGAATGAGATAGATGAGCTGAGAACAGAGATGGACGAGATGAGGGACAGTTTCTTTGAGGAGGATGCTTGTCAGCTTCAAGAAATGCGCCACGAACTGGAGCGAGCCAACAAGAACTGCCGGATCCTTCAGTACCGGCTGCGCAAGGCTGAGCGCAAGAGGCTCCGCTATGCCCAGACCGGCGAGATTGACAATGAGCTCATACGCAGCATGGAACAGGACCTCAAGGTAAAGATGCTAGCAGGTGTCAAGGGGAGGGAGCACCTCAGATGGAGACACAACCGTGCTCTCAGTCCTCATGACTCAGGCATTTGTATCCATTCCACTGTGCACCCAGTGCACCCCCTAGAATAGCAATGGCCAAGCTATCCTTGGTAATAGAAGCCCTTCCAGTATGAAGATAGGCTATTTTCAGATTCAGTCCAACCATTTTTTGTGAAGGTAATGTGCAAGAAATTACTCCAATGCAATTTATGAACTAAAGGTTTTGGACTCTTTATGCTGAATGCAAAACATACCTTTCCACTGCAAAAATTAAACCAACCTCACTGAATAGCTCCATGGAGTTTGAGGGGATTATGTTACTCTTTAGTAAAAGATTTCAAGGGATGAGCAGATTGAATACTTGCAGAGTCACAGTATGAAACACTGACACTGTTGCTGTCAGTAAAAAACTGCTGTTATGTTCAGCAAATCCAGGATTTTCCATATCCACCTGAAACCTTAGACAAACCCCATAAAATTTCAATGTGTAATCAACTGCATTTGATCCGTAAAGTCTGAATGAACCACAGCCCATTGTTGAGGAGAAGTTTCAGTCCTTGTTTAAAGATTGTCCTTGGTAAAATAGCCATCATCTTCAATCTAGATTGGTCCAATTACGGGGGAAAAAAAGCTTTCTTGAGGTAGTTGCAAGTTTAATTTCGGCTTCCATCTGTTAGACTTTGAAAGGCTCCTGCTGAACCAGGACTCCTAAATTTTTTCAGTTAACTGGTCTCCCCACTGTTTCTCATGGAAGTGCAGACCTCTGTATAACAAATGTGAGCTTACTGGTCACACTTCTGCCTAGGATTCTAGTTAACTATGGTGCATTGGATTCTGTGGACTGCAGTTGAAAATCCAAATTTAGCACATGATTTGGAATAAGGTAATTTTTAAACTTCTTTCTGATTGGTATAGTGGATTGAGATATGTTATTCCCAAGGCTGGTTTGGATCATCTTTTTTGGAAGTTTTCCATCTTGTCATCATTCTTATTAAAATTTCTATTTGATACTCCTTTTCTATGCATATTCAAACCCCAAATTTTCTGTTGTGGCTGTGACAGTTCTATAAATACAACTGCCCATTTGGCTCTTAACAAAATAGTGTTCTTGGCCAGAAGCGAAAGCATCCTTTTGTCATGGGAATTTCTATTCAAAACAGGGGATGTTCTGCACACTCAGAAAGATGCTTAGGTGCTTAGTTGAGATATGCACCTTTGAAGGCAGAATTTGAATGTGAGCCTTCATGTTCCAAGTGAATATTCCAGCTTATAGAGTTGGCTTCTTTGTTGGCCCAATGTTACTTTGTATTAGCAAGTCATACACATGCAGGCAGGGGATGGAAGTGGTGAGAATACTTCTGCTGAGGTTCTTGCCTGCCAATATGGGAGACAGCAGCTAAGGCCTTAGGTTGAGCTGGACAAAGAGCTCAATTTAATTAGCATTTTTCCCATGTTTTTATATAACTATGTGACTGACTCTTTGGAAAGGAACAGTGTTCCCAAGGATCCTGAATGTGTTCTGCTTTGGAGTAGGGATGAATGTCTAATGCCAGATTTCTGCCTAATAGAATTCCAAGTGCTGGCTAACCATAATTACAATTCATGTGCAGGTGTCTGTAGTGTTCCCAAGTCCTCTCCTGAAGAATGACTATCCAAAATAACATTGTTCATTTCGCATGGGCAATATATGAGAGGACTTCATCCTTCATAGATATAGTCTTGCATGTAGCTGTAGAAAAATGTATCTTGCATGAGTCCCATTTCCCATGCGACCTAGAATGCTCTGTAGGATTTCCCTGCATTAATAGCTACTCCATCAAATTTTGTGTCAAAACATTTGCTACCAGTAATGATATTTTAATTTGGTTTTATTTACTGATCCAGACTGTATCTATGGACTGAAGACAGATTCTGATAGGATGCTGTTTAAAATATCTCCCATAATTTTCCATTTACTTTGATTGGACAACCAGATGAGCAGTGTAACACTAAATGAAAGAAAAGACATCAATCTAAAACCCTGTGGTGTGATTCTCAGCTCATTCTGCAGTCTCTTTGGAGTATAGTTATAATTGAAATTCCCCACCACTAGCTCTTTCTGTTGGGCATTATGTGTCTTGAGTGCATGTGCAGTGGGGGAGGTTGGCGTTGTATCTGTAATTCACACACACTGGGTTTCTTGTCAGGGGAGGCTGAGTCACTAACTGCTACTGTTTTCTGATTGGATTCTCCTAGGTTGATTCTTCTAGACTGCTTGCTTACAATTGTTATTTTTCTTTGGTGTTTTAGTATGTCAAAGAAGTCTCTGACATACTAACATAAAGATCATTCTAGTGAAAGCCATGAAGGATAGCTCACTGAGCTCCCCTAGCTAATGCTAAGTAGGATTAATTATGCTTTCCCATGTTCTAAAAAAAGCAGAAAATTAGGCTTTTCAAACCATGTGTCTATGTGTCTAAATCACCACCATAACAGTGATTAGTGTATATTTAAATATTTTTGGTGTATGATTATAGTTTCTAGTGGTTTTACAAAATGCAGTTCAAGTGCCTTGAAGGGCAAGATTCTCATTATGTTTTATGAAGAAGAGGAGTCAGACCTTGTCATACACCTTTTAACTCTATTCCTGTGAAAATGCATTAAAAAAAACCCCAACAACTGAAAAATCTTAGTGTTCATTTTCATTGAAAATATTGGACATCATTTGGGTGAACACAAGGTCGGTAAAAATGTTTTTTGTTCATATTTTAATCTTAAAGTGATCCAGCTGTAGTGAATATTTGGATTAATTGTCCATGAAGGAGAGAGAAACTAGCAGAGTAGAAATAAACACATGTCCATTTGTGGTCCTATACAAAGCATGGTTAGGGAAGGCCTGGAGAAGATGGGCCCTGCTTTTAGATGCAGTTGTATGTCAAGTATTTGAAGGCATATGCTTTGGTGCACTGAAAAACATAAACTAGCTGTGGTTCAGAGAAGATAGATGATGCACTGTCTCCAGGAATATTGAAGGTCCTGTTTAACTGTGGATGTAACAGAACCTCAGAAACAGTTGAGGTTTAGTGTCTAATGTGATTTCCACTAAAGTCCCAGTACATGGAACAATGTACAATCTTTCAGAAAGAGTTGCCTTGAATTTGGAATAATTTAGAATTCTGTCTGTGGATGTCCTTGTCTACATGTTCCCTTACATACCGCTCTCATCAAAACATCCAGAATTAGCCTTGAAATGTTTGCTTAGGCCTAAGCACTGCAGCAGTAATTTATTTTTTAACCTTTCTTTTGATATACCATTTCACTTAGGTTGCAAAAGATGTGTCGGTGAGACTTCATCATGAGTTAGAAAACGTGGAAGAAAAACGTACTATAACAGAAGACGAAAATGAAAAATTAAGACAGCAGCTTATAGAAGTTGAAATAGCTAAACAAGCACTACAAAATGAATTGGAAAAAATGAAAGAGGTTAGTGTTGCTATTTACTTCTACATCAAGTATTTGAAGGTCTCAAATTCTTATTGCTGAATTGACTGTTTTTCTTCACTGACTTGTTTTGGGGTCAAAAAATATGGCAGGCAAAAGCTGAAAGTTGCAAAGAGTACTGAAGTACAACGTGGTGATTGGGAAGCTAAATACAAACTAAATATTCTGTGTTTCCTAGGCAAAACAGAAACTGAATTATAGCTTTGTTTTTCCTCTACAAGGGAAACCTGAAACTGATGGTAACAAGAGTATAGAGGCTTTGATACATTGTACCTATGCAAAGATTCATGAAGGAAGAGTGATGAAGCTGTTAAGAAGTATCTAAATTTACAGATAAGTTCCCGGCATGTTTTTACAAAGACCAATAGTTTTTCCCTTGGTAAGGGACTAGCAGGCACCGGGACTGGGGATCTATCCATCTCTCCATCTTGTTCAGTCATGAGTTATCTGGAAGTGAGAGACTCTACCTGGCCTTTCAATCTAAGCATAGTTTTACATTGTATCTAATTACTCTTCAAAATTACTCAGTTTGCCATTATAGAAATGCAAGATACCATGCCATTAAGTAAGCAGAAAATTGCATTACAGCAGTAATAGCTAGGCCAACAGAGATAACAAAGCAGACAGTAAGAGGAGAAACTGTTGATTAAGAATGAATTCTCAGAACAGCTTTTAGCAACAGCTCTCATTCAATGTTTAAAATTCAGTGAATGCCACTGATTTTCACTTTTAGAAATAAACCCCAGTAGGATGCCAGGGTCTTCTTTGATCTTGTGTGAAGCAAGAGATGTATTTCAGTTGTTAAAAACAGAAAAAATTCAGTTGTATGATAAGTTAGGGTATTTTTAGGAACTGCAAGTGCTGCCTTTAAGTGATGTAGTATTAAAAATATTCATATGTTTTCTTTACAGGAACTGAATTTCAAGCATGTTAGTAGATGATAAACAGGTGGTTTGTTCCACCTTCTGCTGCTATCCCAGATAATTGCAGATTTAAAAGGGCATGAAATCTGAGCCTATTCAGCTTTCCTCTCATCTCCCTGAGACTTTCTCCTTCTGTTTTCACTCTGGTTTCTGCCAAGAAAAACAACTTGGTTTCCTGGACCATTTTCTTTGTGAGAGCACGATCTTTCTGCAATTATCCTTGCAACTTGTGCTTAAGATTGGTTTTACTTAGAATTTTTCATTATTCTTGTCCATTCAGACTCTACTTTCTTGTAGATTCTCATCTTTGGACCCTTCTGCCCTCTAATAGGTTGTACTGCTGCAAGCTTCTTTTGCCTTGCTTCCTCTTACTCATCTTCAGATTACAATAATGTTTAGTGCAATTTAATAGCTTATGTTCTTTGATATTAACCAATAAATAGGCTTCTTCATCCCTGTCATCACTAGTCACTTTCTCCTTATCCTGATTCTTCCCTCTGGCCCACTTTGCAGAACAATGGTTCTGTTGCTCTCATATTGTTCTCCACTTCTTTCTTTGTCTTAGGTGTTTACCCTTTCTGTTTTTGCAGTTGGTATCAATGAAAGGATAGTGGAGACTCCAAAAGAGAGAGTGTCATGTTTAAACTAGGGGCTGTGCTACACAATAGTTTTTTATGAAGCTGAAATAGATGGATGATTCCCACTGGCACAGAATGGGGGCACTGAGCCAGAATGGAAAAAATTAAGTAAGACTTGATACCATAGTAGAGGTGGAGTGGACAAAGAGTCAGAAATATAAATCTTTACACTGAACTGGGAGGAACTGCCATGCACAGTCATTATATGGGTCATCATAACTAGGCAGGAATTTTCATTTATGTGCTACAAAGAGGCTGCTGAGTCCCTTTCAGTAGGACAAGGCTCCTTGTCAGGCTAGGACTTTCAGCACAGTTTGTGGGAAGTTGGAGCATAGTTGGTACAAGTCAGAGAAAAGCAAGTTTGCAGCAAAGCTAAATTGTGCACTTTGCAAACATGCCATGACTTTGGGGACCCATGGAAGCATGCTGGTAAAAAATACTAATTCTTACAGAACTGAAATTTAGAATCTGTGAAGAAGCTATGAAAATGTTAACATGAAGCAGCTATGAAAACAACCCAAAGCCAAGTGAAGTGCATTGGAATTTTTCTTGACAAATAAGTTTTCTTCTTCTGTGGCAATCAAAGGTTTTGTGCATCTTAAATGTCATTGTCAGGTAGTCATAATATTAGTTTTCTGTTTGCTTATGAGTTATTTCCTCTAATTTCATGGGTTTGCACCCCTTTCTCATTTCAATACAGCCATTATAACCAATGGAACCTCCTGCCTAAGGAAGTTTTACTCAGCATAGATAGAAATGCATGGAAGACCTTTTGTCTGGATTGTGATCTTCACTTTTTTGAGCTTATGATTAATGGCAAAGTTCATCTCCAAATACAGTGAGCCATTTTTATTTAACAGCATAGTGAGAGCGCTCAGAATATGCAATGACTGATTTCTGTACTTTTATGCCATTAAATGTACCACAGAAACACAAACATTTCCATTCTTCTTAAAAACTATTTATGTATAACTGTCATGGGAAATTTGTTCTCCTTTTATAATGAACAGTGTGAGATAACATAGAATAGTTAGAAATAGAAAATGCAAGAAGCAGAAGTACAATTTTTTGTCAGGTAGTTTCCAGGGCAGGACCAAAGCCAAAGTTCTCTCTGTGTGGATTCTCAGTTGTTTTAAAAAGAATGGAGACTTGACTGGAAACTTGTATAAAAGATAAATGCTAGCAGATGTGTTTGTGTAGAGTCAAATCTAGAGTTCTCCCGTGAACATTTGTGAATACAGACATGTGAATGTATTTGTCCGTTAATATGGAGAGGTAATTGCTGTTGGCTCTCTTGATTTGGAGCTTTATTTTTGTTTATGGTAAATTTAACAACAAATTAGAAATTGTTGTTGATGGCAGCAGAACCTTGCAAGCATCCAGGGTTTGGAAGGTGTTCCAGCGATGCATATATTTTCTGTCAGCTACTTTTACATTCAGTCCCCCAACCTGCCGCTATTTGATTTAATATTAGTCCTACATATGTCCACGCAGATATATGAGATTTTGAATCTGTGTTAGTTTTATTTGTAGCAACTGCTGCTGATTTCCTCTTCATTAATGGTTACTATTAATTGTAATGCTTTTGGGGAAGCTGAAAACAGAGTAGAGGAATTGTTTCCTAAAAGAAAGAGAAACCAACAGTTGCTAGACGTAATTTTTCAGTTATACAAAAAAAAGTCAATGTGTTGTTAATTAATCAATGTTAATTAGTTTGTTAACTGTTTGGTAAAGCCTAGCTAACTCTTGTAAAGCTTTTTGTTATCTCAGTAGGAACCAAGAGTTCACTGTAGCTATGTAGGAAACACCCAGTTAGCTGTGCTTTAGGTGGCTTGTTCTGAGACAAATGAAGTAGAGGGGAAATATGACAGATGTACTGAACCATGGTCTTTTCAAATCCTCATTGCAATGCAGACTTGGAATTGCAAGAAGCTCAGTGTTTTTCAGGGACATACATCTTTCTGGATAGAGATAGATTGTTCTGCTAGTGCTCCAAGCTCAGTTCTTACAGCCACTTAAGGGTGATGTTGTCAAGCCACCATTTTCTTCTAAGCATAGAGCATTTGATCAGATATAGAACTTGTGATAACCATGGCTACATGGCACATGAACCAGAGATGTCTTTTGTCCCTTCAGGTCACTCTGCAGGCAGAGGAGTTTATGCCTCCCTGCACGGGTCTGCGTTTTGCTGGAGTGCTGCCTGTCTTGTCAGTCTGTCTGGTTTGTACACTGCATGGAAATGGAAGAAGGCAATAGGGTCTGGGGAACTGGGCATTGGAGCTGGGAGGAAGAATCTGATTTCTGTTCCCGATTTTGATACTAGCATGCTGTGGGACCACAGGAAAGTAATTACACTTTTCTGCTTATTCTTGCAACCTTTCACCACAAAATCTGCTGTAAAAAACCCCCACAAATTCCACCCCACCCCAACCCAAACAAAACACCAAAATCCCAAAACTGGAAAGCTATGAAAGAACTGGTAAGGAATGTTCCTGCCCCAGTCCTCTTGATCACTAATACTAGCTTGCCCAGCTTGTCTCTGATATAAATGCAGTATCTCTTCTTTCTCACAGCTCTTTGTCTCTCTGGGCCTCTCCTCCTGTCATTTAACCACAACTGCTTATTTCCAGTCTTTCACCTATGACTCAGAAAGTCTCAAATTCTCCATGTTTTCTCTCTCAGTCTTGATCTTGTGTCTGTTTGTTGTTTTTTTTTTTGGGGGGGTGTTTTTTTTTTATGCCTGGTAGTAGTGGCTGTTTTGCTGTCTACTGGTTCTTAAGTCTTGTCCTTCTCCTTCTTGTCTTCTTCAGTCTTGTTCTTCTCCCCTATGTTTCCCTCCTTCCCTGCATCCTTCTGACTCTTCATGGGTGTCCAATCTCCTATCTGGATTTCAAGTATATTCCAGTTTGTTTAGTCATTACTCTACTTCAGATATATTACCCCCATCTCTTAGTTACAGCTTCTCTCTGCTGCAAAATTTGTCCTTTTCCCCTGATTCTTCCACCCCCTCATATAAATCTGTCAGCTGCCTTAGTTTATTCTGTTCCTTTCCTTCTTTCCAAGCATTAGCTCTTCATTTTTGTGTCTGGACTGAGAGCTGTGGAGGATCGCTCACTGTGCTAGGAGACAGCAGCTATATTACTGTGAGCAGTGAAAGGAGGGTTTCTGATTCTAATGACTAGACTCAGCTTTACCTAGACTCTCATGGAACAACAATCACAGGACTAGTTAGGCTTTACCTTCTGGCCTTGATTTGGAACATGATCTGTCAGCTGGAGAAAATGTGCAGATTGGTAGCTGAGGTGGGAGAGGGTGTGGTAGTTCATAAATACAGAATTTTCAGCAACTTAAACTGGTAAATTCCAACAAATAATTACCTAGTAATGTATAGGAATGGAAGATTTCTGAGACATTATGTCATGATTTTGATGAATTAGAAAAGTATAAACACCATTAGAAATTTATAAACACAAAAATGTTCCATAACACAGACGTATTGGAACCTCTCAAAAGAATCGTTGCTAGTATAAATTATTATGAGCAAACAAGGATGTTATCATCTTAAAAAAATATGAATATTTTTGCTAAAATTTTCCAAAAAATATTAACCATGTTGGTAACTTATCCCAGGACAGATGCTTAGTGTGGAAAATCTGCAACAACTAAAACGTAGTGAGGTTGCAAGAAACTGGAAACAAGTCTCATTATGAGTGGTGGTTTGCAGCATTTCCAGTGGGCAAGGCAACACTATCCAACAGCAGTGTTGCACTTGTGGATGCTTTCAGAACTTTCTCATATGGTACTTTTCTTGGTCCCTTCTCTCAGAACCTTAAACTTCACCACCTTATAGTCTCATAGTAGGCTGCCAGTGCTACCATTGGCCATCAAACCCCTTACCAGTGCTTCCTTATTTGCAAGTAATTCTGGTGGCTGACATTAATCACCTGTGGCAAAAATTGTCCTCAATCCATTGCAAAAATCACATGACTTCTAGCTGTCTGAAAAATGCTTCATCTATTTTCTCTTATGCATCAGGTGGTCAGTAGAAGATACCCCAAATGATGCCACCATGCTTCTCTGTCCTCTCATTCATGCCCCTAGCTCCCAGTTGGCCCATCATCTGTTACAAGACAACACCAGATGCAATTGAACTGCTCTTTTGTGTAGAGCAAAATCCGTCTTCCTCAACTTTAGACTTTTCATCACTCCGTTCCTGTACTACAGGCATGTGAGTTATCTTGACAGGTCTTTGTGATTCCAGTGAGGTCATAACTGTTCAGATGTTCATGGGCTTCTAGCTTCTGTTTGTTGCCCATGCTGCATGCATACAAGTCACTGGAGATGGGTGCTTGGTTGTGCTGCTTTGAAAGGGAAAGTTTGAGTCTCCTTCATCATGCTGTCTACCAAGCACATAATAATTGCACCTCATGTTTTCATTTTTCCTAAGCGTTAAAGTCTCCTTTTAAACAGCTGGTAATGAAGGGAGCAAGGTCAAGGCAGAGAGAGATGAGATGCTAGTACAGCTGCTGATGTAGCTGCTCAGCCTCACAGGCTCAGTGCAGTAAGCAGTACTCTTCGGACAGTTACAGCAATTTGCTTGCTTCTGGCACCAGATGGCAGCAGGGGAGGGTTTAATAGGGCTCTCACCAGACCGGCTCCTTCCTGGGTCTTTTGGAGTACCCAAAAGCTGAGTGTATCAGCTACACTTTTACTAATAGTACCTTTAAGCAGAGAGTTTCCATGATCTGAAATTTCAGTTTATCGCCTCACCAAAATTCAATCCGCTTTGGTGAAGAGAACAAGAGGATAATGAGGAGTTTTTTTAAAAAGAGATGAGAAACAAGTATCTGTCTGAGTTAGTACAGAAAAAAGAAAAAATTCTCTATCTCCAAGCACAGCTAGCTCAATGATTTCTGAGCACCACATTCCAGTAGATGCATAACCCATTGTTACTTTTCAGATTTGCCTGTGTGATATTCTGTTACCCTTGGTATCTTGCCCAAATATTTTGTTCTTTTAAAAGCAGTACTCTGCAGGCATGCTATTCATAATCTGTGAGGGTGTGATTCTGACATACTTGCTCAGAGCACACTGTGATTTCACAGTGTGCGAGTGAGATAAGCAGAGTTTGCATCAGTTTAGTTCTTTGAATATGAGAAAAGAATCATAATGGAGAAAAATTAATCTCTTAAAAATCTGTTGTAGTACTTCTCTGAAAATGTCATGCCGTAAATAGGGGGGAAAGTGCATTTTAGAAGCAATTTACATTAAACTTCATAAAATTAGATTTGAATTACATATCAGCCATCAGCAATTCACATCAGCCATTTGCTTCAAGAGAATTACTCACAATAAAAACTAAACAGCCTGATGGTCAATAGTAATATACTCCAAAACATATGCAACAAATAGTGAATTATTCCAATGAATAAAGCTCCATAAATATCTTATTGTGAAGAGATTTTTTGAGTAAAGATGCCTGGAGGTGATATTTTTCAGTCATTCAAGCTGGTGTGCTGCTTTGTGGATCTCTGTTGAATTGTCTGAAAATTTACAAGGATGTGTAAAAGGAGTGGCAGGATTGATGGCTAATTGGGAAGTAATAATGAAAGACTGGCAGCTGTAGTGAAAACGAGTATATCTGGAATGGGTATAAAACAAAAACTAATTTAGCCATCACAAAATGAAGTTTAATCTATTCTTTTGAATCTGTAAACATAATGGTGCTACTCTGTTTTTTTGGGAACATGGGAGTTCCTTCCTTGTGTCAGAATCTTATTTGTTTTTCTTCGTTTCTGTAATAGTTATCAGCAGCCTTAGATTTGCAAGCTATCTTGTCAAAGGTGATATTGATATTACATGAAGTATTCAGATAAAATCAGAGTCTCTTTGCAATAAGGTGTATTTTAAAGGAAAAAGAAAATTACCATCTTCAAAAAAATCCCTTAACTAGAATGGAATCGTAGAATAAGAGTTGAGCTTCCAAACACATAGAAACTATGTTATAGAGAAAGGACATCATGATCATCCCAACATCATGATCTTGAGCACTGTTTGCTTGGATCATTCTTCTCAAAGTTTTTCTTTGCAACAGAATGTCTTCCATCAGTCAAAAACTATATTTGTAAAGTAAATCAGGCTAAAGAAGAGTCTTCAGACTGACAAGTGATTTCTTGTACATCCCTCAGACGGTTTTGACCCGGATCAGCTACTACTGCTTCAGTGCTTGGGCATGATTTGGGGTCTAGCCTGGGTCAGAGCTTATTCCTGACTGACAATTTGGATGTGGTCCTGTTTGTTTGAAAAGAAGCTGTAGGGAGTTAAGCTGTATTGCCAGTTGGCATCAGGTCCTGAGAACAGTCTCTGACTATTTCATTTACTAGTGTAAAAACTAGGCAAAGGTTCTTTGAGTTGGTATAGAGCCAGATGAGATGGCAAATGAGATGAACAACAGCGAGTCCAGTCTGTTGCTGCCATGTGAGTTCCCACTGCTGAGAATTACTTGGCAAGAGTCA
>JAWWES010000115.1:61300709-61323297 GCA_035583135.1 Lophotriccus pileatus
ATGAGATGAACAACAGCGAGTCCAGTCTGTTGCTGCCATGTGAGTTCCCACTGCTGAGAATTACTTGGCAAGAGTCAATCATCAGCAATGACAAAGCCAATACAGCTGGCATGCCCAGTTGTCTGTAGGAATAATTGGCAGTGTGGTAACTGTGGCATAAGTGGTAAATAACTGGTTACCAGAGAAAATAGCTTGTGATCATGAACTCACCTTGGGGCAGTCTGTAAAAGAGTATTTCTCTTGCTACAGACTTTAGGGTATGACTTTCTAGAGATCTAAAGGAGAAAGAAAGCCTCTTATATCTGCAGAAGTAGATAATTTCGCTACTGACTTCACTAAGATTGTCAAAATATGACACCACATTAACAAATGGAGGAAATTTGGGGAAATCCAGTATTACAAGCTCTGTAATAATGGACCTTGGTCACAGAAGACAAGTTTTTATTTTTGTACTTCATGCTCTCAGCATGTCTTTACTCAAATGGACATTCAAGTGTTCATACATGTAATTTAAACATAGAGGTACCAACTTGATTGCTTAAATGAAAGTAAAAGTTACCAGGTAATTTAAAAGTGTAAAAATGAAGTCCCTGGTTTAGCTGGATCTTCAATAGCTATCATATTACCTTTCACAGTTGTATCCACAGATAGTACATAATCTACACTCATTCTTTTGTTTTATTTTGCTTACATTTTTAAAATAATACAATACGCTTTTCAAATTCTAACTAACATCTTATTTATAACCAGTTTTGCCAGGTCTCTGGAATTTTTTTGTGAGACACTGTATATTTCCTTAGTTTCTTTAAAAAAGAGATTGCATGATAGAGAGGACAAATTCAACCTCTTTGTACTGCTACAAAAACATGAATGGGAGAGAAGGGGTAGGCCAGGATTCTCTAGATTTAAAGGAAGTCCCTGTGAATTTGCAAAATTTCTTTCTATCACTTGAAAGGTTTTATGGAAGAAGAACAGAGACATCTTCAAAGTGCTGGACAAAAGGTCTAGATACATGTTTTTGTATGGAATCAATATATACCAAGTGTCATCATCTTACTGGAAGTCTCATCAAGGCTTTGGTGAATAATAGTTATACATGTTTTCTGTCCCTTATACCACTGTATTTAGTCCTGCTGAAGTGCACCTGTCCCTTCCAAGAAACACCTGAAATAACAGAGTGTTTGCAACGTGTCAAAGATGAGCATGTTTCAGATTGAAAGGAAAGTTGCCATAGCTCTGTTATTCTTTAGTTCATGTGGTCACTGTTGGTTTCAGGGCTGTCTTTCTCAGTCTTAAACTGAGCTCTTCAGCAACCCCACATGAAACAATTTTTAGTCTTTACAATCTCTGGTGCTGCTAGTGAATCTACAGTTAAAAAAACCAAAACAAACCAAAAATGAAACAAACCCAAAACAGAACACTCTGTAGCCTGGTAGATTTTTCAATTATTCTGCATATGGAATTTCCCAATGTGTCTTTTAGGTTCCTGTGTTCCTGATAGAAGTTTGGCAGAGCTTCACAGCCTTAGGTAGTTTGTTCTGGCTTTAGGAGAGTAAGCAGGATGTAGCACCATGGAGTTAAGCACTGCCCTGCATTTTGGCTGAACTCAGCTGTCAGTGTGAGGAAGGAGAACCTTGTCATGTCATATTACAGATGGCTGTTCTGGAACATGTCATGGGCCCTCAGGGAGTAACTTCAGTGCAATTTCCAGTGTAAAAACAGGTGAAACATACTGGCAAGACCTCAAATGGAACACAGACAACAGCGACATGTACAGCAAAACCGTCACGGAAATTGCTGTATTTACTATTCAATATATTACTTGTTACTTCTTTTAGAATAATCCTTCTGAGAACTTAGGTAGCTGGCATAAAGTGCCCAGTACTTACAGAATCAGAAAAGCCAAGTGAAGCATGGGTACCTTCTTTATGTGCTGCTATACGTGATTAGTAAGTAGTTCCCGAAGGAGAGATAATAATGTTTGTTAACTAGCATCCTTGAGTCACATAGAATGCAAAAAATGTAGCATGATACTCTGGACTTTTGATCTGGCTTGGTCCTTCTCTTTCAAATTCATCTTCTCCCTTGCCCTCTCAAGGGGGGAAAAAAGAAAAGGCCTCTCCTCTTAATGTTTTGTTTCAAATGCATTATAACATCTCTTGTGTTTGTTTCCAGTGCACTTTAAAAAAAAAGATTATGCAGTGTGGTGAGGCTATTGTTTGCAACAATAGCCATGGTCCATCCCAGTGTGGAGGAAATCAAGTGAAGGTGATCCTAGAAAAATGTAGAGACACTGTTAGAACATAGAGGGGTGGGGTTAGAAAAGCCAAAACCCACTGGATCAGAATCTGGTAAGAGATGTCAGAGTGCAACAAGAAGGGCCTCTACAGGTATATCAGCTGGAATGTGAAGATGAGGGAAAATGTATGCACCCTCATGGTGTAGGGAACCTACCCCATAGCATTCTCTTAGACAAGCTGATAAAGTATGGGCTACATAACTGGACAATGAGGTTGACTGAAAGCCGTCTGAACTACCAGGTTCAAACAGTTGTGATCAGCAGTGCAAAGTCCATCTGGAGTCTGGTGCCTGGTGTTGTACCTGTCAGGAAACAGCAAGTGCCAGCTGCTCTAAGAACTAGGAGGAGAAGCCAAGCCCAGCAACACAGACCATAGGGCAGAGGCACCACAGCCAGGGCCCAGTTTAGCAGTATCTGATGAAGTGACCAGAAACAGCCTAGGGATGGCAGATGGGATCAACCAGGAATCCAGATCGTGGAGTGACAGGGAGGTCTGAGGTTAAAATTAGATATCAATCTGCAGGTCTAGTAATCAAGGGGAAAATGCAAGGTTAAGCCAGGAAGTCAGGCCACAGATGAGGGTTAAGGTCAAGAGGGTCCATGGCCATCTACAGCTATGACAGAGCTGGATACAGCTACAATGTAATTCAGGCAGTGATGCAAGGCCCAGGTTGGAGCTCAAATCACTATACCTATCAGTGCCACAGGGAAAATGCCCTGCTTGTGTTCTGTGCCGTATATCTGTACATGTGTGGGCAAAGTATTCAACCTTCCATCAGGCAGATACCTCACATGCAGTAAGGAGATTGATGTATGAAGAACAAAGTTCAGCAAAGAATGTATTATACACAGTACAGGGGTGGGGAATGTTGCCCAACAAATGGCTTCTCTGGTGGGCTGGACAGGAGTAGAGACTGTGTGTGATTATTCAAGGCCGCCAGCTGATTCTACATCAACTACCAGTGTGCTAGTTGTGCTTTACCTCTGAACTGCCCTGGAAGTATGTGACACTTTGGAGAGCAGAATGGCATGTTTGACCCTCTTCTTTTGCACTCCTTCATCCTTTAGACTCTCTCATTTGCACACATTTATAGCCATATTCTATAGTGCATGTCACTTGACTGGGAGAAGACCCTGCTATAGGGTGTGCTGGGTTCTGGCATCAGCCCAGAGGGTCTTCTAAATCATGTGGAATCTATACAAGCCAGGAACAAGAACACCAGGCTTTTGATGTTTGGGGTTTTTTTCACTTACTGCAGTGTTCATAATATCAAGATATGCAACCCCCTGGCATTTAATCAGATTCAGATTTTGGTAATGCTCCATAGCTAAGAGTTCCAAGCATTGCATTTCTTATTTTGAAGTGAAGGGCAGTGGATTAACCTTTTAGATGTGCAAGTGTGCTTTTCCAAAGTGTTTGTTTCTGCTGAGATGTTTTGACATATCGTGCGATTTTCCCCTCCCCATTGCTAGTATTAACAACTGCATATATTGGGATGTGTAGAATGGGACCTGTGGGTGTTAAGTCTGTTTTGCTCTGTCCCATCCTAGTTGCATGACTGTGTTAATTGACTTTGTCTAGTTTAGAAATAAATCCAGGTTAGGATAACAATGAAGCCCTTTGCTTACATCACAGATGAGGAGTTGCAGTTAGAAGGTATTTGCCATCAGTGTTGCGTGTAATGAGAGGCTTCCACATCCCTGTGAAGCATGACTGATGGTGACATCCAACTGGCCTGATTACCAAGAGCCTTTTATATTACAGCTTGGCTGAATTATTTTAAATTTACAGATGCTACCAGTTTAGATTTTTGAATAAATGATTAATTAGAAGCACCAGTAACAGGGCCTCAGAAAGAGTTTTGAATTGGAACATTGCCTTGCAGGTACACATAGGTACTCTCAAAAGTTCATTTTCCTTGTGGTGTGCTTCTAGAAGTATTGTTGCTGAGTTTCCAAATTTTGGTTTGGCTTCATGTGTTCAGAAATTGTGAGGCCAGAACTGTATTATGTGATCAATTAGTCAGGTCTTCTAAATAACATTTGTCATAAAATACCCTAAATAAATTCGTTCAGACTTATGCCTACTTTTCAGAAAAGCGTGCTTGTCTGTGTTAAAAATTTGCACCTCCCTTCTCAACTGAACTTGCTAGTCACCAGTCAGGAAACGTATTTTCTTACTACCATGCTACATTCAAAAGTACAGAATCAGTGCTTTGGTGATGTGGTTTTTAATCTTCACGCTTAGTGGAAAAAACTAAGTAGAGAATATGACCTCCCTCAAAGGAAGAAGGTGCGGACTACTTTGAAGTGAATCATTTCACTTGTCTGAGGCTGGTTTGACTCTGTGGAGAAGCATATCCATTTGTAGTTATTGCACAGTGAAACTCAGTTTTGACATCTACACCCTGCATCAATTATACCTTGATATTATTTCAGCTGATTATTGTCTGTGTCCCTGTAGTTTTTTTCTGAGATGTGGCTTTTTAAGAGGTCTTCTCTATTCTCTAGGCTCTTCTCCTATTGTCTTAGAATAGTTGTTACTCCTTGTTCTTACATGTGTATCTTTGTATTTAGTCATATTAAAACAGATATTTGATTGCTCCAAGTTTTGTATCAGTGACTGTCCTTTTCAATATTTAATGTGTCTCCAATCTTTACCCTATCTGCAGCCTTCATCCAATATTATTTTATGTTTCTTTTTTCCAGGTAGCAGCAAAAAATGTTAATTAGTGTAGGATAAAGACTTGATTCTTGCATAACCCCATTAGGGCTGCTTTGGCAGGCTATTTGCTGTTTCAGTGACACGATAAATTCTGAAGAGTGAGATATTTGTTCATGGTAGCTAGTTAAAAATGCATCCCAGTGATCAAATATTTATAATGACTGTCAAGCTTCTTTTCAGAATGGGATTTTCACATTTCTAGCAAAGAGAACCTTTAAATAATAGTCTTAAGTCAACCTCTACATTAAGGTTTTAAGTCAGCCTAAGACCCACAGCTCCCTCCCTTGCTGGGAATAAGCTTTTCCCTTAAGAACCTGAGCAAATTTCAGTTAGGGGGAAGTGTTATCATTTATGAGGACAAGACATGGATCGCAAGCCTCCTGAAGTCAGTGAAGCTGCTCCACCCAGTGCTGCAATATTCTCCTTCCCCTCATTTCTATCTTTTCATTGTTGAAATACCAGGAAAAGTATTGGAAGCAGGCCTATGTGAGATCAGAGTGGTACCAGAGAAAAGTAGGTGTGGGGATGTCCAAACTCCTAAAACATCTTCCTTCCATTTTAGCTTCTAGCCTCTGAAGTTTATTTTTCTAGAGCATCTTCTTTACATGAGCGGCTCAAAATGTAGATTTAATTTATGGCTGGATCACACTGGCATAACTTCAGAGCACTGCAGAGACTGATCCTCTGTTTTCAATAATCTAAGTTCCCAAACACCTTTGAAACTTCCCCATATGTTATATTGAGGAAAATATTTTTCAGTCAATTTACAAAAAGCTAGCTTTACAGTAGAACTTTCCCAAGAAAATACAAGCAAAAGAAGAGACCAAGTGTAACAGAAGATCCCTTCTTATAGCCAGAAAACAGAGTGATGGTTGTTGACACAAGAGCTGTATTTCTTTCCCCTGTTAATAGAAAATCTTCTGCTCACTGCTCAGGCTTCTAGACCAAGCACTGATTTCAGAGTTTTCCTATGTGGATTCATCTTAAATTTTATCATCCTTTCAAATAAACTCTAAAATCTGATTTTTTGGTGAGATGTCCTCATAACTGGAGGTATTGTCAGAGGTGTACAGTCTCATAGGGCAAGCTTTAAAGCCCCTTTCTCTGATGTGTGTGTGCTTGATGCCATCCTACCCTGTGAATCCAGGTGAGAGACTGTGAGTGCTGTTCATTTCATACAAATCTTTGGCATGAAGTGAGCATGAACACAAATGTACATGTTTGGTCAACCCACAGCTTCTCAAACTGGCTTCCGTATACATTTCCAGCAAGCAGTGTAGAGGTGCACATTGTGTGCAGAATCATAGTTATTTTCCTTCTCATTACTTTTCATTTTCAGATGGACCTTTTTTGTTGGCTATAGTGACTACACTTTGGTTTATAGATATTCATTTTTGTAACCAAGACAATGAACCTAGTCTGGTTGCTTGCACTTTCCTGTTCTCGTGAAAATATGTTTGGAATCTCTTCTGGGATATTTCTCTAAGAAGACTGGAAAAGTCTACGTATGATAATACGTGTGAGAAAGAAAACTCTTTACATTTGACAAAATCTCATATATATTTAATTCATAGTTGCCATATCCATGTCTGTGCCTGTGATTATTGCTATTCTTATGTGGTGGTGGTTTGAACTATGTTGACAGGCTGTCTGTCGTGCTGGTAGTCTCATATAAAGACTGGGGCAGTACATTGGACTAGGCGTTTTGCAAACCCTGGCAAAAAGACTGACCCTCTTCTCTCAAAACAGACAAATAGCTGAGTTGACAAATAAACACCAACTTAGGAAGCCCTAGGAAAAGGTTTAACTGGCATCACTGTGCAATAAAATACCTTATTCATGCACTTGCATTCCAAAATATTCATGGTGTTCTGAGATTTTCTTTTGCATTTCAGGATTAGGGAGCTAAGTGTAAGATGACTGTGATTTCTGCATCCATAATGAGGCCTAGTTGGATAGCACTGGGGAACTAAGCATATCTAGCTCTTCCATCTTTTTAAAGGGCCAAATGGCAAGAGACCTCTTCTTCCTCAGATAAATTACTTTGAATATTTCATGATATCTTGATGGATGAAGGAATATGTGATCACAGGAAGCAAAGTATGAGAGTTTGGCCAGCTATTTGACCAGACCATAGTGAAAGCTTTGAAAAGGCAGCTTTCATCTCCTGTTGCTCAGGATTTTTTTCAAATAAGGAAAAGACAGAAACAAATGTAATCAAAGCATAAATGTACTGCTTCATTTATGCACTGCAAAGAACGCTTTTACCTAGTTATATCACAGAGTTACCATTATATGCTCTGGCAATGTGGTTTTGGTTCAAATTGCAAAAGGTTTCTCTAGATAAAGTGCAAATGTTGTGTATCTTTTCCCCTTCTTTTATTTTTTCTTATTTAATTGGCAAAGGAATAATGGATCTGAAAATAATAACTGAACTCCTAAATAAACACAAATTAAATAATACAAATGTTGGAAGGCAGCTCCTTTTTTCTGCAATATGAAGTCATGCAAAAGGCTGCATGAGAACTATTTTTCTCCCTGTGGTGAAGTAATAAAGATTGCTTTCATTTTGTATTCTTTCTCAGCAGTGTTTTCAAATACACCAGTTTTAACATGAAGAGAGCATTGCTAGATTTAGTGGGGATATGCTTAGTATTTGCTTCATGGACAGGGAGGATGTACATCTTTGTATTTCAGTTATCCTTTGCTTTTACATTCATGCCTTAATTTTGCAAGGAAGTAAAATACAGAAATACTCAAGACTCCTCCTGCTCTTGAAGGATGTAAGGAAGGGTGTAAAGGTGAAGGAAGGAGTAAAGTGTTGTATTATTCAATGACAGACAAGGCCAGTGTCTTGAGTTGGTTGCTGGCAAACTGTGCTGATAAGAGTTGCAGTATAAGGGAGTCATTTTAAAAACAATTTTTTTTTTTTAAAGAATAAGCATTTTCTATTTGCCAAAATGGATAGTGTCCATTTAGTTTTTACTACATTAGAGCCAGTAGCAGAAAACTAAAAAATATGTCTTGTGTCAGAGTTCATCCAGCTCCATGAGTTACCCAGCCATACTCAATGGAGGGAAAATACAGGGAGTCAGCTTAGGGCAAATTTTAATTTTCCTGGTCATTGTCACCCTGTATCAGACAGAACCAAGTTTGTGCAGCCCAAAAGTTTTTCAATATTCATCCACTTTTCAGGACTGTAAGGATGATGGTAGGTTTACTCTGATATTTGAAAGCTCTGCAGATGTGTCACATTGGGGGGGCAGCTAACCATAACCAAGTGCAGGTACAGTTTTGTGAAGGTTCAGCGGTAGCTGTGGAGATTCAAGGAGCTGCACACCCTTTGCCTTAGCCTACTCTGTGAGGAGGGATAAGGGCTGTTATGGGACCCACGTGCATGCACAAATCCCTTGATGTGTCAGGAGTTCCTCCTGTGCTTGCCTACAGTAATTTTTACATAATACCCCGAGATCAGACTTGAAATAATCAAATCTGAGAATCTTGAAAAATCTTGGTATGTTTTGCTTAAGGCATCTTTATTAATTGCTGATATATTTACTTTAGCTTAGAATCGGGTAGGAAGAATTTGAGTTCATTTTATAGCTTTCCTACTCAGTGGAGCGTGATGCAATTATTTCTGCATTGTGTTACTCTCAGAATAGATTTCAGGTCTTTTTACACCTGAGAAGCACTGGCAGGTGATGTTTGGACTGCACATTTGCCTTGCAATTTAGGGCTGGCAAGAGAAGGATTATGCCATCTGGCCTTGAGAAGTGCTTAGCATCTCCAGCAAGACACTGGATAAACTCCAGTGAAGGTCACTGGAGATTTGATGCTGCTGAACATCACAACTGAATTGCCCGTTGTGCGTGATCTGGTATGCATCTAATACAAACATTATCTGCAGTCTTATCTAGGCTGTGGATGCTTCTCAGCATTATCAGAACACGCATGCAGCCCCACGTGTGCTGGCTACAGTGAATGCTAGAATAGTCAGGTGAAACCCAGTTTTACCTCTCAGGTAAAGAGATAAGCAGAGATTATACAATATAATGATGTGTGCCACAGTTATTTGGTTTATAATCCCCAGTGTTGTTCAAATGTTTCATTATTATTTGAGCACTTTAGCAAACTCCCCACTGTAGAAACAGTATTACATGCATTTTTTTGCTTGTTCTTTTCTCCTGCAGATGGATAAGTTTGTTCAAGGTTATTAATACTATAGCACTGTCTGGTAAGCTTTACAGATCAGATAGTGCAAAAGAAGTCTTCTGTTTCTTGCTTTACTGTTGTCTTTTTTTTTAACTCTTAGTCATTAGAGTGAACTGAATATGATTTTTTTAATTATATGGAAGCAAAATTATCTGAGCCTCCAAACTGTCCTTCAAAACAAACTTTAAAAACCAGTTCTAGAATATGAGAGGCCAATTTTTTGCTACAGTTGAGAAAACAGTAAAGGTGGCTTTTAGTGGCACTACAGTAGATTTCATGATACCCTGTGACATGGGAAAGAGGTAGCAAGGGGTGAATTATGTTGAAAGGTGATCAAATTTTACATATGAAGGTGGCTGAATCACTCACCCAGTCTGACTTTTGTTCGTGTATCAAAACAAGCAACACGCAATTTTAGTAGTGTCCGGTTTCAGGCGCAATGTGAAGATTTGCTTGGACAAATGTGAGTTGCTACTTTTTGGCTTTGCCATATGTTTTCCTTTTTCCATTTTGCTGCCATGAATTTCTTTTCATTAGCAGCAATAAATTTTTCCATGTTGAAAATTAGGGATTGGAAGAGTGCAATAGTGCAAGGCTTGAGAGAAGTGATAGAAAGAGTAGCCACTGTAAATTGTGAATGCATCTCTGGAAGAAACTCTCAAAAATGTAGTATTTATAGCAGGGTATACTTCTTGATATGTGGCTTTCTTTGTTTGGTATGAGTATTGCCTCTGTGCTCTGGAACAATGTTGTGGGACACTGATGTTGCAGATATTGTCTGTCATCTGAAATGTGTGAGATCTTAACCGCTAGTGATCAGAAATTGTCTCATGGTATTTCTCATAAGTAAAGAGATTGTACCAATTCCAGCTGGGCCTAATCCACTTACCCCAGTTATCCTGCCAGTGGAATTGTGTGTGTTCTTCATCTCTTTTGCTGCAAAATTTTGTTGCTAAGCGCTGTCATTTCATTGGTGAATAATACAAGCTCTGTGGATGATTTGTTGTAATTCAAGTAGAGCAGAATAGAAAGTAGTGCCTAGTCATTACATAGCCACAACAACTGTTGTAATTAAAATGTCGCTATCCTTACTACTAAAAGGAACATAAAAAATTTATAGAGAAAGGAGAAAAACAAGTTGGTTTTTTTCATGTCACACCTAGAAAAGTACTTTTTCTTGTTTCTTTTATCTTCTGAAAGAAGTTTCAGCTCAGCATTTCAGAACCTCATTATTTCTGGATAGATGCTGAGCTCAGCAGGGTGAATAGAAGGCATTTATATAACCAAGCAGAAATGTAGTTTAACTATGCCTTATTTGTTTTATCAGTCAGTGGTATTGGCAAGAATCTGAAGCAAGGAGAAGTTTGTGGTGCTAACTGATTTAAAAGGGTTTTTTCAAAGTGGAAATATATAGTGGTATAATTAATGTTAATACAGAGGAGAAACCTGCTCCTTTGAAAGTTTAAGGCTTTATAAATTTGCCAATTCAGAAGGAAAACCACAAAAATACTCCTCCAAAGCATATACAAAACATATTTCAATACAAAACATATTTCAGTAATAGGATAAGTGATGGGTGACCCCGGAAAAGAAGTAGACTGGATCTGGAGTTGTTGGATTTATATTTAGAGGGAAGAATGAGTTAGTTTAACTATTTTCACGTCTTTTCTGGATTACCTTAGAAGCCTGTGTTTCACAGCTATCCAGCTATCTAGCTATGATCTGTGATTTGTTTTATTATTTGGTCTACTGAGAGCATTCAACGTTTCTGTTAAAGAGATTGAATGTAAGAGACATAAAAACTCCAGTTCTGATTCTTGGTGGACACATCACTGAATTTTAGTTCTGACTCTGAATCTGAGTATTAATTGCTTAATTCTATAGCAGATTTGAGCAAAAAACCTCATGAAAAATTATCTCTTGTGGTTGCTCAGATTTTTATGTGAGTTGCTTCTATGGCATTAACTTCTCCTTTGGAGTGAGCAGTCCTTGAGCATAGGATTTTTTACTGGAGTTGATCTGCAGAAAGAAGAGAATGATTGGTACCAGCAGGCAAATAGTGCACAGGATTGTTATGTACAGCATACCCACCCACTGTACTCTGTTTCTTGAGGATTATGAACGTATTTTATTTCCCACTCTATGGAACTGAGTGGCTTTTAGATAGAGCTGGATTCTCCCCTAGCTGATGCAGGGAAATGCATGTTTCTCAAAGGCATAAAGGGTCGTGCCTTTACCGGAGAATAGTCTCAGAGGGAGATGGTGTTGGTTTTATCATTGTCCTGCCTCAGGGCCTACAGTTTACCTGGGGAACATAAAAACTGGGAACAGCTGCAAGTGGAGTGTTATGTATTAACATATTCTCTCATTTGCTTTCCTCTCTCCTGCTGTTTTCTTGATGATCTGTATTGAGTGTTGCCAGTGGGATAGTGCTGGTTGTTTTCCACTGCTGCTGCTTTCCCACTATCAACCTTTCTGCTGTCAGCAATTACAAGATTTTTGCTGGATACACTAGCAGGCTTCAATTCCAATGCATCCAGCTTCAAAAGCAGGAGTTTTCTACTCACTTGGGCTATGTTGCAAAAGAGAGGACACCAAAGAATCTTGCTCATATGGTGGTGCATACGTGTGTTTGTGTGGTGCTGTTCTGGAGCTAACATGCTTTGTTTCTCACTAGGACTTTGTAGTCCAAGCAGTTTTAAATTGTATTTCCTTGAATATGTTCTGAAAATAAAACAAACAGCGACCAGACCTATGTGTGAGTTTGTCTCCAGTGTACACTTACGGAAGTGCGACCACACTAGGACATGGAGAAAGGTGTGTTTGTAGGTGTTCTCTGATGTGAGCTGACAGATCTCAGAGATACTTGTATGTAGCTTTCCTACCACAAATTCTAAGGCTAAGGCATTTTTAAGTGCCTTAAGGTCACTAAGGTTAATACCAAATGGACAAGTTGAGTTTTACTGCTTGTCTCAGCTTTCCATCTGTAAGTTACTACTTGGGATACCTGCTTTCTTACCATTCTTGTCACATGTTAAGCATTCATAATGGATTAGTCTTAAAATGTGTTGAACAAAAAAGGTAACAGACTGATTAAACCAAAGCTTTATGTGTATGCCATTGCGGTGTCATTTTTGGGCAGCTGTGTCTCCCCTCTGTATTTGGTATCTTAAAAATCAGAAGAAAAATTAATTGCTTTATAGTTGCATTTGACTTGCTATATTTTAAAATGAATGATATGTTAATTATATATCTCTTTAGTGAAATATTCAGTGCATCTCCTTTTGTTGTAATTGCAGCAATCACTGAAAAGGAGAGGGAGCAAAGACCTTCCAAAATCAGAAAAAAAGTCACAGCAGACACCGACAGAGGTATGTTGCAATAACTGTACCCTGCACTCTTATGTGGAGGCTTCAGGGAGTCTGTTGAAATGGGGTACATGATTTGCTGGGGTGCACTTGACTTGCTTTTTGCTTTGCCCTTTGTTTTCCTGTGCGGTGTGAAATGGAGAGGTCTTACCCCAGATTTGCAGTCAGACACCACTAATCTCAAGGACCACCTAAACAGACTGTTGGTACTATGACAGAACCCTCCAGCATTCATCTACCTGATATTTTAGGCAAAGTAAATGGCAGCACCAGCGAAACAAGTGCTCTTTGTGTGCTGACTTCAGGATTTTTGAACACTGTAAAGTCTGTGATAGTGTTGCAAGCCTAGAAAATATTAGGGTTTTTTACAAGCCCTCACCTCTGCCCCCCACTATGTATTTTCTGGGGACTGTGCAAATTTTAGGCACAAGAAAAATAGTCTTTTCTCCTCTTTTAGGTATAAGTCCTTACTTCCTTCTTTTTAATGTATTGATGAGTGAAAAAAATGATTGCAGGAAAATTTTGTAGTATATAAAGCCTTATACCTGCGATTGTTAATCTTGTAAGTTAAGACTGTCTACTGGAGGTCTCCTGTTTGACATCAAGTTTCTTCAAATACTGTGTTTTTTTTTTCCTAAGGAGGACAATGAAGACCTGAAATGCCAGCTGCAGTTTGTCAAAGAGGAAGCAGCCTTGATGAGGAAGAAAATGGCTAAAATAGATAAAGAGAAAGACAGATTTGAACATGAGCTGCAAAAATACAGATCATTTTATGGGGATTTGGACAGTCCCTTGCCAAAAGGTGAAGCAGGTGGGCCACCTACCACGAGAGAAGCTGAACTCAAGCTTCGATTGAGACTTGTGGAGGAGGAAGCTAACATTCTTGGGAGGAAAATAGTAGAACTAGAAGTAGAAAATAGAGGACTGAAAGCAGAGCTTGATGATTTAAGAGGAGATGATTTCTCAGGGACCACTAACCCACTCCTGGGAGAGCAGAGTGAATCCCTGTCAGAATTACGACAGCATTTGCAGCTAGTAGAAGATGAAACAGAATTGCTGAGGAGAAATGTGGCTGATTTGGAAGAACAAAACAAGCGCATAACAGCTGAGCTGAACAAATACAAGTACAAGTCTGGGGCCCATGAGAGCTCCAGGCACCACGACAATGCCAAGACAGAAGCATTACAAGAGGAGCTAAAAGCTGCACGAATGCAGATCAATGAGCTGAGTGGCAAAGTCATGCAACTCCAGTATGAGAACAGAGTCTTAATGTCCAACATGCAGCGCTATGACTTGGCCTCTCATCTTGGGATCCGTGGCAGTCCTCGAGACAGTGATGCAGAAAGTGATGCGGGAAAAAAGGAGAGCGATGATGATTCCCGCCCTCCTCACCGCAAAAGGGAAGGTCCCATAGGTGGGGAAAGTGACTCCGAAGAGGTGCGCAACATTCGGTGCCTGACACCCACGAGGTCTTTTTATCCAACGCCATCTGGGTGGCAGAAAAGCTTCACTGACAGGCAGCAGATGAAGGACATTCGCTCTGAAGCTGAGCGGCTGGGCAAGACAATAGATCGCCTTATTTCTGACACGAGCACCATCATAACAGAGGCACGAATTTATGTAGCTAATGGAGACCTCTTTGGACTGATGGATGAGGAAGACGATGGCAGCAGAATACGTGAGCACGAGCTTCTTTACCGCATCAATGCGCAGATGAAGGCCTTCAGGAAAGAGCTCCAGGCTTTCATTGACAGACTCGAAGTTCCAAAGTCTTCGGACGATCGAAGTGCAGATGAACCTTTGTCAGTGAGTCAGGTAGACTTTTACTTATTACGGCCTACAGGTAAAAAGGCTCTGCCAAGCAAATTAAGCCTCAAATTCAATTTATGGCACGTGAAAATTCTTTACTCTAGGCAGTGGACAACAGTCATTATTTCTCAAATTACTTAAATCCCCAATTGGCCATATAAAAACATGTTCTACCAATAGAGTTGTTTGTGAACAGTGAATAAGTCTGGTCTCCTGGGAAGTTATGTGCTAGGAAGTAGAAGATTTTATTCCTTTCTGGCTTTGAAACTGCATTTGACAGAGATGGGCCTTCATTGCCACTAAAGGCGGTACAGACAGTACTTTTGGCACGTAAATGAACATGATTGTTTTCTTAGTGGTTGGTTTCCTTTTAAGTGAATGAAAGGAAAATTTTATTAATTTTAAACAGGAAGATACAATTAAATTTCAGAAATTATAGAGAATATGGCAAACCACGGATAAAAAGAAACCGTGTGAATCTACTTCATGGAGTCACAGAGCCACACAGTACTGTGAATATTGGAATTGCTGTAACTGATTGCATCTTGTTGAAGGCCTGTGGGTCACTGCTTGCATGCAGCAGTGACAAGAATCTTTTTTTGGTTCATTTTTGTGCAGAACTGTTTCAGAGCGGTTTTGGGGAGCAAATTCCTTACTGACTCAAGATCTTTTGTCATGAAAAAATGAAAATTACCTACTCTTATCTTATCATGCAGTCCTATAGTTGGCATATCTTGTTATTGCTCATGGAATTACCCAATGTTTTGTAAGTCTCTTGCTGTGTTAATTTACTTTGTGCTGTCTTGCTAGTTTACAGTCAAAGTAGTTGCCAGGTGAAGCTGAAAGCTATTCTTATTCCTGTGCTGACTAATTAGTCTTTTGTTTCCTCGTATCAGAAAGTCACAGACACAGTGAGTTTAAAGCTAATCAATTACTATACATGTATTGCATGAAATCAAACAGAGATGGCATTTAGCATGCTCACTTTCTTATCTAGCAATAGCTCTGAGCTTGTAGAGCTCCCATTAGCTTAAAAGCAGAGCACTGCATGGACTTATGCAAATTTAAAGCAAACTAATTAGTATTTTCTTTAAACAAGTAACAATAATTGAATATTTAACAATTGGACATTTCAGGGCTTGACCATGCAGAACTCCTACTGAAGTAAATGGGAGATGGGCACTTGGTCCCTCCACAAGCATAGTCTGATTCACTATTTATTTTGTTGAAACTTTGGACTTGCTATTCCATTAATTGACTGTTCTCTTTGTCTTTGTATTTACTTTCCCAGATGTTCCAGCCTATCATTTTACTTATTCTCATCCTTGTATTATTTTCATCCCTTTCATACACAACAATATTTAAACTTGTCTTCCTTTTTACACTGTTTTTTGTACTGTAAACCATTCATCATTTACTGTTCATTGTAGTGTTATTTTCAGTTTGTTTATTTTGTCCACCCTCCAAGATAAGAAGTGCAAGAGACATAGTTTCTGTAATAGCCACTGCTGTAAAAACACTGAAGACTACTTGTTTACCAAAACAAAACCAAAAAAGTCGCAAAAAACATACCAAAAAGTCACCCAGTTGAATAGGAAACCTGTTCACCACAGTGTTCCAGGTAAGCAAACAGACACCTTATTTTTCACTTTCTCTGGTTTTATCATTTTTGGATAAAAGTTTCCTGAGTGACTGAAACCATTTTGATATTTATTAATTTGCATCAAATCAGAAACAAAACAAAAATATGCAGAGTGGGTGTGAGGACTCTGTTACTTTCCTCTTCCCACTCCCAGAAACAGAATTTTTATTCTAGCCACATATGAATAGTAAAATCACATTCCATGTGTATTCTGTGGTTGTATGTCACAGCTTGTATATATATTTTGCATGACTGTGATGATGATGTTTTCCAGCACTGTATTAACGTGGGTTAGACACCCTGGAGGGGACAAAATCAGAATGCTTGGTGTATAAAGCACTCTGTAACTGTGTCTAGGAGCTGGAGCCCCTGAGAATGAGATGCCTGAGGAGGAGATATTAGAGTAGTTTAGGAATCTTCAGAGAGATACAGGCTGGCTGCATTCTCTCTATGCTCTAGAAAAATGGCCTGCTAGAGTCTGACTTGAACTGATGAGAATGGTGTAAGTCACCTTGTCTCGTGTCAAATTTATCAGACAACATTTCGCAGTCTGTAGCTGCCACGGCTTTATATTCTCCAGGTTTCAGAACAAATTTTGAATGCACATGGTAACTCTTGGCTTGCTGAGTGACGCCCATGTAATCATGCCATTGGTGGCCAACGACCATAGGTGAGGGAAGCTTGTTTACATAGGTGTGCATCAATAGTCCCTGAATATTCCTGTCTTGCTTATGAGAGGCTGAACTAAGAATACAGGTGACTCATTACCTTTCTTTCATACTTACGTGGGCTGTTCCTACAAACAGTAGATCTGTCTCCCACCATGAAAACCTCATCTGAAATGCCCAGTGGGGCTCAGTTTTCTGTTTTATTCAACCTATGTTGAAATCACTGAGTCCAACAAATGTGAATTCTCCAAAGGTGAACAAGCATGTGTATTAAGGACATCTTTTTCTGCAGTTGCTATGTTAAATAATGTAATAATAAATAGTGGTAATAAAAAAAAGCAGCTAGCAATAAGGATTCCCTTTGACTTATGTTAGCACTCTGTTCACATTCCCCAGTGACAAAAGTTCATCTCCATACCTGGATTGTGCTCTGGTACTTGTTGAGAGACACCACTTTGAGAGAAAATTCTTAAAGGGCACAGAGGTGGAGCAATAAAATTTATGTTTTAAGAACAAAAAAATAGCAAACTCAAAATATTTGGTATTAAAAAAATATTCTATTTTTCTCCTTATTTGTCTAGCTTTCCCTCAGCATACTCTGCAGGTGTAGTAACCTTGATCATTTAAATTATTGACCTCTTTGATTTAAATACTTATTCCTGCCAGGGGATGCTGTCATTATCTCTTTCATAATTAGCAAGATATGTCTGAAGGAAATTATAATCAATATATATGAGATAATTAGATAGCCTTGACTGGTGTCCCAGATAAAAAAAGTCAGGCCCAAACTAATTTTGAGGAGTTTTTAAGCTGCTTTAATTTAAGCGTACGCCTTCAGACAAGAAGTGGAGATAATGTCTGCGCAAACGCTGGCAATTACAACCCCATTGCTTTCTCACAGTGTTTTTTTCTTGCATGTAGATAGACCTTTCCTAAACCGAATTTCATTCGGCAGCAAAAAAACAAATCAAAGCTGAGACCTTTTGAGACATTTAGGGAGCTATTGCACAAGCTACAATCTGAAATAAAAGCACACCAAACTATACAAAGTTATTTTGGAAGTTCCCCACAGTCTTTGAATCTGTGACGAGCATGGAGAGTGGTGAGGAGCCCCACAAACAGAGGAATCTCAGTGAGAAATGAGATGTGTTTTTCCTGTCCTTTTTCATTCTCCTGGAAGGCAGGAGCTGCTTATCTGTTTCACACCAGATATTGCACAATTTAAAAAGTTGCTGAGAAAGCTAATAAAATCCGTATGAACATTTATTCTTAGCCAGAAGACAACATCTAGCCAAACAAATAAATGTCCTGTCTTGCTAGATTGAAATAACTTAGTATTACGAAATGCAACAATTATACTTGCAAGAAAGGAAGCAGATTCTCCCCACTCATTTACTGTCCTGGTGGGCAAAGACCACTTTGCAGGTGAGTGAGTAAATGCAGCTGAATACATCAGCATCCTCTAGCAGGAGTGCAGGGGAGTCAGGCTGGGCAGAGACAGATAGAATACTGCTGATTCACTGATTCTGCCTGCTGCATAGCTTGTAATTCTGAAGAGCAATAAAAAGAAGAATACAGATTTTAATTGCATGTGGCAAAAAGCTGGATATGCCAGGTTACCTATCAGTTCAGGTCTCACTTAGCAGATTAACCGTTCCCATTTTGTAACATTCTGGTGACATATTAACATTCTGGGAAAAAAAGTAATTGAATTTGAACCATGAGATTGCCTTAATTTAACATTTCTCTGAAATATTCCTTTCTGTTTCCTGTGTTCCCAAGAAATGAATTCCATGTTCTTTCAAAAGGAAAAATCTTTCATCTATAGGTCAAATTCTGACATTTTTACACTTGTGTAAATTGGTAGTAACTCCAATGAATTTTTATGTAATTTAGGGAACAGATGTATTTTTTCCTTTAATGCAACCAGATAAATTAAACTGTGTTTGTTTTTTATTTAGAGCCAGCTCTGAGTGCCCTGACAAAATCCCTCTGCAAATATTTTCTGTACTGCTGCTGAAAAATTCCCTTGATGCTAGAATAATCATCTTCTCTGGGATCAGAGATATTTCTTTCAACCAAGAATATCCATGCCCGAAGTTCCAGTTTAGTGATAGAATAAGTGTCTGCTGACACATGTCACCAGTGTTTCAGAATCAAAAGCAGAAGAGAGCAGGTGCTATAGTGCAGAAAAATGCCTGGCAGTCGGAAAATAGAAAATTGCCAAAAACATGGCTGTCTAGATACGTGTTATAAAAAGAGATGAACTGCACATGAACTTTGAGACTTGTTTACGAAAACAAGCAGAGCTTCAGGGTATTACATGCCCTTTCCCTTAATCACCCCAGAATCTGATAGGTGAGTAGGAGACTTCTAAAGGCATCAGTATCACGGACATAGTTCCCATTGGCTTACATTTCTGTCTCTGATTTAATGCCAGGGGAAGTGATATTCAAACCCAACTTTTGCCATTACACATGCAGTTGCCTATGAGGAAAATTACAGTGGCTCTATTTAAAGTAAACATCTAAACTATCTGCCACTGATTTCCAATGTATCCTTGGAGAAGTGACATGACATAACACTTTGTTGGCTCTATTTCTTCACTGAGTTATGTACTATCTCAGAAGTGCACAACAGTAAGAGGAGACAGAATTTTTACTCCCTTCTGCCAATTTTGTATATATATATATACATATATATATACCAATTGTATATATCCACTCCCAAAATGTATATACCAGGGTTACCAAGGTGTACATCAGTCAGGAATCTAATGTTGCGGATGGGTTGACTGCAGTGACAGCTGTGCTCTTCCTTCTTGTCACTAGTTTATGTGGCCTAGCACAATGGGTGTGCCATAATCAAACTAGTGCAGCAGAACTGAAGATGCTCAGAAACAGTCTTGAGCACAGACTATTAATCAGCATACACACTACCTTGAGTATGTAATCAGATTATAGCATGCTGAAACTCATGCTGCTTTGCCTCCAGTCCTTCATGATGAAGAGAAATTTAGCAGAGGGCTTGTTTAAAATGCCTTTGAACCTTTTGTTTGTTGAGGTGCTGACTTTTGACATGAGTAGAGCTGATACCAGATATAGACAAAATATGCTTTCCTGGAGAAGCAATATGTTGGATGTAATAAACCTTCCTGCTTATTTTACCTGTGCCAGAGACCAGAAAACCACATCTGCTGCTTTGGCTCCTGCTGCTGGAGGAGGGACAGTAGGGACAGTTTCTGTTAAATAACTTCTTTTCCTCAAAAGCAGAAGTCACAACTGCTACACTTAAGGGTATATAGAATAATGATCCCAGGTTTTCAGATATCACTGCATGTTTTCTTTGTCTCAGCTTTACTCTGCCTTTCCCGTATTAGGATGAATTTAATGTGGCCCTTTGACCTATGAAGTTGGTCCAGTGCTTGTCTCCTAATGAGCATCTTAGTCTCACATATTTCTAATTCTTCACACTAACAGAAATGTGGGCCTTTGCCTGAGTGAAAACTCAAGCCTGGGATTTAATCCATTGTTTTCTTTAATTTTATTCTTTTTACTTCAAAGAGTTCACATAGCAAGACAAGAGGCATTGAGTTAGCAATATTAAAGAATAATAGAGTATGCTGACGGATAAGAGTAAAAAAATTTGTATTAGGAGTCTGTCTTCATGTGCAGTGGTGCAGCTGTGCTGGCTTCAGGGAGGAAGCTGTGCTGTGGCACCTGGCCTCCAGCTGTGGGCTCAGTTCTGCTCCCAGGCACTCCAGCTTCACCCCCTGACATGTCAGCTGGTGTTTAGGTCCTAATGTCACAAAAGAAAGTCACACTGTTGCTTTATTTTTAAATCCTCAGAGTTTAGAGTCTGGGGATTTTTTTTTTTTAGAAACATTCAGTGGTGTACTTGGGCATCTTTGTTCAATTTTTAAATCATCTTTAAAATTTTTGCAAACAGCCCAAGTCCGATTATTTATGTTACGTGGGAGCAGAATAAGCACCCCAGTAATGTATTCACTGAGACTTACAGCTAGACCATATAAGGAGAAAAAATGTGTTTTCCCTGAAACCTGGTTTGGTATTTACTATAAAATGCACCCAGAGCTAAAATCTTTATACTGTGCATGGATTTTCACAGATAAAACCTTACTGTTCTAAAGATGAGAGTGCTGACTAAGCCAAGATTGTGTGAAACCTCATATCATGCCCTTTGTCTCACTGATCCTCTTGTCATCAGCTGCTCTCCCCACAAAAATATATGTCACTCCTGCTTAGTGCATTTGAAGACACCCGTCTGATAGCATGATTTATCCAGTTTTATGCTGCCTGAGTCAAGTATTTTGGGGCCCTCCTCTAGGTACATGTGGGGAAAAATGTTTCCTGAAATATGAATTTACTAACTGTGCCTCAGTCACTGTCCACAGACACATCCAGGCACAAGTACCCAGCAGGGCAGTGGTATGTGTGTGTGGACCTTCCACCCAGGGGTCTCTCTCAGTTGCCAAATGAAAGCAATTTAACACACAATGCAACAGGAGAGTTGTGGGCAGAGACACAAGGAGCGAGCTGGGCTCCTTGTGCCTGCGGCTCAGCAGGGGGAGCAGCTAATTTGTGCTATGCTGGCTTCAGGGTCCCCTGTGGACTTAGACTTGCTGGATCATTTTTGTGCTATGGGCGCTCCCAGTGATTTATATCCAGGCCAAGGTGTTTTTGGACCTTCCTTACCAGACTTGTGCCAGAGATGAGTTTCCCTGTGAAAGGGAGATTCTCCATCCAATTTCAAGTGCTTTGCTTTGCTGAGACACCAAGTGTCTTGACAGGCTAGAGAATCTGATCCAGAAACCTTATAAAGTATCAGGAATATTTGGGTATATCCCAAAGAAACCGTTATTGTAATTCTCAGAATGCAAGACAGTAGGATTACGCAGTGCCTAATAATTCCACACTTCATAAGTAAGCGCATATTTAGAGTACAGAAAAAGATTTTAGGGAGGAGTGGTTTGCTTTTAGCTCTTTAAGATAGCTGTTAACTGGCAAAACCTTTTGTTGTTGTTTTGCTGCTTTAAACAAAACTCCCTTTAAAAAGCAGTTTATGAGGATCAAGTTGCAAAGCTCAAAATAATCATGCTATAAAATATAACCCTGAAAGCTGTGTCTGAAAAACAGCAAAAAATCTGGACCACAATAAAAGAAACCTAAAATTGTCTATTGTCATAGCTTTAATATTAACACTATCTGCTTTGGCAAGCTTTAAAGACTGGACTGCACTATAAAACCTAAAAATGTCCTGGACTTGGAGTTGTTTACACAAAATATGAAGAGATATAAAGTTACAGAGCTGGGGGCTGGAAGAGGTGGCTTTAAAACCATCCTTCATGCACTGACGTCACGTGGAAGCCAGCTGCAGGGATGATGCTGAACGGAACTGTTTTTCAGTTTGCAAAAGTTGAGGAGTTGTTCAAAGAGAGTTGCAAATGCTGCCCCAGTTGAAAGGTTGTGTCTTGCTCAGCTTTCTTATTTCTTTTAAAGATCGAGATTCACAGAACCGGATCCCTGCTAGCTATATGTTTCATTGCTTTCACTGCTGCTTAGAAATGGACAGAGAAACTTCTAAAGGATTTCTTATTCCATGAAAGGTATGGTTGCAGTTTATTTTAAATCCGTGGTTTTGAACACTTTAGATTAAAAAAGAAAGCATATTACTGATGTGGCAAACAGTTATTTAAACATCTAATGTTATGTATGTGTAATGCGTTGTTCATGCATGTTATATATGATCTTTATTCTTAGAGAAAGACTTCAGTTAGTTTCTTCAGTGCCGGCAGAGGTATATAAACGGAACAGGGATGATGGAACATTGTGAGCTCTTTCTTTC
>JAWWES010000115.1:61323608-61359636 GCA_035583135.1 Lophotriccus pileatus
TCTTTCTTTCTTTCTTTCTTTCTTTCTTTCTTTCTTTCTTTCTTTCTTTCTTTCTTTCTTTCTTTTTCTTCTTTCTTTCTTTTTCTTTCTTTTTTTTCTTTTCTTTCTTTCTTCTTTTCCTTTCCTTTCCTTCCCTCTTTCTTCCCTTCTTTCTTTTCCCCCTCCTTTCTTTCTTTTTTCTTTTTCTTTCTTTCTTTCTTGCTCTAATTTCTCTCTGTTTCTCATTTCTTTCCCTTCTCTCACTTAACTGTACTTTCCTTTTATGTATAAAGCATACAATATTGTGACACATGGCACACGATAATAAGTGAACAAATACATATGTTTAAAATTTTCTTAGTCATCCAAAATACAGCACTTTGTTGGAAATATAATTTAATTTCATTTTTTTTCTGTAAAAACAAGGGAAGATTTGTGTCTCTGAAGGGTTGTGTACATGCAGTCTAATCAAAATCTGTTGAAAAGTAACATCTTGGCTGATGTAAAACAGATTATTTTCAGAAGTTGATTGAGGTTGTTTGCAAACTTGCAAAAAGTTGATAGAGGTTGTTTGCATTTTTAATATGTGGATAGAAAGGGATTGAGTATGATATTGGGGAATAATGACTAACATCAAATTGTTGCTTAAAACATTTTTTGCTTGAAAGGAGGGAGGACTAAAGGAAAATGCAGCTGATGTAGACAAAATTGATTATTTGCTTAAATTTGACTGTTGTAATGAGCTTCTGACCTTGTCTAGGACATGCAGAAATTGCCAATACTGCAAGAGCACAGATACTGTTCTGATCCACAGAGCAAATGATAATGTGGCATTTTACATGCCTTTGCATTGCTTAAGCCACGTGAAATACCCCTGGGGACATCTCAGTGTACTCTACAGACAGAGGGTATATACCAGGACTGCAAACTGGATTTTATTGCTAGTACGGGAAAAAGCAAGCAACACTCCCACCCCCAAAATTCAGCTGCTAACATCAATAAACATGAGTTTTCTTCTCAGAATTTATGTCAAGAGGAAATTGTAGAAGTGTAAGAAGCAATACAAGCTTTTTTGTTAATCTTAGAGCTACAAGTGGCTATCTGTAATTTCTGTAACTAACCTCTTTCAAGACTTGATTTCCTTCTCATGGTCTCATCTCTTTTTATAATCAGATTTCCATGTGAAAAAATTGAAAACTGTTAAGATGAATGCAAACATGGCAATAGTACTCAGAAAACACCAGGGGCCTTTTCAACATTATATTCATTCTTTAAAGGAGTACATATTATATCTATTCTTTTATGTGTAAAAATAATGTTCTATACAGTATTGACCTTTCTAGTAATATGCTGCTGATTAAAATATGGTCATTATTACTATTAGTGCACTAGCAAAATCACCATTTGTGCAAGTTGTTGACAGATTATGTCTGCCTGTCTTGTTCATCACTTCACAGCATTTGCACAATGGGTTTTAAAATTTTTTTTCTGACATGTATTTCTATAAGGTTTATAGTGGAGCAGAGAGTTGACTTTTTATTTCTCAGAGATATCTTGAAAGGTTATAAAGGCATAAATATAGCCCCTCCCCCCCAAAAAAAATTAAAAAAAAAAAAAGCTAATGACTGTACTAAAAATTTCAATCTTTGAATTAGCAAAGTGAGAAAGTTCATTATCAATAGATGTTTAGACTGCAACAGATCTTAAATGCAATAGAATTCTTTTGCAGGTTGTTTTTGGTCGAAACTTACTGAAGTCTGGCACTAAGCTGAAACACTGGCCTGGAGAAGTGAAGTCTATAGCCAGGCTGCATTCCCTAAGAGGCTGCGAGCAAACCAGCGCTTGGCTTCTCCTGTGATGAGAATGCTGTGCTGTCTTTCAGCAGGTCTTAGTTTCAAGGAGTTTCATGTCTTTATAAAGCTGCCCTGTATGTTTTTAGGCGGGGGAAAGACAAAGGGTTTGAAATCTGTTTGTAGACAGTTGAGGGACAGATTGCCATTTCAGAGCCCCAAGGACAGGTGCTTGGGGTAAACTGTTTTGTAAGCCCTGAGTTAAAATTTGGCCCATGATGGCTTGAGAGACCCTTTGGGAGGACTTGCTATTACCCAAAGATCTGAGTAAACTGTTGGGTTTCATCTGAACTCTTCCACTTGTTCATGAAAGAGTCTTACTCCAAGTTTGGCATCATCTTCCCAGTGAGCTGAAATAACAGACACTGGTGATTACAGAGTAGCCACAGCTGAATCAACAAGACTTGCCCAATAACATATGGCATGGGGAAGAATTCTGTGTGAAGCTCAGGAATGAATTTTCACTGTATCATAGAAGATGTGGGCAATGAAATGACCAGTTCCTGTGAGTTTACAATCACTGATCATCAGTCACGGAAATGAACAAGCTGCAGGAAGGTGAAGTGGTCTTAGTCCTAGTTAACCTTCTGGTAATTCGTTTGTCTGTCCAGTTGATTTCTGGCAGGGGACCGAAACAATGCAGAGGTGTTTTATCACTGGAACTAGATTCCACGTCCACCTAAGTAACACAACAACTGGCTATGAAAACTAAAATTAACAAACTCAAGTATCAACGTATGTGTACCAGCCATTATGCCACAGGAGCCATCATAACTGAATGAATTAATGTTATTTTGGTCTTGCTGGCATAATAAATGTGCTGATGGTAGGGGGGTTTTTATTGTAAAGCCTAAGAAATCAAGAATAATATCAGATCCATAAAATCTGTAACTGCTTTGCTCCAAAGCCACATGAGCAGATCTAAAATATTTCACTTAAAATACAAATATTTAGTGGTTCATATAATATTTTTTTTCATTTAGAGACACTAAAATGCTAAAGACTTCTTAAGGTGAAGAAGAAACTGAAGTACAAATTAGTTAAATATTCTGAGAAAGGTTTTGAACTAGATTGGAGTTAGTGCTATTGGAGAATATTTTCTAGTTTTCCCTATGCTGGTCCTGAAACTAACATGTATAGATTTAGATTTGTAAATCCAAAAAGCTTGAACTCTTTATAGTGACTGATAGTCCTTTATATAGTAGAATGATGCTTTCTACTTGTATATGTGTTTGTACCTGTTATTGGCTTTCCTGTCCTGTATTCCTTCATGTACTCCAAAGCATTCACATAGCCATGAGAATTTTCTGCATATATCTAGTTTACAGTCTTTAATTGCCAAAAGAATGTCACAATCTTTGTTGTGCTCCACGCATGCATGAAAGGAGTGCATGAGGAAACGTGATACCTTTACATTTGCAGTTGTCTTTTAAACAAACCTAAAATAACTTTTATCCTCAAGGGCAGATGTTGCAGGATCCCATGGTCCTGAAGTGCCATTCAGTATTACACAGACTCAAATTTGTTGAAAACACATTTATAGTGAAGACTAATGGCAAAGATGCAAAGTGGCCATGGTACAAAGCCCGCTGTGGCAGATGTTACTGAATTCTGTGATGCTGAATGCATGTCCCACCTCCCCTTTCCAGACTGGACCTCTCTTCCCTTGGGTTTATGTCTTGTAACGCTTAGTTCATCCATATTTCAGTCACACTCCAGATAGATATCAAGTAATCATATGATACTGTTTCCTGAAAGCACATTTCAGTTATGAATTTTGTGAAATTGCTTTGTTGTTTTTTGTTCCCTGAAAGCTAGAATCAAACACAAGTAAGACCTATTCTGATAAACTTCCAGGAAACATTCAGAGAAGAAAGAAAAAAAGCAGAGCTCTCTCTGCTGTCGCACAGACTGTAACCATGGACCTGCGTAAACAACTGGAGAATACTGAGCGGAACTGGAATAAAGAGAAGATGGAATTGCTGGAGAGATTTGACAATGAAAGGAAAGAATGGGAATGTCAATGGAAGGTCATGCAGAAGAAAATAGAAGAGGTACTTCTAAACAAAACTCTGAGCACTACCATTTTCACTTGAGATGAAATGACATGAAGTCACTTCAAAAATTTTTTTTCTGAATTTTATCCTATTTCTTATGTGTCACTGGAAGTTTCTAATAGCTAATATAGGATGAAAAACCTGGGATTAAGCAGTATTTGCAATTGCTCATTTAACAGTCATGAATAAAGAGCAGCAGGTGAAATGTCGCTTTGTGTGCTATGAGATTGTTGGCTGTACGTACTGCTGCCAGTTCTACTGGGCATGAGCCACACTGCCTATATTATACAAGTTTTTTTCAAGTACATACTGAACAATATGGGGTTTAGGAAAATACTTATTTAGTAACAAAAAAATCGAGGTATCATAATCTGGCAAAAAGGAATTAGATGGCAATGTCTGCTGGGGTAAATGGTAATATTAAAAATAATACATATATTAAATGCTGCATGATATAGAATCATTCTAGCTAGAACCTTCTCCATTTATGGATGGCTTTTAGGAGAGGAAACAGGTACAATAAATAGCATGAAAATCCTGACACCACTTGTGTTTACATATACTAACAAGTGCTCACTCCCTGCCATTTGCAATGCATCTCCTTCCAGAAATAGTTATGGCAATTATTTATTATTCTTTTATCCCCAAATTGTCCCTGCAGCAGAGCCCTCTGGCATTATAATGCATTAACTGAGTCTGGCAACATACAGAGGCAAGTTTTTTCATTGTGAGCTTTTCACATTTTTCATCTAATATACACATGGAGCAGTTTTTTCTTGCTCTCCGCCAACTGAGCTTGTGGCTGAGCAACACAGGAATGTATGGCAGAGATTGCTGACATGAAAGTATGAGAAGTAAAATGGTCAGAGCCAAAGGAATTACAGGCATACACTGCCCATTAAACCAGCCTGCAGAATAACTCTGTAATGTCAGCTTTCTTATATTTTATCTGCAGTTCTTACTTGCAGACTTTGATATGTTGGTCACATATTTCCTTTTGTGTTAGGACTTTTCTGTGGAGTCATACCTAATTTCACTGCCAAGGTGAGAATACTCCAAAAATTAGTAATGTGATCTGTGTATGTAGTTGAATTTCATTTTCTTAGGTGTATGAAGTGTTTTGGAATGATGGTAATGAAAAGGTATTCTGGCTATTGGTAGTTCTGACAATGTCAACAAAAACTGTTTTCATCATGTTCTTTATTAGCATATGGATTAGGAAAGCATGACTGAGACAGAAAAAGAGAGAAAGAATGGAATGGGGCTGAGGGGATGAGAATGAAGCAAATTGCTGTGTACTGCAGGACCAGACAAATCTGCAAGTGATACCCCAAGGTTACTGGTAACCTAAGGTCCCTAAATCCATATGAAGCTCTCATTTCTTGGAAATGGCAAAGTTCAGCCCTCAATTTCCATAAGCAGCTGGTCTTTGGAAGTGAAATCTGAAAGCTCAGGATGAGGTCAAGTGTTAAGTCTCTGAACGTGGGAATACTTGTCATCCACAGCACTACTCATGAAATAGCCACATGTTCTTCACATTGTTATTCTTTTTCACTGTCCTTCCAAAAGCTGTTGTGATGGCCTTGTGCACTGTGAGAGGGCAGGCAGATGGCTGTTCAGAGGTGCCTGCTCTGTTCTTTCTTTGTAAGAGCAAGTTAAGAATGAATGTTTATAAAGAGCCATGGGATTCTTGGCACTGGGAATTATACTGTAAGCAGAAGAGATTTTTATGATGTTGCTATTTTTTCTAATTTATAATTTATCACGGTTCCTAGTTTGAATGTGCTGGGTGACAGGAATTAACACTTTTTCATTTACAAATGAAGCCACTGGATCTCAGCAGAAAGCATGAAAGAAGAGCGTGACAGTGCGTTGCCAAATAATACTATTCTGCAGTACTGATTTATCACTCCAGTCAGAGGGAAGAATTCCACTTGCCTGAGAACCAGAAAAGTCTGCTCTAGTGCAGATGGCATTGTATTTGATGTGAATTCCCTTCCCCTCCTTCAACTAATATGCTTTAATAGGCTGTAACATAGCCAGAACCCTCTCCCTCCCTCACATTTCCCCACATTCCCTATCCATCAGATCAGGGCTCTGTCCATCACATAGTGCACTAAGATTACTTGGAAGACAACCATACGGCTTCCAGCTCAAGGCAGGGCCATTGATCCCATGAGATCTCTTTCAATTCCAACCATGGTTAAAACCATGGCGAAGAGTTTGTGAATGGTAACAGCCCTTTCCTTATCCTGTGACAATAATGGTGTGTGAGCTGTCGCACTAGGTGACTCAGCACTTTTCTACAAACACATGTAAAAACTTTCCAATCAGTGCTACTGAGTGAAGCATGGTTAACAGAAGAAGATAAATATGCATTTTACCATACAGTTCATTAGAATACCATGATATAATAGAAGGTTCTATTGTTTTTTCAGCTCTACCAGGAGGTAAGACTTAGAAGGGAGAGCAATATGAATGTCCATGATAACAATGCCATTCAGAGCAAGATGCTGCAGCTGTCCATGCATTCCCCCCCTTTGCAAGAGAGTGACACAGTGGAGCTGAACTTTCAACACAATATGGAAAATGACAGAATGGAAAAAGAGAGTCTCCTCAGTAAAACAGGACACGAATGTAAAGAAACCAGAGCCAAGAGCAGAAACAATACTCTGTTAATGGACAATCTGGCCTTTGAGAACCATGAGGAACTTGAAGACAGCCACAGCATCAAACCTTCCAAGAAAAATACCAAGAATTATATTGGTGATCTCAATGTAGTAAGTAAAGTATGAGCATGTTTCAGTTAAAAGGATGAGGAAAGTACTGAGGACTTTGGCCTGCCAGGTTAACGTAAAGAACTGTCTCCCTGGTTTTAGCTTTCCAGTAAGTCACTACTTCCTCCTCCTTCTGCTATCAGTGAGTGTCCTCTCACTATTTAAATGTGTTAACAGCATGCTCTTTACCTCTCTTCCTAACGTGGGGGCATTTTTGTATTTTTCTTGTGCCACTTTCCTCTGCTTTGAGTCTTAAATGCGAATGACCACAAGTTTCAAAATAATCCTGAAGATACCATTTAAAACACTTATATTAAAGGACTGTTTTTATATTTATAAAGGCTCTTAAAGAACTTGCCAGAGTCAGTGAAGAATTATGCAGCTATCAAGAAGAAATTCGAAAGAGGTCCAACCACAGAAGGTAAAAACATATTTGGAATTTTTATATTAGAGGAAGAAAATTAATAATGAGACTGTGCTCCTTTAGCTGTTTACTTTGAAGATGGGTTTGCTGTTGGATTTATTAGGAGTTGGGTAGGTCCTACCATCCTAGTGTTTCAGTGCTCAGCATAAAACATTCAAATCAAATTTACTGAAATATGATACAAGAGCATGTTTTATTAGCACAATGGAGTTTTTCTACAGAACCTACAAATTGAAATTAGTACTTCTATGACATTAAATTATACTTGTTTCTAATAGCTATATGGAGGATTGGCAAAGTGAACAGATAGTTCTATCTGCCCTGGTCCCATTTACATGCAGTTCTGTACAACACTGGTGATTGTCAGGCTGGGAAGTTGCTTACTTAAAGCCCAGATCTAGCCATAAGCATGGGGAATATGTCAGGAACTGACAACCTGAGTGCAAAGAAGGCAAGAGAAGGAAGAACCACCGTACATTTGTACTAATGGAAAGATAGCAAGTCAGCCCCTGAAAAGTATGGCAAATGAACATTCCACCATCTGTTAAAAATTCAATATTTGTGGTCTTCAGCAAGCTAAATACCAGTCTTCCCCTCGAGTTGTGCAGAAATTCTCAGGTAAGACTGAACTGCTGGTGTCATGTGTAAGGTTAGGAAACAGGGGAGGCACTGTGTCCTGAAGCTTGCTTCAGTGAGTTTATAGTCAGGTAGATTCATGGGAGTTATTAGAACTCACAAGATTCCTCTGTCCTTATTGTAGGATAGGTAAGAAAATGAACAATCATCTAAAAAACTCAGGAAAATAATTTTAGTAGCAAAGGGAAGGAATACAAATTCTTTTTTTTTTATCTTTCTTCAAATTCTTCATGTATGTTTCAATTATGCTGGGTGTATCAGCTGCAGCAAAACTGCTCCCAAATCTCTTTAAGCAGCCAGTGTTAAAACGCCTGCTCATGGGGAGAATGAATCCCCTGGAAGGATCCTTATTGCTCATCTCTAAAACACCTCTCCTGTTACTTCCAGAATGAAGTCACTTCCTTTCCTGGGGGAATTTGAGGAAATCCAAAACACAGTTATTCTGCCTGAGATGAACCATGTGTCCAGCAATGAATCACAGGCTTCAGTTGCTTTTGAAACAGAGGAACATAATAATAGGAAGAATCTGATGAGCTCCACCAAGGCTTTGAAGGACATGTCTTACGGTGGTCTTACTGGTGACATAGGAACAGACTTCAGACCTTGGCAAAAGAAAGAAGCTCCACCAGTTCCTCCACGGAGCACTTCTCGGCACCTAACAAACTCACTCTCTACAGTTGTACAGCTTTCTGAAGTAAGAGACCCAGGCATCAAAAGCAATTGCAAGGTTCAGGACTGTTGGAGTGAAGGCAAACTGAGGAATTATGAACCTGTAAGCAAGAATGGATCTGCAGCAGCCTGTGCAAAGGAAGGGCAGGCTGTGAAAGTTCCTGTGATGGTAACTGCTGCAATAGCTGTAACCAAAAATGAGTGCAATGTTCCGACAAGTTTCTGCCACAACACATGGGCATATGATGTGGTCAAACTGGGGAAAGACAGTAGAAGCGAGCCTTTCCAACTGTCAGCCCAAAAGAGTTGTTCAGATGGAAATATGGCCCAAAGCAACAAGATGCACCAGAAACAAAACCCCAAGTCTCACAGCAGCCCTTTCTACAGTAGTGACTTTTATGCCCCTGCTGCCCTGCACAATGATACTTTGGAAGACACCAGATATACTTTGGGAAAGACCCAAAGAAATGAAACATTAGCAGCAAAGATCGATGAGTTTAATCGGACTGTATTTCACACAGGTAAACATAACAGTGCTCTGCAACAAAACCAGGTGCCTCAAACAGCATCAGAAGATCACAAACCCTGTGGCCCACTGTGTGATTCTGCTACTAGCAGGACAGAAACTGTAAATACATCTTGTATTTCAAATCCCAAACTCTCTGCAGCCAAGGAGCAAGAAGATAGCAACCCCAGCAAAGCTGTCAGGACAACAGGGCAACAAAAACAAATGAATGGACTTCCAAATAGTAGTGGTTATAGGCACATGCTTCAGGAGCATGACTGGAGACCAAGTAATTTATCCGGTCGCCCGCGTTCAGCTGACTCAAGGTCGAACTATGGTGTTGTTGAAAAGCTTTTGAAAACCTATGAAAAATCAGCAGTGACTTCTCCGTGTAATGCAAAATGCTGCAAAGATAAGTGGACACAGGCAAATTCTGAATTCACTGATGGGGGTTGTGAGAAACTGAGTCAGTATTTAGAAATGCTCCAGATTGAGCAAGAAAAGCAAGAATTTCCGAGGAATTCAGCCAAGCATATTGGGCAGCAACTCAAGCAAGGAAAAGAGAGACAGAAGTTACCAGAGGTAAGGTTCATAAGAATGGCAAGACCAGAAAAATTCAGTTCCATACCAAGCCTCAGATTCTAAAATGAGGCAGACTAACATTTTATTGTAAATGGGTATGTAGAAATAGACATTTTAAACCAGGACCTGGATGAATCAGGAGCATTTCCTCTGCAGATTATAGAGCTGTAGGAGGGCAGAAGCATATAAGTAAGAATGAGAGTGGAGACATGTGCCAGATTCTGATCCCTGCTGCTGTTCTGTAAAGCTACATTTTAACTGCAATGCAGTTATGCAAGGATTGAACTAGTGAGAACTGCAATCAGGTTTTAACCCCATCTTTCCTTCCTTTTGTTCACAAGCCTTCTCAAAGGACTTAAGCACACTTGGCCATGTCCAAAACCCTAGAGGTCTTAGATAGCATTCTTCAGCATCCAGTATACTGCTTGGCTCATGATTTCCTTGGAACTGCCTATGACAAGGGTACTGTAACTCCATGAATTTTCCAGTAATGAAGTGACCTCTTGTTACTCATGTCTCAGTACCAGCTTCTCCTATATATTCAAACATAGGCTCACAGAAACAGAAGAGCGTGGCATGACTAATTAATTTATATTTGTCTGAATTTTATTTGCAGAAGTTTAGAAATACTCCCTTAGCCAACATTCTTTCTTAATGAAGAGAGAAACAGATGGTTTGGAAAATATACTATAAATTGCAGGTTCTGTAAAAGTCCACAAAGAAAGAAAAATATTTTTTTCCTGAAGTGCTCCTTGGCCAACAAACACAAATAGATATGCCCCTTAGAATCCCAAAAAAGAGAAGGCAGGTGTGTTTTGAGCTGAGAAACCTAAATGGGTTCAGACTGTCAGCTGGTATGCTTTAAACTGTCACAAATCCACAGACTTCAGTGGAGTTATGTGGATTTAAGCAGCTGAGAATCTGACCATGCAGATTTTCTTCCACGTATCTTTCTGACAACCTTGCAGTGAAGCAACATCTCTTGCTTAGCAGACACATCTTTACTACAGCAAAGAAAGAAGAACCCATGAAGCTTATGATTTTTTTTTCATCCAATAAACTTCTGACAGGAAAACAATTATTCACCAATGGAGGAAAGAAAAAATGACTAAATAATGACTGAGTTTATACTGATGTAAGACCAAAATAACTTTATTAAGCCAATTAGATTTTATTTCTCCATAGGCTTACAATTTATACTGTCATTTCTATCTGTACAAACTAAGTGTAGAATACTGCCTGATTAGGAGTTAACATTTTAGCTCCAGCAGCATTCATATCACAGAGCTGTAAATAACTATACATGGCATGAGGCATTTGGTTTATGTTCCTTATTTCCAATTCACATCACTGTAGCTATGATCAAAAATCTGTTTAGTTTCCTAAGGCTCTGTAGGTAGACATAGCACTGTATTAATATGTAAACATTTTGAATTAGTTACCAAGTGTGAACAGCTTCACACTGCACAAGTGGAAAAAGAGCTCTTAACAGACTATGTGACTGCTGAAATAGGATCTATCAAAAAATACCTGGAAAATATGTAGATCATACTTCAGTAATATAAGATCGTTTTCTGAGTTCTGTACTTAAAATAGTTCGCAGCATTCACTGACAAAAAAAACCTTCAAAAAATTAAAAGAAACAAGAGGTGAATGTCAGTTTTATCTTGCACTAACATCTTATACCTTTCCTTGTGCCTGACACTTGTCTCCATGTATTTTAAACCACAACTGATGTGAGAATCCCCGTATGTAGAAATAGCTGTTCTTTTGCATTCTGTACATGACTGCACTCCTTTTAATAGCTTCCGACCACCTGTTCTGAGGTCACCGCAAATGTCTTCCTGCATTCCCGCTGCATTCCGCAAAAGCCGTAACTTGTTAAAGCAAGGAATTGCCTTTGTGTTCCAGATCTGTGTGCCAGCTAAATGTTCAAGTGAGAAGGGTTTTTCCCGTCCTGCTCGGCCAGCAAATCGACGCTTACCTTCCCGATGGGCATCTAGATCCCCGTCAGCACCACCTGCTCTGAGAAGAACACTGTACAACTGCTCTGTCTCCTTTCGGTCAGAGACCTCAGTAGTCTGAACCCAGAGCTGGGTTGGATGGTGTTGTGAAAGCTCTACACCTCATTATAACTGTGTTTGGTATGTGTCATAGCAACCAGTTCTACACTGTTGTATTTTGTCCAAGAGTGACCCCCGCCACATGCTGGACAAAGCATTCTGAATCTTAGGTCATCATCACCATGGTCTTCAGTGTTTTTATTGAGATGAAACAACTATACCCCTGGTTTTCTCTGGGTGGTTTTTTTTTTTTTTTTTTTGGTAGTAGTTCACAAGGAATTTATTTTGAACGGCATCTTCCTTAATTTGCCAATCAATTTTGAGTTGAAACAATGTATAGTGCTGTATATTCTGACTCTTCTGCAAACAGCAGAACGTAAAGCTGTATGCATGATCATGTGTTTGTAGGTGCATGTGTTGGACTAGGAAGTATACAGGCCTGTATTTAGAAGAGACAAACTGTGCTAGTGTTGACATTGAAATTGCAACCTATATGCCTACATATATATATACTTCATGTTTATTTTAAAAAGTTTGAAATATACAGTCCTGATGACATTTATATTTTGTATATCTTTTACATAGGTTCACAGGCGTAGTATTTAATGTAAAAAAATACTTAAATATTCATTTTTTGTGACTGATTGCAGCGATAATGCCTTGCACAATATGTATCTGAAGCAGACTAGCTCGACTGATTTGTCAGTCATGCTTCATGGCATCCTCGTTTGGTTTCCTAACCCTTATGCTAGGTCAAAATACCCAAACATATTTTTTTCTGAATTAAAATATTATATGATTTGTAATACATTAGCCTTTTTCAGCACCAGAGACATTTCTGAAATGTTCCAATCCCTTTAAAAAGCTTAAATGTGCCATTTTATATATAGCATACTGTAAACACTCCGGTAATTTCAACTACTGTAACATACAATTTATGAAGGGAAGAAAAGGGTTGTATATGATCAATTCTGTAAAACTTATTTTTCCTTCTAGCATTATACTTTGAGGTTTGGCAAAGTCAAATAACAATGGACTTGTTTACTTTCACTCAAGGCAGGAGAACAAACGCCGCTGTTCCCAGTGCTGCAGCCACACTCCTTTTTTTACTCTTCTCCTAGACTGGAGTGCCTGAGCCACTTGCTCATGTACTGCTCCCCCACTGACTCGTGGCAGTCAGTCACAAAGTTTACTTGCACTCTGGCAACAAGCTGCATCTAGTACGGAAATATTGCATCAAGGTATGATCACAATTGTGCCCAAAATCCTAGACACGTGGCGTTGCAAGTATATTTTTGCCATCACTTGACTTGGTATTATGGGCCATCTGAATGACATTCACAGAGCCTGGCTTGTTCCTTCCCACAGCGTGAACGAAACATGGATGCTTCCCAGACTCTGAACTTTCAGAAAGACAGTGTCCATCATCCTGGCATTTTTGCACCCCTTGCTAGGCTGCTGCTGGATGCATAGTGCAGTAATGATGATAAATGTTACCTTTAAGGAGCATGTCTAGGTTAAAAGGAGTAAAGAGGCACTTCTTCAACATCAGCCTGATCTTGTCTTACAACTTCTCTTCTCCTAGAGAAACATAGGATGTTCAAAGGAATTTTTAAAAATCATCCTGGGATCCATTAATGTGCACATCTTCTTATGTGAATGTAAAAAGGATTTAAGAGAGAGTGTAGGCTTTTGTCCTAGTGAATTGTATATGTGGCAATATAGGGAAAATTAATTGTGCTTAATTTGGTAGTGATCTGTTGTCCTATTCCAGTCATGTTGAGAATTCATGCCTTTTTCCTTCCTTTTAGGACCTTATTGTTCTTTCCTCTACACAGCTTTGATTTTGAAGAGAGAAAAGAGGAGGCCATGTGTTCTGAGCAATATAGCCTTTATGGTAGCATCAGTAACTGTTTGGGCTTGTTAATATTGGAACAAGCAGGCTTTAGAGCCATAAATCCCACCTTGTCATGCCATTGTGGCTGTCTGCTTGGCAAAACCATGCCCACAGTAATTTGCCCTATCTAGACTTCTGGTCCGTTCTAAGTTTATCCCATTACAATATATGAAGACTTCAAGCCAATCAACAATTTATCAAAATTTACTCAGACATTGCAAAGTTACTGTTGGAAAAGATACAAGGACAGAAAATCTTGAGGAAAATTCATACAGTTTGGATAGAGACAAAAATATGTGTGCTTAAGTGAAAAATCAAGAGTTCTATAAATTTGCCTGCTTGCCCTAATTTAGAGATTGCACTCCATTAGCTTCCTTAGCACTAGAAAAATTAAAGATGATTCACAGTAAATTTGGAACATGGCTTAATATTCTATCGAACTGTGGAAATTAGCAAACCAAAATGCCTTGCAAATTGACCTTTTAATGCCTAAGTAGCTGACCAGCTTTAAATGCCTAGGGCTGAGGAAAGAGTAATATGAAAGAATTGTGAAAAAATATGGTTCTTTATTTCAGTCAGAGATGACTGAAATAACACTTCTTTAAATTACCTTTAAGGTAAAGTTAAGTAGTTTTGTTCTGAAAAATGGTGGTGCACTTTTGTTAACTATGAAAGCATTTCCCTTGATTAGTCAGTGAAGATGTTTCTTTAGTTCCCTTCAGTTTCTTTGATTGCCTTTGACATAGACCACATTGTTGAATAACAGAGAAAGGATCAAATATCGACAACATTCCCTGATGTATGTAAGTTTAATGAACAGAAGGTTTTTGAAATAAACTAATAGGTCAAGGACAAGTTCATTTTGTCAAGATTTTCTGTGTCCGCCTAATTACAGACATTGATTCTGATGCCCAAAAGTATCAAAACTGATGATTTTGGTTTGCAGGTGGCTAGTTGGACATAGTAATTTTAGAAAATTGCCACTGTCAATTTTCTTCAGCTGCACCCATAGCAGGGCCAGAGGACTGTGGTGGTTTTTCTAGTTCCCATAACTGTGATTACTGAACTATAGTAATGGCTTTATTCACTTATTTGCTATAGGGGAAAGAGCTCCGTTGGGCTTCATTCCCCTGTATTATTTCTGACAAGGAAATTTACACATACGCACACACTCATGCAAGAAACATAAATGATCTAAGTATAACTTGACCTTCCTATTAATCCTAGTGTCACCTATGGGAGTGGTGAGTTTTGTAAGCCTGTTTTTAAAATTGGTTTTTAATATTATTCCTCCATATGCTGTCTGAAGTCTTAATGCAGATGTATGTTTTTCTTACTTGCACTCTGAATGAGTCTAGAACTCTATTGCATGCCTATGGGTATTAGTAACTCTCTGCAGACACTGTCAGCTGCCCAGTGAAATGGGGATGCCACTAGGAATCAGCTGGCTGGTACTTAGTTGACAGAAAGCATCATTCTCCTTCATTCTGGGAGATGGAGCCATAACTGTTCCTTGAGACCCTTTTAGGGAGGAACATAGCAGAGTAGAAGCACATAGAGTAGATTCATTTAGACCTTATCTGCACATGCTACAGAACAGGCCACCTGGAGGCTTTAAAACTGGCCTGACTCAGCCTCTGCTAGAGGCAGGAGTAGAGAAAAAGAATTTCCTTTAAAACCCCTTGGTATCATTCCTCAACCTCAGAGTACATTTCTACTCAGTGTTTTGTCTTTACAGAGTTACTGATAGACTTCTTATGTATCTTTAAAATGTTGCTGAAGGGATGAACTCTGCTTGTTTTCCACTAACAACACAATTATCTTTCACTATTACACACACTGTAAGGGAGTTGGCTGTTATATATAGGAAAGAATTGGCAATCAGTGTAATATAATTTTCCAGAGCATTCAGAACACCAATCTATTTTTCCAGTTGTCCATTTAAAAAATTGTTTCTGTAAATAGGGATTTTGTATCCAAATGGCTTCAACAGCATTTTAGCAAAGATCTACAGCAATAGAGAAGGCAGGACATTTTCCTTACAGGTTTGTTATTTCTGGACCAACCCTAAATTTCCTAGCATGTAAGAACTTACGCAAATCTCACAGTGCTGCTATGCAAAGAATATCTTTGGCTTTGAGATATGTAACATACAACTCTAGCCATTATACTGCTGATATTCTCTACTGGACTCATCTGTAATGGTGTCTTTGGTTGTGTACATGCTCTTTAAACTGGAAGGTGGAATACATTTGCTCTAAAAGCACTAATTCAAAGCCCCTTGTTGCCTCTCTGGTCTTTCCACCCCTTCCCAACTTCCACTGGATGTGTATTTTTATGTGGTTTATTGCCGTTGGTCTGTATGTATATGTCATACCATAGGACTTTCTATCTGTACTACAGTCAAAATATTTTTTGGACAGCCTGATATTTGGACAGTTCTGATATTACTACTGCCATTCACAAATATATTAGATCTTGATCTATTGTTTTACGTCACTGAAAACGCACTTTCTTCATCAACGGTTAGTGGTATATATTACACAAAACTTTGTTTTTTGAAGTTATAATTAATCTGTCTTTGAGATTTGATTCTACCCCTCTTCCTTGCATCTTTTCTGTTTGCAAAGTACTTGTATCAGCAGAGACATCTTTCTGATGTGTATAGTTGGTGCAGTTGCTGTGTGGCTGTGGGAGCTCATGCCTAATGGAGCCTTGCTAACTCTATTACTCTAAAAAGTATCAGAATTTCCATGGGGTAAGAGAGATGGAATCTTCAACATGATCAAAGTGAAGGTGTGGTTTATGCCTTTTCTCTAGTACCTGCAGTCTGCAATGTTTCTGTTTAAGGGTCCAGAGTTTATTTCCTGCTAGCGGTGCATGTTTGTGTGTGTGTGGTCAAGATGCACTGAAAAATGACACTGTAGGGGAGTCCATACATCTTAGACTTTTAAATCAGATTATCTAATGTGTAAGCCCAAAATATTCCACTCTATTGCATGAGATAATGTTACCTTGTACTACAGAGTAGATTTGATCCCAATATGAACTGTGAGAAGAGAGCAGACACAGCACAAATAGGCCTTACGTATGTAATACAAGTAAGCAAGCTGTGCTGGTTGCTGTTAAGGGAAGAGCTAAAATCCCTTGACTACTCACCTCATTAAAGCCAAAGGTTCTTTAAAACTCTCAGTGGATGCATGGGCTTCTACTAACTTGCTAATGTGTCACAGGGATTGTAATGCTGAGAAGCCTGATTTTCATTGCTCTTCCACCTGGAGGGATGCTACTGCCTGTGGCAGATGTGCCTACATAGTCTTTTGCCAATGTCCCTCAAAATTCCCTAAGGTAGTTTACTGCAGCTAGAAGAATTTCTAAATCATATTCACAGTAAAAAAGGACTTTCATTAAAGAAAATTGAATTCATATGTGAACTCTGCAAACATGATCACTGCCAACTGTCATGGTGACACAGAAAATCAGACTGAGTTTTACTGCTATATCAGGAGATATCTGCAGCAGATCAGCTGTTCTGGTACCATATATGATGTAAAGCTGCTTAAGATATTGTTGGAAGTGCACCACAGACAGATATGTGTGTACATATGGTCTGCTTGCTTCTTTGCAGAATCTTTCTAGTTTCCACAAAGATATTCTGATCGTTTGGGGAGTTTGCGATTTTTTTTCCCCAAAATTTACCTGAAAGCAATTGAGCTACCCAAGTTATTGCTGATAAGAAGTCTCATAGGTATTCTTCCGTAACCAAAATATCTACTCCGAGAAGTAGCTGGCTACCAAAGGAGGTAAGATGGTAAGATCTAAGTTGAACAAGCCAGTTCACAAACTGGCTCATATGCTGTTACCTCTCTGTGTACACACACACACACACACATATCTTAGGAACTTATCCTCCAGGAAATCCCACATGTCCAGTGCAGCTGTTTTTGCCATCTGACACTATTTACTGCGTATAGGAGTACCATAGTCACACACATAGTACATACAGAAAAATTATGTCTAATATTGTATGTAAACAGACTCCTCTCAAAGAATGGTGCTGAAATGCTTTACAGTAAAAACAACATGTGACTTAATGAGATCCAGTAGTTTCTGAAATCCCACTTTCATATAAGTAAATGCAATCAAATCTTTTAATGAAAGAGATGTGCTTATGCATGTCACTTTTTCCTTCCAAATATTATAAGCCTACCTTACAGCTCTGATCCTAATTTTACCTCATACTGCAGGGAAAAAAAAAAAAAAAAGATAAGGGAAGTGGAAGTAGAGATAGTTAGAAAAATCCTGTCAGTGCCTCTAGCTTAGGCACTGCAAAATGACTGGTACTGGTCTCACTGTACATGAATGAGACTTTGACAGCTTATGATTAAACAGTACTGACCATGCAAAGAAGATGGTCTTCCATTTCTCCTCTGTGTAGTTTTATTCCTTCCTTCCCTCTTCTTCCATCAGGAGGTGAAAACTCAGCCACCTAAGGAGAAGTAGGCCTGGTAAAAAAGCAGTGTGGAAGCTTCTCTTCACTTTCCAGCTTCTCTTCTGCAGGCCTCCAGACCTACAAAACACATTATATTTGAGAAGCCAAAGAAAGATGCCTTTTGGAGTCTTTCTACAATAAGCACTGCATCAGCCCATTTGGGGCTGAAAAGTTTCATGGTTTTTTTTCCTACTGTAGTGTAGAAAAAGCTTTCCTCTTCTATGCAGGAGTCTGTCTTTAAACCAGCTCTTGGATGGGTTTCTGCAATTTTAATTCATTTTACAGCAAAATTTCACAGCAGTTGGGACAGAAAGTGAAGAATTCGTCATTCTCTACTGGAAGTTGGCCAAAAGCTGAACTAGATGTACAAAGGGCCAAGAAAAACTTAAAACTGTTTAAAAGTCTTAAGCCAAAGTGATCTGCAGTCAGCCCACCAAGGTTTTTAGAAGTCAACTGTCTCTTTAAGCTTGACTCTGGGAAATAAACCAACTTGTTTCTGCTGTAGTGAGTGGAAAGTGGATGATGAAAGTAGTTTGCAACATTCAGAAATGAAGATAATAGTGCTCTAGTGATTTAAGTAGCATTATGCTGTTTGCGCAGCCTTCTATGAGTAGTTATGTGTTAGATATTCTGTTTTTCCTAGGATGCCATTTAGTGCCAGCCTGCATGTGTTTTGGTCTAGACTGCTGCCTCACAGGAGGTATACATTTATATATATATGTCTGGAAGAACCAGGCTGATGTAATGCTGGAGCCACCATCTCTGTGATCATTTGAGAAACATTTGAGAAAATCAAAGCTCACTGATTCAGAGTGCCTGCTTTCCTTTTATGTCTGTACACACACAGATATGTACACATCATATGGATATATATACTGATCGATTTGTTTTTAATGCTTCCTTCTTGGTTTTGAACGGTATGGAAACTGGAGTGAGACCTGTACACAGTTACAATCAGTCTTAGCTAAAATGGAAGAAACAGGGGTGTGACGCTGGACTTGGGATCCCAACAAAAGTCCCAGTGAGAGGAAGCGTTGAGATATTTTAGGGTAGGGAGCTGAACCATGTAATTTATCATTCATTTCAGCTAAAGCAGTCCTAATCCTTTCTCATGCTATTTTGTTCAAACATTTTAGATTTGACTCTGTCTTTACAGGGCCAGTGTGAGTATATTTATATTTTTCCCTACCTACATTGTCCTGTAATTTGGAGAAAAAGAGGCTGTAGAAAAAGGACTTCAATTAACAGTGAAGATTTCCCCAGTTCAGGAAGATTGGATTCACTTCATTCACTTGGCACACAGGGGTCAAATGTAAACTGTGTCTGACAGGAATATATTGAAAGTTGGAGAGGAACTGAATCTTCAAATTCAGACTTCTGGTTTAGTCTAATTGCTGCTTGAACCTCCCTAAAATCCAAATCCAAATCTCATATTAATCTGCCAGTCCTGATACCTCCCACAGAGTTTGAATTTAGAATGGCTGCAGAGGGAAACTTCAAATTTTACATGCACGTATAAGTATTATCAGTGTGCAGACTAATGAATCTCAGAGCACTTCATGCAGCTCAAAATGTCCTGCTAATATTTCACACTGGTGATCACCACTCCAGCCTGTAAGACCAACTGAATAAAAGCCATGAATGCATAGGATAAACAACAACAAGAAATACCAAAAAAAAACACACATAAAAAAAGTCCGAGCTCCAGCCACACCTGGGACATCTCTATTAAAGACAAGGAAGCAGATACCAGCTTTGCTGCACAGGTTTCAACACTGATGACTTATTGCCATGGATGGATGTGGAAAAAGAATGGTCTCCTCCTCTTGTACAGAGGAGCATTAGATGTAATTCTCTGTGTTTATAGCTGGATTCGCAGGTTTGCACCAACTTCTCTGAAAGAGCAACAACTGGCAGAGCTGAATTGAAATCAGCTCTTGTGCCATAAATGGATACTGATGTCATTAGTTATCATCTTTGCTCCAGAACCCCTTGCTCTTACTATTGACCAAGAAAATCAGGAGAAAAGAACAGTCTTCTTGACACCCACAGCAAGTTTAGGGTTGTTGAAGTGTGACACAGCATTTCTTTTCCTAAACACAGTAAAACCCCCCAACATCCACACTTCTCTTTCTGAAACACTATGTACGCACCTAGTCACTGGTGACTAAACTGGTTTTCATGACAGGGGTTACTCACCACAGACTTTCTGTATTACAGAAAAGGCCAGCTGTAGGAGGTCAGGAGTAAGGAAATGCCACACTTGGTTTTCTTATTTCTTTGGCAGAGATACAAGGAATTTGGTTTTCATTGCACACACAGCTATTTTCTCTCAGTTAAATCAAGAGGAGGGGATATTTACCCCACCTCCATCATTTCAGACAGGCCTTGATCTGCAAAAATGTTTAATGCTATCACGCAAGAAGAACTTCTGATCACTACACTTTGTTTGGCAGTAGAATAAATGACTGTGATCAGCTAAGTAATAAACTTGGGGGTTGGGAAGACCAATCTTCTCTCCACAAGCAGCTTACAGTGTGAGAGTGTGCTAGAGATGAGATTTTAAAGCACCACACTGGTACAAGTTTACCTTCTGACTGTGTTTTTGATAGTCCTGTGGAGCAAGCATTAACAATCCCATTTTTGAAGTGCAGGAAAATGAAGCAGAAAAAGAAATAGCAGGGAAGTCCTGATTTCCTAGGGGTAAGTGGGAGGAAGGAAGTGAAGCAGATCAGAGCAGACACAGCTGTAGCAACGTAAGAAGTTCCATGATCTTTTCTACTGGCATTTGAAGAGTGAAACCTGCATCACCTAACAGGCCAAATACTCAGACTGATGTCAACTTACCTAATGCTGGGGAAGGGAAAGCCTGGCTGATTTTGCATTGGGCAAGGGACTCCTGTGATTCATTCCAGCAGCTCTTCCTGAGATTATGGGTGCCTCCCACAGAGGCAAGGGAGGCAACTGGTGAGAGGGGACATCTGCTACCTTTCCAGAATCATTGTGCTTGCTGTGACAGCTCGCTGCAGCCCACAACAGCGCTCCAATCCAAAGATGTTACTGTGCCATTAACATGCCTTTGTTGTGGTGCAGAAGACTTTCTGTCACCACTGTCCAACCACAGTTGGTCAAATCTGATAATGTATTAGTCTGGGCTGAAACAGCATGTAAGGTGTTCCTGTACACACACTGAAACAGATCTGGCAACAGGCTGATTTGTTACAGCCAAAGGCAGACCAGCCAAGTGAGGTCAGAAACTAGTCCCTAATGATCTGTACCAAGGGTCAGTGGCAGGTCTGTGGCTAGGGTCCTGAGAAGACAAGAAGGCAAACATCTACCCTAAGCTTTGCTTCCTGCTTCTCCATGTGTGACCTCAGGCTCTTTACACCTCTTCCTCCCCCCTCCCCAACATGAAATATCAATCTAATAAGTAGTTCAGGGCTATACTGTATTAACAGTAGATCTCATTGAAGACTGAGGAGGTACCATTTGTTCTGCCTGGACTGAGTTCACAATCAGTAACTCACTGGTTACTACAGTCTGTAGTAGGTTTCCTAGAATAGCAAGAAAAGAATTTTTTACAGACTTGGTCATTACCTCAAGTAATTTGATCATTCTGTCAAGATTATTCTACCTATAAAACTGAAGCAATCGGGCAAGTAGTTCTGTAAATCTGTATTCACAATCTTAAGAGTCTTTTTTCAAAATGGATGTGTGATCTCCAGTGGCACATTCTTGTACATACATGCCTGGTCTAACAACTACATGCTTACTATTAGTTTTATGGCTTAATCAAAAAAACATAAGAAGTATTAATATGGATCATGGGACTCTGACTTTGGGGACTTGTGGTCAGTTTTTTTGAGCTACCAGGACATGCCTTAGCTGATCTTGCTCAAACCACTAGGTGAGATTCTGAAATAGGGACCTAGTGCTTCTTTATTTATACAGGAGTGAGTGAGACACTTGCATAGTTCTGCGGGCCTCAGATTGTGTTCCTCTTGTGCAAAAGAATGGTTATAATAATGCTTTCCTTTAATGACTGGTCTGTTTAGATTGTGTTGGTCACTCATGCAGACCTAGAAGAGAGACAACAGGAACTCTTCTTTGGTGCAGAAGGAACAGTAACAAATCCAAAATCCACCAAGATCATTAGAAGGTATTTCCATGTTGGATCATGCCCTGTCTGTTTAAGATCAATTTTTAGATAGCATTTCCTCTTACTAAATTTGTGAGAGATGAGCCATGAAAGAAGGACCTGAACAGATGCAAAGAGAATTCTTTTCTTCGATTAACAAATATCTCCCAATTGCATATTGGTAAAATTTACTGTTAGTCCTAGTGTTGAGAAAAGGTGAGTTTCACAAAGGTCAGCTGAGACAGTCTTGCGCTATCATCAAAAGAACTTACTGTCAAGGTAGTGGATAAAGTTATTAAAATATTGCTGAATTTAACATACAAGGCATATTGAATTCCAAGCTGGACTGGTCTGTGACTGTCAGTATGATGTAGCAGATTCCTTGCAGCAGGTTCCAAATTTGCAATACTTTATTCTCCTCCCCCTTATTAAGTTCTTGGATCCATACAACTCTCACATTTAATTGCACAGTCTCAGTCAAAAATGCATCTTTAATCAAGTGTTGGGCAGCCCCAGTTAGCACAATCAGATGTTCTAATGAAAGAAAGGAATTGTAGGTGTTGCCAGCAGAGCTCACACAAAGCGTGCTAAAAAGGCAGGCAAGCTGAGGACTGGAAAAGTTTCTGTCTCTCCTCTTTAAACACCCCTCCCCTCTCCTGCTGACATTTTCTGAGTCGGTAAAGCTGCCAAATCGCAGATGGTTGTGGGGCCTGTGTGAATCAGAATAAAACAAGGAAGCTAGTATTTGCAGGAGAGATTGGAACAGCAACAAATAAGACTGACCTGATTATTCAAGCATGGTTGGACATAATGCCAAATTGTGTCTTCTGATATTTGCTGTATGATTTATATATCAGTATATACAGCAGTCAAAAAGTGTTGCATCCCCTTTTTTTCTCCTCTGGTGTGAATCTAGCAGCTTTTTGGTGCTCTGAACCTCCTGACTTCTGAATTTTGCTGTAAGCAAATACCTCAAACACAGTTTAGAGGGGTCAGCAATAGCAAATCAGATAATGTCTGCTCACATAGCCATAAGTATAGCTATTTTGTTGCCAAGATATTCAACTGCTAGGCAACCAGTGTTCCATTTTGATAAAGATATGCTATTGCACACTGGGACTTGTAGTTTCAGCACTGTTATCAGTGTATAGAGGTAAAGGGTCAACACTCTGAGAACAGTTGGTTCTTAGATTCACTCTGAGGTCACTTTTGCTACCCTGTCTGATGCTTTGTTATTGAATGTCATGTTGGAGTGAAAGCCAACTGGGTTCAGTCACTGAAGTTTAAAGAACACAGGCAGAAGAGAGGAATGCTGATCTGCAGGCAGGATTCGTCAAGCATTGTTTCTGCCCTCCTGACACTCTGGCATCTGACTAACCTCCTCCAGGAGAAAGGCTGCAGCTGTAGTACAAGCCAGCTAGACCTTGGCAGCAGTCAATGGCATCATGAACTTTGGGGGAGGGAGAGAAAAAAACCAAACAAAAACAGAACAAAACCCAACACAACCAAAAATAACCCCAGAAGTAGAAACATGAGTTAATTTCTTCTGAAGATAATGTTTCTCCGGTTTGTGGTCAGAGGAATATATATCTGTGCACATTGATGGATTGTATCTTTCGTATGTTTTGCTTGGAGTGCAATGCCATTGCTCCCGCTTTGTAGCTGGAGAGCTGAGGCACAGAGAGCCAGTGTTTTAAAAGCATTGAACTGTGGAATTCCAGAGAACTCTCATGGGGTTCTGGTCTCCAAACCAAGTTTCAGCATCTGCCTACTATTGTCTTACATCCCTCTCTAGCCAAACAGATTACAGGGTAGAGAAGGAAATTGAACCCACACCTCTCACATCCACCATTATAGCTACTTCCCCGCCAACCAAGTTTGGGATTTGAGCCCTGCTTACTTGTCCTGTTACAGCTCTTGACGCTGCTTTAACCTGTAAATACACATAACTTGCCTTTCTGCATTAAGAGGAGTCTGCTTTAATGGCAACATAAGTTAGCTGTGCATATGGTGAAAAAGTACATTTTTTTAAACCTGCTTTTCTTTCATTTAGGAAAGAAAACCATGTTGAACACTTCCTTTCAGGAAGTTGCCTTCATTCTCTTCCTGATTAACTTTGTCTGCATCATTTTATATGCTTTTAGTCTTGTTTCTTTTTATTCAAACTTTTTAATTTAGATTAAGAAAATGTTCCCAACCTTTTCAAGCATTCTTTAAGGGGAATTTTGCTTTGTCTCTAACTATGCTTCGGAATTTTCTTCAACACCATTCTCTCCTCTCAAAATAGACAGGAGTAAACAATGTGTTTTGCATAAGAAACTCTCCTTGAATTATCAAATGACACAGAGTATATTTCATGCTGTTCTCCATCACCTTCTTTTTGTATTCTGACATAAATCAGCTCTTTTCACCACTGCTACAGACTGGGCAGAGTTTTTTGGGGGTTTTCTTATGCCAATATCTAGGTAATTCCTATCATAAACTACAGATTCCCTGGAGCAAATCCACACAAAGAAGTGGAATTGGAGCACGCACTGACCTGAGAGATGATTAGTCACCAAATGTCACTTTGCAGTTGTCTCTGAGTCACACCAACACAGCTTTGTCATGGAATTACCACCTGGATCTCAGTTATTGAGTCCTGCAGGTTCACATGCTGCCTCTGAAAGATGATTTTCAAGAAGCTCCAGACATTCACTTGCAGACAGTGAAATTACCATGTCTATTTGTTACTCATGTGGTTAGAAAACACACATGCAAAAGAATAAACTTTCCTTTTAGAAACTTGTCATTTTGTTTTGCATAGTAGTGGGCAGTAAATACTAATGTGAGACCAAACCACACACTAAATGACATGTCTCTTTCTGTAGACAAATTTAACTTGCATTGAAGTCCATGGGAGTTTTGCCCATGACTAGTGGAAATACTAGCAGTTTCTTAGGGTCAAACAAAGAGTAGAACTATATCAGGAAAAATCTAGCTGAAAGCTGCACTTGAAACATATATGTAAAAGTCCTGCTCATAAGAAGTTCACTGGCTGGACTTGCACAGCTTCTCAGGATCAGCCCCCAGACTAACCATGTGCCTTGCCAACAGCACTTGCCAGTGGGAGCTCTTCAGGACAGGCTTCACAGAGAGCCAGATGATGCTTCCCTATTGTAAGCCCTGTACTGTGACAGCTTCTCTGGCACATCTCCCCACTGTGCAAATCATCCCAGAGACCCATTGCCTCTGGTAGTGGCAGACCACAGGTAGAAAGAAGTCGATCCTGGATCCCACCCAGGAATAATCTCCCTACTTCTTCCTAGAAAAGCTACCTGATGTAGGGTTAGTGATATTTGAAAGGAGCCTAAGGTCAAGCCAAAAGCAGGGCTGCAAGTTCAGTGTATACAGGTACAAGAGAGGTTATTCCCTGCCCTGAAACTCACTGTTATGAAATTACTGTAATACAGTTTCATTGAAGTTGCTAGCTATCTTGGTTTGGTAAAATATAACCCTCTCCATTTAAAGATGATAATTAAAGGGTGCAAATACAGTATAGAATCCTGTTGTTTAGCCCTTAATCCTGTTTAGTGCTCCTGATCTGTGGATTCATTAAAGAAGTGTTTAAGTCAATAAATTTGTTTCAGAAAGTGAACTGTTCTCCTAGATTACCAGAGTGTATTTATTATTCTGCCAAGGTAGGGTTCCAAAAAAGATGTCCTTTAAAATTGGATAGACACAATAAAGTAGGAGGGTAATCATATGCTGGGCAATTGTTTAAAAACTTGAAAATACTAAGAAACATGCATTTTAATTCGAGAAACACAAACCTAGTGGAGTTCTTTGCGGAGGCACCGGGGAAGATTTGGACTGCATCATATCAGACACATACAAACACATATTGACAGAATTTGTGGGCATGAAAAGCATTAAATAGATGAGATAGAGACCATCCATGAGAATGGATGAGAAAGTGTTGTGCTGAAAGTTACTAATGTAAGCAGAATCAGGTAGAAACTGGTGAGAGAAACTTTATAATCAAAATAAGTATAACTACGAAATCTACAAATACTCTAGTGTAACTTATCACACCAAGAGGCATCCTACACTTGCATTTCTCGTAGCTGTGCAGAAATATATTAAAAAACTTTTTACTGCAAAATGAGATGAATCATGTGAACTCATGGGCTCACCAGGTTCAAGAGGTCAACGATGACTCATTTCTGCATGACTAGATCATAGCAGAGGTACCGACTATGATCTGGTATTGCAAGTATCAGGTCTAACCACCTTCTAACCTTGCATGTTTACATATTTACCCTGGTGATGCATTTCACACACAGCTGCGGTCATTCTGTCTCTGTGGGCTTCAGCACCGCCCGTGAAACTGGACAGTGTTGTCTGCAATGGAGGAGGAGGATGTGGCCAATTGACCATGATAGTTAGGTACATCTCAAGCTATGTAGTATGTTAGATCCCCAAAGCATTGGGCAAGCGATGATTGGGTAAGATGAATTCATGTTTTCTGCTAAATAACCACTGGACAATCCTAGTACTAGTGTAACTTGGTACCTAGTGCTTGCTTTGGCTATTTAAGCAATACATACTTTACAGAGGGGAACCCCCCCCAACTTTTGGCAAAACATACAACCCAATAATGCACAGTTTCTCTGGAAATCAGGCTCCAGACATTAGCAACTCCTGAGGACATAGTCAGAGTCCATAATCACACTCAAGAGGCACAGACTAGAGCAAGCCAACCTTACCTTTCTCAAAGGCAAAGCTATTTTGGAATCCAGCCTATCAGTAATTTACTAATGGGTAATTCCATGTCCTGGCTTCTGATGTCTGTAACTTACTGTCAGCAATGAGTTTCCTCTCACCAAAGGGTAACTGTGTCCAAGACATAAGTAACTCTGGTTTACCTCTGAGGCTACCTTATATTTCAGTCTTGAATGCTACCTATTTCTCTCTCTCAGGCTCTTTCTTCATGTTTCTCTCCTTGCCTGGCAGTTTAAAAAAAGCAAGAAAACACAAGTGTCTTAAAATTTGTCATTTTAGGGAGACAAAAGTAACCTTATATCATTAGTTGCTGCACGCAACCTCAACGTAAATGTGAATGCTCTCCTGGAACACCAAAGTTGTTCTGCCTCCCTGCTTTCCATCTCTTGAAAAGTCATCCTCACTAGCTGTCTGAAAGCAGAAATCAGGGATGTAAATGCTCCTCTGGAAAATAGATGTATGAAATTATAATAATTACCATTGTACTCACCATATTGCAGTATGTAACTGAAGGGGTTTTTCTTGTAAAGCATTATTAGCCAAGCTTTTACGTCTGTTAGGAAGGAGCGATAAAACATCTTTTCTCAGTGTTTCTCACTTCTGAAGAGGGAAAATCGCCGAAAGTTGAAACTATGTTGTTCTCCCAGGACTGGTTCTCATTAAGTACACAGTATTTGGATTTTATTTACTCATGTTCAGAGTATCTGCAGGTTGATCTGTGAAGGTTTTTCTCAAGCTCATATAGACATATGAGGTCTCTGCCACATGACTAAACTGCTGGTTAATTGCCATGTACCACCCAAGACCTGGGTATCTCTAGTAATCTTCTGTGTACCAGTTGCTGGTCTGCCATAGGTAATAGGGTAATGCAACACAGCTCAGACCATTGAGAAAACAAAACATGGTACCCAAGGTCTGCAGCCAAACCTAAAAATGCAAGGCTTAGGGAACTTGGGTTGTTTTCTTCTCTCTGCCACTCATCTGCTATGCAATTCTGGGCAAATCACTTTGACCTGTCATCTTTCTCTTTACTTAAAAGACTTTGAAGGATCATATGCACTTGGGATCTCTACACTTTCCCCATACAAAGAATTCATAAGCTTGCTGAGGTCTGCGTCTAGCTAGGATATGAACCTTTTGCCCCCTATGGCCTTGGAGTGCACTGTTGTGAACAGCGCTTACATGTAAGTGGTGCAAGTTCAGTGAAGGGATTAAATATTAACTGCAGCAAGAGCAGTCAGTGGTGCAGTGCCTCAGTGCAGAATACAATAGCCATTAGCCTCAAATATTCCTAAGTCAATCTGACTCCTAACCAAAACCACTGCTGTGACTCACAGCTGTTATACCATGTAAATACTTTTCTGAGACAATAAAATATAATTGGAGTCAGCTTGTTGTTATTGATTAGAACATAATGCATTAGACAGCATCCTTTTCCATGCACTCTATTTATAGACCGTGCATCATGGAACAGTCATCACAGCTTTTCCATCCTCATTGCACAATAATGAACAAAACATTAAGCACACATTCCTGTTAGCATACTAACTGGAGCCTGTTAAAAGTGACAGGGGCTAAAGTCAGTCGAGAATACAATATTTAGCACTTCTGTAAGTATCTATGGAAGTAGAGTGAAATCCAGGGGGAAAATGCGTGTGATTTAGCAAGAGATGTTAGTTTTCTCTATATGTATATGTCAAAGACATGACACATATGTTCACATTGCCAAAAAGTTTTACAGGGCAGACGGCACTGTGTGAGTCTTTGCTCCCTGCAAAAGTGGCTCTATGCCCAGCTCTGGGCATAGATCTTCACTCCCTCCAGGAACCTGCAGTCCCAGGACAGCCTTTCCTAAAGAAACGTGCAGTGGAAAGCAAGGCTTGTGCTCTGCAAAACCCAATTCGCTTTAAACTGTAGTCAGCTGAAGGAGGTACCTGCTAACAGGCACACAAGCAGGAAAGTACCTTTAGGCTAATGCAGTGCAGCTGCACACACAGCTAGAGAGAAACTAATGTGCTAGTAAAATACTCTTCCTACCTCTTACTTTGAATGCCATGGAGGGTTTGACTTTGTGACTGCTGTCTTCAGAGCTGTTGCTGCAGGGTGGGAATAGTGCAGAACCACACAAAGCCTCTAATTTAAAGTCTGCTTTCTGCAGAGGACACAGAAAGTGAACATCTCAAGAATGAGGTGTACACAGGCCAAGACTAATGCTTTGACAGCATGATGAGTGCCCAGGGAAAATAGCAATTGTAATGCCCTTGAGCAAGTCTGTTTAGTCTAAGGTTTGGAGTAACCTCCCAGAGTCCCAAAGGGTGAGGTTGGCAGGTACTTACTATCATACAGAGCCCTCCTTCCTGATATGAAGTAGGTATTTAATAACCAGTGTCCCAACTGAGCAAAGCACATGAGCACATGATTAACTCCTTGAAATTAAATATGTGCCCAAATAGTTCTGAACTGGAGCCAAAGGATGGAAAAGGTGATTGCAAAGGAACATCCAACTATAAAGCAAAAAGAAAAAGAAGCATGTTACTGGAAACACGACAATTCTTTCAAGTTCCTATGCTCCAATATAGTCTTCCTTTTGTCCCTGTTTACAGCTTAGCACAGCTATGCAGTGCTCAAGTGATTAACCCTGGAGGGGTCTCTATTTCAACAGAAATTATTTTAGGAGCGTCATTTATGCTGATTGCTAGTAGTAATTATGTAGTTTTCTGGCAAAGAAAGTAAGTAGTATTTAAAAGTGAGTAGCAAACAGCAGTGGAAGATAATCTACAATAAAAGCTGTTGTTTACTAGCTATAAGCAAATACAGCTTGCTCCAGATTGTGCATCCTCCTGCTAGAGCAGACCCTGGACCTCAGAGCACCATAAAGCAATGTGCACCTGCTATAAATAGCAACCAAGGGCTGTTTCAGAGTCTTCTGAAGGTACTAAATGTTTTTTGCAAGACTAGATCATTCATTTGTCCTTCATGGTATGACAAAATAGGAAATTCTATTGCTATGATATATTAACTTGGATATTTTAGGCCTAGCTGTCATTTAGAAGAAAATGGGCAATAAAAGTACTAATCAAGTTGAAACAGAATTTATGTCTACTTCAAGGTGTTTCACACTTTCTGCATGGGGTAAAATGTGCCAAAGGCAGACACATTTCTCACTGACGTGCTTGTCTGCCTCTCATTGCCCTGCAGCCTCAGTGGTGCCTGTGAGCAGGACTGTGGAGCAATGCAGCAGTGCTCCTGTCTCTTCTCTGCAAAAGCTTTTATCCCATGCCTTCAGTGACAGTGGTCCCCCATGAGCTTCTTGTTGTTAAGGTGTCTCCTGGGTGTAAGTAAACAAATCACATATCCAGAGGAAAGAATGTATGTTGTTTACAGTGTAAAGTGCAGGAAGGGGTGCAGGAGTGGGTGAAGTGTGCTGGATCCTCTCACATCAGGTTCCTGTGGGTCCCAGGAGAACATGTGGGTCCCAGGAGTATGTGTGGGTCCCGCTCTTCATTACCTGTGATCCATGAAGTTATGTTGAGCAGTCAGCAGACCCATGTGAAAGTATCTGTTGTGTCTGCAGGGATTGGTTTGATCCTAGCAGTGTCTTGTGGTTTGTGAAAAGGTAGGCATGATCTTTTGGACCATGTGGTGTGGGATATGAAATTGATCTTAGATACCGTATGGTGTCAAGGGTGGCCTATAGCAGCATGAGATCGTGGTAGAGAGCACACCCAAATCACTGTACAGCAAGGGCAGGATCTGTACAAACCCACAAACTTTCATAGGGCCATTAGCCAAAGGACATATATCATCTCCAAGAGATCTCATTGTTTTTTTATGGGCTGGGTTCTCTGCATGACTGTTACCTCAGACGAACCAAAGCTGTCAAACCCAGAAGCTCCTGCTGGCCCACTGTTTGACACAGAGGACACTGTTCAACAAGAGCTGAATTGTTCACAAGGTGCTCCTCATGAACCTCCTTGTTATGGCTGAATTCATGTGAAAAAGGAAAATAAAAATCCTTGGAGGATCTTTGTCTTGCTGCTGCTTCTCTGGCACATGACAGACTGACAGGCATCAGAGCATGCAGCAGTTGAACAAAAGAGGAGATCACCACAAAAGGAAGTCAAAAGATCAGGCGCTGCTCCAGGCATGGCTGCTGATATATGAAATACAATCCAATTGGAATGCAAACAATTGTAGCTGCCAAACATATCCCATGAAAAGCTCAGGGTGGTCTCGAGGGCTGGACCACAGAAAGGAAAAAAATACACTAATAACAGCAATATGCAGAAGCTTAGCCGAGTCAGGACAAAAATCACATGTTTACCAATTTCCACACTGGCAAGGACTGCTCTGCTATGTCTATGACTAAGGTCCTGCCCATGGACCCTGTCACATATACACGTGCAGACACTCAGCTCAGGCACACACATCCCAAGATGGCTCGGAGTCGTGTTGCCCTGTGATGCCACCAGTATCAGATGGTGCCGCTGACTCAGACTGCAGCCTGTGCTGGTGTCTGCTGCCAAAGGGGAGTTTACTCCCAGCTGCATGCTCCCAGGGCTAATGCTTGTGCCCCTGCCTGGCAGGCAGGGTCTGGGAAGAGGTGCAGCTGAAAACCGACCCACAGGAAAAATAATGACTCATGTTCAGCCTGGGACACTCCCTACCCTAGGTCCCTACTTCTGCTGGTGACAGTGCAAGGGAAGTATTGGACATATGTAGCAGGGCCAGTCTTGTTCCTTTTGATGACAGTGTGAAATCAGATCTGTGCACATGAAATCCCAGACTGGTTCATGCAGGTCAGACTTAGAGTAGCATCCAAGGGTTTGTTTCAAGGAGACTGTTTTTCTGGACTGTTCGTTTAGACTAAAATAGAAATAAGCATCAGCCATGTGGCCTGCCATGCCAGTGAACTCTTTGCCTGATTTCTGTGTCTTCTGGGAAGATCTGTGATGCTTTCTCTTTGATTTTGCTGTCAACACACACTTGTCTTTAGCTCATACGCTCATCCAAGGCCCGTGACTTGACAAACTTCAGCCCCACAACATGCTGTGTAGCATTCACAGGTTGCTCATCTTGTTTTCATGAGGTTTTGCTAATGGCAGCTAGTGGCTGCTCCTGTTGAGTCAGGGGAAATGCACTCCACATCTCTGGTTTGCAATCATATCTCTCATGTAGGTCTTATTGTTCACAGGCAAAATTGTCAGGACTTGTGCACTCTCAAAAGTAGAATTTTCAACAGGTTGATTTCCTGATGTCTAATCCCTGCAGAAGCACCCTGTGGTGGGAGAGGGAGGAGCCTTGCACAGCCCGTTTTCCCTTTCATATAAAAGGCAGCAATTCATTCTAACATCACAAACATGTTTTTGATGTACATGAGGCTCAATCCTTCAAGTATCTCATGTCTGTTCTGGGCATCCCATAGTACTTGGATTTGTACTTGTGTATTTTTTTTCTGCTCTTGAAGCTTTTATATTCTGGTTCCCTCTTCCATTTGTATACGTCTGGTCCAATACTTTTCTCTTTACACTACACTTTGTTCCTTTCCATTGTGGTTTTGTCTATTAGGAAAGTGTAATTTCCCATTGCTCCTTTCACTGTTTCCATGTGCAGCCCTGCGCGTTCTCTCTCCCCTCATGCCCATTCATTTGCTAGTGCCTTGGCCCTGACTGGTCACCTGGCAGCTTCTAGGAGCTGTTTTGAACTGCAGTGAAACACTGACTACACACTTGGAATATCAGTACGTGCACAGACTTGAGATTGACAGTAATGGGCAGTCAGAGGCCAGAGAACTTCCTGGAAACTCAAACCAGCTTGAGCCAATAGTTTTCGATAATAAATTATGTCAATAAAGAAAATAATATTGAAAAGATTTAAATACATGTACATTTACTTTTTCAATATTTTCCATTTATTTTGAGGTTTTCCTACTTTCTTCTGGAAAGACATAAATCTATGAATTAATGACCAGTTCTGGTCCTGTAAAAACCAGGAATTAATTTCATGGGGTGTTTTTTCTCTAAGAATTAAATTCATGGAAATTAATTTCACATTATCTAGGAGGAGCACTTTGACTGTGTGCACATGTGTCTATGCATGAGACAGGTATGTGACAGAGTGGTTTCACCAAAGATGGCAGATGCAAGCCTTGCATATCAGAGCAGATTCCTCCTAAAAATGGTTCAGTTTTTGAAAAAAGGAATATCCTAAATACACACATTCGCATTTTCAGATTTTGTCAGTGTTCATGCTTCTAAAAATAATTTGTTAAAATAAGGAATCCCCAAATCTCTAAACAAAAAATACTATAAATTATGCATTTTAATTTTCTGAGTGCTCCAGTGCCTGCCCATTATTCCACTTTCCTGCATTATCAAGCCTTATGCCAACTTGCTAGACTATCTTTCCTGTATCAAAATGATGTGAGAATGAAGGTGGTGAGTAGCACTGGAAATACATAGTATGCCTGACTGGAATCCTTGTGTGTGAGAGAATAATGAAAATATATATCTGCATTCAGTGTTCTGATCAATCATTAATTATTTGCATTGCACTCCAAAATCCTCTGGTAGGAGGAAGGCCTCTGTGGTTACCCTTAGCAGCAGCAGCAGAAGTGATTTTAGTCATGCAAGTGGGACTGGTTTGGTAGCAGAATGAAATGCCGTGCCTGCTGCCATTGTGCCAAAAACTCTAAAGTTCAAAGGTATTTCGTGGGTCATGTTACTTTGGCCAGTTCTCCCCACTTAATATTGAAATCTCATGTGCTTTTTGGAAGAGGCAGCTTCCCTTAATCCATCATGGTTGTTTCCATTACAAACAAGCCTCTCACACTAGAGCTGGAGCCCACGCTGCCTTGTGCCTGTTGGCTCTAACAGTGATTCCCCAGGGCAGCATGGAGGTGGAAAGTGAGTGCCAGCACTCCAGCGCAGCAGCAGCCCCCCAGCAAGCCATTCATGGCCCCAAGGGTCTGTGCCTCCTGTGACAGCTGATGTAGAGGGAGAGCGATGGAACACTGCTGGATGGTAACCCCAGCACGGACAGCAAGCAAAGAAGGCACGAGGGAGGGCTGAAGGTGGTGGGTGGAGGCAACGGGGACTGAGAGGGGGAGCCCTACAAGGAAAGCTCTCAGGAAGACAAATGGTGATAGAGAAGGATGATGGAGGTCAGCTGAGCAGAGAGATGGAGAGCTGGGGGACAGGGTAAGGAAGAGGTAAAAGATGGTGACATGAAAAACCCTGGAAAGGGAAACAGAAGAGGGAAAATAAGGAGAGAGGACGATTTCAGACATGCAGAAGGGAAATCAGAGGCTGGGAAAGGGAATGGACTGTCTGGGGTGACAGAAGGACAACAGGAAGCAGACCAGCATTGGAGTCAGCATGAGGACTGATGGGAAAGTCGTGTGCAAAAGAGAAAAGATATTGGGAAGAAGGTGAAGGGAGGCTGGACTTGATGTAAGAAGAATCAGAAGTAAAAAAAAAAAGGAAAGAAAACATGCAGAAGATTAATGTAATAGGGTTAAATAAAGAGTGATAGTGAAGAAGCAAGGAAGTGATGAGGACTTTTAGAAACTTCAGTTCATTCAAACTTGTTCCACCCCAGCTTTTGAGAGTGACTCTCAGGATGGGCTCAGGAACCTGTGTTAAATAAACTCTACTTTTTGGAAACTTCCTTCCAATAGTAATGAAGCAGAATGTTTGAAAACTGGCAGATTTCCTATAGCACAGGGGAGATGGAAGGAAAGAAAAATAATAGACTTGTCCATAAAGACAGTAATTACAACCACATGCTCTTATAGCAGACCTATTTATAAAGGGTCATTCTAGTATTTTTGTTCATTAACTGTCACTGGGGAGGAAAAGTGTAGTGGGGAATTAACCAAGCTGTGTTTGCAGTACTGCCTGCAGATGGATGGAATAGTGCTTGGATGCTGTAGACGCATGCCTGTGCTGTACATCACCAGGTAGCAGGTAGGGAGCCAAGGTGCAGTTTCACCAGTGGATATAACCAGCCTGGTATTGCAGTGCTGATGGATGGGCTGCTCTCCTGGAGTGGGAGCTCAGGGGAGGAGGAGACCCTCTCTTGCCAGGGGAGTGATGCCTCCCCACTCTGCCTGGGTGACTCCAGGCACTGGCCAGCTGGGAATGGGCTGATTTCCAGTCACTTTCTGCTGGCTTGGCTTCTCCTGCTTCAAAGGCTGAACGAAAGCAAGGGAATTCAGCCCCAAAAGCAGCCAACTCTCTGTGTCCTCTGATACTCCAAATTCATGGAGCAGAGACTTTATTGCATGCAAGCAGTGCCGTGAGAGCAAGTTTGAGACTAGGGGGAAGGTTTTCCATCAGGTGTGTTGCTGTCATGAGCTTCACCTGATAGCACGATGTTACTTTTAATCTTTCGTGTGCTCCTTAATCCTGAGTGTTTGAATTTCAGCTACACAGTTCACAGTTTGTTCCATTCCCCACTTCCCGGGGAGGGGAAGGAAAGGCTGCACACAAAAAAGAGATGCACGTGGCATTGCTGGGTTTTTTTGGCTCATTCCTGCAGCTGCTGTCCCTGGAGGCTCTCAGCTGAAGCCCAGAGGGTAGAGGGCACAGACAGGTCAGCCTGACAGGCCGTAGGAGCTCTACCACTGGCAGCAGCCAGTGCCATGTGTGCTCCCACCCCATACCCTACAATCGCCTACCACCGGGAGCACATCTACCCTGATACGTGTACCAAGGACACAGGGCTAGTATGGCTGACCACAGGGTGGACAAACCCTTCCCTGGCTGGTACCACTGCCTGTGTGGAAAGCCACCCTCCAGCTGTGCCAGTGCCTTTCTGCTAGTGCCCATGGAGATGCACATCCCCAACAAAAGCTGCTGTGTTTTAGCACCCCAGAGCAGGGGCTGCTGATGAACGCATTCAGCAGACGGCACAGGCTGACACCACGCACTGGAATTCTCCTCCTAAGGAATTTCTCTGTGCTAAAGTGTGTTGAAAGCTTTAAAAAGCACTAGCAAATGTAGTGGTTAAGTACTTTCCTGCATTTTAAATATCTTGTTTACTGCATGTGACATTAGAGAGCCACATTTTATTGTCATGTTTAAGAAGGTATATACGTCGGTGTGCACTGAGGGTGTGACAGCCCTGCAAACGTACTGGAGGGGTGGTGAGAAGCCTGCCTGTGGTGCTGCATGGGGAGGTGTTGGCCCATTG
>JAWWES010000115.1:61369650-61396602 GCA_035583135.1 Lophotriccus pileatus
CCCCCCCCCCCCCCCCCCCCCCCCCCCCCCCCCCCCCCCCCCCCCCCCCCCCCCCCCCCCCCCCCCCCCCCCCCGTTGGTTTTTTTTTCCCTGGGAGACACCGACATGAACAGGAACCGAGAACTCCAGAAACTATGAAATAACATCTTTTCTACCCAAATGGGCTGTATGTGGGATATTTTTCCAACAGTAAATAGAATACTGTCAGATCGATTGCCTGGGTGCAGAGTTTGCATTTAATTTCTCATCTTCACCATCACACAGGCTTATTGCAATGCTCATATGGAATAAAAAGGAGAACTGGAGATCCAAATCCCTGACAGATCTTCTACGCTGAGGCATCTCCTCCTACTCAAAGAGGACTTAAAGCATCTATAATCCCTGGGTGGAGGCAAGACACTTAACCAGAAGACTTTCTTGGATGATAAAGAGGAAGCAGATCCAGAATGGAAGATGAAGAAGCCAGAATCCTGCATGATCCATCTGTTCTGGTTAGTGAGATGCCTTCTTGGTTAGATAAGTAGATGTTTTACTAGATAGACACCCTAAGGATAGTCTGGTTCATGCCAGAAGTTGGTTTGTCTTCTGCATACTTCAGAATAATGCATTGGTAAGAGAAAGTGCTCCTTGGCAAGCAACTAGACAGCTTCTGAAATAGTGGCTGAATCTCTGTTCAAAAGAAGAGGAAAGTCTCATTCTGCTGATTTTCTAATTGCAAAAATTGGAGTAATATTCTCATTTAGCAAGGTAAATTTTTATTTTAAGGGCTCATAAGGGAGCCTATCTACTAGCTTGGAAATCTATGTTCCATCCAATTTGACTTTTCACACTGAGGATGAAGTCTATATTTTAGAATAGTCCTGCAAGAAAAAATATTTCTTTATTGAAAATGAATCTCACAGGACCACAGGAACAGCTGGAGTTCACTGATTTTTAACTTATGACAAACACCCCACATTATGTTTTGCAGCATGAAGTCAGCTTTCCTTACTTTCTGAGGAGAGAAAACGTTATATTTGCCTTCTTGATTGGGCTGCAATAGTTTATTCATTTCCCAGGAATGCTAATTCATTGCTCCTCTTTTTTCTTTTCATACAGTCAAACCACTCAGGCAGAAGTTTGGGAACATCCAAGGTTGTTACAAAGTTATTTGCTCTCCATATTTCATTATGCTGTCTCATTGAACTGCTCAGATATCTAAGAGTGTCCAAATGACACCACTATGAAAGCATGCCTTCATCATGTCAACCCATAAGTATAACAATGTTCTCATATACATACATTCATTTCCAGCACTTATGGCTTTACAGTTGTAAAGCTGATGTATTAATCTGAATCAGGAGGTTGTTTTGGCCTCTGCTTCTTTTCTGTAAAAATCCAGCACCTTGTCATATGGATGTGCTCTCCAGCACAGTATTAGCAAGGTACAGCTCTGCTGGTGAAGCAAGAACTGATGCCTTGAAACAAACCTGAAATGGGTGGCTGGAATTTTCATTTTACAGTAAGATACTTAGATGCCATTAGAGTGATGAGGAAAACAATTTTTTAAAAAAGAATTGTACCCAGTGAGCCTGCAGGCACTTTGACTAGCTGTGCTGCCATGGCAGGCCTCTGTCAAACACACTGTGTCTGGTTTTAGTGATTTATCAAAGCCAGAGCAAGTACTGTCAGGTGTAGAGCTGAGCAATCTGTTAAATCTTTTGCAGAACAGATTAATGGAAAGCTTAATCAAAACCAGTTTGCTTAAGAGACCTTTTGAAAGGTATTGATTTTGCTGGGCCAGATGTGGGTTCTTTTGAATGAATACAGTGCAAAACTTCAGTATGTCCCGTGTAGATACAGGTCAAGGCTTGCTTGAGTTTTTCTTGGATCTTAGGGATTAGTTTCACCCTATCCTTTCTCCTCTTTCCTTCCTGCCTCTCCCAACAAAGAGTTTGTAGAGCAATCTCAGTCTTAATTCGACTGAACGAACCAAATGCTTTAAGGGAATGCTGCCTTGTAAATAACCCAATTCTTCCCCCTTGTGGCATTTCTAGCAAAAATCACAATTTGTGATGTTTATGGTAAATATTTTGCAAAGCTGATAGGCACAAACCCTTGTGTTACATTTGTAGCTACAGGCAGGGAGAGGGAGCAGGAGAGCAGAGGTCTGAAGCCAACATTTGATGACTTGTGTCACTTTTGACATGAGTTCAGGGCACAGCAGTGCTGCACCTGCAGGTACAGTGGTAGCTGGCTGACATTGGCTGTCCTGCAGAGCACAGCCTGACAGGGCAGTGTCTGGCTCTGCCGACAGGCTATTCTGTTTTCAGAGGACTCGTGTCTGCCAGTGACACCACTCAACTCCATGCTACCCCAGTGATCTCTGGAGTCAACCAAGGTAGCATGTCCCGGCAGAGGAGAGTCACTCTTCAGCAGTATCTGGTACCTGATCTGTTCTTACCTTCTCCTCTTGCTGTTCATTTAAACAGAACTCACCAAGGACTTCTGGCGTTCGATAAGCTGTCAATGCAGTGAAGATACAGTTCCTCACAGGAGATCGTTCATTCCTCTGACTCGAAGCAGCAATGCCAGAGGATGAATTTTTCATGTGCCTCTGCAGCGCACAAGGAAGTTTCAGAGAAACTGCAAGTGAATTTCAGGATGTAATACCATGTCATTAATTTTATGAGGTTATCAAAATATAACTTTGGGAACGGTTTTGCTTGCCACAGCTTTTCCTGTAGTGACTTGGAGCAATAAATCTGTATACCTAGTAACTCTTCTTCTACACACCCTCATTGTTTAATGCCAGACCCCTGCACCAATATACATTTGAGCTTTTTTAGTTTCATAATGGAAAAGAAACCAGACTTACTGGAGAGAGGGGAGGGAATAGTCTTAGGTAAAGTCACAGAAATTCCTGTTTGAAGCCCTAGTTTTTACTTCATCCCCAGCACATCTTTGAGCCTTGTGAGCAGCTTTCAGCCTCTCTCGGAGTCTTCATTGTATCAGTGTGTAGTGGTCAGAGTAACTACCCGGTGTTCCTGAGGCATAGAGGTAATTTAACAGCTGAAAAGCACTCCTCCCATTAATGTCTTTGTAACACATTTAGCTAAGACAGAGCTGGGCTTCACTGAATAGCATCTGCACATTTTTCTTTCACTTCATACTTCAGGCAAGGTAAGGGGCACACATTTCCACTAAAATTTTTCCTCCTTGGAAATTCAGAGCCTAAGTCTGCTTTTGAAATCAAAAATAAAAACTCACACACACTTTTCAGTCCGTTCCAACAGCCTGGCCTGGAAGGTCCTTGCAAATTCACTGTGCTGCAGCAAGCCAGCACGTTTGTTTTTCATTCTGAGCCTTGAAATAGTAATAAATTCCTATTTAATTTCCCTGATAACTGCATGGAAGAGAATAGAGTATTCCCTGGCATAGACTGACAGAGCAATAACTGAGTACCATGATGAGCAATTTCAAAATATCATCTGCCTTCGCCACTGCAGGTTATTTTTTCCTCAATTCTCCAGAAAAACTCTGCCTATACTCAACTGTTTTTACACTATCCCACTTGGTCCCACACAGTTTTCCATGCATTTGATTACCACATTGATCAGATCCATTGGTCTGCTGTTTTGTAGCACCACAGGTACAGTGCCTAAAACCCTGAAATGTGTTTTGTAGCTGCTGCGTGGTGATGGAAGTCTCAGGCCACTAACTAAATGTATCTGAGGGCACAGAGAGATGGGCAACTGGCCCCAACATGGCAACTTGGAAATTCTCAGCTTAAAATGACAGATACATGTGTTCTGCACAAAATGGTAGAAAACTGGCTTTTTGGCCACCTTCTCTGGACAAATCCCCTAGGCATCATTAGGAGCTGGATCACTAAGGAAAAAGGCTGGGCTGAGGCAGTTCAGTTCAGGGTGATTGAGCCAGCTGCATAAACCACAGTCATTTTGCAGATCCCTCATAAAAGTCAACTTTTTCAGGGTTATACAGCACCAGTTTCCCTGTGTTATTGATCAAAGCTGGTCATCTCTTCTATACATTACCTTGGGAAAGCAGTTCATGGCCAGAGCTGATTCCTTCCCACAACTGGACTGGGAAACAGTCTTCTGCAAGACAGCTGAAAACACATTTCATGGAGCATATGTTGGAATATCATATCTCCAGTAAGATGGATACATATCTGCTTCTATCTGATGACTGTGCCCAGGCCATCTCATAATTATGGTGATGTAATTTCTGCTGCCTGCCTGTGATGGTGTGAGTGGAGGCAGGCCAGCTGTGGAGGTGATACCGGATAATTGGATCAAAAACAAACAGCTGGCAGGGCCTATTTTGGCAGCTAAAGCTGTACATAGGCTTTGTAAGGTAGTCATAGTTTGTAGTTTGGGACACCATTGACTGAGGTTTAGGATATATCATCATACATTCCTTGCCCACAGTGATATTCTTCAAAATTCTTGGTTTTATCCTTCTGTAACAGAATGTACTAGGTACATTATAAACTCTGAGCCCAGGACAGACTGGGAACCACCTCATTTGACCATCTGACAAAACAGAGCATTGCATTTCACCCATTTATCCCTACACAGAGTGCAGTTATTTGAGAATTTGATAGGAAGATGTCTGAGTCAAATGCACATGAAGAGATAAAAACCCCACTGGTTCTCTTGGCATTTGTTCCCATGGTTAGTTCCCCACTCCACCCCTGTGCTCAAAAACCAGGTGTCTATTTTCTCATTTAAAAACATGAAGGATTTATTACATGGTGTTAACTGGTTCACATTAGTTCACATCATGACTTTTTCTCTGCTGGCACAAAGGACCCTGTAGAGCTGATACCTCATTCAGGTGTGGGCATGAGGATGACTAAACTAAGCCAAGGCACAGGCGATGCACAAGCCTCAGTGCAGCTTCTGTGAGACTCCCCTGGTGCAAGCACATGCTGCTGTCATGGGCTACCTGCCTCGCCTGCTCAGCAGCACTGGTCCCTGTCAGGGTAACTGCTCTGGCATCTCCACTGTGGGAAGGGTGGCCATCCCTCACAGAGAGGTGAAGGCAGTAGTAAATGAGAAGGTGAAGTGTTTTCCTATCAAGAAGCTGCAACTCCTGAAGTCTCCACTCTGAGGTAAGCCTTGGGTGCAAGACTTCATGCTGTTTACTTCAAGTCAAGCCTGTCCTGGGAATACCAAGCCAAACTAAAATGCATATTGATTGCTGTGTTGCCTTCTCTGGAGCTGTATCATTAATGTCAACAAAGTGCCGGTTGTGTTGTCCTATGTTCCTCTATTCTGCTTCAAAAATTTGGTTACCTCATTTGTCTGATCCTACAGAGAATTTAAATTGCCTTATTATTGTAAAAATACTGTACTTCCATTTTGTTTTGCTAAAGTATTGCTCAGTTACTTCAGGAATGAGTATAACTACTACTACTGATTAACAACATTGTTTAATCTAGAAAAATTTTTAGTCACATTCCTGAAATGGAGGCATTAATTACACATCCATCAAGTGGATAGAATTTATCTCCGAGTAGTGGCTTGTTAAGACCAGAAGACTTTACAAAAGTATGAGCCCGCTTTTTACTAATGCAACACCAAAAAAAAATGTCCTACATAGAAAAAAAGCAAGTGGTCTCAGGCTAGCGTGGTCCTGTGGCTAAAACTATCATTCTTGTTTTATGCTGAAGCAAGGCTATGAAGGGGTAGGTACCTCAAGATTATCAGAATCATCATCTCTCTATCTATCTAGGTTTCTTCTTCAGCTGAGTTGCTATGAAGGGTCACCACATGCTAGAGAAAGTAATCTTGGTTTGCTCACCCAAGCCTCAGTAAATGGATTATAACCTCTATCATACAGACAGGATGACACCTGGGCATTTATATACGACATAGGGTTTACCTATCAGCACAAGTCCTGTAGCTGAAAGCACAAAAAGCATGGCCACAGCAAAGGATCCTTCTACTTCATGACAAAAGTGTTGATCAGACAGTGTAATCTTTGCAAACAAATTTGATTGTTTCTGATGTTGGTGAAACCAAGTAAGCAATCTGTGCACAACACCTTACCTGTCCCCTTCCCCTTCTCTTAGTGTTTTTTCCCTTCTGACACTTCTCTTCTGCCTTCACTGTATACACTTGCCATTGTTATTAATGCCTTGCTCCTTGTTTCTTCCTGTCTTGACTTTATAAGGCAAGAAGAGAGGAGCAGCCCCTTTGGACAGAAATAAATATTATTACTACAAGGGGACTAAAACTACACTCCTCCTGGGTTGTTGGCTCCCACATTGCCATTGTGTTTCTGGGAGAGCCAGAAAAGGCAGCTGAAATCCTTAAACTACCCATATTACATGAGCTATAACATCTGTGAGAGTGTGCCAGGGAGTCCTGAACATCTTGGGCAGATGATCCCATTACAATAATAAATTTCTTCTCTGAGCTCATTCTCCTTGCAGGTGATAGGTATGCATGCAATCCTATGATGCAGTGCAGGCCTTATGTGTGTAAGTCTGGTGTCAGAGGACAGTTATTATATTTACCACAAATGGTGCTAATATCTGGCTCATCTGACTGCCTGTGCAGGAGGTTTCCCTGATGTGAACTGCTGTGAGCTATTTGGACATTTATAATATGGTAATGCTTGCTGAATGACCCCTTTTTCCTTTTCACCATGGCATCTTGTTCTTACACGATATTTCCCCCCTTTACTGTGCCTTGAACAATGATTTGTACAGTCATGCAATGAACTAGATTGGAGAACTTATCTGTCTTGGCTGTGCTATTTGTCATCCAAAACCAAAACATGGATTCAGATCTGAACACACAAACCCTTTTGACAACATGATGGTAGAAGCTTGGGTTGAGAATGAGCCCCTAGAGGATGGCAGGGTGCTACAGAAACTGCAGCAGCACTGCTATCAAATGTGGGGAAATGCTATTAATGCAAAGTCTCTGGTCCTTCTGCCACAGTTAGTGGTCACTTCAGGCCAGAGCAAAGAACACATGTCTGTAGTCCAATCCAATGCATACTGAGAGGTGTTAATGGGCCCTATTCCTTGCCCCTGCTCCTCTTGCTGCAGCTCTGAAGTTATAATGCTGTAAACAAGTAACGTATTCAAATCCATATATGTTCAGGGGGTGATGTGTTCACTTGCTGAAGCACTAAGACTAGCAGGAGCCATCTGGCCAAGTGGAATCCTAGGAAAGCTTTGAAATGGAAGGAAAGCTAGATAAACCTTCTTTAGTAAGGAGCTGGGAGAAAAACTAATGCCATAATTAAATCAGTTATCAAGAAGAGAGGGGTAGAAGTGGAGCAAAACCACATAAAGGAAATTTCTACTCCAGGTGATCTAGCTCACTCCAGGGCTTTCCCTTCTTTACAGGCTGCCTGGTCCATCCTTGTTGTTGACCTACTGTCATAGCAACAAACACTGCAAGCCAGAAATCTTGGAGGTTGTGGGCATTCGTCCCCCTACCAGGCTGCATTCCAGCAGCTGCAGGAGTGTCCAATGAGGATGTCAGCCTGAACGAAACCTCTCCCAGTGAAAATCCTTACCTGTAAAATGGGAAAGAATTTGCTTTGCCACCAGGAATTCCCTGAATCTACAGCATCTGTCAGATGTAGGCAAACTCTAATGTGCACTTACCCCTATCTACTCAATGACTTTATTTCCAAGGAATTCTGTTAGTTTAAATTTCCAAACGTTAAGTCAAATGATTGTATGAGAATATCCATTTTTAATCTTTTAAGTTCAATTTACTCCTCCTTTAGCACTCTCAAAAATGTGATCCAAATTCTCATGACTCTGAAGAATCCAGATAAGAAAACATTGCATATATGAACATTACATTTTTACTATGATTTTGATCCTGAAAATTAGTTTTATGGAATTGTGCCATCCACATATCAGTTCTGAATCCTTTGCATTTTGTCAGCCATGTCTGACAAAGATCTCTGGGTCTTACAGGTATTCAGATTCCTGAAAGTTTCAGGTAAATTCAATTGAATTCCCCTTCCAGGTAAAGTTAAGCAACAACTATTACTTCCTCTTTCTAGCAGCGGTCACCCACTGCACCGGGAGCCATCTAGTACATATGTTGGGATATGCTGCCTCTGCCTTGGGGTGCCCTGTGGAGAACATTAGGTTATTGCAAAGGAGTTAGATGAGTCATCAGGCATGCACAAATCCATAGGAAATGACACCTTCTTGGTTTTCTTGCTCACAGAAAAAACTGTCCTGTCAGTCCCAACACTGAGTTTCCTGGGCTTAGAGTGCAGAGGGTAATGAATGCTGGTCTTGCCATAGTCAGTCATCTTCTCTCTCCCTATTGCCCTAAATATACAATATGATTTAGTAAATTAATGGAATATACAATATGATTTAGTAAATTAATGGAATTTCAGAGCTGTCTGAACAGGTATTGATTCCACTTCAAGAGCAATATGGCACAGAAGAGGCACGGTAATATATCAGGGACCTGAAAAGTCACAGGTTCTTATGTGTTGTCAAGGCACAGTAATAAGAGGAATGAGCTCACATGGCAGCTAACACAGAGAAACACTTCTAGTGTTTTCTACTTCTTATTTGTCATTGTTTGTCATTGTTTGACAAAAAAGATGCCTGAAAAAAGGTCTCTTGAAATAAATGTTCCTGGGCCAATAAACCCTCTTTTTATCTTCTAGTATGGAAGAGCTTTTGTGCATTAGCATCTTGTATTGGCAAAGGCTTTACAGGTTACAACAGAACCGATTTTAATTACAGAATGGAAAAAGTCTTTATCTCTTCTGAGAAACCTTTGTGAGAAGCAGTGGCTCAGCTCCTGGTTCTGACTGGGTCAGGGCGGTAGCTGGAGCCAGGCACCATTGTGAGGACCCACTAGTCAGCTTCAATGGAGCCCGCCAAGAGATGGGATCAGACAGCCACCACTACATTTTTGGTGGATCATTTTTTCCACCTTCCTCTCAAAGACCTATATCACATGCATTTCAGGTGGTTCTTCAGTCTCTCTTGTACTTGGAAAAAATTCGTTGTTGCAGCTGTTTGACAAACAGCTGAGATGCACCAGAGAGCAATACAGGAAGCAACTGAAGTGCTGTGGAGAGGCACAAATACATGTGAGTGCTAATGCTATTTAGGGGAACTGTGCCCTTGCTGTGTCACCTGGCACATGACAGACAGAGCCTATCTCACGGACTGTATTCGGACAAATTTCTTCATTCACTTTTTCTCTGGTTGCCTAATCCTTCCTCAATGACACTTAGAGCAGAGAAGCTGCTCTGAGGCTCCCAAACAATTGCAGACAGGTTGGGTGCCAGGTTCCAAACAGGATTCTAATCACCTAGGGCTTAGGATGAGGCTAACACTCCATGCAGCATCTTTGTGCTGAATCTATAGAAAGATTAATTTCTGCTATTTTTGTTTGCTGTGGTTTTGGTTTTTTTTTTTAAATATGTGATTATGCTTCCTACTCATCTTATCCTGCTTGGATGAGGAAACAGCAAATGGAATAACACAGAGCACACCATAAGGTCACAAATGCCTGATCACATTTGATGAACTATTATACCAATGCCTAGTGTTAGAAAACACACTATATAGGATGCCTGTCTAGCCATCAATCCATCATTCTACTAATGGGAGGGAGAGTTAAAGGGGAAGGAGAGGTAAAGGGAAAGGCAGGAGGCTCCACTTGCCCATGGAAGGAGAGGTAAAGGGAAAGGCAGGAGGCTCCCCTTGCCCATACTCATCATCTTCGTCAGTGGGGAATGTTTGCTCACTCTCAGCAGAGAACTTAACTCAACCCCACGGGCAGAGAATCCCCCACTGCCAGCTCATGTAGCTTCTCTGCCTTTGTGTGACACTGCACTGCGGGCCATGCTCAGCACTGCGCCAGCACACACATGCACACGCACACAAGTGCGTGCACACATGGGCCAGCTGCCCTCTGAGCTGACCGACGCATCCTAGTAACAAGTGTGGAGGGAAAACCAACAGAAATCCTAGGCACCTTTGGAAATTATTACATGGTACCTTACCACCAGCTTTATAGGAATAGAAGAACAAATTTGTCTGCATTAAATAATTAACTGTGATTTATTCACTTGATTGAGCAGTTAAGAGCTTGTACCATTTGTTTTCTTGGTCTGTTACTGGGAAGGACATGTTGTTGGAGCACCAGAAAGACAGAAAGGCATTCTATGAAGATTCAGGCTTTTTGTTAGTATTTAAAACCCTATTTTATTCATATGTATCTGAAAGGTTGTAAGAGAAGACAATCAAATCAGTGAAGTGTTCATTTCTTTGTGTTATTTCCTGTCAGGGTAGGCTGGTCATATTTTCAGATGTACTCTGCAGCAGCATCCTGAATAAAGCTGTCTGAATGTACAACCAGATTATGCACAACCAATGCGAGCAGGAGCAGCCCTGCTTCAGGGGTGCAGATCGTATAAATTTGCCCTTACATGGACTCCAGCCTGGTTACCTTTGACAGTCCAGAGATTTTACACCTGTTTCTTCAGGCCTTCTGGCAACACACACCTATCTAGACCAAGTTAAGTGAAATAAGATTTGACTGCACTGCTAATGAAAACACAGAATGAATGATAAAGCAACTCACAGATATTAATATTCCAGTGTTATATATGGCAGGTGTTACTTTAGGCTCTATTTATTTATTTAAAAAACCCCAGACATTTAATTGAGGTTTTTTGCATGCTGTCTGTCCGGTTATCTTCTGTTGCAGGGGGAAATGGGCCAGGACAGGAAGCATCGGTGACACAACAAGAATCTCTAGAGATTTATTTTGCTTCCAAATCTCTCTGCACTTGCTTTTAGCTTCAAATTAAATCACAAAAGCAGTAAATTTTGAAACTGTGAAAAGAGTGATGAGACATTAGATCTGTACAGGACTATGCTTTCAATGGAGGAAAAGTGCAGGGCCTGGTTAAAGTTTAAGAACAGTAGATATTCAATATATTTTTTTTTGTGAAAACAAAGAAATATATACAAACCCAGCATTTTATAATAGTTAAAAAATACTAACATAAAGGTATAAGAGAATTTAGTCAAAATTAACTATGTCAGAGACATGATTGCAGCCTTAATATTATTAAAATATCCAGATCTAATACCATGAAATCTCTGGTGACAGTCAGAAGTTTCTTTTTTTAAATACCTCTTTTACCATTACAATATTTTCACATGCTTTGTGTTTCTATTTAATTTTGGCTACTACAAGGTAAACTCTAAGTTGGTCAGCTTTCCAATGTAAAATCCAGTAGCCCTGATGACCCTGGAGTCATAGGATTCAGCAGGCAGCTCTGCCTTGACCCAGCTGACAACCTCATTATCCATTTTTTGAAATATTTCAGCTGTGGAACTGATACGGTTATGTAACATGTACTTCAGAAAAATAAAACCATCTCTGCTTTTAAGGAGGAAAGCACTGCAGCTCCTGCCACCACTTAATTCCCACAATTTCTTCTTTCCCCGTAATGTGTGAAAACTAGAAAAATAATATGAGTAACAAATAGTGATGACCAGAAAAGATCAAAGAGAAATGAAATGGCAGATGAGAGAAAGGGATAATGCTACTTTAAAAAAGCAGGTACCTAAAAATATTCAGTTCTTCTCATTTAGCAGCAAGTCTCACATCACAGCATTTTCCATTTCACCCAGAACCACTATCTCTTCATGTGAAAAGGGGAACTACAACCATGTATTTCAAAAAAACCAATTTCAATTTAGTGTTTCTGTGACCAGCAACCATAGGAGCTGGAGCTGGGGAGCTGGTGGTCAGTGTGTCACCCAACCCTGCCCCAGTGCCCATCCTGGTTACAGGACTCATGCCCCGACCGCCTCCCGGTCTCCATGCATGATAGTTGCCTCTCTGGCACAGATACAGATTTCCAATGTCCGGATTTCAGAGATCAGTCCTGAATCAAGGGCTCGTCTCTGCTTTAGCTGCAGGGATTTGGCTGCTCCAAGAATGGAGGCCTTGCCATGGATGCAATGGGTGGCGTCTGCGTTGGTGTGTTCAACCGCACACTTTATGGAAATGTGGCAATGCCGCTGTGAAAGACTGAAATCTTCAGCCAGATCTCTGCATAGTTTCTCATAGATGGACCTCCTGCAGAGGTATCTAGGCATAGAAGTACCAACATACACCATGATTTCATGTTACAGCTACTGATAGTAACGGGAACTGCTCTTACATAATCTCCAATACACTGGGAGGCAGGAAGGAATGCAGTTTGGCAGGCAGAGTGGGCCTGATTCAACCAACTGCTTATGTGTCGCTGAAATCAATTGGACTATTTAGGGACTTAATTGCTTTGCTGAATCCAGGCCAAAGAGACAAAAAGCAAGATGGTTAAACTGCAAGGCTTGGAGATAGATAGATATATATATATTTATATATTTATAGTCTGGAACATTTTTATATATTTTAGTCTGCAACACTTAGGTTAATATTTTATTAATATTTTATTTATCAATATTATGATTCTCCCTAATAGTTCATGGTGGTTTAGAAAAGTTTCAAAGGAAATCCATGACTTACTTTCTGACCCTGATTTAGCAAACATGTTGGTGTCTGTGCAACATTATTCATGCAGACAGTGCCATTTCCTTAAGAACAGAAAGCCACGAGTGAAGCGCCACAACAGGCTGTTTTTGCAGGTCAGAGCTGTATTTTAATATCTACAGCATTTCAGCATTCCTAACAAGGTTATACAACTGCTAGAGACATCTGGACCTAATACTGAAATGTTCCCTATTGCAATCTGTGTGTGCGTGAATAGTCTTGTGCCAGAATATTTATTTAAAACCGTCTTTAAAAGAAAGAACAATAAGTTCAAGGAGTTATAATTTTTTTAGTTGTTTTTCTTTCAATAGCAAACACATCTCAGACAAATAAAAATTAACTATTCCAATACTGAAGTTGAAATAACGCTTTTATTCACTGGTTAGTCAGAATCCATAAAGAATGGCTGCATTTGCCCTAATTAATGGCCCATTTTCAGGAGAGGTTTTAATTAACAGCTGACATTTAAGCAGCACTACAGTGTGCTGTGCAATTATCACCTGGCCTACTTCGATGTGATTCAAATGCTCTCGGAGAAAAATACAAGATGCTTTTTTTTTCCCCTGAAAGTTTTACAGAACAGTGGCAACAGAGACTTAAGGAAGAGAAAGGAAACAAAGATCTTCAAAGAGATTTAGGGTCGAGTTTTCCAGTACAGTCAGCCTGTCTCAGTGGCTGCCCACCCCTTCAAAAGAGGGGCATCCATTCATCCACCTCTCAGCTTTGCCCTGGGCCACTTATTTCTAACCCATTCCATCTCCTGAAATCAGCAATGACCTCAGCGCCACTGGGAGGTGGGCCCATTTGACAACTCAGTGCTGCTGGAACAGGATGACCTTCCTCCTCCAGTTTTCTCCATCTTCTTTCCCCTATTTTGTGTTGCTCAGTCCCCCCAGGTAGCAAGCAAGGCTGGTTCAGTTCCTTAGCCCTGGAATCAAAACCAAAACTAGTTGCTCTGCTTAAAGAGTTTCCTGCCAGTTCAGTGAGTTCAGCTGGCTCTTGGTTCTCACTCCCAGGAAGGAGAAGGAAGAAGTGTAGGACCATTACCCCTCAGTGGAGGTGGGCTGGTATTTTCTCACATGAAATCAGATCTGATCTTGTGTAGGAAGGTAAACAATGCACAAGCATATTTTTGTACTCTATATATTTTCTGTGAGAAAATTAAAGTCAAATCAAATGACAGTGTGGATAAAGGGAAAGGTGAGAGCACGTGGCAGGGTCTTGACAGCCCTTTTGGCTGGATTGAGGCCACTATTCTAGTGGTGAGCTTTAAACAGACAGATGACCTTGCAGAGCAAGAACATGCTTTTCCCTACTAGTTCAAACTGCTTGATAGTGCATAGAATCATGGAATAGTTTAGGTTGGAAAATACCTTTGAGATCATGGAATCATGCAATAACTTCATAGTTATTAATTTTTAAATACATTAATATTTGATGGGTCACTGAGAGTGTGAGCAAACACCGAGCTGTGGCCATGCTAAACCTCTCTCCTGCTCTCAGGCCTGCTGAATATTTCATTATTCTATACCAAGTGAAACAACTTTTGGTATGGGGGCCTAGGCTCCTTTCCCTCAGCTTCCCAAGAACACACACTGCAGCTTGCTGATCAGAGCACTTTGCCCAGAGAAACAAGCTGGTTTGCTTGGGCAGTATCAGCCCAGCTCAGGGACACTTCCCATGACACTTCTCTGCTACAGAGATGGGTGTTTCTTTAACTCTTCTTCCAGACATGCCTTAGTGGAGCTTGGAGTCAGCTCTGCAGGAGGAGACCCTTAAACAACGTGGACAGAGAACATATAATCAACATATTGTGGTAGGATGGGTACGGAGCTACCTGGGAAGAGCTGAGCCCCTCGCAAACATGTCCGAATATTGTGTGTCCAAATATTGTGTGGGAAATAACCCTAGTCTTGCATGCTGGCAGCTTTGATGCATGAAGCGAATAGACTGACATACAAGTACCTAAAAGGTTGCAATTCTGTGGTATGCACGGTGACTGTCCTGTCCCTAGCCAGGCCCTGACTAACAAAATCAAACCAAATTTAACTTAGCACACAGGGCTGAGTTTAGAAAGCTGCAGCACCTCAGGGGTATTTCAGATATCTGCAGTGAGGATAGGAGAGACAGCTGGGGTGGTAGTCTTATTAGCCAGGATGATATAAATTGTCCCTTCCCATCAATCACAGCTGTCAGGCACCAATGGGATTTGGGAGTCTCCAGGGTTAGGCTGTAAGGAGAAACTGAATATAATGACTTTGGGCCCAGAAATCTAAATTTTAGAAAGATTTCAGAAATTTAGAAATAGAATGCAAGTATCTGCATCTTTGTTTTGTGAGTCTAGTCTTTGGAGTATGCATTAGGTCATCCTTTAGCCTGTTACACTTCCACACAGAGCTGATGATATTTGCCTCCTAAAAATTACAATCAAGGGACCCTTTATGAACTGGCTGTGGGGTTATGTGTCTGTTAGTATCCAATAATTCCTGAGATCTAAACTCAGATCTGTCATCTATTTGTTCCATGGCTCTGAAAGGAGTTGGTAAAAATAGCATCTGGGAGCTCTGTATCTATTGGAATTCAATATTTCAGTCTGGCTGCCTTCGATCTGAAAGTGAAGCACTGGTCTTTTAGCCAGTAAACCATCACAAGCTTCTGGGTCAGCAATAGGGGATGGGCACATACTACATAATTCAGGTGGTGACCTGACTCTCCTAGGTCAGTACTGACTTAGCAAGGCAAGGAGAAAGTGTTATTGAAATCAGTGGGATTATTTGCATGAATAAGCAACTTTGCAGGATTTGGCTTTTTTTTTAACTCGTTATTGTACTGTCAAACATGCAGGGACTAGTGTCACCATCCTGCTGGAAGTTACAGCCTATAAGGGATCTTTAGTGTCTGTTTTTGAAGAGGATCCCATTCTCCTGTTCATTTTGCTACAGACCTCATTCTGCACCCTGAGTATACGCTAGTCTAATCATCATGTCCTATATGACACAAGGCCATAAAACCAAAAGGAGGCAAACTTGTTTATGGATGTGCAGATCAGTTTCGTGCCACTTCCACCAACGGCTGCTAGGTGGCAATATGTTACCTGTAAAATCACGAGCTACCAGCCACCATCGCCCTCCTCTGCTTCGCACCGAGCTGGGACGTGCCTCGGCATCGCTCAGCTCCGAGAGAGGACAAGGCCTTGGAGCAGGACCTGGAGAGAGCTGCTTTCCTCACACAGATCTTTAACTCGGAACTGACATTTTCCAGAAACAAACGCAGGGCTGAATCCTATTGGAAAAATTCTTTGTGAACCCAAGAAGAAAAATAAGAGGCAAGCCCGTGTGTTGCATTATTTCTGTTTACACTGGGAGTGTTGTAATAAGAGAATGAATCCTTCTGTTGTGCAAAGATAGAACCACCTGGGACTAGACTATTTCATATTCTCAATTCTCTTAACAATACAAAATGGAAAGTATCTGTTTGACGTGCAAAGCTTTTGGTTTTCCAAATATATTATTAATTTAAATCCTCTACATATTCAATCACAATATTTAATCAACTAGACCACCTTTGAGAAATTTATATTGACAGCTGGGTTGGAAAATGGCTTTAATAAAGGTGGAGAAGATATATTTCCTGACACTTTCACACATCTTTCACCCATGCTACAAATATGTAAAACTGAGTCATCTTATGTATGTATCAGATATTAACAAGGACACTGTAAGAAAGACTGGCTCATATTTGCATATTGCTTTGAATACACAAAGTGATCTTCATTGAAACAATTTATTTCCCTTGAAATAAGGTGTGACAGCATTTGTTCTTCCGAGGAGGGAAACCAAGGGCAGAGAGGACAGGGCTGTTTTATGCCAGCTGCAAGTTTACACAACATTACAGCTTGATGCAAGGGTAGGTTGCAGCTGGCTCCGCACTTTGGCCCAGCTGCCAGAGAGTGGGTGCAGGTGAGTGCCACCTGAAGCTGGGGAGGCACAGTGGCCAGGAGCACGACAGCTGGAAGGGGTTCACACTTGGGCTGGCAGGTAAAATGGATATACGTGAACACGGGGAGCCCGAGCCTCGCCTTATGGCGGCATGGATAGGGAGGCCAGCGAGCAGCCCCATCGGTCCAGGCTGGATCCTCCCGGCAGAGATCCATGTCCTAACTCGGGCGACTTGCGGCGAGACGTTTTTCAGAGACAGCGGAGAAACAAAGATCTTTAATTACACTGGCCTGGATAGTATAGAAACACAGAACTTGGTTTTTAGCGATAGAGGCTCCCAGTGCAGGAGGCAGCAGCAGTAACGACCTGCTCACGTTCTCGGTTTTTGGAGACACCCGTCTACAGACGTGGCACGGAAGAACTCAGGCATTACCGACCCCAAACCTGCCTCCAACTCCCTGGGGCTCCATAGGGTCTTTAACCCCCTTCGCGGGCGGCGGCGGGCCCGGCCCCGAGGCCGCGGCGGCGGCGGTTCCCGGCCGGGCCGCTTTCCCGGCAGCACCGCCCGCCCTGCGCTGCTCCGGCGGCGCCGGGAGGGAGCGGCGGGGACAGGTCAGTGCCTGGCCGAGCCAGGTCAGTGCCCGCCCGCGGGCTCCACTGCCCAGGCGGAGACAGGGGCCCCTGCGGGACGCCGGGGCAGCCCAGGGCCTCGGGCAGGGTCCGGCGGCGGGGCGGACGCGGTGTGTCCCGGTCCCCGCGGCGCCGCTGGGTGCCCGTGCTGGAGAGGGAGGCCGGCGGTGCTTCTGCCTGGGAATGTCCTGTGCTGCGAACCCCCACGGCCTCTGCCCAGGCACCTTGGGTCGCACTTAGGTCACCGGCCCCTTTGGCCCTGAGGCTTCCCTTGACAGTTGATTTAAAATAACTTTGTTTTAAAAAAAGATAATATATATATATAGGCCGCTTCAAGGAAGCTTTGCTCTGTCAGGACAACTGCTATAGCGCAGTGGTCAGGATTTTGGCATTCTGCAAAGTCGGCAGCAAGAAACCTCTGCTGGGGAAGGAATTTCCACCCCTCGGCCCCTCAGGCCATCACATTTTTCCAGGGTGATACCATGCAGGAAAGGTGCCTTTGCTTCCCGAAATTTAGCGCGTAGAGTTAAGAAAGCAAGTGACAGGCAATCCTGGTGTGCTTCTGGTTCCCAGTGCTGCTACAGTAGGAGCATAAGAGTCACCTGTGTGGCCAGTTCAGATGTCAGGATGTGGTTTTGGTGTTGCTGTTGACAGGAGCGTTTATGGATGGTGATAGTAAGGAGAGCAGGAGCGAAGAACAGTGTACTAAGTGGAATTTTGAGCACTTCTGGACTGCAAAATTCTTGACTGCTTGACTGTAAATAATCATCATCTTCAGTTCACGTACAATTCCTTACAGTTTTCAGGGCAAATTAACCATTGGGAAATCATCAGTATTTGCGATTACAGATAGAATTGAATTCATGCTAGAATTGAATTCATAGGTTAGGATTTGGTGACTGAAAGGCAAATGGTGAGTTGGTTGTGGTTGTTTCCATTCCTGTGAAGCTGTGCATCTGCTTGTCTTAAAGGGCTCTAAAACACACCTAGTGGGCAGGGAACTTTAAAGTGCTTTCTGTCACTGTTATGGAGGGCCCTTTCTTGACAGGGATGAAGAGAACCTCTTCAGAGGTTCAAAAAATTAAAAATTAACATTTTTAATTAAAAACATTAAAAAACAAAGGGCCTGAGTGTCTTTTTCAGAACATACCAGATTCTTGCTCTCACCTTCTGCTGTGAAAGTCAGAATCTTGTACTCAGCATTTGACAAAAATAAAATGTTTTTAGGTACTGTGGTGTATTCATGGAAAGGCTCCTTTTTTTTCAGCTGTTTTGCATTCTTGAATGCCATTTTTTTCTGTGGGCTTTGGTATGTTTCCGTGTGATTTGTCAACTACTCTTAAAAATAATTAAAATGTGATTAAAAGAGAATCTAATTGTTTAGAGACAGAGAGACAATCACATCTAAACCCTACCCTGCAGGGATCATTAAAAAATATAAAACTAAACAAAGAACAAATAATTTGGAAAACCAAATAGCCTGCTATTCCTAGAATTGAGCTGCTCAGAAATCATGAAAATAACAAGGGGAAAAAAAGAGATAAAAGCAGAAAAGAGGTCTAAAGAGTAAGCCAGCTTAGAACTGAAACCACAGACAAAGAGGGGTTTTTACTTACAGTGTTAAAAGGTTTTTGTTCCTGCAGTTTATTTCACATGTGCGTGATTTGATGCCATTTCAGTTAGTTAATTTGGACATCATCTCACTTCTTGTTCTTTCAGCTTCTGGGTAGATAAACTTTGTTTCTAATTCTGTCATCTAGAAACTAGGAGGCCCAACCCTTTTGTTTTCTCAACGGTAATACAGAGGATAAAAAGTCATCCTTTATAATACCAGCTATTTCTAAAGCCTGTTCTAAGTAACTTCTCACTGAACTGTAGGGACTGTTGATCCCATCCAGTTTGTCTAGAGTGTGGGTACCAGAGACAATGTACTAAACATTTGAACAGGGTTCAGCAAGTTTGAGAGCCATGACCTTTCCAGAAAGGCATTAGGGATCAGTCCCCTTCCTGGGGAGGAAGAATTTCCTCATTTCCCCAGCTTTGTTTAGTTTCTGTATTTGTAAGTTATGTTTTGTCAGGAGGTTTTCTGCTGCTGATCCCTTGGCATACTTTAAGATGTGCTCACTGCTTGGTTTCAGCAGTAGGAAAGCCAGCTGGAGAGGTGACTGCCCTCATCTTGCTTCATCTGGTAATTATGAGAGTGGGAGAATCTGTAGTGTGAGGTGTTTAAGTTAACCTAATGTGTGCATCGTGGAAGGAAAGCAGAGAGATGCAGAAGTGGATGAGGCAGATGAAGGACTCTGTGACCTTCAGGTGAGGGGTGGTGACAAGCAACTCTCAACGGAGGAACCCTGCGTGTGAGACCTCCTTCCTACACCTTTTTTTTTGTGTCTGAAGACAGGGTACAGAGATTCCTCTTCACTATGAAACCTATGCTCTTGTCTTAATTTGCATCCAAGCCAGCCCCCTTTGCTGGTTTTGAATCCCATCTCTTTGTCCAACATTAGAATTTATTTTCTGTTCCCCCCACCATCATCCATGCCCACCATCCCATGTTCCAGTCTGTTATGGTTAATGACTTTCACTCATTTTCAACTTCCTTTTTTTCTTTTTCTTTTTTTTTTTCTTCCCCCCCCCCCCCCCCCCATGCACTATTTTCATGGTTTGGTTCTCCATCACTCTGCTTTTTCATCTGCTTTCACGTTACAGGGTCAGTTGTGCCAGTCCTCAACACTGGGTCACCACTTGCTTTCCATTCATTCATCAGTCACTGCAGGGATGTGGTGAAGTATCTGACAGTGATGGTCACTGTTCTCTAGTACAGATGATGCCTTCTAAAGTGACTGTGTTGAATTGTAAATCATCATCATCTTCAGTTCGCATCTTCTGACCTTTCTTCCCTGTCTTCGCACTTCTGTACTTGTCAGTGAAATTGCAGCTGCCTGAGGACTTCATCAAGTCAAGTTGTCCTGTTCTTGACCTGTCAGCTGCCCTTGACACCTTTGGCAGTGTCACAAAAATGCCTTTCTAGTTGTTTTTGTTATGCCTTTTGAATATTTTCCCCTCCCTGAGACTTTTTTTGTGGATTTTGTCTGTTGAATCCCTTTATTTCATCCAACCCCAGAAATTCAGTTGATGTTTTTGGTTTTTGGTTTGTTTTTTTTTTTCAGTAATTATATCTGCACATCACATCTGTCATATTCTGCCTCACATACAAGGGCACACCTATTTCCCTGATGTATTGAAAACACATCCCTGCATCTTTTCTCCCCCTTTTCTTTTCTCCTGACTTGTGTCAGTAATTCAGGCACCATTTTTGAGCTGGGATTTTCCCTGCTCATGTATCTTAACTTGCTGATTTAATTTGCTCTGTAGTGCAGTGTTTCTTGTTTGAGCAGGCAGCTCGAATGCTTGTTTGGTCTCCCAACATTCAGGTCTCTAGTTTGTCTTAGTTCTTCTACCCATCCAGGAAGCTGCTACCTCCACCCCTTACCCATTTCTCTGGCCAGCTATTTTTATGCTCAGTGGCAGTTGCAACTGGCAACGTTGCTGGAGGTTACTGTTTGATACAGCATGTTTTAAGAGAATAATTGGGATTGCAACAGAGTACTGGTAAATGGCAAGGGCAAATATGCCTATTCAAGCGTTGGGACTTTTTTACCCTCAAGAATCTACTCAGGTAATGTTGATGTTGGCGTTGTCCCTGTCATTACTCTTTTTTATTAATGTTGTGAGGTCTGAATTTTAAGTAGGAAGTTACAAGAGGCTTTCAGAAGGCCTCTGATACATATGCTTACACAAAAGTACATAGATTGTACATAGATACATGTATCGCTCTTGCATAATGTGTGTCATTCCTTTGTATTGAAGTTGCTGATATTTCATAAGTGCTCATATTAACCCACAGTCTGCTAAGCCCACAGGCAAGGGTGTTGTAAAATCATTTGAGTGCTAAATGGGATTTAAACTGTTGTTTTATGTAAGAGGTACAATAACTGTGGAATGAACAACTATTGATGTCCATAATATTGGCTTATCTCTTAGTTGTCACCAGCAATATGTAAAGCTGTAGCACTCAAAACATTTGAAAGGTGCTAACTGACCACTGTTATTGTCAGATTTATTTTTTTTTTCACGGTGGAAACTGTGCATAAACTGTCTGTGCTGGAGATGTTAATGGGTATACCATGTCTGACTTTTTGAAATTAGACTATTTCTCCATTTCTAGAAGTGTATCTAAATAGATGGTATTATGTTAAACTGAAAATCTGAAACTTTTAGTGTTAATAAATGTGTCTTGGCTGGTCCTGCAACACTCTAAGTGTTACTGTAGCATCTGTCTCTCTCAGTTGCTTTCACTTACAATACAAAATAAGTATCAGTCATGCTGTGGATTGCAAGTGCTCTGTACTGATTGAAATTTTGGATATTGTTTGTCAGAGATCAGCAGAAATCCTTTTAATCTGAGAGAGCTCGAGCTTAAATATCATGCTTTTCCTGAGTGGTTAGCTCTCTCAGACTGAGCTGTTAAAATAATCTTATTTTTATTTAAAAAAGTATTGGGTACTGACCAGTACTGTAAGAGATGGTTTTAGAGAAAATAATTCAATGATAATACCTTGCATGAGTCATTAATCATGAGTCATGATCAGCTGGCAGTGGTGTCCAATTTGTTTTCTAATCTCGCACTTGCTGATGCTCTTTATTACCATAGTGATAATATTAAAGAGCTGTTAATGCATATAACCACGCAGCTGAAAATGACAGACTCTTTTTTCCTTGGAATAAAATTTCCATATCTTAAGTCTGTTTCGCTCTATATATTTCTTGTCATGAGAAATCTAGTAATATATAAAAGTCATAAAAAAAAGTTTGTTGGTGAGGTTAACAGAACAGCCTTTTTTCCCCGCCTTCTTTGCATTCAAGCTTGTCATTGGGGCTACCTAGAGAATTCCAGTAAGTCTGTTGTTTTATGAGGATTGGGGACACTTTGTAATCCTTAACAGTTGAGAGCTGATTGTTCAAGCTAGGCTTTGCAAGGAAAGCCTGTACTATCCATGTATTTAAAGTTTGTTTTCTCCTGAGCAAAAACCAGTTGCTGGATGGAAAGTTTTATTGCATCAGTGTATGCTGAGGGATGACTACTGAGGTTTTAGGGAAAAGGGAAGGCTATCTCCTTTCCGAGAGCCTGAAAATAAAAAGAATCAATTAGTTGAGAAATGAGCTTTTGGAATGTTTACCAACATTTTCAACCTTTAAATAAAATTTTACTAAGAGAAGTGATTTTAAAAGCTCAGATGTAGTGGCTGAAGGGTTGCGGACTATATTAGAATGTACATAGATGGAGAGTGTTTGGGTGCAGCAGCAGTTGCAGAATGTTATTGATGAAGTAATGAATCTTGTATTCAATTAGATTTAAACTTGATTAAGTTTTTTTTTTGTTTTATTAATTTTCACTTTAGAAAAGTTGATTGTGACAGATTAAAACCTTGTGTCTCAACAAATGTTAAAGATCATCCCTTAAGCTATTCCAGATGACCTTATAACACGTAGATTTGTGTAGGCCTTTCTTGTTTCTTTGTGGTGAGCTTGTGGCATAGTGTTCTGTTGGTGGGTGCAATGTGGCAGGACAGGTATTAATCTACTGGCAGAGATGGCTCTTCAAAATTGCCCGGTATTCCTGCATATTCCTTTGTATCCCACAGTGTGGTTGCTCCGCAAACTCCTCCTCCATTTTGATGAGGACTATACCTGCACCAACGAAAGCACTTTCCGGTTTAGTGTAGAATGGTACTGCCAGCGATAAGATAAGTGTTCACCTGACAGGACTGTTCACCTTTTTCATTAAAAAACACATGCAAATAGCTTATAATGTGCATCTGCTTGTTCATGATTATATAATAAATGTTTTCGAAAATTTGAGTCTGTAAGCTGTAAGATGCCCTAAACAGAGCATAAAATACAGCTGTCACCAAATTCTATCTTGGTAAATGTGTTTGTGTTGTGGGTTCACCTTACAAAAACTTTCTAAGAGCAGCATGCCAATTTTGAAAGAATCTTGTTTCTGCCAAATATGATTAAGAAACAAAAAAGGTCTCTTCCCAGTTATGAAAAAAGTGAGCATCTATCATGTCTTCTGAATGGCTGTATATATTAAAAAGGGGAAAAGGTAGGACTACTCTAGCAAATTGTAAGATTTAAATATAGCAAACCTTTTTCAATGTCCTGTGAGGGTTCTTTTGATTCCCACTCTGAGTGGCTTCTAAGGTGACTTTATTTTCAGATCAGCTGTTTCCCATTCAGGCTTTACCCTGTTTCTTTCAAATCACTTGTAAACCCCTTTGTCCAGTAGACTCTTTTCCAAAGGAAATAAAATAAGGCAGAGATGCAGATCAAGAATAATATAACTCCTTTCTTGTTATTGCCTGATATACAGTCATGCACTGTGGAGTGGAAACAGCAGAGGAATAAGCCATGGATATACTGGTACATAGAAATAGTTTACCAATATTATGTACCCATATAAAAGGCAAGTGTAATGCTCAATGCATAATACAGTTGTACACCTCTCATCTTTTGGAGTACAGCCCAGGATGTGGTGCTCAAGTGAGATTAACTCAAACTGCTACTGGAATGACTGGGAAAAGCACATAGCTATTAGAGGCTAGCAGACTAAGTAGTTTTAAGATGAAGTGTGTGTTGTGGGTTTGCCTAGGGACAATTTTTACTACACCCCCCAACACAATTGTTCTAAGTTGAGAGAAGGTTTATGCAGACAAAAGAGATCTAATTGGGGAGAAATAATATTAGGATTTATTACTAGCAAAATAAAAACTAAACAATTATATATACAACAATTCTAATTAGGCAAAAGCACTATGTATTTACAGAAATACCCCTCCCTCCTTCGCATCAGTCCAGAAGGAGAAGCAGTGTCTTTTCCACTTTCAAAGCTACAGGTCTTCCAAGCAATTCTGCAGCATTTGAAGGTTCCTCTCTGTTATCTCCAGGATGACAACTCCGACTCGTTGCAGCTGGAACTGTCTCTCTCTGTCTCTTTCTCTCCTCTGTGTTGACCTCAGGGCTGGGCCTGCCTCCCTCCTGGGCTAAGGCCGAAGGCTGGGGTTACCCAGAGTCCTGTACGGTCTTCCATGGACTGCAAGGGGACACTTGCTTTTCCATGGATCTGCACCACAGGGTCACAGGGAATAATGACTTTTGAGTCCACCCCTGTTTCCTGTGGGGTCCCTTCCCATGGGAATAGTCCTTGATAGACCTCTCTGATGTGGGTTCACCCCTAGGGCAACAGTTCTTCCGTTCTCTGCTGTCCGTTGGGGTCACAAATACAGCTGCACCAGCATGCGTCCCTCTCCAGCTTGGATCCCTCACTGGGATCACACAAATCCTACCCGGGCCGTCTCGCTCCAGCATAGGTCTCTCTCTCTCTGTGGGCCAGAGTCCAGCAAGACTTTGTTTCATCTAGGCCTTCCACAGAGCCACATCTTTTCATGTTCTCCTCTGCTCTGTCATGGGCTCCTTGAGCTGCAGAGGGGATTTTCTGCTCCCCAACAATCTTTCACAGGTGGCAGGGATTTCTAGATTTCAGTCTTTTCCCTGCAGAAGGGGGAGAGAGAGAGAGGGAGGGAAAGGAGTTCTCCCCCCTTCGCGGCTTTTCTCCCTCTCCAGCTGCCAGTTTTAACCTTGAAAGCTCTGTTATCTCTCCAGCTGGAATTCTTTCTGCAGCAGGTCTTGTCTAAGTTCTTCTTTAAAGTTTTTTTTTCTTCACTCTGTTAAATGGCTCAGTCAGGGGGGCTTCAGTGCTGCCCCTGCACCTGGCCCAGGGCTGGAGGAGGAGAGAGGCCTGGCCCCCCTTGGGGCCTGACACCTTTCTCCTATATGGCTCCTAATTTCATCTGTGCCACAAGCCTTCTCTTCCGTTTTCTTAAATATGTAATTGGCAAAGGTGTTACCAAAACTTTTGATTGGCTTTACTCCAGAAATTCACCTGGACAAACTACTTACAACCTCCAGGGAGGGGGGACCTTTGCAAACCCACAACAGTGTGATAACTCTGTTAATGGAATTAGGTGACAGGAAACAGACTTCAATATAGGAATGGTCTTCAGTTCTTAATTTTTATGTTCCTCGAGTATTTCTCTTGTGAAGGTCTTGCTGTAATAGTTGCTTACAGAAAAGCAGGAGATCCAGATCCTGAAAACTAGGGGATTTGATAGGATTTTTCCTCCATTATAGGTCTGTTTTGGGGGGTTTTGGTAATTTTTGGGGGGAAGGGTATAGGAGGGTTTGGAAGATTAATACAGGGTAAATTGGTCTAGTGGAATACATAAAAGTCTTACTATAGTTCTTGAGCCTCTTTCATGTTCTGTACACAAATACTTTTCCAGTAATTTTTACAAGAAAACATGTAAAAAGATGCTAATTTCTGACTTAACTACTAAAGTCCATAGAATTCCTTCTGTTAACTTTGTGTGAGTAGATTCAAACTAAGAGTGTTGTAAATACAGTCCGCAGTGATTTCTGTAGACTTATAGGATTTCATCACCTTTATTCAGTTTCTGCTGTGCTAATTCCCTCTTTGTCAGTGGATTGAAGTGGATTTCAAAGGAAATTTCCTGATTTTTTCCCCCCACCCCATGTATTTCCAGAAATGGCCCTTCCTCTGTGGAAGAACTTACTTCAGACTACAAAGGAAAGGATTTTACAGCAGAGAAGGTTGTCACTGTATACTGGTGCTCATGGCTATAGTGAAAAACTGATAAAGAAGAAACTTCAAGAGTTTCCTGGTGGATCCATCAACCTTTCCAAAGAAGACAATGGCATTGGAATACTTACTTTGAACAACCCAAAGTTAATGAATGCTTTTACAGGTATTAATTAGTTGATGGGATTGGTGGTAGGTTTTGGCTTTTCCCTTGTTCAGTTACCCATTTTAGCATTTTGCCTAAAGAAAGCAAAACACTATGTCTTAACAGTCCTTAATATAAAGAATAAATGTTTAAGTTTTATTCAGATGTGCAGCAAATGTCCACTGTTCTACGTAGTAACTTTGCTATAAATGTCATAAAAATCTTAAGAAATTCTTAATAAACCAGGGGCTGTTTCACAGAATGTGCCTCTCCCCCTTTTTTTAAATGTTGGCACAATTCTGCCACTGTGCTCTTTCTTGTATCTCCTTCTATTTTGTCATCACTGCTCTGGAAACACTGAGGGCATTTTTATGGGGGTGAGAAGACACCATTTTTGTTTTGTAGGTGGTGTGGAAAAACTGGGTTTACTTCTTTATTTTTTACTTACATATATAGCACTTTATATATGTATACTTTATTTCCCTGTAACTTAAACTTCTGTAGTTTGGTGTTTTTCACTCACCCAAACTGGCTTCCATTTCTTCTTCATTTGCTGTATGTCTTAAATATTAATGACTGGTTAATTAAAGATCAGATGAGCTAGGTATACTCAGCTGTTGTGGGCCAGTGATCTATTTAATATGCTTGTACACTGGACAATACTTATCTATTAAAACCAATTGCCCTCCAATTGTTCTCCAAGACGAATATATTTGCTGTCTCTCCTTAACTGTCTAGAATATTCCAGTTTATGTCGTTCTCTTCATACATGAGTGGCACAGGTTTAGGGTCTGAATCTGCTTTACCTGGAGCTGTGCAGAAACCTTTAAGAATGTCTTTATCTCTTAATATTTTGAAATGGATAAATTTGTGTCATCTTGTTAATTTATTTTTTGCTGTTCTGTTTTCCTGCCAGTTCTCACCACTCCTTTGCTGTAAGCA
>JAWWES010000115.1:61396702-61419566 GCA_035583135.1 Lophotriccus pileatus
TGACCTTCTCCGGGGAGGTCCCTGACCAGGAATCGAACCTGGGCCTCGGTGGTAACAGCGCCGCGTCCTTAACCACTGGACCACCGGGATCTATTAAAACCAATTGCCCTCCAATTGTTCTCCAAGATGAATATATTTGCTGTCTCTCCTTAACTGTCTAGAATATTCCAGTTTATGTTGTTCTCTTCATACATGAGTGGCACAGGTTTAGGGTCTGAATCTGCTTTAGCTGGAGCTGTGCAGAAACCTTTAAGAATGTCTTTATCTCTTAATATTTTGAAATGGATTAATTTGTGTCATCTTGTTAATTTATTTTTTGCTGTTCTGTTTTCCTGCCAGTTCTCACCACTCCTTTGCTGTAAGCAAGTACATTTGCGACACTACCAAAATGTAGAGCCACTTACCTTTCCACTGACTGTTAGCTGAAAGGAACCTAACAGAGCAACAGAATTGGTGGTAATGCCCCTAGATGTGTCTGCATTCTCTTTTGTTTCCCTTCGAAAGCTCATGTATAAAATCATTACCTGACTTGAGAAGTTGTAGCTTAAAGATGTTAGCATAGGGATTGTCCTTCTGAATGCCTCCCTGTCAGCATTCATGCTGTTACACAATCATAATGACATTGTAGTTTCCTTTTTTACTACAGATTGTTTTCTATTTTTGACTCAAAACAGAACTGTGCGATGTGCACCTTGTAGGCTGTGTGCTCTTAGCTTATTTGTTGTGGAACTTGAAAGGGACATGAGCAATGAGATGTAATAGCAAAAGGAGAAAGAACAGATAAAACCCAGTCTCCTACGGAGATGAGGTGTAATAAAAGTCAAATTGCTTAAACTAAATTTTAATAGAAACTTGCAACTGTTTTTTCTATGTGCTTGGCAGAAGGGGCTGAGAATTGATAGGTTGAAGTGCTGAGCAGGTGCAGCTGCCATTTAGGCAACTGATAGCTGTTCTTTGCCTACACAATGTTCTATATAATGTTAATGCACTGAAATCATATCACACATCTCGAGCACCCAAATTAGCAGATATTTTCTCTCTGGCTCAGTTAGTGGTCTGTAAAATAATATCTTCTCTTCTTATAGGACTGCTGTGAAAATAAATTATTAGTGTGTGTGAATTAGATGCTCTAATAGCAAAGAGGACCTACAAAAACTGCTGAGGAAATGAATAGTTTTGTCTTTGTCGCAGACTCTAATTAGCATATGACAAATGAGCCATGGAATCAGGCAGTTCTGTTTTACAGCAATGTGTAGAGCCCTGTAGAGAGCAGTACTCCATTTTGCTAGGAAGTAGCCACAAAAATTTGCTCTGGAAAATCTTACTGTGAGAGCTCAAGAGATACTGCTTCTTTCTGCTGTACACTTCTGCTAGAGACTTTTGTTGTAACAGGAGGGAGAGTAGAAGCAAAATCAGGCTGGCCCCTTGGCCATGGCATCTTAATTTATCTTGCTCTTCATTTCACTTTAGCATTACTGTCTGTAAACTGTAGTTGCTGAGGAACAACCAGGAACCTGATCCTTTTACTTCTTTTGTCTATCAAACAATACCCTTCAAGGAGCAGAACGGGATGCTCAGCCCCTAATGGCCCCAGCAGGACATGGTTGATTTCATCAGCCAGAGCCTGTAGATACACTGACCCATCCCGCTCCACCCCACAAATAAATTCTGTTGATTCTGTGACTCCAAGCTTCTGAATAGTGGCAGATGTGAATTTATGTATACATCTATGCTTCCTTTAGAAAGCTGTGAAGTATCATTAAAGTGTTGAGGGAGATCCTATTTTCCAGGCAGTTACTTTACACAGCAGTTTTTTATCTCAAAGGAATTGTGTTTATTCTAAGCTTGAGCAACTCACAAAATCAAAAACAGAACAAAATTGTTGGCAAATTGCTAATGGACAATATGGAGGTTGTTATGCTTTTTTTCTCTTCTTAATTGGAATCTGATAACCACGTGTTTGAAATGGTCTCTTTGGAAACAAAGTGTAATAATGTCAGTTTAAGCCTGGTGGAACCAATTTCAGCAGCCCAACCAGTCACTGAACTAAACTTGTATGTAATTTAAAAGAGAAGAAAGCCAGCCTGTAGGAATTAGATAATAATTATGATAATTTTATTTTCTAGAATTTACTTTAAAGCACTTATTCTCAGATTATAGGTAAAATGCAAACAAATTATTATTCCAAGTAGATTTCTCTAAATAGAGTATGAGCTTAGTGGTATCAAATACTGAAAGACAAGACTGGCTGAATGAGGGTTTGCTTTAGTGTTGTGTCCTCATCATTATCTCAAATATCATGGACTATATCTGTTGGTAAAATAATAGTTCATTGTTGGCAGGAATGGAAGGGATTCTGTGACGGGAGAACAGGACAAGCTCTGCCCAATGTCTCTTATTCTGAGCTATTGCATGTAGAAGGCTCATATAGTTCCTTCATTTTTTCAGTTAACTAAATTTTTGGCTTGGAAAACTGTGTGGAAAGACTCTTCAATACCTCACTGCTTTGTCTATTAAAAGAACCACAAACAGTGTTTGTGCTGTATTTGATGCTAGCAAAGCTTGGATGCTAGCCCAAATACCTTTCCAGTAAGAAGACTTGTCAAATAAGCACTAAGTGAAATCCGCAGGATTGATGCACACCTATTTGAACAGCATTTGCACAAAAGTTTCTGAGTGCACCATCGATCTGGAAAAGCATTTCAAATGAAGACCCACAAAATCTTATCTAGGCCTCATTCTGCTCAGTATTTTCATTCATGGCTTAGATGATGAAATAGAAGGTGAAGTGCTGAAATTTTCAGATCACCCCAGTTTGGGAGAGCTTGCTGTTAAGATCTGTTATTAAAATTATTAGAGATAAGTCTCTGCCCAAATTAAGGTGGAGATGACACCATATGCTGAAGTCAGTAGCACAGGTTTTATTTAACAGCAAATGTGAGGTAGAGAGAGATAGAAGGCGTGGGGGGAGAGAAAAAGACTGACAGAAAGACAGATTAAGTAGAAAATACTGCCTCTATGTGGGAGGTTTACAACTGAGCCAGTTTGTGCAAGGGAGGATGGGTGTTTACTCCCTCTGTCTTATAAGGAGGAGAGGTGTCGCCATCACAGACCCAAAAACTCTCTTCCTCCCCCCCACCCTGAGCTGATTTTTCAACACAAACGCTGCGTTTGGATTTACATTCTTCTTCCTACCCTTGTTTACTTCTTCTCAGACCTGGGATGATTTGGACCACCTTTATCTTACCTCAAGTTCCTGTCAGGTGGCTTAATTCACAGTTCAATTCCCTGAAATCTAGGAGGCATATTCTGGCGGGAAGTGGGCTTCGATGGTCATCTTTGCAATTTGCTACAGTGGGCAAAAGCCCTTCCTAGCAATGTTTAAGTCATTAACCATAAAATTTCAGTCTCTCACACTTGCCAGGATTGTTCTTTGCAGCTGAGGTGTGGCATTCAAAGTGATCTTGCTAAAGAGCTCAAGATAAACAAGGTGAAATTCAATGAAAGCAAATGTAATGGGCTGCACACGAAAAGCATAAATACAGAAAGGAAAGGAACTGGCAAAACTGCAGGGATTTGTTAGAGGATCATAGTCTGGATTTGGTAGTGTGTAGAAAAACAGCCCAGTGTCATTCTGGTATATAATATGTAATGTCCACTTAATTATTGGCCTCCTCAGAAACATTGTCAAATGTGCTATTTCAGTGGCTGAGACCAAGCCTAAGGGGGAAGCACTTGACTAAGTGTTCACTCTTGATCTGGTGCTGGGAAGCTTACTTCATAAGGAAGTGCAAGAAAAACAAACGGGAAGGAAAAATAAATCTCCCGTGGGTTGGTGGCTAACAGGCAACTGCAAAACAGGATGAATCCTGTGCATGCAGTCATAGAGTTAGAAAAGCAACATTCTTGGCAGAGGAGGGCTCTTTATGGTATTAATCTAAAGCACATTTTTATCTGAAGAAGGTAGGCCTGTCCATCTAAATTCTTGTCAAAGGAGGGTAAAGGTGAGTGTCATCAGCCTGTATGTAGCTTGCTTTCTGAAATTAGTTTCTGTAAATGTTTTCTCTTAGGAATATAACTGGACAGAGTCATAGGCATTTAGAGAGGAAGAGCTTTAAGTTAATGTAGGATAAGCTCCATTGATGTGCAAGATGCTGCAGTCTACAATGAGCTTTAGGAACAGGAGTTTATAGAGTTCCATGTCAGGAAGGGTACTTAAGCGAATATATAGTAATACGGTGTTGAAGCTAGAAATAAAAAGCTAGTACAATGACATACTTTGTAAAGGGAGCATTTCTATAAAGGTTCCAGGGAGGGAATGAAAGATGTTTTAGAAAGAATTTTTTTTTTTTTAAACTATAAGACACTTTGCTCTCATTTTCAAATATATCTTTATTTTCTTTTGGATGGATACTTCTAAATGTCTTTGGCCTCCAACGCAGTTTGTTCTTTGGCTTTTTTTTTAGGAATCTTTGTTAACATTAACTGGTTATGCCTTGAGCCCACCTTGCACATGGTTCTTTTCTGTTCTCTGCCAATTCTTTGTGCGGGGTGAAATGGCAGTAAATTCAAGATGACTAATTGGACAGATCTGGATGGAAAGAAATAAATTCATGTGTCTGGAATGTGTTCAATTGCAAACAGGAATAAATCAAATAGAGAGGGGTCTTTTATTTGCTTGTTTGTTTTGGTTTTGCTTTGTTTTGTGGTTGTTTGTTTTGTTTTGGGGGGTTTTTTGGAGTGGAACACAAATACCATTCATGCAGAATATCCTTCAGAATTTCAGGAAGTGCATCCTAGAAGAAAAAAATGTATGTCAGTGCTTGTGTGCAGGACTTAGGATGATACTTTTCCTTGTGATTTTAAGCCTATCACTTATTAACTGATTTGGTTTTGTTGGTGGAAAATGTAACACAAAACATGATGGTGATAGTAATTTTCTGTTAAAAATTTTGCTTCTCCCCACTTGTGACAGGTACTATGATGGTAGAGCTCCACGAGAAGATAACTGAACTGGAACGCTGGAAGAATGGCAAAGGCCTTATTGTCTATGGTGCAGGAAACACATTTTGCTCAGGATCAGATTTGAATGCTGTCAAAGAAATATCCAACTCCCAGGCAAGTAGTAATACACATTAGGGTTTTGGAGAAAAATGAGCTTTCTGAGATTCTTTTTAGACAGAGGAGTTGCACTATACTTCTGCTGCAATTTTACATGCCACAGAATGGAGCTTTTAATGGTTGAAAAAATGCTGGCAGACCCTTTAAGCTGTGACTTAAGTGTTATTGTAATTGATTCATAACTGTAAATTGCTACATATTCTTTTTAGTTTTTTCTTTTAAAAATGTCATTTCAGTTTCTCAGAGCAGTATATAGTGAATTTGCACGTCAGATAAGCAGTGCTTCTGTAGTTTGATGTTTCAAGTAATAATTTTTCATATACTCTAAAGTAAAAAAGCAAATTTAAGTGGAATGGCTGCTATTACAGAAAGGTTTCTGTTTTGTCAAAACTGTGCTTGGAACTGCATAAAATGGAAAGACAGATGCAATTCTTGTGCTGTACTTGAGTCAGATAAGTCTTGTGCGTAACTATGGGGTTGAAGAGGTTGGGGGTTTGATGGCAATTTTTTGCTCATGTGACCCGTTTGGCAACTTTCACATGTGCTGCAATTCTTTTTATGGATTAATATGTGGTACCTGGCACTGTGTGAAACAGGACTTTGTCAGCTGCAGGAGAAGGAGCTCTTCCTGTGCTGCTTCTGGTTTCCAGTTTGGTAACTGACATCCTGGTGCTTTTTTGTGGCCACTTCAAGTTTCAGGATTTAACCGCACAAATTAAACTTTTAGTTGGGCATTCCAGTATGAACACCAACACAAAAACTGGTTAAACTGGTATTTGTATTTAATGATGATTTTTTCTGTTGATGAAACTAAATGTCATAGACCCCACAAATTCTTACCTGGTAAAATAAATAGGACAGTCCAGTTTTCAAGGGGTATAGGACACTTTGTTGTCTTTGGGGAACACCATGAGAGATAATCTTTTCTTAATACAGAGCTGTCATGTTTTATAGATATAAATGGCTTTGAGGGAGTTTTCATCTGGATTTTATAAGCGCTGGTAATTTTAAAAATATAGATATATTGTGATTTTTTTTAATTGATTTTTTTTTAAAAATCTGCAAGTTTCAGCTTATTTTAGCATTATGTCAAAAGAAAAGGAGCTGAAACCAAGCAAGGCCACTTCTTTTCTTATCTTCAGTCTAGGCTTTCCTTCAGAGTTCTGCATTCAGTAAATCTTAGTGATTCTGCTTCCATACATTCAGTATTCTCTCTGTATGCTTATATAAATTACTTGGAGCCACTGCAGTGGCAGAGAGGCTCTTGTAAATATTAGAGTCCATAACAGATATAATGGCCAAAATGAAATGTATGGGTATTAACTTCAGTAAAAATTCTCTGCACAGAATCTAGGTCTCATGCTAGTATTGAAATAAAGTCTGAAAGTCACTAGAAATGCTCCAAGAATAGTTAAACATAGTTGCTTTCTATTTCTTTTGGAGAGTTCAAGCTATTTATCTTCTACTGAGAGTTTCTTTATAATAGCAAGATCCTAAACCATCTGTTTGGTGGAATTTAATAGTCTATATTAAATAAAGCTTTAATAAAATATGGAATAGCATTTGCTGTTCTTTAGTCTTAGTCTTCTCTCTAGATTGCTGCAGATTAGAGAGTTTTTTCGTGGTTTCAGGTAAAGTTTTCTGTCCACAGGCATTTCTAAGGAAAAAAAAGTGAATACCTCTATGCTGTTATATTTTCTCTTTTTTTTTTCTTTTTTTCTCTTTTTTCTTTTTTCCTTTTTTCCTTTATTTCTTTTTTTCTTTTTTCTTTTTTTTTTTTTTCCCTTTTTTCTTTTATTTCTTTTTTTTTTCTTTTTTTTGCAAGGCTGCTTTAGCCCATAGCTTTTACTAATTGCAGAAAACACTTTTGTTCAACTAGTTGGTTGAGGGAGGATTGTATTTGTCATGATTTTAAATACAGTTTGCTTTTCCTTGTGGTGCAGGATAGGCAGAATAATGGCGCAGAATGCTGAAGCATTTTCATGCCCCCTAGTGGCTCTTCATCCTCCTCTTCCTCTTTATTCTTCTCTTCTTCTCTTTGTCCATCTTCTCCCACGTTCAGTTGTTTCTAACTCTGAAACAATACCCCAGGCCCCCTGCCTGTTCTTCTTTGCAGACTGCTAACATTATGTAACCAAATCACAAAAGGCAAATGAGGAGTGGAATTTAAAGAAAAAAATATCTTTCTTTCTGTTTTTGTAAGCCTGGTTCCAAAGAGTGAGAACCTCATTCTGGAGTGATACTTGAAAAGCTGGCTACCTGAAAAGCAGGAGTGGCTCTTGAAAGTACAGATGAGAGGAAGAAGGCATGAAGGAGAATTTTGGGTTCCTTGGTCCCAATCTAGAAGCCCTAGAACAGAGGTTCCCAAGCAGTAAGCTGTGGAGGGAGGACTTTGGAGCAGTTGGAGATGATCTGGACATACTGTTCTATCTGTCGTGAAAGTGGACTCTAAGCCTCTGCAGCAGTAAGAGCCAGTGTTACAGTTTTCTACTTTATGAAGGTGACTTTCTTCTTCCCTGTGTCCCCTAGCCCCACTGCAAGATATTAATCCTTTTCTTCCATATGCAGTGCACACTGTGTTTTACCTCCCTTTCTGCGTATTAGATTTCTTCTTACTTCAAGGACAATATTAGAACTGAAAATATAATTATTCCACTAGACTGCAGCAAATACCTCTTAGAGTATTTTATCTGAATAGTAGCCTTATTTTTCTTATCAGGAAGGCTTGAAAGGTTTATTGGCCAGGACTCAAACAATAGTGATTTATTTTTTTTCAGAGTGTTTTCTGTGCAGGCATTTTTTACACAGAAATCTCTCTACCACCTGAAGTGTATGAAGACCTTTTGTCTGCTCAGCCATAACTGCGTTTATCAAGCTGGTCTGTTCTGGAATTAATCTTTAATCACCATTTTGGATTTCAGCATGAGTTGAGAGGGACAGTTTCAATGCAAGGGCTCTGCTGTGATGAAGTGAAAAATTATGTTCTGTGAAAAGCTTTTATGCAGCTTTATCCTGACAGTTATTGTATGGGAGTTGTGCAAGTCTGTATCTGAGAACTGGTACCTTGTATGTTTGTGTGGGTTTTGAAATTATCTATTAAAGTAACTATCATGAAGGATTTGAATGTTATTTAATTTAGAATGGAGATATTGCTACTGTTAGTAATGGGTGTAGGAGATGGTTACAGTGATAACTAAAAGCCTCTTTGTAAATCAACACATGCTGAAATTTTCAAGCAGGCCTTTAGTGTAATAAAACTGAACTCACTGGTTCTTGTATAGTGATTGTTGTGGCAGCTTATATCTGCCAGAGATCTGTGCCTAAACACCATAATGCTGGCTGGTGTTGGGCAGAGTAGCACCTGAAATTGACCTACTATTATTTCAAGGTCTTATTCGAAAGATGTACTGGAGACTTACTGGGTATCTTTTCTTTCCCTGGAGCACGAGTTATAACTTTTAATGCAGGCAGATTCTTTAACTTGCCAACCCCTGAAGAACAATGTTTTAGAAATTCATAAATTCCAATAAAGAAATGTTTATTGGTTTTGGTTTGTTTGGATTTTTTTATTTTTAATTATGATTTAAAAGACACGCTGAAATTGTTGCCTGCCGGGTTTTTTATTTCTACAGTGTCCAAATGTCTTTTTTTTTTTTTTTTTAATCTGGGGTAAATGGTATGTGTGTAGTTCAATTCAGTATGTATATGAACATGGTGATCCTGAGTCCTTTAACCTAGTTATTTGTCAAGTTACTGGTTAGTAGTAGATGTCTGAGAAAGAGTGTAATAACAGGGAAGGCAGATAGATAATTATTTAGCCTCAAAATATTCTCTTAGTCCCCATCAACTTGTGACTAAGACTTCTAGAGCTGGAGGTGTTACCTTCTATGTCATAACCTTTTGCCACTTTTTCCATCATGAGTTTTTCTAGTTGTTCTTGAATTCATGTAGAGGATGTAATGCCCTGCTCTAAGTTTTCCACATTTTAATTTCATATCGTAGGAAGAAATATTTAGTTTCAACGTAGCAGCAACTTACTCTATTTGGAGCTCTTTAGTTCTTGTATGGGTTAAAAGGGAACAATTGTACCTTATTGACTATTGGTTGCAAGGTGAACTAAAACATAAAGGATGAGAGAAATAAGAAAAATCTTCTTTCTATTTTGATTTCGTGTTCTTTGTTTGGTTTGGGGTTTTCTGTTTGTTGGTGGCTTTTCTTGTTTGTTTTTTAAGCTGAGATGCTTTTGGCCCAAACAATAAAAGATTCAATTGGTAAATTGTATCTTCTAAAGCTTTATGGATCTGGAACAGAAAAGGTATGCAGTGCACTATGGTCCTATACAGACTTTAAAAGCTCAGATTTATGGGTGTTTAACTTGAAATGAGATGGGAAAATTCAGAGGAAAGAATGTAAAATTTTACATCATAGAAATCCAGTATTGCAATTACTTTAATGGTGGCTTAATTATAACTGAAATTTATATAAGTTGATTGAGGTCTGGTTTTATTTTTTTTACCTGATTTATACTCGGTCATAGTGGGGTTGGACTGGAATTTGAGCAAGATGAACCAAGGAAAAAAAACCCACCTAAAGTAAAATTAAAGAATACTTACTCCTGTCTTCTCCATCTGTATGTTTAATTGCTTCATATTAAGATCACTTAATGTTTTTTAATTTCCTGTTCTTTGTAGGATGGGATGAATATGTGCATGTTTATGCAAAACACCTTAACCAGACTTATGAGGTAATATATTTTATTTACCCTTCTTTATAAAGTAATTATAAGTATTGGAATGTATTTTAGCTAACTCTTTAATGAGATGTTTAAAGTTTAATACATAGTTTTAAGTACATAATTTTGAATCCCAGATCTTGCATTCACACATGTTAATCAGATTGATATTTATGGATTAAATTTAGACCTTGAAATTTTGCAACTACTAGACTTTTCAGAGATTAGAACAGGAAAAACCTACCTAAGCTTTTATGTGCAGAGCTAGGAGATACCTAGAGTTAAGGAAATCTAGGTATTCAAATTTTCTGAAACTGACTTCTATAACTCTGTGGAAGTCAGTAACTCATAAATAACAAGCAAGAACAGCTTATGCAGCCTACACAGGTAACATTTGTTTGATGTATCTATTTAATCTTCCCACTTCATAAGAGGAGTGTATTCAGTTCTACCATCTGGCACTTCTGAAAAACACTTTTTCCTTTCCTTCAAATTTAGCTTCCCTTAATCTATTAAATCCATTAGTGGTAAAGTTTGTGTTTTTTCTGCTCAGAGCTCTTTGAAGATAAAATACTCTTTGTTTTCAAATATTCTTTGTTTTCAAATTATCTATATGAGAAAGTGTTATGAATTAAAATTGTTTTCTGTAAAATTGCCCAGGAGACTTATAGTAGTAGTACTGTAAGGAATCCATTTGAGTCTCCATATAATCAAAATGGATGGGGCAAAGCAGAGGAGGAGGATGTGTGACGATTAACCCTCCCACCTCAGGTGTGTTTGACTTAGCAGACATTGAAGCTGTGCTTCAGGGGTAGCAGTGAGCTCCTGTCTGGGGACATCTGTTGTAGATGGGATTAGTCTCCCTCAAAGAGAGCTGATGCTGACTGTGATCCTTGAATGGATCAAAGGGTGGATGTGGGGATCCTGGACCCACATCTTCTGGTTTCTCATAAACCAGGGGAAAAATGAGGTTGCCCTCTTCCCGTGGGTTCATGTGCTATGTATTGTATGAAGTGTGCTGCAGCTTGTAAGTGAACTTGGGCCAAAAGAAAGTGTTGGTGCTTCTGTTAAAGTAGAACTAAAACCAAACATGCGATCACGATCAGGAAGCTGACTTTTGAACATGGTTTGAAAACTGCTCAGTAAGTTAAATGTTTCTTCGTAGTAAAAGATGAAACAGCTGTATCAGCGTTCAATTCTGTGACTAACCAATTGTCTTCATTTCTTAGGGAACTTGGCTTATCCTAAGTCACTGTTCATTAGTATTCATTTCACAGTGGCAGTGGGGAAACATACTCTTCCTTCCCTCTGTCCTTTGAATTACCTTGAACATGATTAAATACCTTGAGCGTGATTAAATACAACACCAACAAAGGTAACAGATTGCTGCTTTCCTCAAATGGTTTTGTCCTCAAAAAAAAAAAAAGAAAAAAGTTTTGTTGATGACTGAGATAGTAGCACTCTGAAGAAGCTGCTGAGGCTGTCGTAGTAAATCTCATTATTTTTAGATAACCCAGCCCTTCAGTTTTTTGTGTCCCTTTCTACTGCTTTCTGTAGTGTACTGGCATAGAGTAGAATCTTGTGTTGCTGTCCTGTCACTCCTTGCAGATAGGCTTTTTAGGTATAGTCTTTAGCAGATATGTTTCATAACATGTATTTTTTCAGTATGATCTTCTTTGTTTTGTTTCCGTTTGATATCTCTGTCTTGTTATTTCATTTTGGGATTCCATATCAATTATGCAGTAGTAATTTTGACATAAGTAGAATTGGTACTGTGCTGCTTGCCCACAAAGAGGGCGTTATTTGAATGAATTGGAACAATATATTTTTCTAAACCTCTACGATAGAGATGGTTTTGTTTCTGAAAGAACTAAAAGCTTGAATTTTGCTTGCAAAACTCTTGTATAGGTTGCCTTTGATCAGTGTTGCACTAGTTCAAGGAAAAGCTTTTGGAGGAGGAGCAGAACTTACCACGGCATGTGATTTCAGGTAAGACTAACAATTTGAGTAGCTGTTATGTTGGGTCAGTGATTTAGTGACTGTCCATGTGAATTGTGGGAAGCTTGTACCGCTTTTACCAGGAGTCGTGTCCCTGGGTTCCAAAGCATTGGAACTAGACTTTGTCAGCAGACTTCACAGGAAAGTGCGTGTCCTGATAGTACAGAGGAAAGATTATTTACTGCCAAGTTATACAGTTTGAATCACTGTGTAAAACAAGAGCAGTAAGGAATTTTAGTAACCAGCTGTGTTATACACCAAGTAGGTCCAACTCACCCCAGAGTGACAGGTAGGAGGCCTGCAGAATTATGTATCTCACTGTGTCTCCTAATGTGGATGTCATAAGTAATAAATAAAAAAATAAATATCTTAATTAATCTGGTATTTTGTGTTCTGGGTTTATTATTTGTAACGTAACTTTGTGCTATACAGTTCTTGAAACAAGTTTGAGATACAGGGGAAAGCAAAAACAGGTCCCTGTTTTTTTGCCATGCAGGTGCAGGGATTTGCCAGCATGAAACAACTAGTGAAAAACAAAGGGCTTTAGTTAACGAGGCAGAATGGGAATGGGAAGAAACTAAAATAATAAAATGCCACTTTATATAAACCATTGCTAATGTGCAAATAGCCTACAGATATAACAGGATAAGCACTGTGGGCAGCCTCTCTGAAAATGAGGAGCTTTTACTGAAGTTTTTGTATAAGAAAAGGAAATGTGCTCTTTAAGAGGACCTTAGTGCCTGAGTGGGAAAGGAATTATCCAGGACAAGCTGAAAGTAAGTACATTCAAAAGCAATACTAAGCAAAGTAAACTAGAATATTACAGTGCTGTCCTGGGTATCAGGAACACTCTTTGAATAGAGGAGATGGTATCTGCACTGTCTGAGCCACTCGGAAGCAATCTTCCTTTGCTTTGAAAGTAGATGTGGCTGGATCTTTCTTCTTATCTACTCAGCACACGGTGAGCTGAAACCCCAGCTCTGACTGTGAGTACAGGCTGTATTACAAATGCCTGGGAAACATGCAGAGAGGCTCCATGTTTGACAGCTGCAGTGCTGACAGGAGAATGCACCTGGGAGACTCAGTAGGCCTTTCTGTATTTGTGAGCCTGTTGACAGAATGTGTATCTTGTTATCCCTAAATAGGAGTTTAGGGAATGTGAACATAATGAAATGGAAATCTTTTGGCTTTCTAAAATATGTAGTCTACTTATACTCCAGCTATGCTGTTTTGACATACTGTGTAATTATAGGCATTGTCAAGTAGCTCTTATTTGCATGAATTGAGCAGCTGCAATTCCTCTCATGTACTGCCATAATTTTCATAATAACTACAGCTGTTGATCCATCTTCCATTACTTTGTAACACACCCATCTAGTGCAACTAAATAACAGCAATTCAGGAACAGTAAATGGGACTTAATTAATAACAGGAACAAGATACAGAAACATACTCTGTGCTGTTATTGCTCCTGAATTTGAGAATTTTAATACTGGATGCCAAAAGAGAAACTTGAGACAGAGAGGTCTCAGACAAATCAAAGAGGTTCGTATTCTTCCTTGAATGAACTGTTTGGACATTTTATTTTTTAAGAACAGAATGAATTTGTTGTGGCTGCTTTTAATTCTAAATTTTCAAACAGAGTTCTGTTTTTCACAGTTACTGCGTAAGCTACCAAACTGCTTGGGTTTGACCTGAAATATTTTCAGATTTTTATCTCTGCCCCTGTGTACTATGTGAACTCCACTGATACTGTTGAAGCAACTCAAACCAAAATGACCTCTGTATCTCCTCTGAAAAGTGCTCTGGCAGCATGATGCACATCTCTACTAAAGTAGAGGTGTGGACAAACCCAATTTTAAAATAGCTGAGGTAGTTTAAGATATTACTGATACATTCTTCCTGTAGCAGTTCTTGTGGCTGATTGTCTCACTGTGATTTAAGCCGGCTCATTTTAAATTGGATTAGGCAGGGCTTGTGTGAACTTTGGCACATTTATTGCTCACATAAGGACAGTGATGAAAAGTGAAAGCAGCTTTGGTCAGTCCACCTTGGATCTGGAGGAAGAGGGCTTTTCAAAACAACTTCTTCAGTCTTAGCTGCTTTATGGAGTGTTGCATCATGACTCTTCAGAAGAGCAGCATCCTCATAAAGATCATAAACATGTTATTAGGGAAAAATAATAATCAGACAAGTCTAGACAAGAACAAGGTAATTAAAATCCTTTCAGAATTTTTTTTGAAAGATAAAGCTTCTGACACTATAGTTATTTATCTCAATTATTACTGCAAAACTGAGTAATGTAGAACTCGTTTGAACAGCTGAGCTTTTTAGTACTGTTTTAGGAAATACTGACTTTTTGCAGTGTGCCACAGTTGAGCCTGTGGAGGTGGCTTGTGAGTTCTGCTGCCAAATGTTAATGTATCTTGAGGTTCTGCATGGCACTGCAGCCATTTCAGGTGCACAAATGAATGTGATATTGGAGTCAGTGATGCGATTTTACAAGTAATTGAAACATCTGTACAGTTTCCCTATATGCAGAAACTTGAAGTGTATCTTGTACTTACATAGTGTGTGAAGGTAAGGAGAACTGATTTGGCAGGGTTGATTGAGAAATATGGACAAAAAACCAGCGGACTGTTGGGCAATAAGCTACAGATATGGGGAAGAGACAGTCGGTAAAGAATCCTTTTGTGCAATTAATAGATCACAATAATCTCTGAGCACAGTAGCTGCAGTGCACTATTAACCTATAGCCAGAATAACTGACTTGAAATTCTGAGTTGTCTTTATTTCACGTTGGTGCCTTTGAGAAATCTTGCTCAGGCAATGTCTGTGTAAGTCTTTTAGACACATCTACAACTTTGAAAAGTTTGTCCTATGTCACTTGGCAAAGGGACTTCCATTGTACCTGAGTGCTTCTGAAACATATAGTCTCTTATCCCCTACCCCCTTTTTTCTCCCTAATGCTGCTGCAAAGTAGAGGTGTGTTACTGCCATGTCAATCAAATTTAAAAGGTGGTGTCTCAAGGCAGAGGATGAGAGTGCAAAGATAGCTGTCCATTTCTCTCACCACTGGCTTCATAATGGACTCATAAGTAGAGACAGCAGTATTCTCCTTTTCTTCTTTAGAAAATAAATTAATGAACTGTAATTTCTTCAGCTGTAATTGAAGTTGCACAGTTAAATTGCAATGGGCCAGTTTTATTACTCTTGGATCTGCTGAGCTAATTATTAGCTTATGCTAATAATACTGTTTGTATCCAATTGACCTTCCTGCATTTTAGTTGTGTGTTTTTTATATTCTTGGGAAATATGTAGGCATGATTATTATTACATTTTAAGGTATTAGGCATGTTCCGTGAAACACCTAGAAGAGATACATGAAACAATAGCTTTGGTGTCTGTCTTCCTGTGATAACTTACGTTTATTTACTTTTACAAGTATGTGTTTAGTGCATTAAATGCCATTTTGAGGAAATCAAAGGAGCAGAAGTTAATACAACTGCTGCATAGATGTAGTCTCACTACGACCAACTTCTCAGTTGTTTCACCTTTCAAGAAGGAGGAGTGGGGGAAGCTGTAAACATTTTAGTATTCTATGTTTCGCTCTGTGCAAGGATTTGGGCTTTTAGTTTTATCGGGATGAGCATTTGGGTGCACAACATGCTGCTGCTTGAAATAAGAGCACCTCAGTACACAGTAGCATTTTTCACTGGGCGGTGTGAAATATGAATGTAATGGGATGGGATTCACATATTTATGAGTTCTTGCAAAGGCCAGGCTCACAAAGCACTTTTCATTCATGTGGCTCTGTAATGTTGCTATACATCATCAGGAGAAGAATCAGTAGCCAAATCTGAGAGTGGGTTCTCTGTAGAAGCCTAAAAGATAAGGGGGCTAATGTGTATATCTCAAACATGGATAGCTGGGTAGCCGTGGAGCCAACCAAGGATTGTTGGTAATAACAGCAAAGGATTATTGGTAATAATACACTGCGAGAAAGAACAGGATGTGGCTGGAGAAGGGGGCCATATGGAAGTAGGGGAGCACTTTTCTGGGACAAATGTCCTTGTTCAAGCTTCTGGAGGTAAGTGCCACATGGTACAGTGTAAGCACAGGAATGAGGTTAAGCAGCAGGCATGGACTATAGGGGGGGATCAAGACCACCTAAGACTCCCAAGGCTCTCCAACCCATTTCTAGAAAGGTCCAGAAGAGTGGACTGAGCATGATAACTAATTTGCATAAAAAGCAGGAAGCTTATCTCCAGGATGGGGAAAACTTATCTATATAAAGGTGCCGCCACAAAGCCTGGGCGCATGTGTGCCCCAGGACCCTGGACACCCCGCTGGATCAACACTGGAGCCAGGACTGGTGATCTTTTTCTGTCTTTCTTCCTTTATTTCTCTTTATCCTTCTTAAATTCAGCTCTCTCTCTCTTCCCTTTCACCCTACCCTTTTATCCAAAAGCCACTGCTGTGTGCTTCTACTGGAAGGTTAGGGACTAACATACCAATTTCCATGCCAAGCATGTAATTTACTGATAAAAGTCTGTAAACCTTTGCAGACCCTTTGAATTTTGCCATTCCTTTTGACCACGAGCATCTATGAATCTTGGGTGCTCCCTTCTCCTTAAGGGTGGGACACCATGTGGTGTCCAAAGCTTCTGGTACTTGCTATATGGCATAGATCACTTTTTTTTAAACTATGCAAAATTTGTGTGTGTATATATATATGTGTGTGTATGTAAAATCTCCTGCACATCAGTTGACAGTTTTAGAATTCCAATGCAGTCATATATCACTTTGCATTTTTAGAGCCCTGGGAGGTTTGTTAGTACAAGTTTCTGATGAATTTTCAGGGAGATGGATTATGGTTTTAAAAGTCTCATGTTGCCTGCCTTTAAGAAGGCTGTTCTTATTTTTTACCTGGTACATTTGACATCTGGTTAAGTAATCACAGCACTGCTAGAAATGGGCTCGAGAGCTTATGTTATTTGGCTTGTATTTGTGGACTGGTATTGGTTTTTATTTTCCAGTTTTCATTTGGATTTGAATTTTATGTGTTTACAGTCTTACAGGCAGAGGATTTTTAGATGTAGTCTACAATTCAAATTTACCACTGTTTGATTTTAGTGGAAATGTAAATAACAGCAGCAAAGCATGAATTCGAGTTGATTTTTTTTTTCCAAACTTGTCTTTTTGTAGGGATTTACTTCATTACAAGTTGGCTTTTTATTTCTTTGGGAGGCTAAACTGTCTTATCCTGGGTAAATGAGATTTTTCTTATCAGCCTGCGTCTACATTTTAGATCATTTGTACTATGCAATCTTACATCCTTTCTGTTGAACAATCCTGTCTGCAGCTGATAAAATGTGCTGCATGATAATAATAAACAGAGATAGTCCAGATAACGGAAAACTTAGATAAGACAGATTTTAGAGAATGCAGATCTGGACACATTCTGATACTTGCTGATACAGTAGGCTGTTGGTCCACTGTAGGGACACATTCAAGATTTAAAAAGAATTAGTCTAGGGAGAGTACACTGAAATTGTCCATTATGCTTGCATCTGTGAAGTGACTAATGCCCAGTTTAGTTAAACTGCCTTGCAGGTATTTGAGTTTGATGTACCATTGCTGATCTGCAGTATTTATTTTTTTTTAATATATATATAATCAGCTCCATAAGTTGGATAATATGAAGTCCAAGAAGCACTTATGTTTTCCAGTCTGCTGATTTTGAGGTGGGGTTATACTGAGCTGTGGCCTCACAAGGACAGTCTGCCTGAGTAGCTTAGCTGGATGTGGGAGGAGGGTATCCCTGTTGAATATTCCCAGCTCACTGTTTACCTCTGATTTGCCACGCCCCGGTGAAGATGCCTGTATGAGTCAATTATCTCACTAAAAAGCAACAGAAAGAATGGGTTTTTCCTTTTCTTACAATGATTTGAAGTGGCTTATAAAGGGATATAGTATTAGCTAGAGCCGGTGTAAAGGAGGAACAAAGTCTCTAGGAGATGGCAAAGAACAGGAGGGGGTAAGAATACAATCTTCTTTTGGGTCAAGGGAGCTGTTAGATAGCTCAGTTTCCCCTGAAACCACAGCTTTCAGCTGCCTGACTTTGCACTGGATCAGCTTCCAGAGGCTGTCTTTCTGAGTCCCGGTTAGCTATCTCATTTTTCAGTCCTGTCATGTGTGAAGGACTATGAAAAGAAGGACTCTTCCTCCCTTTATCACTCCATGTAGCAATGTAGTTAACGTTGCAGATCTCTGAAGGATAATCACCCACATCAGAGTTACTTTTAATTGAAATGATCAGATGTTCCCCAAATGACTCAATTTCCCTGTGTTTTTGCAAATGTAAGCTGGCGTTGTGTGGATCTCAGCCTACTTTAATTGTAAATACTGCCTTCAAAATTGCAACGTACAGTCTTCCTCTTCATCCGCATTTCTTTTTTTTGATTCGGAGCAACCCAGTGTCTTAGTGAGGATTTGAAGCCTGACAGGGTGGACCTCTGTGTTCCTCTTATTCCAGATTTATTGAAAATTGTGTGAAAAAACACTGCAGACTGTTTGAACTTGTTGACCTTGGTGGCTTCAGCTTCCTACTTTCTGGATTCTATAGTTAATAAGAAATTATTTACTACTACTGTAACTCCACAGTCACAGTAAGAATAAATCAAAGTGTAAATTCTTAAATTAAGCAGATTTCTATTGTGCTTAAACTGTTGTATCTGTAAGAACATCTGCTGTATCCATGGTTTGTTACTAGGTGTTATTCTCCAGTCTGTTTTTTTGTGCTGATGATTCATATTCTTAAACAAAAAGCAAATATATAGACTGAGGAAAATCCAATAATTTAAAATGAGCACGGATTTCTCTGTGTGTGAAGAGAGAAAGATTGTAAATAAAAAGAAAGTAGGGGAAATGATACTTTTGGTCATAACTGGTCACACTCCTGGGCATATTTATGGATTATCTGTTGCAGTTTGCTGAAAATGGGCCTGCTTCTTGGCCAGGCCGTTAGTGATCTGAAGCCTGCTTGAGATCCCCATCAGTATAACTAGTATGCAATATTAAAAAGTAAAGAGGAAAAGCAGCAGGTTACTGCTTTAATGTAGAATTTTAATGTTAAATTATCTATCCCATTTATGCCTTTTTGAGTTATGTGATTGTGCTCTTCATCTCCCCTCTCCTCCCCCTCCAAAAAAAAAAATCTCCGAAATCATGTATCATATCTGGAAAACTTAAAACTTAGGTCACAGCCACTGTGACAATTTAAAAAAAAAACACAACCCTCAGCATTTTTTGTTTGAAATTAACGTGTTATCCTGACAAAATGGCAACATTTCATTATAATTTACTCACTACTGATTTCAGCTAAGTGTATGACCTCTCTTTGCTTTAGTCAGAAATTGTTGTGTAGGATGTGCAAATGCAGCATCAGTAGCACCACATGCATAGACAGCTGAATTTCAAAGTGTGTCTTGTTACCCTATGCCTTATGAAGGGTTGTTAGTGTGATGTTGTATTTTAAATCCTTTAATGCTGTGAGTTGCAGAAATCTAATATATCAAATCCATCATAAAGTGTTAGGGCAGCTCGAACCTTGCATCTCTTAGGGCTGATGCCAAGAAATGCTGTTCCTTTGCAGTCAGCTGAGTTCAGGTGCATGAGGTGATCTTTGCCTTTTTGACATTTTAGATGCTAAGCTCTGAGACAGTGTTGGGAAGCTCCTTCTCCCCTTTCTGTATCAGTAGTAGAGATGAGCAGAGAATGTCTCTGAAATGTTCCTGCTTTAAGAGACTCTTGAATTTTGTTCTGTTTTCTTTGGTCTTGATAAACATATGTGGTGGAAATAAAGATGTGGGATATATTGTTTCTAACCAAAGTTATATACATAGTTGCATGTGCTGCATGAAAGTGTACACATATTTAAAAATATGTAGTATTTTCTCTATTAAAACAAGCTCCACTGTACTTTTTTATTTCTAGATGAATACTGGCACTCATATTTGACTAAAAATTGAAATTGTCAAGCACCTTTACAACCAGATGGTCTTTTTTCATCAAAGAATCTGGTAAAATATCACTGGATCTTTTCTGGTGGAAATTTTTGCCTTAGCCTGAAAGGCATATCTGTTGTTGAAAATGTTTGCTTGAGTGGAATCCAAATAGCTCTAGTTCCTTTTTGGGAAGGAAAGACTCATGTAACATTTCAGGTTTCCAGCATGAGTAATTTTTCTCTGAGCATTATTTTGGCGTTCACTCACTTGTATATTGAGGCTTTGGCAGCCTGCAAAGAATAGCTAAAACCTGCTTCATGGGCAAGACCCAAGTGCTATGTCAAGGTGAGAACTACTCTGAAGATAATTGTATGGTAACTGAGGTGCCTGGGACCCACTGGCACCAGGGTAATACAAATGAAGTCCTAGGGGAATTAGAAGAGGAGATTGCCAGTAAGACGTCAGTCATTAGCAGAGGAGGAGAATTGGCGTGGTAGACCATGGATTGTTGTTGTATGACTGGGGGGAGTAAGGATGATCTAGGCGCTGCCTCTTGAACGATGGGGCTTCACCCACTTTATGGCTCTAGGTGATTCAGAGTTTATACTACACACTTCAGGGGGATTAGAGCTCCCCAGTGTAACTATCTACTTTATTCTCTTAGTTCTGTGGTTCTTAAATTGTGGTGTAAGCCTTGTGTGTCTTTAATAAACCTTTGTAAAGCTATGGTGCTCCTCCCCAGTGTGCCCACGAGGGTGTTGTCAAACAGGTCCAAGGCAGCACCCATGGGACAGGGAACTCTTTATTGCTACCTCTAGAACTGTTAAAAGTTTGTCTCTCTTATTTGGGAAAGGCCTTTTAATTCGCTTTTTCTATGTTCTCTGGAACTATTCAGCTCACTTTAATGCTTAGGCACAAGTTGGGATGAGGGAATGTTGTGTGGCTCACACAGCCTTTACATCTACACCCAGTGTGTGTGTGCAGTGCACACCAACTTGTGAGGCAGTGTTGGAAGACGGAGGGTTGCACGAGCCCCCTGGCCAGCCCTCTCCCCATCTCCAAAGCCCACCCACCAGCACACACAGCCCATCGTGGCAGGGACAGTACCTGGGGCTGCGGGAACCCCCTGACAGCATTGCGTGCAGACCTAAAGAAGTATCATCCTGGGAAGTAGGGCAGATTCGCTTTGCAGTTTGGCTCAATAATTTTCTTTCCTGACAGTTTATAGAAAAATGAATGAGGAGAGGGGAAAAGAAAATAATAAAAAGGCTCATCTTACTTCTTTTAATACTACTCGTGGAGTTTTAATCAGTCATGCTTTTTTGGGTCCCTATTTCTTGCCCTGTGATCTGCTGTCTAATTCAATTTTTCATTCCTGCTACAAAAAATGTCTTTCTGCAGTTTCTGATATTCAGCTTCATTTATCCCTTTTAGGAGAAATGTAGCTTTTTATAGCATGCTTTTTTCTCTCTGGCTTCTGCAAAGCCACGGGTGAGAAAGCGTCAAGCCTGAGGTAAAAAACTCTCTTTAAAACCCCTAACCCAGGTCTGCTGGTGAGCCTCCATCTGTGCCTGACTCCTGGGAGATTCTGGTCAAGAATGAGATTGGAAGTCTGTGTGGATGGCAGCCAGTATGACAGTAGACATCACCTGCAGGAGACTTTTGGGGGGCCCTATCTACCTTGTCTTTTGTTTGAGGCCGCCCTACTTCCCTTGCAGGGTATTAGCACCAGGTGCTAATTAGCACCACTTCTTTCCCCATGTCTCTTTCCTTCTGTAATTCCTCTCTCAAACTAACAATCTTTCTGTCCCTCTTTTAGCCCCTCTCATTTGATCAGGTAAATGCTTAAGAAATAAAAGCTTTTTCACTTCTCTCATTGTTCTTAACACAGCCATGTCTAGACCAGTTTTAGTCTGGATCTTACCAAACCCCAGAGAGTGTGCTCTGCTGCTTTACTGAGCTGCTTTGTGCTACTGATAAGCCTTTTTGTAATTTTTCTCAGTGCAGACTTCTCTACTGATGAGAAGCTCTTTTGTTTTTTGATCTTTTTTTTTTTTAGGGCATGAAATTTTCTGTATCTGCCTATTATAATTTAACTCCCGTTATCCAAGGGATCTTTTTCTAGTAACAGTATTATGTTTTGTGGGATTTCCCTGGAACGGCTTCCTTTGGAATTGGTAATCTTGCACCCTCTTTGACTTGAGTCCGTTGCTTTTGGAGGCTCATCTTCCATTGGATATCCCAATATTTGGCAGTAGATGTTGGAGTTATCCATACCTTAAGTTCCTTGAATTTTGGAGACCATATTCTTTCTAAAATGGCTTATGTCTGTTTAGCAGTGTCTGCTCTGATATCCCTGTTATTCCAGCTCTGCCTGTAACTTCTCGTTACTCCATCTTCCATTTTTTAGATCCAGGACTCCATTTTGCAGAATTTTAGCATCAACCGAATATTTTGTGTCTTTGGATGAAAGTATGACTTTGTAATTTTTTCTTCTGCATTTCATTTGACTCTGAGTGATGTAAGAAAGCATGATAAGGGTCACATTATAAATAGCTATTTTAAGGTCTTATCTGAAGAATGCATCTTTCATTGTTTAGGTGCCTCTGTTTCCCTCTGGAAAGTGCCCTGGGGTTTCCCAACCAACTCAGAAGAATGTTAACTCATGTTCAAAAAAACACATCTGTAATTAGGAGTCTATTTACTTGATCTGCTTTTGACCCTGATCCTTAGGGTTCCATAAAAGGCATTGCAAAATCTGACTAGAGGTCAGCAAAGGTAGGGGCTAAAGGCAACATGTGCTAGGGAGACAGGAGATATTTTTCTAGGCTGCTTTATGTGAAGTTTGATTCTTAGCTTTTGTGGCAAGGGGGGGGAAAACTGATGCACTAAGAGTGTTACAAAATAATTCAGTAACTATAAATCATGTCATCATGGCAAGGCTTCGCGAACGAAGATTTGGGAAGGGATCTAACCACGCTTGCTACAAGCGCGCTGGTGGCTA
>JAWWES010000115.1:61419666-61443561 GCA_035583135.1 Lophotriccus pileatus
GGCGAACCAACGTGCACTCCCCGGCAGTTCCTCCAGGGTGCCAGCTGCACAAATCGACACGGCAGCGCCTCCTATGCCAGCAGCGTGCCGTCAGGCCGCGCCAGAGGGAGCCAACTATAAATAAATGTCCATATAATCTGTAAGACAATTTGAAAAGAGCTGTGAGAAAAGCAGGCTCTTGTTTTGGTGAAATTTCTTAGGCTGGCATCAAGCCTACTTCTTCAACACTGAGTTTTAGAGCATGCCTAGAACACTCAGTACTTCGGAGGCTTGGTAGGATTTTTTTATTTTGGTTCTTGGGTTTCATTTTAATTTATTTAAACTTCAAGTAAAAAAGACATATTGTTTTGTGATTTGAATTGTTGGTTTGGGTTTTTTAATCACTGAAAAGATTTGAAAGGAGTGACTTTCTGATGGGCTTATTAAAATAGTATCTGGACCTACTTATTTCCATTGCATTCCTGTAGAAAGGGTTACAGAGTAAAGCAGATAAACAGAAAAGATCATGAATGTGCACAGTCTTGTCTTAACCTCTAGAAATTTGAGATTGCAGAGCAGCTTTGAGCAAATGTATCTAAGATAAGCACAGGACACACAGTTTCCCCAAATTAAACCATTTTATCTTCATTTTTATATTCTTTATGTTCTTTAGTAGTTACCGTTCTGTCACCTGTCAAGTGAATATCTGTGACTAAAGGATTTTCAGGAGTGAAGATTTTGGGGGGGGGGGGGAGTGCTTTTATAATGCCAGTCTGCAGGCTATCACCACAAGCATGTAGCACAAATCCCAAGTTTTATCGGTTTTACAGTATTTTCACTTTGGATGTCTCACTTTGTGTTTTCACAGCTCTGAAGCAGCAATTGCTGCAATATCCAATTGCCTTATTATTTCTCTGCATAGGGCAGGAACATGAGAAGCTCACAATGAGAGAGAAGATACGGGAGAGGTGCTGGGGGAATTAATACTAGCAAGCTGTGCTGGGAAAGCATGGAAAAATTGTGGCTTGCCAATATTCACTGCAGTACTCCAGTTCAAAAGTCTGCTAAATAGAATTAGCAAGGAATTATTGATTAAATGTTTAATCAGGGCTTTTTGGTCCTTTAAAGCCTATCCAATTAATCAAGTGAGGTTGAGAGAAAAGTGAAATTACGACTAACTCTTCTCAGGCTGAATCCACTTGTCAATAGTTTCAGAGAACTAGGGTGTGTTTTTTGGTGATAGAGGATGTAGTAAGCTGAATTTCAGAAAAATCTTTACCTATTTTGTCTAGACAATCTCTTTACAGAGTATCTAGGTAATTATTTGATAGTGTAGTGATAAAGAGACTGCTGAGACACTGCACTGGATAGGCAAAGATGGATTAATTAGTCCCAGGTTGCCTTTTGGAAGAGACTGTCTTATTCTTGAGGGTCTAATTCTGGAAGCATCTGTCAGGAAAATTGAAATAAGGACTGGAAGCTGCTAATCAGCAACTTTGCTGACTGGCTAAATTATTTTAATGTAGTACTGCATATTTCTTCTGCAGAATATTCTTCCCACAGTACCTTGCTGTTAAAAATTCATTTTTATTGCAAAAATGACTGGTTCATGCAGTTGTTTTAAGGTCAGTTTCTGTAATAACTATGAAAGGCTTGTGTATTGGAATACTGAACAAGGCTTACACAGGAAAAGTTATCAGTACTAGAACACAGTGTTGTCATGTAATTAACTTATTTAGGTTTCCAGGTTAGGTCTCTGCAGGCGCAAACTGCATTATTATCTTTACTTAGTATTCTTCATTTTGGGCTCTCTGTGGCTTTGTGAAAATGTCAAGGTGGTGGTTCATATTCAGGTTGCGTTCTCAAGACTATACTCAGGAATTACTTTTGTTGTTAAAAGATTCTGGAGAAGATAGAGATGAGTTTTGCAGCAACTTGCCAGGGTCTCAAGAACTTGTATGTTAACGAAGTTCTGTAGTTTCTTACACGTGCTTTAACATCTGTGCATCCATTATGGGTAGAATAGGGTTTAGATGTACTAAATGGGAAGGTACATGATATCTGGTGTATCTTTCTGACTGTAAGATTTGGAACTCAGATATCAGGGGTGTATTGAGCGCTAGGTACAAGTTAAACTTTGTTAGATCCACATGCCATGCTAAAGAAAATGAGGAGAAAGCAGCAAGCCAGGAGCATTCTGAACCCCTCAGTACGTGCGACATGAACCATACAAGCTAGTTTGAAGTTGCAGCAGTGCTTGACTGGTTATGTCATGGTCCTTGGCCAAGCTTCAGGCTAACAGTCTGAAGTCTTTGCAGTCCCAGTTAATGGCTCCTTATGGTCCAGCTTTCAGGGCTGCCACTTGCTTATGTCATGATCCCTAAGCATCTCTGCCTGAACCAAGGAACTGAAGCTACAGAATTGTCTGGCTGCATTTGCGGAAAAGGTGACATCTCTCTTTTAAGGAGTTGCTTTCACATCCAGCTACTCACTTCTACCTTATCTGAACAGTTACTGCATTTCAGCCATCCACTTTAAAGCTGCCTTTTTTTTTTTTCCTTTGTTCTATTTACAAAGCTTGGTATACTGCCCAGAAAATAGTTTATGTGGTGTACTGAGCCAGCCTAAAATAAAAGACTTCTGTTTAATCAGAAATCAGTGCTTTTGTTGTACAGATAAAGGAACAAGGTAGCTTTTTTTTGTTCTGATGTTACAAATTCAACCGTTGCATCTCTCCCTTGCTTTGTTTTAATTATTGTAACTGTTTAGTTGACTAAAACATCGTATCTACTTCATGTGTTCAGCAGCACTTTGTAAGAGAAACACTTTATTTTTGGTGGATTTTGCCTGCATCAGCAAGAGAGATCAGATTATATTTATTACCTGTGTAACTCTGTCTGTGCCCTGAGTCCCAGTCACTTGCTTCAAGAAGCCACCACCAATTCTGGGATCTCCTGTGTCCCCTGGGATTCTGAGGAAGTGTAAGGATGATGGAGTGAGACTACGAGATGCAAGTTGCTCGTGAAGTGATGGGACAGGGATTGTAGTTTTAGTATTGAGAAGGTGCACTTGGAAAACAGGGAAGAAGTGGACAATGGACGAGCTTTTTTGCTCACTGAAGACCCAGCATGCATTTCAGAGCTGCTGCAAATTGTCCTGGTAGCACTCACCAAGCAAAGTTACAAAATCCTAAACTAGTTACATGTGAGCTTTAGTCCACTTTGCCAGCAAGATCATAAAATTTTCATGTCCACCTGGCAAAGTAAGTTCCATTTGCATGATAAACACCATCCACAGATAATATCATACCTCATCTCTTCACAAATTCTTGAACTTGCACTCCCCAGCAGTGTGTATTTTAAGAAGTGGGTTTGGCCACGTGTCAACATAACACTGCTGTTACTTAATTTAACAAGAGTCAATTGAGCTGATGCCAAACTGATGAGCGTATTAGAAATACATACCTGTTGGGCGAAGTGTATGGTGGCATTGCACATCAACTTTTTTGTTCTGTTCTTTCCTGTTTAAAGCAAGCATTTGACTTTTGGTAACCTTCTTTCTAGGTTTTTTTTTTTTTTGGTGGCTTTCTTTTTTTCTTCAATATCTCTCTTTTCTTGTGCCTAAAAGAGTAACATGTATGGTTTGGATGCTTGGTTGAAAGCCTTTGACACCAATACTGTATTCTTGCAGTATTCACTGAGTAATAAGAGCCAAAATAAGTGCGTGATTGACCATAGACATTGGTATTCATGTTGTATAAAATATCTAGTTCTACTTGAAGATTTCTTATTATTTCTATAACTCTTGGTTTACAGCATGATAAAATTATGGATGTCTTTTAATTGTATCTCAAGGCCTTTAACTGTCATTTTTTGAGAATTTTCCACTTTGTGGTGGTTCAATCACATTGTAGGTAGGTGTTACTGAAATTTATAGAAGAAGGTAGCAGATTTAGTGAGGCAACTTGCTGTGACCAGAAGACATACGCTCTGTTTATTGTTTATACTGATTGGTGGTTTGAAACCAGAATGCCAAAGCATTTGGGGGGAAGATAAAAGTCATCTCCTGCAGTTCTGGCTGCCCTCTCTCAGTATAACCATAGCTGAGAACCAGGTGCTGCAGCACTGCACGATGCCTGCTGCCTCCCTCTGTGGTCCGCCTGTCTCATGCCAGCTAACAGCAGATCGGAAGTCAGGAGCTGTGTCCTTATGTGACACTGGGAGTGAAACAGGGAATGGGAACAAAATCCAGGTTGCTGACAACATGTTTAGTGATTTAGGCATCTATTTTTCTATGATGGATTTCCACAGCATAGTTGTAGGATCTTTAAAAATGCCTAAAATACAGGGTGGTATTTGTCTGTCCCTCCCTAGTAAACTAGATTAGTGCTTTGCCTTGTCGGAATGATGAATATAACTCAAACCTCAAAGTCCAGGAAATGATAAGGTAAGGGCCAGCACAGGTATTAATATAATCTTAATTCTGCCCAAGGATCTGATTATACCCATTGGAACATCTCAGTAACATGAGTGTTTATAAAAAGCAAAGGAAAGCATAGCTGGTAGCTCACAGCAAGCACTGCCTTTGGAGAAGCAAGTGTACCTTTATAAGGATGGCATTTCTTAGGTTGCCTTGTTAAGGGCAAGGTTTTCTTCTCACGTGCATTGCCAGTGATGTGATGAGATGCGGCATGACAGTTGGTAGTTTGTGGGTACAATGAGATGTCACAGAATGAAGGAATCCTCAGATCAAAGGGGGAGGATTTGTAACATTTAGTGCAGCTGAGAACATTTTAAAATGTACAGGAGGAACATTTGCTGTAGCTCGTTTGCTTTAGATGACTAACACAAAATTGGATGTGGCCCATGGTGGTTGTGCTTTCTTCCTAGGGGGGTTGTAGTGCTTGTAACATGGAATAAAATGTTCTTAAAGAAGGTTTCAGCTGCACTTCGGTGCTTATGTTACCTTAACCTCGTATTTCCAAATTAACCTGTGAGGATTTTGCTACCCTTCACATTTCTGAAGGATGTGCTTGTAAGGCTTTCAGTCACTTTGACATTAATTACATTGAATACATTTTTTTTCAATACTGTCATGCAACAGATTATCTTTATTTGGGCAGGGAAGGCATGTGTCTAGGAGTCTAGTGATATGACCTTCCCCTGCAATACAGGAGACACACATTTTAATTCCTTTGACCTGGAAGACAAGAACAGACATACTGAGTCAATTCAGGGTTAATTTTGTTTTCATCTACTGTTCTGTCTCAGGCGGGGCCAATAACAGGTGAATAAGGTATAAACAGCTCGTGAATAGCGCTTTGGTCTTTCCAGATTTTAGATGTCTCTTTATGTTTAGTAATGCTTGATGTGCTTTTCTTACATAAATTCTTTTAATGGGAGATCAGATCTGTCATGTCTCAGGAGGTAGATTCAATTCCTCTCATACAGCAAAAAGGGAAATATGTATGCGAGGCTGCAGCTGGTGATGTACAGAGGCTGATCCCAGGCTGGTTTGGCAGCTGCATACACCTCTTCAGACATGAGCTCAGGTCTCCATTGCTTCCGTGGGCATGGGGACTGGAAGTGAGTGGTATACTAAGTATACTAACAGAGAGTGTGGTGGGTGGTTTCGGTAAGAAATGGTGCAACTTCAGGAGAGGATTCATAGTTGAAGAGTCTGAAACACCACAGATACCTTTCTTAAGCCCGAAGGCAGTCCAAGACTACAGTTACACCTTCCACTGACCACTGCTTATCTCAGTATTTTCTGTGGATCATGTTCAAAGGAGCATTGTGGGGAGAGGTGAATCCCAGTGAGATCCTGGAAGCTGCAGCCTCACGGTCTCTCTATGGATTAAGCTGTCAATCGTTTATTTTCCTTCCATTATGTTTGGTTCCATTTTCTCAGAGGGAGGTAAAGGCTCTGCAGGGCAACAGAGCCTTTCCCACACGCTAAATGTTTTCAACTCTTTTCTTGTTGGTGATGATGGATCAGCTGTGCTTCTAATGTAAAATTTGACTTTCCATGCCAACTTCAGAGGATGCTGACCTGACTCCCCAGATCAGTCCTTATACTGCCTTCAGGATGTTCACAGAATTGCCTGTCCTTAACTCCGGAACCCAGGTGTCTGGGACAGTCTCAGATTCAACATACGAGTGCAGCATTGCCTCACTGACCTGCGGTGGCTCTCCCATGAGTTTGTGTAGCATCAGATGCCCAGCTGCGTATGACCACTTCTTCTTTTTTAATGCCTCACGTCACTCGGCACAGCTAGAATTAAACCCTTAATAATGCGTTCACGATTGCTTTCCCAGTGGGACACTGGGTGTCCAGCAAATTGAAGAGTAAGCTGAGCCAGTGAAGGAGTTTTGGAATACTTGCAAAATTTTGTTTTTGGAGAGGACAGACCTGAGCTCTCTGGGATTTCCTGGGTTTGGGAAGCACTTGATAACGTTAGCTAAAACCCTTCACCCCCTCCCCCCCCCTCCCCCAATACTCTGCTCTCTTCCTTTTGTCACACAACCTTCCTCTGCTATCTCTACAAAAAGGCTTTCATGCGATCTGGCCAGTCAGCTGTTGCCTTTGTGCATTGTGCTGGATCTGGGATAAAGTGTAAGCTCTTCAGTTCTGATGCTGTACAGTGTGGCATGAATGCTGATGGTGCTCTGGTTAAGAAAAAAACAACCAAGCAAACTTACAATTAACAATAACTAAGCAGATTTGAGAACAGTGAGTTCCTAGAAGTAGTTGCATATTTAAAAGTTTTCCTTTCCTTTCCCCTTTCAAAGCTATTCACATTGGTATTTTCACTATGGAAAACTGCATTGTTAGGAAACAGACTTGTGTGTAGATCTCAGTATTACAAGATTTGTCTTCAGGAAGCCAATTAGTACTTGAAGTAGAAGCTAATCGACTTCACAAGTGTGGTTTCTGTCCTTTGTCTTATGAACAGCAGCGAGCAATCACACTGCAGAACATCACCTTGAGAAAGAGCAAGTACTAGTCTGTTGCTGTACATCTTTTCTGTATGTTTCTATTTCTAGAGGTTTTTTCCACTAATGTAACGTGTGTCAGTGTGACCACTATGTGAAGACAGAACAATCTGGTGCAGCAGAGCTCCTCCAGGAATATAGCTTAATCAGCCCTAGGGTGAGTTCTTAAGTAAAGGAGGCAAGAAGCTGTAGAAAAGAAGCAAAGATGTGAAATCTTTGAAAAGAAGAATGTGACTTACTTTGTAGAGGGGAGCAGTTTTATTACACACTGCAAGCATAAATAGAAAGCAGTTCTATTATAAATTGTGACCCATAAGTTGAGCATCCATCCTGAGTAATGAGCAGTTAGAAATCAAACTCATATGGATCCTCAAAAATACGGAACAAAAAAGTCCCACCTGTGCTGTTGTCAAGCAGACGGAACCCCCCCAGTGCACATCAGTACTAAGACCACAGTTCATCCTCTTGAGAAATGCTTTGTACATTAGTTTGACTAGTTTTTACCCAACACCCTGTTGCTTTAGGCATGAATTAGCAAGGCAGTGTTGGCACTGTGCATAAATGTCTGCAGTTCTGTTTTCAACACTTTTTAGAACTGACTTCAGGTATCAGCATGGGCACTAAGCACCTTTACTTGTAGTAGCCTATGTACCTAATTTTGAGAAGGGCCAAATGCTGCAGTTAAGGCACTGTGTGATGTAAAAATGAAGATACTCCAGCTCTGGCTGTAATCAGCAGGCTGTCAAGTTGTATCAGCCTTTGGAAGCAGAGCAGAGGAGAAAATAGAAAGTTAAGTGCTGTTGAGCTGCAAATGAATGTAATGCATTGACTGACCTGTGTGTGTTTATTCTTCATTGGCAGGTTGATGACTCCTGGAAGTGAAATTCGTTTTGTCCACAAGCACATGGGTCTGGTGCCAGGCTGGGGAGGAGCTGCCCGGCTGGTGCGGATCGTGGGCAGTGGGGCAGCCCTGCAGCTGCTGAGCGGGGCTGTCCGGCTGGACCCCGAGAAAGCTTTGCGCCTGGGATTCTCAGAGCAGACCCTGTCGTCTTCAGATGAAACCAAGGCCTTAGAAGAAGCCCGAGCCTGGCTGAGTCAGTACACAGAGGGTCCAGTCAGTGTGATTCGGGCTGTGAAAAAGGTGGTGACAGCAGGAAGAGAGCTCCCACTGGAAGATGCCCTAAGGACAGAGAAGGACATTTTCGTAACTGTATGGGGTGGGCCTGCCAATTTGCAGGCATTGGTTAGCAGGCCGAAACATAAATGATGGTCAGTGCATAAGAAATGTTCTTGGCCTTTTTGCAAACAAAGCTTTCACTAAAGCAGGCATTGAACTTGAATCATTTAAGGACTTGCATATAAAACTGGCATTAACATTCCTGCCATTCACTTCAGACAGACATATTTGGTGTGCAACCACAGAGAAATCCCTGGCAGATTCTTTACTGTCCTAATCACCCACTGAATAAAGATTAGTGAAATTAGTATGTAAAGGTAAATATTGTGCTGCGAATAGAACTATAATTCTTTTGGAATGAAGCTGAAGATTATTTTCTATGGAGTTAATTTTTTCTAACTGGCATGGAAATTAATTACTTGAAAGTTATAAGGTTTATTTATTTGTGGAACAGGTGCATCTAAAGCTGCAAAATATGAGTTCCCCAAGATGAGACCAGTGTCTTTAAGCAACTTGGAAAGGATGATAACTAGTGATAGTTTTTATTTTTTAATCTCCAGTCAGTTCTTCACTATCCAAGGATACTTCAATTTTAATGGTGTTTTTACAGAAGTTTTAACGTATTGAGACCTTCTAGCCCTCATTCACTGACTCTGATTCAGGTTTTTAAATGCACTTAGGTGTATTCTTACTGCTCAAGCAATCAAGTGCCTACACATGCAGCTGCACATGCCCATATCCTAGACCTGTGCAAAGCTGGTGACCCGGTTCTTTACATAGAATCTAGTTGAAATCTTGGAAGGACATGATGTATCATGCTCTCAAATGGGATGTCCTTAACTGACTCAGTGTCAGAGTACTTCAGCATCCTGGTAAGACTTGTGTGTGGATTTGCCTAGATCTTCCTTCAGAGCATTTTTTCTGGTAGGGCATATTTGCGTTGATAGATGATTTGGAACTGAGTCTCCATGGCAGTGACTATTCAAGTAATTAGATAAATCATTGGGGAGGGTTTCCCCTTTAGAAATTAGAAATGGACAGAGTCCCTGCTTTGGTAGATGATTCTTAAACATTAAACATCTATGAGAGCAAAACCATAGAGACATATCTGTGATTGAGAGTTTCATGTACTATTTTTTAGGATACACTTGTCTCTAAATCCAGCAGGGACTGAGATATGAGCCCAGGACCCAAGTACTCCATGGGAGCATGTTAAGGAGGAAAGTTTGGGCTGTGTGCTTGGCCTGACCAGGCATAACTAGCTCCAGATGATAGAACAAGCTCCCCTAGGAAAAGAAGGCAATTGCTTGGATGGAATTCCATGTTACAATTTCTACAGTGTGGCAGGATTCTTGAGTTTTAGACAGTAAGGCAACTACATGTTTGAGGATTTGGGGACAAATCAGTGATGGGAATTTGGCTTGGACTGCCTGTTAAGATTCTACAGGTTTTGAGCAGATGCTGTGATCTGCTAGGGATGTTTTACTATATGGTTTTAACAGCAAGGAGCCTGAAGCAATCAAGAGAAATGCTGAAGAAAAGGATGTGTTTTGACTTGGCACCTCAGAGGATAAGGAACTTGCCTCCACCCTGTAGATCCTGCATCTTTGCCTTAATATCTGAAGCACTGATGGAGAACGATTTCAAATCTCTCTTCCCCAAAAATAAAGTTCAATTTTTATTTTCAGGTTAGAGAAGAGACAAGAATGAGAACATGGGGAGGTAGTGTTCTGGTTTGTGCCTCTTTCTTCCCCTGTCCCTTTTTATTCAATAGCTCAGTTCTTAGTCCCCTGTGTAGCTGGATTCTTTCCTGTGCCCTAAAAAACTTCAAACCTGTTACTTCACAGGTATGAATGTTTTAATATAGTCGGGCAGCACTTGACTGTTTAGTAATGAAACTGTTCTGCTTTTCATGAAGTTCCACAAGACTCATGACAGACTCCAGACTGCCAGCATCACTGAACCTTCAAAGCATGCTCCAGTCCATACTCATCCAGCTTTTTGCAGCAATAGCACATCACGTTGATGTGAGTCAAAAAAAAAGTGCTTTTAAGGGCAACTGGTTATGTCTTTGCTAGTAGCAAGAATAGATTTTTCATTACTAATACAGCAATTACATTTTTTAAATGGGTGTGAAAATTGCTTAGAACCTGAGCAAGACTCTTGAATCTTTTTTTTTCTCTTTAGTGTATTAGGCTCATAAATTTACTGTGTACTGGGTGATAAGAATTTGAAAAGGAGGAAATTGTAGCAAAAAAGCAGAATTTGGTTTCCTTCATGTTTTGAACCAGATCTGTGCTGCCAGTAAATGAAACTCAGTATGTGCACCTATTAGAGATCTCTTACCATTTTGATTTGTAAACAATGAGCTTATTTCTCATTTCAGCAAATGCATTTCCCTAGCCACCCTCTCTGACTTGTATCAAAGGTCAACGTTTGCTTCTAAGAAAACAGGACAAATATTTAACTAATGCAGAGTGAGACACGTTCAGACAGAAAGGGTTATGGAAACTCCTTTTGTTGATATCATAAATATAACAAACATAGCTACAGGACATTCTGAAGATGATTACAGGTTTTGATCAAGGATTTTGTGAGTAGTCTAATACCATATTCTCTGGTCTATTTTCTATTTTAAAAGCTATTTTAGAGCCCTTCACCTGAAAACCAGCCCAAGTAAACTACCAAGAGTGCTAGGATGAGATCTCCAGACTCAGATAAAATGGAATCCTGTTTTCACCCTCTGAAAGCTAAAAGCTCTATTTCACAGAATACTTGTTTATCATCTTAAAGTGACAAATACCTGTAACCAGCAGCTGATAAGCATTTGTATTTTCTTTACAATTATTAAAGACTACCAGCTTCCTCTCAGATTTTTTTTTCCCCTTCTGAAATTGCTTAAAACCAAACAAGCTCTAAATGCACAAAATAAATTAGAAACATCAAAATTAATAGTCCCAGTCTCCTAATTAAATAGCATGCTAGCTTTTGTACTTCCTAGGGGCTACTTTGCCAGCTCGCTCCTCAGCAAACGAAGTTTCATGTTACATTGTGAAATGCCCATCTTGTTCTTTCCTCTGTGTAGTGGATCACGCTGAGGGCTTAATGGGGGTGTGGATTCTGCATCAAGCATTTAAGGGTTAGGTACTGGAGATCACTTTAGCAATATAAATACTTCTATCTTATTTGCTGCTGATAGAAATATGCTAAGCAAATGGTCAATCTAGATAAGCAAGATGTTCTTGCAGAATGCTTGGTTCAATATCTGATTTTTTTTTTTTTTAAACCATGACATAGGATTCCTGTATCTGTAGTTATCTGTTCTCCTGGAAATGAAGATTTGCTGTAGATTACACAGTATTTAAATTTCCTTTTTCCTTTTCCCTTCTGCTCCACTGTGTATTTTTCTGGCTATGCTGTACAAGTTGAAAATCACTTAATGCAGGGGATTACAGAAAACCACAAAATGCAATGTGGCTGTGGCTTTGCTAAAATAGACAGAGAACGTGTCTCCTACTGAAAGTAATGGTTTAAATATAAGATGGGAATTACCAGTTACTACTTCTTCCTAGCTTGATTTGGGGAGTGCATTTACCACTTTGATTGGCTATTAATCTCTCACCGGCCTTACTTTAACTAATTTTAGTACTTCATAGCTGCAGTCAGCCAGCAGGAGTCAAAAGCAGCATCGTGGGTGGGGGGCTGAACGGAGGTCTGCCTCTTTACATGGGTCAAAAAAAAGAAGGATGATCACTGATGAAACTATTTATAGATTGTTTCGGCTGAAAATCCTGAAATTAGGTATATAGTGAGTAAAGTTCTTATATTTAGCTTCTTGCTTTCTTCAACACATACCCCTCACATAAAGTAAAATGTGTGCACATAGCAGAAGTGTTCAATGTGAAGGTCTCGGCGGCACAAAGTAAGACTTTGATTAGAGCCACTGTGTGCTAACTCAAAACAGAGAAATAAAATAGCTAGCAACTAACAAACAGAAAAGAAAGCATTCCATCCCGTTTCCTTCTGAAGTCCATATTACTGGCTTATTTTCTTATGGAACTGGAAGATGATAGTAAAAATCTGTGATCAAGAGCATCTATTCCTATCTGAAAAAGAAGGAAATCTTCCTTATTTCATCCTAGTCTCCTCTGCACTTTCTTGACCCATGATCTCACGTGTAGGCAGAGGAAACAAACTAGAGGGCTGGCACAGCTTTGTCCAACATTAGACATGTTAGCCATCGCTACAGTAAGAACATTTTAGAAGTTTAAATCTAGCATCTTTAAAAATTGGCCCTTTTAATTCCATTCAAATGGTTGTTTGTTTGAAGCAACTTTTAAGATCTGTAACAGCTATGTATCAGCTACTATACACTAAGAATTTGAGTTTAATTAGCTTGACTATAAAGGTCGAATCCAGAATCAACTAATGCTGTTTCTCAGTTTGAAAAAAATGTAAAACAACTGCCACAGACAGAAAAGACAAGCTGTGCTTTTCAAGATCTGGCTTCTAACATTCTGTGATACACTGAAGTCCATTTGTAGAAATGCAGCTCCTCGACTGCTAATACATGCACAAACTACCCCTTCTGTGCTGCCACTGGTTTTGCTATGAACAGATAAACAGCAATACAGTCCTTAATACCCATGTCCTCTGTTACAGGGTCAACTTGGATAACATCTGCTCTTTTATTTCAAGATTTCTGCTGCTAAGGTTGTGTGTGTGATACTTCTGCCCACCATCAATAGTGGAGTGAGTTAATCAAAATGCGTGTTGTCTGTGAGCATTAAGCCTGCAACTCATGATTTTTCAGTAGAAAAGACAATACTCCTACAGCGTTGTGTTGGAGAGACAGCCAGTCAGGGATGCAAGAACTTCAGGATGCCACTCAGAGCCAGTCCTCTCTTTTGGCAAAAACAGGAAGCTGTTTTATGATAATTTGCTTTGAAATTCCTCCAGTGAAGTTCAATTAAACTGGAAACGTATCAGAGATTGTTACTGATAAAATGTAGTTTTATTAAATTATAAATTCTGTAACAAAAACGAGACAGATCAAGAAAGACCTCAAAAACAAAACTACAAGGACTAGATGGCAAAGCCAGTGAAAAAGCCATGGAGAGCGTATAGGATTTGCAACACAAGTTAACAGCATTTTTACATTTCCATTGAAAGAAGGTAAATGATTGCTCTTGTCTAGCAAAAACACATTTTAACTCCAAACTCACATCTATTTTCTCACATTAAATTAAGCATCCTGCTTCACACCCAACACCTTGCCTGATTCCACATTGCTTTAGTGTTCTTTTCTTACATCAATCCATGCAGAAAGTAGTAAGACACTTAATGCAACAGTCAGGTAATGAAGACAATTCAAGTTGTACAGTAGATATACATTGGCTAAAGAGGGATAGAGTATCTCCAGGGGAAAATGCTACAAAATAAACACAAGACATTCTCAAGAAAACTGGGCATTGCTAAGCAGCTTTCAAACCATTAACAGGACAACCCAGTTTCCTACAGTTAAGAATCTTCCAGCTGAGACATGTTAAGAGACTTCAGTTAAAACAGGCCAAATCTGTTTCTCCCCTTCACCCCACCCTCCCACCAAACACACTGCTAGGTTTTGAGTGTGATGCCAATGTGGACAGAAAATTTACAGAAAATTACAAGTGAGTTTTTTTTTTTTTGCATGGCTCTGGATTTAAACTTCAGTGACTGTGCACTGTCCATCTGGCCTTCTAGATCTTACACTTGTGTTTACCACCCCACCCCCTGCCACCGGTCTATCTGCTCCTGACTGGCTTGCACTGGCATTCAAGTGTCTCTGCTGGACAGAGGATGGGCGTTGCTGAACGTGGGCAGACACATCCTCGCTATCGCTGCTGGCATCCGATTCGGTCTCCTCAACAGAGGTGTCGGGGGCTGGCACCCTTCCAGAAGATGATGATTCGTGGTCTTCCTCTCCCTCTCCCCTATGACTCCTCTCAGCCATACTGTCTCCATTTATTTCCAAGTGGGCAAAAGAGTTCTCTAGAGAATTGCTTGCATCAGGTGATGGCGTTGAAGGACTCAACAGCTGACCATCCAGTGATGGCAGGGGCCTCACAGAAATGGGTGCTAGAGGCTGCACAGCTGCAGCCCCCGGAGTCAGTGTGCTGTCTGCACCGTCAGCGGAGCTCTCTCGTGCCAGGTTGACAGTGTTAGTGTCACAGTCCAGCCTCAGCCCAGCCACTCCCTTCTTTGGTATATCTACTATGTCCCGCTTTATTTTTCTGCGACGTCCATGCTCATTTCTCCTATACTGTACCATATTTTCAAGATCTGCTACATATAAAAAACCAGCAATTAGCATTTCAGTGCTCTTTTTACCCTTGGCAAAGGCATCTTCCAGCTCTCTGCTGGTACGTTCATCATACTGCCACCAACCATTTCTACCTTCATAGTACCAAGCATATTCTCCATTGCCTCTGCTTGCTGCTTTGAGTTCTTCAGGTGACAGTAAGGTTGGCTTGTCAAGAAAATCCTCAGGAATCTCCTGCCGGCAGAGTGCACATCGTTTCCCAAGCCAAGAAGCTCCCTTCACACACAGATAGCAGAAAACATGTTTACAAGGCAGACTTACAGGATGGACACATGTTTGCAGACAGATAGCACATTCGGGGACTGGCAGGGAAGGTGCTGCATTAGTACACGACTCATTTGTCTTCCTGTTTGTGGGAAGCATGTTGATTGAATGATCTATTTCACCACAGCCAGCCATCCTGTAGAGGATCAAAGAGATTTAAGTTAGTTTATTGTGTCAACTTAAACTGGCAGCTCGCATCACATTTGACCTCAGTATCCACAGAATGAGATGCTTACCTTAATTTTAAGGTAAGTTACCATTTATGAAGCTTAAAGAAATTGTAAGTTTACATTCTGTTTCCTGAAGTGACAAACTAAATCAAGTACTGGGAGAATTTCTTTGGCTGATCACTAATCTTTTATCTGTTTAATTTTCACCATGTTAACATACCAAGTTAGAAAACAAATTTTGGAATTTCCTCTATTCATTTGCTGAAGTGTTGACTAATGAACCTTTAGCCAACCAATTACTTTGGTGCCTCCTCAGGAAATTTAAAGAAACTCTGGTTCTTTCCTGAAGAGGTGACCTAACTGCAAACATTGTACTTAAAACAATCTCTCTGCAGACTACTGGTGATCCTCCAGTTGATTAAGGCATTGCCTGAACAGTACCTCAGACTAGGTTTACACAGTAGAAAGTATGCCTGGCAGCACCCAGCTGAAGTATTCCCCTACTCAGTTTCTTAGTTCCCATGTACTATGGTACACTATCCTTCAAACTGGGCTCAGAACCACCACAGGGCTGCAGAAAGAACCACATTGGAAAACTGAAGCAGCCTTTTCAAAAATACCTTAGATTCCTTCCTTCTAAACATCAAGTGAACTCCCTGATATATCTGAGTGCCTCTTGAAAGGAATCACTGCAGACCAGCAGAAGCAGCACTATATTCCAGCAGACACACAACTGTGACTTGACTGGCTTGTGAAGTCATTGCCTTTACTTTCTCTGCCCATATCTTATTTCTGTCATTAAAGACGATTTTGTAACTGTAAGAGAATAGGGAATGCAAAACTGTCACTTTGGCATTGTGTAGGATTTAAGTAGTTGAAAAATTTTAGCCTAAATATGCAAATGCCTTCTCAACTACATTTTTGCCATGGCAATCTTTCACAGTCTGTTTCATGGTAATTTTCCTTTTACTTATTAGCAGTCAAAACCAAACACTAGATATCAAATGAGGGAGAAGAATGGGCTTTGGGGAACAGGGCCTAGAAAGGTACCCTTTTTCATTTAAATTTCCAAGGAACTTTGAGACAAACAGCCTTTCAGTGAAAGTAGTATTTGTTGTACAGGCAAATACTAGGAATACATGCAAAACTACCACTGTATGTGGGTCAAAAGGGACCTTCAGAGGTCATTTAGTCCAGTCTCCTGCCCAACATGGCACCAACATCAGTACTATATCAGATCAGCCATGGCTTTGTCTAGCTGATTTTTTTTGAAAAGGGGCAAGGATGGAGATACCACGGCCTCCCTGGACAGTCTGTTCTAATGTTACACACATTTCTAGCAGAATGTGTTACCTCAAGAGAAAATGACTAGTATTACTGTAAAAGCCTCCACTGCTTTAAAAATCTTATAAATACAGGCTAAGATTTAAAAAAAAAAAAAGCTTCAGTATCTGTATTTATCTTTACAATAATGTATTATATGCTGTTTACTTAAAAATATATTTCTGTATGTTGTCTGTTCCCTTCTATCATTATAATTTCCTCTTGAAAGACCAATGCCTCTTTAATCCTTTTTTATCAAATAATTCCTTTAAAAGCTCTACGACTCAAATACTTTTTCCCGAAGTAGCACATAATTTTATCCACCTATGTTTCAGTTTCGTATCTGCATTTCTTTCTCTGAGATTAATGACAAATCTGCATAGTGGTTCTTAAACCAGCAAGCCAGATGCAGACACAGCATTACCTACCAGCTGGTAACTGTGTTTTCACTCCACAGTACACAGCTCTATGTGAGATCCATGCTAACCATGTTGTGAACAAGTTGCTTTTTGGAAGCCTCACACTTTTGAGGTTATATTTTTATAATAAACACATTTTTACTAGCTAAACTAGGGGTTTATAATGAGAAACTTATTAGAAAAAGGGGAGAAGAAAATCTACTGGGATTTCAAAATACCCATGAACACAACCCAACCAGTATTTCACAACAGAGGAGCTGGCAGAAATCCATGTATTGATTAATTTGCACTAACCATGGCTGAGGTAAAGGATCTATATTTTCAAGTGCTCCCATGAGATACTACTGTGCAAAAAGGCACAGCAGCAGAGATTTTTACTTTCATGCTACAGTTTTACCAAAGTCTGCTTTCTCCCTAAATATCCTTTAAAAGGTTATCCTTTTCAGACTCAAAGAAAATATTAGAACAACCTGTAGGTAAGTAACTTCTATAAAAGTCACATATCATAATTAAGATTTTGGAGGTGATTTAAATGCAATGCAGGGGTTAAAAAGGCAATGCACTTTGACAAAATTTTGATGCTGTGAGCTAAACTAAAGATAGTTTGCTCTAAGGTAATCTAAAAGAAAAGTTAAAGGTTTTCACCTATTCACTGAAAGCACAAAATTATAACATTTGAACTGTGCTCAGTCACCTATTAATTTGAGGGATCTTTGATTCCTTACTAGATAAGACAATAATGCAGGATATGAAAATGAATAAATGCCTTATCTTGAAATTCCTATGTGATTTTTAATGACTCTAAGGAAAATGTTATGTATACAATGAATAGAGCTGGAGGAGCAAACCCTTATCTCTAAAAAAGTGCTACTCAGGAACATAAAACTCTTAAAAGATAAGCACAACTGCAGTTGCATGTGCTCAGAATGCAGTACAATTATGCACTTGAAGATTCCTATCAACTAAACTGATGCTGTTTCACTTCTTGTTTTTAAAGGAAGATCTTAATTAATCCTTTTTTGTTTACCTTTTTAAGTATCCAATCTAGGTTACAGAATTTGTTTATAAGCTAGTATGCAGATGTACATATACGTAGGTTTTTACTGAAGAGGTAATCCTTCAGAACAGAAAAAAAAACCATCTAGGACTGCTATTCTGCAGAAATATGCAAAAAGTGCATTTAATACACTTTCATGGTATTAAAACCTAATCAATATTGTGACTACACAATATTTTTCCTGAAATTAAGAGTAGTATTTTATAACAAGGTTTAATCAAAATAGGTTTCATATCAGAACTGTTATCAAACAGAAAAGCTTTGCTTTTTGGAGGACTGGGTTCCCTTAAGACATTTCTGGCCACACAGAAAATCACATTATTGATCAGTGAGGCTAAAAATTAATTGAACAAAAGGAAAAATTCTAAAAATAATTTTATTTGGAGGATCCTTAATTCAGGTATGAATAAGGGAACAATAAGCACCTGAACTCTGCATTTTAACATAAATACAGCCTAAAGTCCACAACCTTGCCAGATCCACCCTACCTCTCTATTATTCTTTTGTGAGTTTTTGTTTTTAGTATTAAAACATACATTTAATTTCTAAGCTATGGGACCTTCATCAACACAAAACGTATGGAAGAGGTGATATATAACAACTACATGAAAACACCCCAGGCCTTCTTGGACTCTAATGGAAGGAAAAATAAGTTCACAGAAAACCAACTCAAAACTGAGTATTTTTGCATTTCATTCCAGGCAAATTCTAACTGCAACTAAACAGTCCATCAAGGAGCTGACATGTGTACATCCATTAACAAAACAACAGCTTACTTTTTCTGAATAATTTCTACTGAAGCATGCCACAAGACTAAAATGTCCTCTCGTCAGATGTCTCCAGCTAGGATGGCAGGTCCTCCTTCCCAAGGCTGCCTCATTCCTGACTTGTCCTGCCCAGTGGTACACTACAGTGTTTCAGCTTCTCTGCAAACTAATGGAAAGCAAATAATACCACCATTACAATGTTGTCCAGATGTACAAGCAAGCAAAATACAATGTCATGGTTCTGTTACAGAAAAGAAATTATTATGCTTGTATTTACTTGATGCAGGCTATTTTCAATAAGATTATTATCAGAATTCTGTTTTAGTTTTTGCAATAATCAATTTTGGCTCACAGTTTTTGTTTTGATATCTGGGTTAAGCAAATTATCTTTTTTTAAGTATTCTAAAAGGAAATTATTTTTGGTTATAGTAAGCTAATTGCTCATTTTCATGCAGTGACCATGTACACAAAAGGCGAAAGAAGACCAAAGTTAGGAGTATGTTATGTTTATGCAAATTTAACCTCTGATAAAAGATCCCTTATATTTAGGCAATTTAAAAAGTCAAAATGGCTTCCAAAAGTTGTTTATAAAAGTATCCATATCATATCATATCATTCCAAAGGACCATGCAGACTTGTGTGTTGTCTCTTAACAGGGACTACTATGAGGTGCTTGAGTTAAAACCAGCGCATGTGTGATTTCTCCTGGGTCCTCTCCATATTTCAAGGCTCAGATCCTTGCATCCTTGTCCTCTTTTACAGAGATCACACACTTTCATTTAATGAATGAACCTCAGAACCGTTCAGCACTTTTTTCTTTATAAATCTACATATGTATGTTCTCAGACAAGCCTATGAACAAACTCTATGACCTAGATTTGATATTTAACCGGGTAGACAAACAACAACTAAAATTAATGAGAACCTTCTTTTCACATGCTGAAGGGCTCTGAGGTTCATCAATGGAAAGGCATGCGATCTCTGAAAAAGAAGACCATGATGCAACTTTGTCTCCCCACCTCTGAGGTGATATACCCCTCCTCAGGATAGCAGATAAAGTCAGTCACATACATTTGGTGAACGTCACCAACCAGAATCTGAGCCAGGTCATTTCACAAATATATAATAATCACTGGAAACCAGTAGGGAAGGGAAACTATCATGATTTCACTCTTGCATTCTCACACCCTAAACAAGAAGGTCTTGATCCAAAAGAACCACTTTCAGGGAATCCTCTGTAAAAAGACTGATAAGCCACAGAGTTGCATCCTCCTTCTGGACTGTAGCTTCATGGATGAGTCTTAAATTTTGAACTACAATTTCCAGTTGCTGCAAAACATTATGTACAGGAATGATTTGAAGCAGACCTAAGAATCTCACCTCCTCAATTTCAATTTTTTCAAATAAAGACTCATTTCAGCATAAATACAGTGCAGATCAGACATGTAAGAGTTGAGTCAAGTCAAGGAGTGGTAAGTCCCTGAAAGAACATGGAGCATTATAGTGTTCTGTGCTGTAGTCCTTCAGCAAATGATTGAACATTTACCATTAACAACATCAGAGTGAAGCGGTCAGGTGCCTTCAGTGTAAGAAACAATTACTCAAATATGTTATTTACTTTATAACTGAGCTCCATGTAATGTTCTGTCCAGATATTTTTAGAAAGAGCTCCTAAGGAAAAAATGCGAAAATTAACAAGCCTATCCACACCTTTTCTCCCCTCATCGTTCTAGCAGCTTTCCTTTCTTCACACATCAATCTGAAACCAAGAGCTGCAATCGCAGTAAAATGATGGCTCTACTAATCCACTGAGACAAGATACTATGTTTTCTATGATCAAAGAGACAGTTGCAACAAGCTTGATGCTGTGGGTGTGGTGTTCAGCCCTTCATCTTGGGAACCAGCTTTCTGTTACTTTGGTAGGTATCACCTGAAGCCTTTTATCTACTACCTCTCACAATCCACTACTAGAGGTAGCACGTCATAAAACCAAATGTTATGTGGAGATGGCAGAAAAAGGTTGAGTCAGTTCTGGGAGATTTCTTAGGAAATAAAAATGCATGCAAGGTATGTAATTATACCTAGAAGAATCCAATTAAAGCATAATTACAGCATTCTGGTAGAGCAACTTTCCAATTGCCGCGCAGCTCTTGAAAAGAACTAGTTCACATACTGACATCAGGTAACCTCTACGTTTCATGACGTGGTTATTTATTTAATAAGCCAGTCTTGAAAATTCTACTAAACGGACTGACAAACACCTGTGGTTACACACACGTGCCCCTTCCTGCATGATGACTCCTCCTTTGATGTCAAGTGGGTAAGAGCTGTGCTCTACACGTAGCGCTTAATTTTCTCTTTTTTCCTGTTAACACTCTCTGCAGCAACCTGCAAGTATCCCTTCCTAAATCCCTGCATCCTATCACCTGTTCTGAAATATCACCTATTTTGAAACTTTAAAGATGCAACAGATGAAGGACAACCATCAGGAGCAAGAATTCAAATTGGGCAACACCCCTTCCCAAACAGGCTCAGCCAGCGTGTAATTGCTCTCTTTGTCCCCTTGAATGCAATTTTAAGATCTTGAAGCCCTGGACTTCCCACCAGACCTATCTCCCAAAATGACTTCAGGTTCTCCTTAAGAACAATGTCAAGTTTTTACTAGGCCAAGATGGAATGAAACCATTTCTCATCAGTTGAGTCAACTGCGCCTATCGAATTATCACACCTGGTAAGTTATCAGGCCCAGCTTCTTCCACCTTTTATTTAAAAATTTAAAGAAAGAACAACAAAACCAGAAACATACATATTTAACAAGCTGGCTCCTAAATGTTGATGATGAGTTACCTACAGTCTTAAGCCTCCTCTGTAAGTAAAATCTTAGCTTTTTAAAAACAAACAAGCACAAACCAAACTCAGCTAACACCAGCTTTTAACCAAACCAGACAAAAACTATTATTTGATTCCTATTTTGAATGACAGATAATCTCACAAATTCAGCAACTCCATACAGATTACTCTAAAACATCTATCACAAATTCACCATTTCTTCACTTGAAAACTCAGCGGCTACAGTATTACTTTTGTAAGAGTAAATTCTCTTCTGTAATAAAATATTTGGATTTTTTTCCATCAAGTTTCCTAATTTGTAACTCAATTACAGGGGGGCAGGAGGGGGAAAAAGCTCCCTAGAATTCTGCCCTTCCCCACCAAGTCACCGTGAACCAAACAGGGGGGAGAAAGAAGGTAGCTGGTTTATTTAACAGGAAAAATTACTCTCCTGTCTGAAGGTCTGCTATTGTCAATATAGCATCAGCTGAAGGTACTGAGTCTTATCAGATATTTTTAAAACTGTCCCTGGATAGCACAACAGATAAATAGCCTGTTTCCTGTTCTTGCCTACTTTTCTGTATCCATTTCTTTAACTTAGAATATCTTCAGGAATTGTTGACTGTGATAAGGCTTCAAGTTGCCTGTCATTCCTTATCCCTTATTACACATTAATAACCCAACATATGTACATTTGGAACTGAATCACAAAAGAAGTCAAGTGCAAAACAGTCAACCATTTTGGTATTAAAATGCTACATATGTACTGAAAATGAGGTTGTTTGCCTATGCTACAATCAAAACACTAATTTTGAATTTTAAGCATATATAGTATTTTAATCTATTTAACAAAGAAAAACGTTCATTTCTCAAATAAAATCAGTGTGCAGAAAGTGAAGCAGAGACTGGTTAAGTTATCAATGCTTCAGAAACTGAAGTAAGTACATTTCTTCCTATATATAGACTTGATTAACATGCACAGAAGAGAGGGGAAAAAAATCAATTTCAACATAAAGATTTTCCAGGAGACCACTATTCAATAGGCTATAAAAATACTGCAATTCCAGCTCTCTAAATAAATGACAATTCAATTACATCTAAATTGATGCAATATATTTTGAAGGAAACAAGAACAGAACTTTTTCTTTCACTCAGTACAGATTTTGCATTATAGCGATTTAAACAACCTGCACTGTGATACACTTGGAAAGAAACCACAGTTTTAACCACACAAAATCATAAAGACAGTTCTTGCAAAAACATTCAATATTTAAGATTTACTCAAGATGACCAAATGAATATTAAGACTTCACTGTGCCTTCAATACTATTACAATCTGTAATTTTTAGTAGAGTGTTTTTAGAGATGCTTCAGAATCTATTTTTAAATAGCCCACTGTTCAGAGGCAGCAGTTAGCAAAGCAAGCAAGACGGGATTTTCAGTACTACAAACCTGAGAAAACCGAAACGTTTTAAAGCTCTTCTCCCTACTCCCCCGCGTAATCTTTCAATACATACTTTCATACCACGCACCAGTAACAAAACGTACAGTATTTCTCAATCGTAACACGGAAAAGTTGTACTAAGATTAATCCCCCCCCCCCTGCCAGTTTCAGTTGGTTTTAACAATTTCCCCATTCCGATTGTCTAGTTCCTACGAAAAACTCCCATCTGCTTCATATTTTGTAACGATTTTTAGCGGCCGCAACACGTATCACACCAAAAACGGGACCCATTTTCACGTCCCATTTTAACATTCCAAAGGGATGCAAATCCAAACACTTGAGCAGTGGCCGTCAAGCACAAAGAAACAAAAGCACTTCCATTAAGAACACTTAGTTACTTGTCTCCGGGTGCTCCGCGCTGCGCTCCCGTGACTGTCCGTGGGTCCCCGCGGCTCCGCTCAGCCGCCGCAGGCAGGGATCGAAGCCGGCCGGGCACAGCGGTGTCAGGCGGAGGTTCGGAGCTACACTAAACCGCCGCACATTGCCCTGGGAATTAGAGCCGCGCCGGCTCGGCCAGGGATTCCGCCACGCGTGACGCCGCCACGACTAATGCTCGTGACCTATTTTACTGCCCAACACAACGAGACCCCCAAGTCACAGAGTCACGGATTCAATCAGGTTGGAAAACACCTCCGAGGCCATCGCGTCCAGCCCAAGTCGGGGCGCGAACCTCGCCCCGCACCAGCGCCGGGGCGCCGCCTCCCGCAGGGACACGGCTCCGCGGGAAGGATCAGGCCCAGCAGGCAGGACCGGGAGGCTGCTGCCGGTGGCCCCGGCTCTCCCTCCCGGCCCCTCCGGGCGGGGGCCGGGGAAGGTGGCCGGAGAAGGGCTCCCGAGAAAGGCTCCGCCGCCGCGGCCCCGGCAGCCGGCACGTGACCCCGCGGGCGGGGCGGCGGAGGGTGACACCCCCACCCTGCCCGCCGCCAAAACAATACCGGGCAGGGTTCTGCCCGCCGGGCGGCCGCCCCCCGCCCCGCTCAGCGCGGCTCCGCCGGCCTTTTGTTCGGGGCGCCCGCCCGCGCGGGGAGGCCGCTCCCCGCTGGCGGCGGA
>JAWWES010000115.1:61446927-61457989 GCA_035583135.1 Lophotriccus pileatus
CCTCCTCTCAGGTAGTTGTAGAGAGTGATGAGGTCACCCCTGAGCCTTCTCTTCTCCAGGCTAAACAACCCCAGCTCGCTCAGCCTCTCCTCATAGGACTTGTGTTCAAGTCCCTTCACCAGCCCCGTTGCTCTTCTCAGAACTGCTGCAAGTTGCACTAGAAGCAAAAGAGTGAATGACGTGTGGTATCACACCCATTCCATGCTCCTGCACCTTCAACAAACCCTTTGTACTGAACAGAGAAGGTGTAAAGGTGACAGCACTCTGCTCAAGTGCAAGTGTACCCTTGGCTCTTCCATGCAGGGAACCAGAGAGGGGCTGAGGGTCGAGTTCCAACATGTAAATATACTAAACAAAAATCCTAATTTTGGTTCAGTGGCACATTCCTTTCATGAACCCCTGTTTCTTATCACTCACTATATTCCCTTCCTCTAAGCTTTCCTAGAGCATGAGATTCCCCATATTGTAGTGCCATTTTTACTGAGGTGGTAAATTCCTTGCAGTCATCAAAGACTAAGGTACACCAATTTCCCAGAATTATTTCTTTTTACAAGTGATACTTGTAGTTTTTTACAGTCCAAGGCACAAGGTTGTCCCCTGTGCTACAGATGTTTTAAATACGCTTGCAGAGCGTATTTAGTGCAGAGTGGTCTGACAGCCAGTTGGGCTCGGCAGGGACTCCTCAGGCAGTGTGCAGCCAGCATCAGGCTGCCTCCCTGGCAGTCCTGGCTCTCTTCAGCCAGGCAAAGAGTGCAAGGACAGTGTCCACGATGGTGTCAGTAAGACAAAATGGCATTCACTTCAACTTCCTTGAAATGCTATTGCCATTGTGCTGGTGAAGTACAAAATATAAGCTGATCGATGGGAGTCTATAACATCCTTGGGTTTGCAAGTGGTTTTCGTTTTGACAGGCTGGAAATTGTTGAGGTTCATGTCTGTCTCAGCAATCTACACTTACATCCTTCTGCACTGCAGCTAAACTGATTTCCAGTCGCTATTTGTAGATTCAAAACAGAGTGTTAGTTATGGCGTATGAAAATGCAACTACTGTACCTCTTGTAATATCTGTATTTTGCTTACATAATGTAGATATGCAGTAACTTCTGCCAAAAATGCTGTTATTTAACAGCTTTGGAAGGATTGTGCTGGTTAGTCGTGAAAACAACCCCATTTTGCTTTAAAAACAGGAAGCTGAACAACGCTGAGAAATAGAAGTGGGAGAAGACGAGCTGAGGGCAAATTCTTTTTCTCAGTTCTCTCAATCTGTTACTTTCGGTGGATCTGTACCCATTCTGTCTGCGAACTCCCAAGCAGAGATTATGATTGTTTTCCTTTCATTTAGTAGCAGTAAAAAAGTCTACACAGCATACAAAACAAATTTATTTTATTGCCCCAGTTGGCAGACAAGGTAAATTTTTCTTCTGCCAATAAGTAAACATTGACTTTTTCCATTATCCCAGCTGTGAGAATCATATCACGGTATATGTTGCTGTTGAATTGAAGTCATCCATATGGTGATGCAGACAAGCAGAAAAATCCCACCCCAAAACAATTACTGTTGTAACACAATACAGTGTGTTTAAATCTTTTAGTTTTCCATGCAGAGTTTCCAGGATTAAAGCCTTTTCCCAACAGTAACCCTAATGCCTTAGTCTCAACATCACTAGAATCTCTTTCTCTTTGACTTCCTCCCCATCAACAAGGAATACTAACTTTGTATTAGAAAAATAAAATATTTGGGATCTTCAAAATAATGACATTTACAAAAATTGCACGGTTAGATTTTGTGTTTCTTTTAAATTTGCCCCTGAGTTTTACATCTGTAGGACTTAACTTATAACTACATATAAAATGTAGGTCTGTAGCTATAAGGCACACTTTATTTCAAATTTATTGAAGATGAAATTTTTATATAATTATACACCTTCAGAAATGAAATCTTGAAAACTAGCTGGAATCACAAGATTCTTGATAGATGGAAAAACTGTTAATCACAAGGAGGAGGTAGTACATTCATAGAAAAGCAAAATATAAAAATATGTTTTTGCTATCTTCACCTTTCATTTAAAGAATAGTGAATTAGAAATTGCAATTTCCTTTTGTAGCACTAGATGGTATATGGTAACTATAGGGAAGCTGGGCTCTTACAAAAACTTTTGATAGAGTATAGGTACTGCTGTCTCTCTCGATCCAGCTATTGCACTGACCAGACTCCTGGCTTACAGAGGAAATGCCTGCAAGACTGTTCCTGACAACTAAAACTGCTGCTTGTTGTACCAAACCCCTGGTCCTTTTGCAAGCAGTGGCAAAGCTTGCTGAGTGCTTCTCTGCTTATGTTTTCTGGCCGTCTAACTCAGCATTACGTTTTTAAAAAGGGGAACTCTGTATTGAAACGTTTGAAAACGCACCCACTTTATTGGAAAGTTAGCAAAGTCTTCAAACTGTGCCTCAGACCCTCTGAGGTACCTGCTGGTGAGTCCTCCATAGATGTAAATGCCCTTATGGAGACAGAACTAATGCAAGTTTAGGTTTGTAGTTTTAGTTATGCCTATCTGAACTACCCTATAGTTGTCATGCAAGCACTGACTTTTACACTAGAGGGCATATTTTTATTTTTTCAAGTAGTATTTTTGAATGCCTCAATATCACGATCAAAACAGCATCTCCTATAACAATTATAAATATATTTTAAAATATGTAGACTAGGAAACAAGTAAGAAAATAATAAAACAATAAGCAAAGGACCTCCAGAAAAATCTCCATAAATATTTTTTCCCAGAAATTATAAAAATATAAATGTGAATTTTAGCAACTGAGGAAAATTTTGTTGCTGAATCCATTAAAAGGCTGACATGACTCAAGAAAGCTTCTTTGCCTGAGCTCTTGGTAGGACTGGGTAACACTACAACTTTAGAATATAAAAGTCTTCTAACAGATAAGATACAAGCTAACAAGCACTCCTCCAGTATTTTGATTAACAAGTGAGACAGTTTTGTTATTATTTTATAAAAGAACCAGGAGCATTTTATGCTGTTCCATTTGTGTAAACAGTTCAGCAACTTAAATGGACTTATTTTCATATAGTTCTCTAGTAGTTCATGACACTGTAAGTTTGAAAATTTTCAATTCAAAATTAAAACTTCTCTGGACGACTCTGTCCTCTAGGCTTTACTTGTGTGAAAAGGGTCTCATGATCAAAATTTATAGACAGAATTCCATAATTAAATCTTATTTCTTCTATTCCATATAGGGTCCAAAATTTTGTTTGTGCTTTTTAGGAAAAAAACTCAAAGTGTCCAGTTTTGAGAGGCTACTTTGCTGTTTGGTGGTTTGTGCTTTCTGCATTCTCTTGGACTCTCATATGCTTAGACTCTGCGGACTTCTGTGTGAGAGACTCATTAAGGTGGACAGTATCATCTGAAGCTGCCATAACAGTTTCTCACGGTGTCACCATTTTCCACAGTAGCAGGAAATTTTGTGGAGAAGGACTCAGAGTGCCGGACTCTGTTCTGCACAGCCTAATCCCACTGAGTCTTTGCTCCCCTCGGAGCAAATGCTTCTCCGCAGAGTTTGACAAGTTAGTGCTCTCACATGCTGTCCCCTTTCTGCCCCAGTAATGGAGAGAAAGTGTGGGACGAAGCAGATATCAGGAGGGAAGAGGGTGAAGAGCAGAACCATACTGTGTGGTGTGTAATCCCCCAGCATGGCACTGAGGCAGCAAACAGGAAAAGAGGTGCAGCACCATCCTCCATTACAATCTCTACAGCAGAATGGGAACCCCCCAAAAACAGTTCCCAGTTTTGAGGCTCAGGGAACAGACCAATTTCTGTAATGACCAGCAAGAGAAAATACTTTCTGAAGATGTATAGAGCTACAGCACAGAAAAGTGAGAATAAGTAGCTATGGCACCCAAAAGGCATTCATCTTGGCTACAAGTAGCCCTGTAGTGTGGCAGCATCTCTTCTTTTTCTTGACTGAGGAGTAACAGCATGATGTAAATTAAAAAACTGGGGTAAATGTTCCTATTTGAAGTCTAGTCTCTCTCTGTACAATCCCAGTGTGATACCTATGATGACTGATGTTACAGAAAGTGCAAGATTAGGTCAGACTTTTCAATAATACACTTTTCAGTAATACACTTTTCAACTACGCACCTGAAGTAGTTCTGCCGTGGGGTACTGCTTAAAGTACATTTCATGGAGAAATAGTTCTTAATATTATTTGAATTTTTAAATGCCAGTAATGTAGACTAAATGAACATCCATGAGAAAGTGTTTCTTTCTATGGCTTCTACAGTTTTTTCTCCATAAAGAAGGAAAAGAAGGTGAAGTTGTTATGGTAAAATCTTAAAAGGAAATCAATTTTAATCAATGCTTAAATAATTATTATAATTAAGCTTTGATGACTGTCACATCTAAGAGCCATGCAGAGCAAGACAGTTCATGCAAAGATGATGTTGCATATGGAAGCAACACTATCTACTTGCTTTTGCATCTGTCTTATACAGTGTTCGCAGACAATATGACAGCATAGCACAAAAAAGTGCATTTCTGAATGGCATGAAGTTTGAGCTGATGGGATTTATTTAGAATCTGAGGCATGCATTTAATCAGTAATGCCATACTGCCTGTCATAGCTTAGAGTTTAATTAACAAATTCACAAAGGGGAAATAGCATCCATAAGTGCTGATAAAGGGATGTCCAGCATAGCTTGCAAAATAAATAATGCAGTCAAAATTTAATAATTCTGATTACCCACACAGCGCCCAGACCAGTACTTACACACAACCTTAAATTTTGCAAGTAGTTTCATTAGATCCATCAGGATTGACTGCCCAAGTGAGTACATATGTGTATTTAACTGCCTGCTGCCTGCAAGCTGCATGGGTTGGCCCAAGGGCACATGTGAACTTTTATGCCTTCTCCTGAAGAAGGGCATGGAGGAGGGTTTGAAAACATGAGAGTGCTGTTAACTCCTGTGTATATCTTCACTGCGGGGAAGAGAGAGACAAATCTACATCCCGGTTGAGTTTGCTGCAAGATTGGTTTAGAAATGGCATGAGCAGGCTGCCCTACTAATACCACTTATCAGGAAGAAGTGCTCCAGTAGAAGATAAATTACTTGAAACCTCTAGAGAGAAGGGGTGCTTCTTCTGCAGCCTAGAGTGCAATGCCCTTTCCTTCTGTATGTTTAATCCCTCAGCTTCAACTTCGGTCATTTCCTGCTCATTCTGTTAGCTCCAGTAGTCCTAATTGTCCTGACTCAGTGCAGTCAGTTCTGTGGATTTCACAGGATGACAAAAATTAGCTGCAGCAATACTGTATTCTCTCTCTGGACTCAAAGGAAGAGAGCGGGCAAAGAAAAATGGAAGACAGAAAAGCAAAGTTCACAAAAGGATTACAGTACCTCTTAGATCCCAAATATGCCAAATCAGTGGTCAGTTTAATTACCTGTGGGAGGGACAATAATACTGACCTGTTTCACAGGGGCCTTATGAGGATTCTTTAGTTACAATCCTTTGACGATGCAAAATACAAAGTGGTAGTATTCTGCTGACACCATAACCCTCTCCAGGTTCCTAAGTGTCATCAGGGGACTCTCTGAGGAAAGCAGTTGTTTTCAAACTCCAGTTACTTACCATTTATTGTGTGTACAATAAATTATGACATTTATTATGTATGCCTGAGTTTTATATCTGCTTGTTTTTTCTTTACTGCATTTTTAAATTTTATTTAGTTTGGTTGATAGGATCTCAAGATGAAATTAATTTCTTCAGTTTGTGGTGGTGCTACCCTGGGAATGACTCAACCTAAGCCTTTCTGTGTACCAGTTCATAATGACTGATCTCACTGGAATTTAAGAGTGCTATTCTAGGGCTTCTTGTTGTGTGAATTAGGTTTCTTGGTACATCTGTAATGTTACCTTGGAGTTTCTTTGTGGTTTACGTCCATTTTATAATCCTGAAAATCTTCTAATGTATTAATGCATCATTAATTTTCAAGAGTCTTTTAAAGGGCTAAGGTAAATAGATCAGGCACTTTGTTATTTCAGTTGAAGTCCTCACATGAGCTGCATTTCTAGAAGTGTTTTAATTATGTAGAGCATTGAAAGCTAGGGAAAAAAAGCAATGGAGTAAACTGTTCTTGCTTCTTGACTTCCAGCAGCGCTGATAAAAGCCCATGAGGTGTTCATCTTGGAAACAGATGAGGAGTTTCAGTTCACCACCTTTCCTAGTTTTGAGTAGGATGTTACTTTGGGCTCAGTTCTAGCCCTTTTTCTTGCTGGGTAGCACTTTACTCTAGAATTAATTTCACTGATTTCTGTTAGTTCATTCAGTTGTACAATGATCACTTCCTTCACTGTTGTCCTTTCTCCAAGGAATTTCTGTTAAGCTTCTTTAAATTCAGGTAAAGGAAATGGCTATACAATTTCCATTTACCTTGAAACAAGTTCTGAACAATCTCACTTTGCATGTCTCCATTTTGTGTCTCCATTTTTTGTCACCATTTAGCACCACTGACTTTAGCTGTCTCTTGCCCAGTGCCATGGGGACACACTCACAGCCAGCAGAGAGCTCAGTGCCATTCCATGGAGCTTAGCTGACTTTCACTTACTCACATCAGCAATGAATAATGTATAGCCTTTAAACTACACAAGTATGTGAAAGGCAAGATCGGTTGGTTGTATTTGTCAATACTATAAATTCAGGAATTTATATGAGGGCTGCATTTGTGGCATCTATTTACCTGGGAGCTCAAAGCAGCCCCCATTATTCTTTTTGAGCAGGATGCTGGTACTATGTTATCCCAGATTAAAATCATTGCTGTTGCAAGAGCATATAACTCCTAGAGTTCCAGTGAAGTGACACTGGATTACACCAGCCACAGATTTATTTTTATGATTTCATCTAAGACTTCAACACAACTGGACAGTGAAACAAAGCTGAAGCAGACTGTAATGGCTTAAAGAGTGAGCAGTAAGGCTAGAAAAAGTGATCAGATATGAACAAATGAATGAATGAATGAATCAATCAATCAACAAATGAACTTACTTCTGATTCCTATTACAGAGTCTGCAAGTCTACAGATTTCAAAGATTAAGCAGTACATTTTATAGGAGGCATATTGAGCTTGGTTTCAGAGAAGATGATGAATGGACCTGTATTTCTGTTTGCAATTCCATGGTTTGAAAAGTATCTATGGATTTTTAATGAATGTGTGCTATTGTATACATCCTCACGCATACCACTGAGGATGCATCACGCTTTATGTTCCGTAGCAAATTTCTGTGATGCTCAGGCCCAGCAAAGTAGATATTCTATGTAGATTCAGGTAAATTAGTGCTGGTGGTTTTGGTTCAGCTTGATGTGATACCAACTAGTTGTGTTGATGGAGTAATTATTTGCACCATGTAGCTTACTACATCTCATTAATCCCACCTCAGTTTCTAGTCTGCTGTAAAATGGCATCAGAAGGGATAAATTGCAGAACCTTGCAGAAGAGACTGAAAGTTTTGTGGGCTTTGCAGGGGAATATTTGGGGCTCAGGATATCTGGACAAGTGTGGTAGACAGTTAGGGATTGCTGGGCAAGTGCAGAAGCCAGATATTTCTGCTGACAAGGTTAGCAGTGGCTTGATTACTCATTCTATAGTACTATTCTCTGATATCATCAGGCTTTGTTCTTCAGTGAGCTAAGTGGTATCTACCGTCATTCCTCTTTGATTAACTGAATCTTCTTTAGGAACCCAGATTCTGTGGAATTGTTTTTTCATTAAGATTATCTCCAGCAATGAGATAGAAAGCTCTTGTAACTAAAATAAGGGTGTGAGAGAAGCTGCAGCTTTACACAGAACAAGAATTTTTAAAGGAACATTCTTTGACTGGTCACTCAGCTAAGGTACAGAAGCAGTCCAGATCTCTCTGGAAAAAATGAAAGCCCATATTAGACAGGCACCCGAGATGATAGTAGACTTAGAAGGGTAAAGAAAGGAGGACTCATCTTTTAAACTAATTTAAAATTGTTAACTTGGTTTAGAGCAGACAAATAGTCCAGTTATGACAGCTTGAGAGCCAATGCTCTTAGTCGAGTGCCCGTAACTGTCATTGTATAAACTTTTAAACCAGAAGAAATAGGTCAAAGACAGGTCACACACTTCAGCTTTGTATGTAAGTGTCTGTAGTTATGCCACCCATATAAATTTATGGATTCAGGTTCCTATGTACGTGTGTCTTGTGCCTCTTGAGATGCTTAGGTTTTCTGAGACACCCGCTTTCAGCTGGTACTCGTGACACAGTGTACCATTGGAATACCCATGTCTCTGCAGTGGTAACTGAACTCCAGGCAAGCTGTCCAGGGCATCTTGCATGGCAATCCATGAGGTCTTCAGGCAGTAGCACTGAGCTTCTAACCAGCACAGTCGGAAGAGTCGCTGGATCAATTCAGTTTACCCTAAAGTGGTTCAGAAGGTAGGTGAGAACCATGCATCACGGCAGATATGACACAAGTCTTACGGGAGACACATGCCCTTTTTGAAACTTTGTTTGGAAGTCATTATAGTCTTGACAGAGAATGTAAAATGGCTCTGGGCTCCTACCTTTGGCCAACTGCATTACGTTACAGGCTCTACTGCTGTAATCACCAATTCTCTGTTGACAAAACCAGGACTTTAGACACCCAACTCATGCAGACACCTCTATGGAAACAGTTTGGCATGCTCATCTCAGATTGAGCCTTGTCCTTTACCTCAGCACTGAAACAGAGAGGTTATGCAGAGAGGCTGATTTGGTCAATAGGTTGTGCACCAGTAAGTCACTGTCCCCTGCACCTGAAACTCCTCTTTCATGCTGGGGATTATGCTTGTCTGTGCCCAAGCATGCACGTGATGGTAAAAGCCAGAGGTCTTAAGGACAGCTGTGCGTAAAAGAGAGGCTTTTGCTAACAGGGCTGATATGTGCTGCACTGGTCAAGGCTGCAAAGGCTTTTGTGCCCTGACAGCAGATGCTTAAGAATTGCATCCCGTGAGCTTACACTTGTGTTCTTTTTAATGTATAATGACATATAGAACTTCCCTCTGTGATGGCAGCAAAGAGACAACGTATACAAGTATACATATATTTTCATCTTTCCACTGTCCACCTGTGGGTAGTAATAATACAATAGAATAATACACAATAGAATAATTACCATAATATTCTTTAACAATGGGAGTCTTGCTGATAGCTGAGCATATTTAAATTTGGGTATGTCATTTCTCATGATGCAGTGAAAGACGGTATTGTTGACTGCCAGTATCCATAACATTACAGGTAATTGCAGCTTTGTATGAGCCATGCTCTTGTTTAATTAAATTTGTTTGCCCAATAATTGAAGGCTTATTGTAGTATAATTATAATTGTAGTATACTGTGTTATTTCTGAACAATGGAAAAGTAAAAGTTAAAGGGTATCCAGTGGAACAAACTACCTCCTGCATGCAAATAAATTGTCCAGTTGCTGTTATAAACAAGAAGCATTGTGTTCTGCCAGACTTGCAACAAAGAAATCATTATATGTCTGGCCTGTGTGTTGAAGAACAATAATCTCTATTTCCAAAATTAAAACCACAATTAACCTATTATTATGAGTCCACAACACAAGAATGAAGAAAATTATAGCGCTAGAGCCCTCTGAGTCTCAGATCTGCAATCAGCAACCCCTGAATCAGTGATTCAAATTTCTCCCACATGAAGATTGCTTCATGCCTGACTCTGTTGGTTATGGAGGCATCACTCCATGGTCTGAGTCACTGAAATGCTTCTCATCACCCACCTGCCAAGCAGAGCATTGCCAGGAAAGGCAAAGCTTCATTGGGATGTACCTCAAATACCTTGGGAGGTGACTTATGCTCTCTTAGTTACTGGAAACCAGAAACTGGTACAGGAACCCTCCAACTGGTAAATAGTGGTGACACATTTCTTTTTTTCTTTATTTGAGCTAATAAATATAGGCTGAAATCACTTCTCATACCCTTCTTAAGCATTGCATTTCATTTTCTTTTGGATATGGCTGGGAGTCTTGGTCTTGATTATTCACATTTAAAAAAATCATGGAAAGTACAGTAAAAAAAGACAGAGGTGACATTTCAAGATTTCTACCACAAAGCAAATCCTCTAAATTACAATTGAGAATATACTGATGTGTGTGTTTGCAAGTATTTGTTCACATCCTTGTTATTGTCTGATGTTAAGGCCAAGATCTTCATAAATCTTTTGTATATATTATTAATGCATAATTGAATTTAAAATGAAAACGTTGTTCAGATCAGTGGACACAGTGACAAATAGCAAAAGTTAGTAAAAAGTCCCTGGGGAGCTCTTCAGTATCACTTAAGCTTCTGTAGAAAATGAGTGAGAACACTGCAGCTAAGGAATTTGCTATGTTATTTAAGCTGTCTGACAGCAAAAAAACAACTTCAAATTTTGAAATACAAAACTGCTGTGAGTCAGAAAATACAGAGAATAATTTTAACATGACTCACTCACATCCTATCTTCAGGTTTAAGGCTGAAGCCAATTGCACAGAGTCTGGAATAATGTGCATGGGCAGGGTCAAAACAAAAGCTTGATGACTTATGTTTTTTCTTTTTGTAATGGAAACTTGGAGGAAAAAACATGATCCAGAGCAGGAAGTAAAGAAGTTCCAGGTAAAACATGTTAATAATATCATGACCAATTTTTTTGTCCCATCTGTTATTCAAGTAGCTTCATTCTTCCTTGACACTTCTGTGTTTTTGCCTCCTGTGGTACTTTTGATGGGGCTCCTTTAACCATTGCCTTCCTTAAACTGCTCCTTCCTTGTGCTCAGATCAGTTTTCCAGCCACATCACTTTCTGCCCTGCACACCCATGTTTGTCTGGTGAGCAGATATTAATCATTGCTCGGGCACTGAGATCTTGAAATGGGTTTTCTTTTAAATAAGTGTTCCTTGCCTTTCTGGCCACATGATCCTAGTTGCTTTAGCATGCATTCTCTAAGCTGGAACATCGCACAGGAAGAACACTGCTCTGCCCTGATCTCTGCTCCA
>JAWWES010000115.1:61458089-61526760 GCA_035583135.1 Lophotriccus pileatus
CTAGTTGCTTTAGCATGCATTCTCTAAGCTGGAACATCGCACAGGAAGAACACTGCTCTGCCCTGATCTCTGCTCCAATCTCGGCTCCAAACTGGGACACTCAGCTCTGAGCCCAGCTATCTACTAGTCCAGTGCAATGTCACTGTCCTGGATTTTGGTATTTGTAGTAGAGGTTTCTCCCTCTCCCTTTGTATGTGTTCCTTTGACTTCCAGGTCACAGCATATGCATGAAATAACTTATCTGCTTGAGTGGGTGTAGACACTGATGCACACGGCTGGGAGATTCAGTCCAAGAATTCACTTTCTAATTCTGACTGCATTAGATAGCTCTTTGCTCTGCTTTCTGAGGATCCCTGTAGGGACCTTGTTTCCTGGATACACTTGGAGTGTGGGGACTATCTCAAGCTTGGCAAGTGCCATATGTGACAGAAAAGGAAGGAGTTGGATTTCTAATCTAGCTCTGAGGCTTACAGAAAATCCAAGACAGACCCTAATTTTTATTGGTTTAGGTCTAATGTGGATACGTATATCTTCAGATGGCAGAATTAACAGTTCTCAAAATCTCGTCCATCTTCTTAGAGAAGGGCTACTGGTGTGGCCCTGCTTTGCCATACCCCATTGGCTTCTGTGCCAGGCATCACTGGGGGATTGCACACAAAGGGGGTGCCAAGGTGACTGGTGGAGCAGCGATAGGAGTGTGTTCGCTCTCTTATATCTTCCCTCCCACTTGCTCTTGGCTGGAGCAACCTGCAGTGCTCATCTGCCTTCTGCATTCAAGTCCACACTGGAGAAGCTTTCCCTGAGCTAAACAGGGTTGCAGCAGGTGTGGCACATGGTATGTACAGTTCAGCTGCTCTGGACATTAATGGGCTCCTCTAGAGACTGCCTGGGTAGGCTCATGTGTCGTGTTAGCAGGGGCTCTGCTCTTCCAAGCAGTGTCCTTCAAGAGAGATTTAAACCACAATCCTGTCTGCTGACGGGTACCACTGATCCAGTGGTACATCTTCTATATGGAAATAGTGGTGTCCTACTAAGTACTTAAGAAATTGTAAATTGTTTGCCTGCACCCTTTCTTCCTCCCTCCAAAAACATGAAGATGAGTTAAAAATTTTAAGTTTAGAAAGTAAAATAAGTCACTCAGTGAGAACCAAAAATAAGGAAGCCAGTTTTCCTTTGCATTTGTGTATTTGGGCCCCAGCCCTACTCCTTTTCCCCCAGTGACCCTGCCTCTGCTGCATATTCCCAGCACCCTTGCAAACAGAAGTCTGCATGTGCTGATTGGCACCCCAGGATCTGTCTGCTGAATGTCTGCTTTGTACAAATTTAAATTTTTTTGTAATTTTTTTTTCCTCCTCAAATTAGGGTGAAACCGGAGAGCAAGGTGGAAGGTGGTACAGCTGCCTACTGACAAGTTTTATTCCTCTAAGAATGATGATGAAGTTTATGTTTTGAAATTTTCTTCTGAATTTGGAGGCTCCAGTTTTTCTTTGAGTCACTGGGAAACAAGGAGGATAAATTTTCTTTGGAAAAGAATAGGAAAGCGCTGCATATCCTGAGAAAGGGTAAAATTATAAACTGGCTACAGATGGCATGCAAGTGATATATTAATTTTAGTGCTGAGTTTTTTTGTTTAGGTTTTTTGTTTTTTGTTTTTTGTTTTTTTTTGGTTTTGTGGGTTTTGTTTGTTTGGTTTGGTTTGGGGTTTTTTTTTGCTACCTGCCCTCAGTGAGTTATATTGGTTATTATATCCAGAAAGGGAGAAATTTGTACAGATAAAGAATTCTTTATTTTTGTTTCTTTCCGGTGATTCTTGTTCGTGGCCATATCCCTCTCACCCTTGGCAGTGTTGCTGTATACCTATTATCTGCTTCATAGGCAGGTAAGTAGGTAGGTAGGTAGATGGGTAGGTAGATGTGGAAACATTTTTCTAAAGCTTTTTTTTTTTTTGAGCTTTGATCATTCTCAGCTTTTGCCTGAACTATTTCTAGTTATACCACTTCTTTCTTGGACGGTGGTACCTTCATGGGAAATTGTACTTCAGCTGAGAATTCTGGCACTACTGAGTAGAACAGAAGAATTGTTTCATATATATTACAGAGTATATTTCTGCATGTGTGTCCCACTATGATGTTTGCTTTCTTTGTGATATCATGACACTGTTTATATTCAGCTGTGAATTACCACTGCTGCCTAAGGGTTCTTTTCTTTTTACTCTCTGAATTTGTATCCTCCTGCCTTCATGTGGTGCTCTGCATTTTTCACTTTGATTTTCATCTTACTGCTTTGCAGAAGCCCACAGGAACCTTCTCAGCCTTTGGCCGCAGCCTTCTGAGAGACTTGTTCTTGTGCTTAGCTGAGGAAAGAGACTGCATGAGCTTCAGATCACCTTCAGAAGAGCTTGTGCAAGGGAACACGTTTGTGGTGACAGCTTTATATGGAATTATAAGTCACTGTTATTGATTGCACAAAAAATGGTGTGGAAAGACACTGACTACAGATCTGTGTCACTGTATTAAAAAAATCAAGTTAAAAACTGTTTAAGAAAATACAGAGTGGTGTCAATGCATCCTCTAAGTAATCCTCTAATTCTTTGCATTGCCTGTTGTCTTATAGCAAGCATGGAATGTCCACTTTTCAAATTAATATTGAAATTCCTTATTATACTGTCAATTGTTTTTCAAAACGTGGCAATTATTGCTCTCTCACAGGGGGAGATAGCTGAACGGTGAGGAGGATGGTTCTGCCTTCTTGTAGTAAAAACTAATATAATGCATAGTGCTACTAGTGTGATTTTTTATGAAGTAACATTTCAGTAAAACTGGTTACAAAACACCTTACAGTTGTAACCTTAGTTACAACTAAGTATGATGTATAGGCATGAAATTATGACTGTCCAGCATTCCTGAGCAATGAATTATTTATTCTTGTAGTCAGAAGACAAAGCTTTCTATATTAAAAAATAGTTGATACCTCTTTAATTACAGACTAGGTACAATGCGTACATTGTGCTTTTTAACCACCCACTGATAGACACTAAAGTGCAGTGGACCTGCATTTCCTGGTGTATGAAATTGCTCCTAGGATTCTGCAGGACCCATGAGAAAATTGCAAAGAATTCTTACTTATCCCTTAGCAAGTCTGTCTCGGCTGAATAAAACTTTTAAGTCTTTCTAAAAGCTTCATTCTTAAGATCTTGTGTTTAGATGGCCCCCTAATGGTGCACCAGAATCTCAGCTTAAGGTTCCCAGCTGACTTTCAAATACTTGCTTTTAATTATAATTCTTTTCTTTCCCCTGGGATTAATTTTGAAAGTGTAAGTCTCAGGGTCCATGTGCTTAAGGAATTGTCTTGTATTGACATTTCTCCCGTGTATAAAAAAGCAAAACAAGGCAAAACAAACCAAAACAAGAATTTGATAGCTCAAGCAGTATTTCCACTGCTGTAAGAATACTTGGTTCTCTTTTTCTTTCCCTCTAAGCAGCAAGCACACGATATGTAGACTTCAGTAATGCATTTAGCACAGCAAATGTAAGGTTGTATGAAAGCCTGCTGTGAATAGAAACCACAGATGCGAGATGCTAATTACATTGTTTGATGTGCTACTGGAGCTCAGATAATGCCAACAAGGTAAAAGGACTCATAAAGAGTAGAATATGAGCTTGTGCTTAAGATGATCCGGAAAGCTATCACCAAAAGATACTCCGAAGAGGATTTGTCGGGATGGAAAATAGCAAGTGGCTCAGTCCTCACTATTCATTAACTATAATGTAAACAAGTTAATTAACATTCAGGAAGACTGTTCATTTATTACAAATCCCATTAGGAAGTGAGGTGAGTATCTGTAGTGAGGAGAATAATGCAGAAATAACATGATATATTGTGTAGAAATGGGCCAAACCTGGGGTCAGTCTCTACTCTTGGGATTCAATGCGAGGATGACTACAAGAGACTAAAACATGTGAATGATCTCCCACCGGCTTTCCAGGTGTTTTAAACTATACTTGTGGCTTATCTAATATCCTCCTTCTTTTAGGGGGGTTTCATCCAAAATACAGTCTCCACCAGTCCTTCCATCCCTGACCCCAGTGCACATACACGTGCACATGAGACATCTAAATTATGCAATCTTGTTCTTAGCAGAACTGGGTTGGTTATCCTACATATGGCATATCTATGGAACAGAAGGCAGGGGCTGGTGGGTAGAAATGTGTTTTAGAAAGAAGTAACTAGAATCTGGAAAAAAATAGAAGCTTATCACACTCTTTAAATAGTCAAAATCACTCTTCAATGGAAGGGATACTACTAGAAGAGTAGTAACATCTCAGATATTATTAGTGAATAGTGTGACAGAAGGACATAAGCATCTGACAAGGGAGACATCATCACCAGACATGACAGAATTGTTCATTTTGGCCACTATTCAAGAAATTTCTTGGTTTAAAGGCAACGTGACACCTCCTTGCTCACTGTTTGGTCTCTGGCTTGCAAAATCGGATGCTTTTTTATGACATAGATTAGGATTAACAGTGGGAGAAAACAAGGTGGTAAAAGGATGACCATGAGTTTATTTATTATTTTGGACATTATTTTCCAATAACGAGCAGGGATACACTGCTATCTGTCAGTGTCATGTGGACATAATTTACCCATTTTTAGTCCCCTTCTGCTGTCTGAAACTGTAAGTCCTGTTTCCAGAGAAGAGAATTATTAGAGTTGTTATGACAGATTGTGTTGTCATTTACTCACTGGAGGTTTCTTTTATGAATAAAGCATTGCTGTGAAAAATAACTTGCTTTACCATTGTTCTGGTTTAAAAGAAATGAACCCAATTCAAGAGATTAAAAGTCAGAGTTACAATTTATTAAAAAAGCTTACAATAAATACAATGATACAGAGAAAACTGGTTTTAACCCCCAAAGACAGATGTATAACTCAGCATCCCGGGACAAGAACAGAACAGTGTTCTTTGGCCCTCATGCTGAGCACCTCATGGCCCCCCTGGTTGCAAAGTAAAAGGAAAGGAGAACCTGTTGGTCCAGATGATGGTGGCAGTTCTGTTGAAGCAATGATCTCAGTCTTGTTGAGAGTGGCAGTCGCGGTCCTGTTGGAGTTCTGGTCCTCCTCTGCATTGGAGGAGTGGTACCAGAAGGCCCCAAACCCCAAGATTAGATGTGCTGATGTTCAGGTGGGAATGTCCATTATATCTCCCAGAGTGGGGAGTTTCCCAATGGGCGATTTAACTCTATGAGTTGTGGGACAGTTTTGGAGTCTTTGATGGTCTAGGTGTTGCAGCTGCCTATTATGCCAGTCCAGTATGGCCCATTGGCAGAGATGCCCCCTCAGGCTGGTTGAGAAGGTGCTAATTCCTCCCCGGGGTGGGGAGAGTTATCACAGCTGAGTCATTGGTGTGAAGACAAAGAAACACTTCCTTGCAGAGTTCTTTAATACCCAGCTTGTAGCCTGAGGTGTCAGGTATGCCCTGGGCAGTTGCTGGAAATGATCCATTTATTAATAGTCCATCAGAAATGGCATAGAGGGTGTAGAATACACAGTTTTGGTTATACCCACATAGTGATAAACTGGTCCCAGCCCCTGTAACTAGGACAACCATTTTGAATTGTGCTTTTGCTGTGAGACCTTTTTCAGTTTCTACCATCCTTCAACTTTGACAAAAGATTAAAACAATATGTCATTTCTTATAAAGAAGGAACATACCTCTGAGCAGATTAAGTTGATTTCTCTAGGAAATATTATCCACATTTTCGTTTTTCATAGCAGCTTGTTTTATGGACTGATGTATATTTAAACAGTGCATTGATGATATAGTGAGGATCAAACCATTTGTAAAGCCAGATATTTTGAGCTGCAGCATAAAGAAGAAAGGGAAACTGCCCTTCTGTTTTTCAGTCACAGAAAAAACCCTTAAAATCACTAAAGCAGTTCCTTAATCTCATGCTCTGGGAAAACACCTGTTTCACTAGTGCAAGGTATTTGTTGCTGTACTGGGTCCCCTGGATAAAGTCTGTATGAACATCTGTAGGACTTTAATAACCCGTTTAGCCATTGGTGTACTGGAGTAGACTATAAATGAATAGAGATTATTTCATGCATAGATTAAATAATAGTGACAGCATGTTTTTCAGCTTTTGCTTATCTGCAGCCAGCTGGCCCTCTGTTTCCTTCTCTGTATAATTTGTTTCATCTCTGGTTTCCCTTTGTATGCATATGATGAACTAAATTAACTGAAACCCATTGGTTTAATTCTGGGATTGCTTATCCTACTGCTTTATTCCCTTTATACAAGAAAATTTGGTTGCTGTTGCTAGTTTAATTTTTTTACATCACTCTTTTAAAGGTGACAGACCAGCTGACAATTCTTTCCCCTCCTATTCCTTCTATTTGCCTCCTATTCTTGTGGTACTGGAGACTTTGTTCTGCCTCCACAGTAGTGACTAAAGAAAAAGTCATGAAGCCAATTTTATCCAAGAGAAACTGCTTACCCTACCCTCCTCTCCCCACGCAAGCATGATTACAAGCAAGTCTGGTAGCAAGACAATTTTGCTTTACTTCATAACCTTCATAAGAAGAAACAACTGAAGTAAGATCAGTGGGGAAGAAGTGTAAAGAGAAGGAAGAAGATTCAGAAAGAAAGAAATTCAAAAAACAAATCCGCTCAGTTTGCAACTCAGACAACAGATCTGTCAATGAGGATACCCAAGGTGGATCACAAGTAGAAGAAGGGTGGTAGTGCAGAAGAAAGAGGACACTTAGGTGGGCAGTGGAAAGGACAAGAGGAAGAAGCAAGAAAAGAGGTGAATGTGAGACCACTCTTTTTTCTGTGTGGCCACAATCACCAGAGCTTCAAAAGTTTGACTGCAGACAGCAAATTCAGAAAGTATGTGTACCTAACTGAAGAAAAGCCAGTCATAAAGGACAATGGTTTATTACCTAAACCCAAATCCACTTACAGCATCTGTGTGAGTAGTTTAGTAATTGCCAGAGTAATTTAGGTGTATGCATAACGTGAGTGCAGGTATGTGCGTGCATTGGGAAAGTGGAGAGTATTATACCTGTTGTAACTTTTCCATAAAGGTTACATATTGGTGTGATGTGAGGTTGAACTGGAATCAGAACCACAGAGCTGAAATACATCTTAAGACTACTCCTTGGAAATATTTAGTAAATTCTAAAAAGCATCACCAGATGGTCAATTTCAAACATCCTTAAATGTCCATTTTCTTGCTGACATATGCACGATCATTCTCGGACAGCTTTATATCTAAAAGATATCTAACTGATGTTTCTCAGGCAAGATTTACTTTCAACCAGCCTTCTACAGGAGTGCAGAAGGTTGATTTTTAGGAAATTGAACAACTGCCTTGTGTATGAGGGATTGATGTGGACACTGTCAGTATTCTGAAATACTCTATAGAGCACTATCAACAAACATTTCATCTGCCTATGAAACCCCAGAAATTTCTGTGTTAAGCCAATCAGTGGGTACTCTTGCTTCTCAAGTACAATTAGCATTTCAGATCTAAAAGGGCAGGCTTAAACCCACTAGGAATATCATAGCTAAATTAGGAGAAGAAGATGTAAGGGACAGATGGATTATTATAATAGTGAACAAACATGCCGACTTAACTTCTCTTTAAATTATGCCAATTTATTGCAAAATACTAAGAAAAAATCTAACTCCCCCATTAACAAGAGTCCATATGGGAGAATTATTTGAGGATGTGTAACTGCAGAGTGTGCTTGCTGTGTAAAAGTGCAAGGTCTTTGCTGTGTAAGCTTTGTGCTAAGTAACAGCAATGAAATAACAGATCTGACCTGGAAAATGTGACCAAGCCCTTGCTGTTGGACCTAGGAAAGACTGAAGCCCCAGCTAAACCTTGCAGAATGTCACTATGAAGAATGACTCCCATGATCAGCTGTTACGTCATCCCGTGCAGATGTTTTTGTTTGAATTTGTGCAAGTTCATGTGAACCGTGTGAACTAAATGCAGTGCTGTCTCTACAAATAACAATGCACAGCAGTTAAGTACAAGTGTCATGGTAAATTCATGCTGCATCAGAAAGTTAAGCCTTCAATAAGTTTCAGAGCCTAAAACCACAGAAGCAAAAAATAAATGATAGTGACTCATGAGGGCTATAGAGGAATTCTTCTGAATTAATAACAATATTCATGTGCTGCTCTCCTGTCAGCACATCAACCACAAGTATCCAGAGGCTGTTGGTAGAGTATACAAGACAAGATCTTCATTGTGGGGGGATGACTGGTGATGATGAGTGCCCCATTCTGCTGATGGATCCTTCTGCTGCCGCTTTGCTACAGGGTACAGCAAAACCTCTCATTTATTTTAGTGCACTGGTCAGCCTGACAACTCAGCTGTGGTGGCTCAGAGTAGAGCTGCTGGGACAAATTCGGGGAAGAGTTCAGCAGTTCAGCACTTAAACTGTTTATGGTACCTTAACACTGGATTCCCTTATTCAGAGCTTCAGTAGCATGGAGCCAGGGGAGAGAACAAGCTACATCTTGGTCAGACAGGGGTGAAGCCTGGGACATAACAGTTGGTGTTTGAGTTTTCTGTCTCTTTGTTACTGATTACAATTCCTCAAGCAGCTTAACTGTTAGAAATAGCACCTGATTTGTTTTTATCTACTGGCCTTAACTGATATTTAGTATTTAATTTCAGACATGTTCTTTAGTAATTAACACACTATGAATTTGGATGATAATTAATGTCCATTCTATTTAGCTCCCATTTGAAGAAAAGTTGTTCATAATTCTCTAAGAATTGCTTAAAATTAACTCTTAAGGTTTTGAGGTATTTTTTAACTGGGAATCAATTGTCAGGGAAGAAGTTTCACACTGATTTAGTCACAGCTACTTGTTCTACTCCATCAGGTTTTCTCCAGTAAGGTCCTATGACTCCCCACTAGCTCTTATTCAGTTAGCATGTAAGATCATTGACTCCTGATTTTACATATTTACTACAGGGTGGCAAAAGGTGTCACTGCAATTCATTTGGCCTAAAAGGTCCATGTTCTTCTTCAGTTTCTTGGGAGTAGACAAATGGAGTCTACATTCAGTGCCAGGACTCAAGACAAAATTAGTTGCCCAGATGGTTGGGCATGTACTTTTTAGTGCTCCACCATGGCTACAGGCAATATTATCAAACGTTCCTGTGTAGGAGGGACCAACATGACAGCGAATTCCTTGTTCATTTCCAGGAAAAGTTGTAACATGTTTTTTTTGGTGCTATTGCTATATATTATTACTGCTGTGGGCCAAATTCTGTTTATATTTCTATGCCCTGCTGCAAGGCGATAGTATTCCAAGTCCTGCTCTCAGTAAGACAGATCATCTCTCTTGTCACTGCCACTTGTGTAAGTCAGGAGTTTGTAAAAAAGGTTTATGGGACAGTGTGTAACAAAGCTCACATTTGAATCCTACATTATTTTCTTTTCCTGTCTCCCTCTTTTTTTTTCCTTCAATCTGTAGCTCTTGAACTACTTGATACTGCTTTTCCAGTCTTGTGTCCATCTTTGCCAGAAAAATGACATTTCTTTGACTCCTCCAAGTGTTGTAGTAAAGAATTACTGAGATCAGGGATGTTCTGAGTGTAGCATCTTGTTTTGCTTTCTCCTTTTTGAAAATCCTCTCTGAACACTCATGTTAGTTTTTATAGTTTTTGCTTGTGATTCTATCAAAAGCCATTCTTCCATCCAAAAGCCCTTTGCCATTTGGCTCCTATATTTAATTAAGGTAAGGAAAAGACATAATTCTACTTTTTAGTTTTAAGAGTTGCAGACAAAGCTTCCCTGGGTTCAGCTATTTATGTAGTCCCACTGCTAGTCTAGTTTGCTGAATCCAAGTAGAGATGCTTCATCTGGCCAACAACCTGTCCTTGGAGGAAGTAATTTGAACAATAAATTCTTCCCAAGCAGCTGAATATCCCTGTCTACCCACCAGCACCACAGGCTGCAGCTGCAGGTGAGGGTTTGAAGCACGGGGTTCCACTTTCTGTTGTGATGCCAACACCTCAGCCCAGAACTGCTGCTTGCACCTTATCTTTTGTTGCAAGCTTCTAAACTGGCAGCAGCATTATTTCTTCTTTCCTCTCTTTACCTCCCTTCAGCATCACCCAGAGCCTCAGTGCTGAGCACAGGTCCTGCATCCTCCACTTCTCTGAGACCAGCTTCTCCTCAGCTGCTGCTGCCAAGAAGGTGGAAGTTGCTGGTGGAGAAAAATTACTACTACTACTAGGATCAGTAGTGGGAGACTGAGACCAGCTCACTCTGGAGGAGAGTGTAGACAAATTATGTGATGGAGCTGGGAGCTCACAAATAGCCGCCCCTGCTCCAGTTTCCCACTACTAGGTGCCCCTCACAGATACTCAGCACACCCTGGTTTTCTGCCTGACCCATTCAGACTCAGTTGCATGAGAGGATTGTTCATGCATTTGATGCTCATTTCTGTAAAATTCAGCCTTTAGGTCTTCTCAGTAGCAAAGATATAATATGTGCATATAATCAGGGACTGGTTACAGAAAGTTCTGATTAATTCTCATGAATATTGGAGGTAACCTTAAACACCTCTCATGAATATTGGAGGGAATCTTAAACACCCATTGCTGTTAGACGACTGCATCTGCCCATGTATCATTAAGAGACAAAGCTTCAACAAAGCAAAATGTAGGAAACTATCCTACATTGCTGTCTGAGTGATTAGAATATTCCTCAGAAAGTCACTGAAGCCTGTCACTCAGGCTTCCTCAGTCTGAGAGATGGGCTTCAGTGTTGGGCAGTGTCTTTTTTAAGGTCCAACTCAGTGTGAGAAACAGAAATAGTGAACAGCGACAGGAACTGGCTGGGAAGGCTTGGCTGCCACCTGTTCTGGTCCACACACCACAGTGGGCAGGCTGTTATCCCTATGATAGCTGTCCTTGGTCAAAGCATGGCACCAAAACACATTCTGTGAGGTATGTAGGCTCCTCAGCATATTTCTGTGAAAGGTAAATCCATTTCCGAGCAGCAAGACAGTATAATGGCATAGCCTGTGCTTCACTCATGGGCCACTCTAGCCGTGAATATACCCAGAATGGTACCACAGGGTTTGGTTTGTCCTCTGAGAAGTGCAGATTTTCACCTCTGCTGTGTAAGAGAGAAGAACTAGAATAAGAATTTAAGTAAAGTTGGACAGGAGTTCGTAATTTTTATACTTCCATAGATTTATTATCGTAGATACTCTTTCGCTAGATACATGTTGTGGATGGAAGTTGTGTCCTCTTCTACCTGTGAAGCTATGCAATGATTCCCTTCCCCAGCAGAAAAAGTGACACTATGACTGTGAAAAACATACTTACATGATCTACTTTTCTGGTTTTTATTAACTCAACGTTGTCTCCTACAAATACGATTTGTCATTCACCAGAAGATTTGAAATGTAGACTTAAGTTACACATAGGTATAAAAAGCATAAAACAGCACACACGGTACCACTGTTTAGACCAGAAAACACTGTGTTGTCCCACAGATAAGAGCACTATTCAAGCTCAGCTCAGTTGCTTTCTGCCTCAGGGATTCAGTCTTCAAAGCTGCAGATGTTTCTGCTTCTTTTCCCTCAGCTGGTGAAGCCCTGCTGGCTTTCCCCTGATGTTTCTCACCCATGTCTGAAGCACGGACCAGGGAACCACAGGGCAATCCCATCCTGCTCCACTAGAGCTTATAAAACCTTGGGCTCCTACTGGCTCTTCAGAAACATTTTCCTCCTTCTCTTAATATTTATGTACAATATATGAAGGGATACGATTTTTGTCTTTGATTTAGACATAGCTCTTGCCTCATACTTAAACAATAACTTGAAAAATATTTTACAAAGAAAAAGAACATTGTTCATCTGAATGTAATTCATTATTATATTGCTATATTTTATACCCTATTATTAATATATACAAAATTTCTTAATTGCCTTTTACAGATGCACGGAAGCATATAATATAACAGTTTTAAAGTATCCCATCTTTAGATTTTTTTTTCCTTGGCTCATGTCAATCTTTAATAAACTATGGTTGCTTGGAGAATATAGGAAGTATTTGGAATGTTGTTTAAAGTTTAATAATAACTGGTAGCATTGTCCATTTGCAGCCTGATGGCTGGAACACCTGTCAGGGCGATCTGGTAGAGATAGCAGCATCATAAGACTTAAACAATCATGGAGGGCTGTTAATGTGCAGTGTCAACAGGTGCCAGGTCCTGTTCTTTGTTTGGGGCTTTTCTTTTCTTCGGCTGGGTTTTGCTGTTGTTTTCCCTCTGTTCTCGGTTTTGTCTTCGGGCTGCTCGACCTTTGCTTTCCTGTCTTGTCTCCTTGCTTTCATCTTTGTTGGACTTTTTTCTTTTCTCCTCCCTATTTTTTTTCCCTGAAAAAAATGATAGCAAATTAGAAGATTTGCTCAGGCTGTTGCAATTCCTGAGTCCCTCATTCTGCCATAACCTGTGAAACCAGATCTGGACTATGGCAAAGCTCCTGTTAGGAGCTGGACACCCATATTAGTATTTGGAAATGCCCAACTCTTCATCAAACCAATAAATTTGGCCACTGGACTAGTACCTCCCATCAGTCTGACTCTGAGCAAAGAGCTGAGAGCTCCCTGGGTAGTTCCGGTGCTTTAGAGCTGTATAAGTATCTCACATATGTCTGTCTCCCATAGCCAGGGGCTTAACTCCAAAAAAACACCACTGCCTAGTTTGTGGACATCAGTGGCTGAAGCCAGATACAGCATGGAAGTTAGCAATTTTCTGACTCCCCTTCACTGTCAAAACTCAGCATCTGTGCCTCTCCCCTCCCTTAACCTCCACCACACCCATATCACAGGGGATTTTTGTTATTGCAGCATAAGTGTCACAAAGTGTCAACTCCAGCACAGGTATGCAATTATCTTCAGACTAAAATGTTGTGTTCCAAGTCTCAAGTCAAGCTTTAGGCCATTGTTACAAAATTAGGTATTTGAGTACTTTATTACTTCAAATACTTAAGAGTAAGATGTTGAGGATTTTGTTACTGCTACAGACCTCTGCAGTAAAGCATCCCATCCCCTTAGGGACATTAAAACTTTGTATATTGGCTGCGGAGATTATATTTCAGAGTGCATTTATGCTTACATATAAGGAAGAGATTCTTTATACTGAGTGTGGTGCGACACTGGAACAGGTTGCCCACAGAAGTAGTGGATACCTCATCACCGGGAATGTTCAAGGTCAGGCTTTGAGCAATGTGATAGCAAAAGATGTCCCTCCCCACAGCAGGGAGGGGTTGGAACTAGATGATGTTCAAAGGTCCTGTCCAATCCAAACATTTCTGTGATTCTATGATTCTATTCCTATTTTCTTTACAAACCAATGTAGAAATGACATTGGATTGAGTTTGTATGTACATACCAGCCTAAAAGAGAATAGATATTGGGGTTTTTTATGCATGGAACTGGTTTATCAACTGAGTTATGCAGCTGAAATTCACCTCTGGTTAGATGGATCCCAATAATATCTTCAAAGGCAAACTCGCTTGAGACTTCCATGACAGAATGTCGTACTGACCCATATGCCTCCTTACATGGAGAAATTTCTAGACAAGTATTGAAAAGCATCTGGCCAAACTCTCTTTTATGATATCCTGATAATGATACTACTGAAAATAATCTATCCCTCTTTGTTACAGGAATACCAACAGAGATAATCCAGGCTTTCCTACACTGATGTTGAGCAAGTTACCCAAATCTGGCGATAAATTTTACTGTTGAGGATGCTGAATGCAGGAAATTGTGCCCATTCCAGCCTCAAAACCAAAGCCTTTTTTTGATTTGATTTTTTGATGCCTCTCTGGGCTCTATGGGAACATGTGACAATGGGGGAGTAGGTGCAGGGGAAGTGGCTTTGTCCTAAGAACAAATAACCATCCAAGGAGGTACTAGTCAGATAAAGGTAAAGAGATTCAGAGGAGGTGAAGAGAAGGCAGAAAGCAAAGAGCAAAACTAAGATGTGAGAATATGCCATATCCTCTTCTTGTTGTGTAGGTCTATGGGATTATTTTACAGCTTGTCCATTCCTTACCACCACTGGCATCAGAGAGCAAGGGAAGGTTTAGATATGCATGTCAAGTCAAATATCTATTTTTATTGTCTGTTGTTTCTGAAACATGCAGTAAGGCTTTAAATGTAAAATGACACCTTAAATTTTGGGGAACCAGTCAGAGACTACCTGAATATACACCCACATACCTGCAGAATCCCTCTCTTAGTTTGTCAGTGACATATAAGACACATAGAGGTGATTGATCAGGGGAGACCTACAGAATGGACATGGGAGGCTCAATGAGAGCTACCACCCACTGGGAGAACTGGGATTGCTCCATGCAGAAGTGAACTTGCATCTTACCCAGCTATAATAATGTCTCTTACTAATGGATAAATGACAGTATGGGATTTCATTCCAGTGGTTTGTAAATACAGTTGGCCCAAGATAAAATGTTATTTGAATGGAAACTGTCCAGACATTCAGTGTTTGACATTGCTCACTTGGTGATCAGCCAAAATCATTCAGCTGTGACTTCCCAGCCACAATTCTTTGAGTATGTTGGAATGACATGTAGTGGTTTTCCTTTCAGTCATGGACCAGGATGTATGTATTTATATGTATGTATGTGAATATACTAAGAATCAGATATCTCTGTCTAGCTAGAGACTTATCTAGGCATGGCTTCACTGTTTGTGTTTTAATCACCGGTGTCTTTAAAAAGGACAAGGAAAACTGATTTCTGGAAAACATGTAAAACTGAGTCTTAATTCTCTTCTACTCTGAGGATAGTTTGGACTCCTCTGTGCAAGTTTGTACATGGTTTAGTGCTACCACCTCCATGCTGAAAAGATCTGCGGCTGGAGCCGCATTCTTGTGTACATCTCCCTCCCTGTTCGTATCCCTGCTCTCTTCTTCCCAGAGACTTGTTCCTGAATATTTTTTAATTCTTCCTACTACTTACTGACACCCACTTCATAGCAGCACATTAAGCTGGACTCCAGAAGCTGCAGAAATTCACTGGCTATCTATGAAATTAAAAATGCAAAAATTACACAGGCTATTATGTTAAGCTCATCTCTGAATAAGAGATGGCCTTTCAGTACTTAAAGAGAGCTTATAAAAAAAGATAAAGAATGACTCTTTACATGGGCAGATAAATGATAGAACAAGGGAGAGTGGTTTGAAACTAAAAGAGAAGAGATTTAGATTAGATGTTAGGAGGAAATTTTTTTTTTGTGAAGGTGGTCAGACACTGAAACAAGTTGCCCAGAGAAGCTATGAGCACCCCACCCCTGAAAGTGTTCAAGGCCAGGTTGGGTGGGGCTTTGAACACCCTGGTCTAGTGGAAGGTGTCCCTGCCCATAGCAGTGAGGTTGGAGCTGGATGACCTTTAAGCCTCTTCCAACCCAGATCATTCTATGACTCCGTGAACTACTTTGCCTTTGAAGAAGAAGACAAGGAAAGGCCAGCATGGTTTTAAACATATAACATATTATGCAGATAGATAGATAGATAGATAGATAGATAGATAGATAGATAGATAGATAGATAGATAGATAGATAGATAGATAGATGGATGGATGCATAAATCTATGTGCCTGTGTATGTATCAGTGCCTTTTCCCTCGGCCGCGCTGCCCTTAGGGAGTCTCCCGCCGGGAGCGGTGCCGGAGCCGCCCGCGCGGGGGCGCGGCGGGACCGCGCCAGGAGCGGGGCGCGGGGTGGGAGCGGCGGCCGCGGCCGGGGCGCAGCGCGGGGTCCCGCACACCCGCACACCCGCGGGCTTCCTCGTCCCTGCCCTCGCCTCACGCCCTCGGGAGCTAGCAAGGAGCGCTTCCCGCCCCGCGCTCCTCCTCCGCGCTTGCTCTGCCGCTGCACCGTCTGTCTTGGCCTTACGGTGCCTGCGGGTGAGCTTTTCTCAGTCGGCCAGGACGAGGATGTTAAAAAAAAAAGGGCAGCGTGTTGTTGCCACAGTGTGGGAATATCGTGCTTTCCTGGTGGGTTGCAGAATTCATACAGTGATGCACTAACGCTGCTAATGTCTACTTCTTCTTATGGATTCAATAAAAAATTAGGATAAGTCTTTTTAGACAGGAGGTAATGAAACACTTTCCAAGAGAATGTTATGCTCATAAAGATGTGGATTCATGAGATTCTAATACTTCTCTGATACTACATACTGCAACTATTGTATAACAAATATAAAATACTTCCAATATATATTACAGCAAAGTAATTATTTGGCATTAAAATAGCTTTTATTCCAGAACCGAAACTTTGTACAGACAAGTGTACTGGAAGAATTAGTCTGCAGACACTGTCCAAAGAGTTTTCTGCTACATAGGAGATACTTTGCTGCTTCTAATAATAGCAAATTTGTATATTAAAGAAAATGTAGAGACTTGCTATAACTTTGAGAAATGCAGTAGCTCAAATTAAATGCAGACATGAAATTATTCAGATGACAATATAATTACACGTCAAATCAGGTCCAAGGCACTGAATTCTTGTTAATCTAATTTATAGCCCCTGGTCAAAGAAACTCCTGCATCTGCATTTATGCAATCCATGTCTGAATACATCAGTAAGTATGCAAACTAGGGTATTTCAGAAAAACCTTTGCATTATCAGATGTGGTGTTTCCACTAGACCTGTAGGTGTATTTTATGGATTACAGGGAGGAGGTGTTGGTCATGACTTGGGAGACCTTGGTACTCAAGATCACTGTGACAGAGAGTTACTTAGAAAATCATGACTGGCATGGATTAACTACCACAGATGACAGATTTCATCTACTTTAGGCACTGTCACTTAATCCCACCTATTATATTCAACTGTAATTATTACAGTGAACTCAGTGCAGCATATTTGTTCACTTCTCCATTCTGTAGGCACTGAAACCCCAAACCACCATAGGAAGACATAAAATCTAATTGTGCAACCTGCTTCATTTTGAGGGGGGGGGAGGAATGTTACAGGGTAGGCCTTGTGGAAGACCCAGAGGGATGAGAATCTGGCATCAGACATTTGGGATGATTGCATTTCTTTCATCACTCCCATGAAGAAATTTGGCCTGGGAGAGCAGAAGGGACGAGAGGAGTAATGGGACTGTGCCTGTTGGGGTTGCAGACACTGATGTAATAGTCCCCGCTCTGGAAGGGTAGTGGTGCTTCTGTTGTGCCTGTCACCACAGACCACAAAAGTCTCCCCACCACACTGTAATGAGCTGAAGAGCTGTAACAGAAGACCACGAGACACTGCTGTAATGGGACACAGTGTTCTTTCACACCCTTCACAGCCTTGTCTCACCTCTTGGTGCTTTCCTGGCTGCAGGAGCACCGTCAGCGCTGGTGCTCCAGTACCAGTGCCCCAGTCGTCCATACCGCACAGGGTACAAGGACAAAGCTTGAGGGTTAAGTGCCACCATGCTGTGCCACTCTAATTCCCACCTGTCCATACCCTTCTCAGAGACATTTTCAGTCCTCTTAGACTAAAAGTCTGTCACACTTTCATCATGACAGGACCTGGACAACAACAGCATGGCATGTGCTGAGCAATGATTCCAGGATGATGAGCATGCCTCAGGCTCTAAACTCACTATAGCTCTGTCTACAATACAGTCATGCCATATTATGCAAATGAGTGGATCATTCTCATTTTCAAAAAAAGTGACACTTTTTTTTCTGGAACGCAGCCTGTAGCATGTACTCACACTACGTGCCAGGATAACAAGCCTCCAAACGCCCATCTGCCCAGTGGTGCAATGGCATTATGCTTTCATTCCCAAGCCACAAGTGGCTGATTCATTTGGTAAATCTTTTCAAAGTTTAAACAGTTTAACTTTCTTAACACCAATCTCTTTTTTTTTTTCCTAGCTACTGGGGCCCTATTTTATAATCACTAGATTTCCAGGTAACCAGAGTGGTGAGGATCAAAAACTTCAGAACAACCTAGGAGCTAATAACTTAGTGCATTTCTTGGCCTTACTTTCTTCTGAAGATACCCCAACTGCTGAAGAGAATATAGGTAAAAATTTTAACAGAGCTAAAGTCCAAAGGCGTTCAAGGAGCAATTAACCTGGCCAAACCTATGCTCTCCTGCTGTGAAGATGCATGTAGGCTATCCTCATTCTGAACAATGGCTTCCCATGCCAGTCCAGATGGATACAGAACTCAAAGCATGTGTCATATCCACATGGATACTTCTCTGGATGTAGACTTCAGATGTCTTTGTATGAGATTTATGATCCTTGAGGTTCACTTGCCTCTGAAAATAGGATCTGGACAACTACGCTGCACTCACTTGAAAAATATTCTTATTTACATTGTGCATGCTATCTTGTTCTTGCAAGAAGAAAACAGTGTTGAAACAGGCACATTAGTGGGAATGAGAATGTTGTTTCCAATTACAGAAATAGCTCAGGCCTGTTCCACAACCATTTGCACAAAATGGGCAGAGAAAAATGGGAGGAGGCTGATGAGCAGATTAGCTACGCCAAGACAGGAGATGTCAGGTTTTGCTGCTGTAGAAGACAAATATAAAGCTGTATCCTGTTAGGTGCATGGGAAGTCAGAAGAGATCTTTTTTTTTTTGTGGGCTGCTTGGGAAATGACGCTGCTATGCTCATGAGCTTATAAGCAAGGCTTATGAAAAGTCCCTGGCTTGTGATTACATCTTTGCAAACGGGTTGGATCTGCCTTTCCTGTGCCATAGAAAAGACACTGCCAGTGCCTGAAAATAGAAGAATATCCACCAGGCAAAGAAGCAGCCAGAGGAGGAGGATTCCTATAATGAGTTCTGTTTGCTGTTTCTTTCTCACTTGCCTGTTGGGACCAAGGGAATTTGTTAGCAGCCTTGTTTTAATCAGGACTAATGTGCTAACAACAGCAATTTTGTAATTACATAACAGTTTTCATCTTATAAGAACCCACAGCTTATAAAGTTTGAACACAGCTTCCAAAGAGAGGAAAGAAATGACTGTTTAGCAGAGCAGAAAATCACTCCTCATTGCTTCGGACAGGAAGTGATATACGCCATGATGGTATTTAGGAAACTGGCATTTTCTGCCTGGAGACTTTTAACAGTGACTTCTGAAAGGGATTTCGTTTTTACAGCTCTCCTAAAAGTGGCAAAAAGGTACATGAGTGTCCAAATCCACTTGATTGGCCTCTTTTAAGACTATTGGAATCAGGTGCAAATACGAAGGTTGGGAATAAGAGTGATTGGTACCAAAAGCCCTCACCCTGTCATTAGAGCATCAGAATACTGGGAGGAATCTCTAATAGCTTGTTTTCCTTTTAGGCACCAATAATTCAAGCCCTCCTGTTAACTTGGATTGAGGTCATAAATATAGTCCTTTTTAGAGACTTAGTTCAGCTGGTGCAGGCTTTTGAACAAACCAGAAATAAAAATGTGATGCTGCATTATGTCAGAGCTGCATGTTTAGTCTGCTGTTCTAGAAATAATCAAGAAAACTTATACATGATAAGAGACAGATGCTAATGCCTCAGCAGACATTTGAAGTCTTTCTAGTACAGTAGTAAAAAGGCGAAAACACACGAAGAAACTTGTTTCTTTAGTACTCAAATTCATGCTCGAAGTGCTCTGAAGCAAGGGCTAAACAAGAAAAATTGTTTTCCTTGGCTTTACTTACACTGATTGCCTTAATGTAACCTGCTAATTCAGATGATACTTATATGACACCAATGTCTGGATGCATCCCTAAGAATTCCTTTTTCCATAAGCAACCATAGCTCAGAGCTGGGCTATACTAATGGTTGTATAGATCCTGGAGAGAATTTGCAAGTGCTGAATCCAGCGCTTGGGCCAGGCCAGCAGTTCCTGCCCTGGTACTACACACCAGGACCAGAGAGTCCGGGCACCTTCCAGCAATCCATTTGCTGATATAGGAGCAGTTTTACACTTCCCCTAGAACCTCCTCCTTACATTTCCTTAAGCTTTCTGATATGCCAGGAAGGTGAGGAGTCAACAGGATGCAGCTCTGGCCCCTCTCGGCACGGTTCACTTGTCCTCTCCTCTCTGAGCATGGTTTGTTTGCGTTTCTGCCTGGGGTGACACCTGTGCTGACAAGTAGATGGAAGTCCCTGTGCATCCCACAGGTAACCCAGGCCAGCCAGATGGCTGGATCAGACTGTCAGCAGTAGGTAACATGCAGGGGGACAGCAACTCTTGATGGATCCACTCAGCAAAACCGTCAGCACAGAGCCGGGTGCTATTACTTAAATTTGCCAGAGGCCGGATTCTGCTCTCCATTTTACTTACTTAAACACATTTAGGTCACCAAGGTTGGTGTCTGGTGCAAATGTAGGGAGAATTTGCTTTCAAGGATACTTTTCAAATCAAGGTGTTGAAAGTTGACTGTCTCTTCCTGTTTTGTGTCTCCAATGTGTGTGTACTATTTCCACTGGCCTATCCTCTCAAAGTAGTGCAAATATGTCCAAATACACGTTCCTGCTGATTAAAATGACAGGTCAGGTTTCTAAATTTCATACAGATCAGAGCATCCAAAGGTCCCCTCTTGAAAAACGTGACATGAAATTTCATTTTGACCCTCTCCGTATGCTTCTGAAGAATTTTTCTCACCTATTGAGAGAATACCTGGCAGTTTACCATGTAGAGAGACGCGTGTGGAAAAGGACATTAGGATCACCAAGATTCTTGGGCTGCCTCTGAAAAAGGCTCAGGAAATTTTTGTGCTGAAAGGATTCAGAACATAGCCCTAGGAAGCTCAGGAAGCTTGGATGAACAAGTTGTCAAAGGCATACCAGGTTTTCAGGCTATTGAGTTTTTGTCAGCCTGCCAGGTGGGTTGCCAGAGGTCAACCCAATGGACAAACTGCCAAGATATTAGGCAGAAGCCTAACAAAAAGACAAAATTGTTCCAAAAGCCTGCCTAGTTTCTAATAGGACTTCATTGAAATCAGCAAGTTTCTGGGAAATGTGATGACTAATAATCTGGTATTTTCCATTTATTTGGAAAATTAAGGTCTATAAAATATTAAAAATAATATTTCTAAGTTGGTGTCATGGAGGATATGCATGAAAAAAACTTGAATGTAAATATTTTAACACTGCCCGTAAGTCTTCAATTTAACATGAATCACAGATATGAATTGTTCATGTTAATTTTATCCAGGCTGTCTTGTCTCCTTTTTTTTTTTTTTCCAAAAATGTGGTAAGTTTATTCTTTTTAAATCCCTCTGAGGATGAACTGTGCATTTAGAGCTTTTTGTAGTAACACAACTTTGCACACTGAAGTGAGCTGCTGGCTTTATGAGTAGCCTGAAGTGGAATGCGAAGAATGATTATTGTGTGGGGGGTGAGAGAAAATTGGCCCAGAGCAAACCCATGACACATGTGGCAGTGCATCACTGCAGTCCACTTCACTTAGTATACTTTATAAATTGACTGCCATGCCATTTACATTGGCCCAAAGGCTAGAGGAGATGCAGCCCCCACTGAGATGAGAAAGCAGCCCCTCATGACAGAGGGCTCCCCCAAGTGCTAAGGAAGGTCTGTAACCCCTGATCCACCTCTCCAGGAGATCTGACCCATGTCCCATCTCACACAGCTTCTACTGGCAGTGCATGATGGCAGCTCAGCAGAACTTGCTGCAGGCATGTATTATTTTTTAACTTGGTGCTTGGCTGGTACCTTAAGAGTGTTACACCAGTGCTGGTACATTGGTAAAAGTCCTAGCTGTGCCTGTGGTGCGTGTGCAGACCATACATTAGGGCTGGTTACAAGAGCTGAACTACTGGAATGCAAGAAAGGTTCTAAGGAACCTGAAGCAAAAGATCAGCAAGTGATATTTTCAGTACAACAATGTACTGCAACAAGTCAGGACCTTCTCTAGGCTCTGAAAACTGGGGCTGTGAGGACCAGCACTCTCTCTTTCCAGCTGCCTGCTGCCTCCAGATGAAGAAGCCCATTGCGCATTAGTCAGCAAATATGTTCATGCTTCTCTTTAAAACTGAGTAATTAATCACTCTGCTGCCTGCTCCGAGACCTTTTGCTTTAGTCAAAAGGAAAAACTGCTCACTATTTCTACATATCTGAGCACCACCTGCTTTTGTTAGTGACTTGTTAGGCAGTCTTTTATGACATCTGAGATCAACACTGAAGCCACTAAACCCAATAATATTTTGCAAAGGTTTGGTATGGCATGCTCTGAAACACTTTACAGACTGTCATACAGAAGTGTAGAAATCTCAGGGGCAAGAAAACAGCAAATAGTTGGTGCACCCATACTGTAGCAAGATACTATAAGGAGCAGGATGCTTTGTTCAAGGAATTCAGAAGAAATAGACCCTTACTCCAACCTCAACCAGAAACTCTAAGAAGTAACTTAAAATTATTAATGTACTTTTGAAGATGTTACCCAAGATGTCTCTTTGTCCAAGAAGTTAATTTATGTGCTCTGAAAGAGTGAGTTGCTTTCAGATAGAAAACAGGGACCCCATCAGCCTTAAGCCTGAAGTATTCAGAGGTATTCACAGAGACTCTTCCATCTTCATATTACATCTTCCATTGTGTCACATTTAAACGTGAGAGATTTATCCACTGCAGCTTTAGTTTAACTTAAGACCACTCTGGCAAAAAATCCAGGAACAAAAAATATGCTGTGTCTGGGAATGTGATCCTTTGTCTCAGTGACAAAAACTTCTTTTCTTTATAATATGGTCTTTATATGACTTCCTCAGGTTCCACAAATGTAAAACAGAGAGAAGAGTTCCTTAATTCTGGGATCTATGGATAAAAACCACTACTGCTGCAAATCAGAGCTGCTGAAAGGGACAGAGTCCTCCTTACTTCAGTTAATGGTTTGAAGGACCAAATGTCATGCTTCAAATAGAGAGCTCACGGTTCTTCTCTACAGAAATATTGTTTCCTTGCACACGCTTAAAGGTAGTAGGGGCTGGATCACCCACTGGCATTCCCTCCCACCACCCACATCATATGAGAAATAAAGTCAGTTCCTCTGGATTTAAACTAAATCCTTCTGGTTTAGCAATGCACATTTCTACTTAGGCAATAAACATCTGTCGTCTGCCATTCATTAATATTAATTATAAATGGTCACTAGCTCATGGGATCCAAGTCCACCAGCTGAGATTTTTCTAACTTTGACCTTGTTAGGTTTGTATAAAAAGTGTTCAGAAGGGTTCTTCGAAGCTCGAAGCCAGCAATAAGTGCAATTTGCAGAGTACAGCATTTAGATTATGCACTTAGAACAAGGGCAGTCAGAAGGGGTGATGGGGAGCGGAGAAGGGGAGGGAAGAAGGAAGACAGAGCTTGAAACAGAGCTCCTTTAAATGCTTAAGAGTTTTAGACCTTTCTGCAGGCTAATGACAGGGAGAGGCATTGTCCATAATGAAACCAGCCCATCCATTAAACATTACTGTAAATGAAAGGTTGCGTGAATTAAAGGTTGTTCATCTCATGTTTCAGGAATGTAGCTGTGTTTCATGTCTGAAGCCTGTTTTCCTTTTAAACGGAGTTCTTCAGATGACAAATGGGCGAGAATTTCAGAAAGCAAATGGGCAGAAGTAAATACATGCTTAAGAACAAAGCAGAGACATAACTGCAGCTGTAAATCTTTATACTGAGGCTACTGTTTGCCATAGATATTGGGGAAGATTAGATTAGAATTGAAAAAATTCATTACTGGGTTATTTTGCTTATGAACTAAAACAACAGAAAATTTGTTTGTCAAATCCTGGCCTTAATACTACCTGTATATGTTTCATACAAGAAACGCTGCTTAATTCTTTTGCTACCAGTTTGGATTTCAAGGAACTAAAAATAGAAAATTTAGAAAATGCTTTTTTTGAATTTTGTGTAGCCACTGCATTTTTAGATTATAAATGTTGGGTTTTTTCTTCCTGTTAATTTTTTTACTACTGCAAGATCACTTCAACAAAAATTACTTGAAAATAATATTTGTTTTCATCTGTCCTTATATTAGCTCTTTTTTTTTCAGGCCTAAACATACAGCAATATGTCCCTCATGAGCCTTATCTTCATCTGCTCTTAAAATACACACACCTTCATTGGCAGAGAGATGCTAGCTCATATCTCTAATGAATTAGTAAGAAAATCCAGACTTAAAATTTTTCCTATAACAATGATGCAAAACTGATGAAGGCAAAGAGAAACATGAACAAATATCTCAGCAATGCAAATTACTGAACTGGATAAAATGAAAGGAAAATTGAATTCAGTTCTTTGACTCAGGCCCAAAGGAAAGTTTGAGATTGGTAAAGATAGCAGGAGGTCTTATCCTGATGTCAGTGGATAGAGATACTTGGATTTGTGCAGTATGTTGCCTCTCCCTGAGAGTCTTACAGAAGGCAACAGACAAGAAAAAATTAGTGGAAATTTTGTAGCCATCTTATAAATGTTTATCAAAACATTATCTCGTTCATTACTAGTCTATGAAGCTGAACTACTATATTTAGGCTATCTCTGATGGATGTTTGTCTAACCTCCTAAAAATCTTCCATGATAGACATTCCCACAACCTCCCTCCTGTTCTTTGAGATCTCTGATAATAAGATTGGATGTTATCGTCTCACTGGGAATGTTGCGAAGCTCCTCTGGACCTTTATAAACAAAAGCTATGGCAGCAAGTGTTTAACTTCAGAAGTTTTTCAAAGTTATGAAGGTGGAAGAGAGCTGGGAGGTGGTAGCCTAAGCAGACCAAAGGCTACATCAGGTGTCAGAGCTGGCAGGGAGAGTGAGCTGAGAAGAGACAACGAGACGGGAGATGCAGAGACTTGGGTGGGGAAAAGCAAACAGAGCTGACTGGGTGGGGAAGAACAGGCAAATATCCAGAAAGATGAGGAGAAACAACAGCCAAAAAAGTGCTCCTTTGTTTTTGCTTTGTTACAAAGGAATGCTGAAAATCCTTGCTCTATGGTTAGATCCACAGTACTCTGAAGTCAATGGGATTTCAGGGGGTCTTGGATCAGGCCTTTTAAAATAAGGGCAGCTGTAACACAATAATGAATGAGTGCCATTGCTGCCCATGACTGCAGTGTTATAAGAGCATTGCTATACATGGAAGTGTTCCACAGCCCAGGATTTAGCTGATTAAACAGTGCTGGATGTGTCGCCATTAGACTTGAAACATCCACTGCCTGATTTACTCTGTAGCTCACATACCCCAGATGTTTTGCATTCTTGGACTAAATTTGATAGATGTGCTATCAAACTCCTCTCTTGCATTTGTTCTTCTTTCCAGGATAGACAGGTCAAAATAGGGAAGGGTTTAGATCTCCAGGTGGCGAGGGCCAGGTGAGCCCTGCTGTCAGCAGCCACCTCCCTTCACCTTTACTTTGTAGTAATATTGTTCAAAGGTGAGAAAACAGCTTGCTGTGGTCTTCTGAAGAGTCAGCAGAAAGCAGTTATCAAGATACCCTGCTGTGGCACACAGCCTGGAAGAGTCTCATTTCCTCTTCCAGCAGTGACAAACATGTTCCTCCCTCAGAAAGAGCTCCTTAAGTCACTAGAAGTTAGGGGAAGGACTTTGGAAGAATCAGCTGTAAGATGTGATAGAAGACCAGTGTGGAGAGAAAGATGGGTATGTGAGGATGTTCTGGCAGAGGAGGGAAGGGAGGTGGGGCAGGAGAGAACGATATGCTCTTTGCACATGGTCTCTGCCCTGTGGCATCAAGAGGGGAGAGTAACCAGTTTTCTAGTTGCCTCTCCCTGAAACTCAACAATATGAAGTTGCTGAAGGTGAATGTGCCGTGAATAAGTACAGCTGTACCAGGGAAAAAGGCCGGAGACTAGACATAACTGGTAGTTTGTTTAAAGACTCTGACCTGCAACAGTGCTCTTGTCCAGTCAAATCTGCTGTGGAGGGAACAGCCCCAGCTAGTTTGGCTGCAAGCCAGAAGATGGCCCTTGGCCATGTGGGCAAGGAGCAGACTTCTGCCTGGTCTTTTGCAGGATAGACATGGATGTGGATTTCACCTTCTAGACCTGGAGCTCTCAATCCCAGACATTTTTATTGAAGGGGGAAGACTTTAGGCAGGTGCTGGAAACTTGGTGTTGAATGACTATCTGATGGATACTTTGGAAGGGGGAGGAGGAAGGGTTCTTGGGTGTTTTGTATTTCTTTCTGGTTTTACTACAAAGCTCAGGCATCTAAAATATAGTCAACTAGCCAATTCTGGAGCACAAGAAGGCACCAGAAGGGAAGATCAGAAAGAAAAAGAGCTGATTTCTATCCCTTATTTGGTTTAGGGATCTGAGGAGGACTGCCCTCACACTGTTCACATTTTAATAAAATAATGCAATCAGCTTTTTTCTGATTCACTTCCCTTACGAGAGCAATTGACTACACACTTCCGTCTCAGCTTTGGCACTATTCCTGTTAATACAAGGTTGATACTTTTTATCATCAGCATGTCCAGCACATTTTTTTATAGCTTGCTGCAGAGGACCTTAGGTCATCTGAGTGACCTCCCCACTCCGTGTCCCCTAGGAAAGAGTGGAGGCAGAAGGTAGCAAGAGAGGAGCTAGCAGCCAGAAAGGACAACATGCTCAGAGGAGCACAGAGACAGTGTCAGCCTCACACCCTGTGGGACTAAAACTGATTTTGTTACCTGAGGGCACAGCCATTTTCACCTGACTGTTCATCAAGATGTATATTATTCAGAGAATACAGCCTTGGCATGGTACACACGTACACGGTGTCCACAGTCAAGTGTACCACATATGCAGAGATGCACAGTGTGTATGTACCACTAGCTTGTGTGGTTCATACGTGTCTGTCAGAACTGGAAGATATGATGAGAATTTAGTGTTCCTACTAGCACAAGCAAAATAAACATACTTGTGGCAAAACAAAATATTATTATTAATTAGTTCAGATTTTAATGTCTCCCTTTGCAGGTAGTAGTAACCTAGTAAAAGTTTCAAAAACTCTCTGTGATTAAATCTTTTAAATGCTCTAAGGTTAAAAATAACTTTTTCCAACCTTTTCAGCCCTTGATTTGTGAAGTCAGTACATCCTTTACTATAAGCTATTTGAGATTCACAAATCATTTCAACTCATTTCAGCCTTATTTCCCCTTCTGAACCCTTCTCACCGGGATTTCTTCTCTAGGTCGTGCCTCTGTCTGCTGGCCAGAAATAGTGGGCAGCCCTGTGCTGTCTATGCCCTGCCTCACTCAGGGTATCCCCAGGATGCCATTTCACTTCGAGTTGCAACTAGCAGATTCCTGGTCTCAGCAGCCCTACTGTTGGAGGCTGGAAATGTGTTAAAGTTAAAGAGTCAAAACCCCTGCAAGGAAAGGAAATGAGAAGTCCTCTTGGCAGCAACAAACGGAAAATAAACAACCAAACTCTTCACAAGACAGATTCCTCAATTATAGTAACTCAGGCTCGCAAAGGCCAGAGTTAGGGCCCACTGGCGTATGCAGTATGTAAACACAGGGTTGCAGTAATTAGTTTCGTGTTCATTTTGAGGTTTCAGAAGTGCTGTGACCTACCATGGAGTAAGGTCATTAACCATAACCACACTAGTGACCTTCACACAGGACACCCCATCTCTCACAGTTACTCGAGCAAACTGTGTACTGTGATGTCTCCCTGGCTCACATGTTCCAGCCCTCTTGATTTAAAGGCCACTGAGCTATACATGAGGAGAAGATGTGACTTTTGGGATGGGTTGTGATCGGAATATCCTGCTTTCCAACACAGCAATGTTTAGGACTTAGATGTGATTAAGCAAAATTACTAAATACCAGAAATATACAGAATTTCCTCCAATTCTTTTTTTTTTTTAATCAGAAAAAGTTGTTTCAAAATAGTATACTGAGGAACTACTGAAATTGTTTGGGCCTCCACTGCACTGGTGAAAGACTTTTATCTTTGGTGTGTGGAGTGTAAAGGGACAGACTATTCAGAGCTTGTTCTCTAAAAGGCAACCCACCTTTGAATAAGCAGATGTGCAGCCATTACTAGATGTTTACCACCACAACAAAATGCTGCTCTAACCTTGATTTTGCCAACACTTGGTGAAATTAGTATTGGACATGAGTGTTTTTCAACTCTGATTTTTGTTTTACTGTGGCTGATCTATGGATCCCCTGAAACACACTCATCTGGCTTACAGAGTCTGTCTGAGTGAACTTTGATTTAGATTTTGCAGTGTTGCAAAGTCATTACTGTGCAGATGGAGAAAATGTGCCCTTTAATTTAAAAGTTAGCAGTTAAAAGTCCATATCACTCATACTAGGTTGTACTTAAAAATCACTGGAAAGAAACAGCACTTCAGGAAGCAAATTACTTTGCCCTTCTTAGAATCTATCTTACAGCATCATAGGTGCAGTATTAACCCCACCATTAACATGACCCTTGTTTTGACAATAACAAGCAGTTTTCAGCTGTCCAGCTTAAATGGAGTGAACCCCAGCATACTCTTGCTAATCCTACAGAGGCTCAGTGTAATCCCAGCTTGTTGTTCCTAGTCTGAATTTTCAGATGGCAAAACCATCTCTGTGAAAATTGCATCCAGATAAAATTCAGATTGTCCAGTGTGATAAAGAACTCAGCAAAATGCACAAGCAATGTTCCAGAGGCCTGACAGTCAAGAATTTTGGGGGAAAAAAGGTGTATTGCCACATTAATAAACACATTGACGTGGCACATCAATGCAAGTCTTAAGTGGCTACAGAGAAGTTTCTGTGGGTTGTGAAGACCATGAAACCCTGATTTTACATATGAAGGTTTAAAACCTTGTACAAAGAAGTGCGGAAACTCACACTGATTTCAAATTACTTCCTTCACTATTGTACTTCCACCTACATTTTGAAATGTAATGCAACTTACACATCTTTTCTTCTCTTTTAGTAGGGACTATTTTTAATCTGTTTTGCCTGGGATGGCTTATCTGACTGCTAATGAAATTAATACACCTCAACAGGATTTGGTGCAGAATTGCTGCAGAAACTTTTCTTTGTGAGAAATACTAACAGGGCAACTTAATTTAGATTCCAGAGCCCTCTGTGCTCCATTGCTACATGAATCTATATGGCATCAGAGTGTGTACATTAGGGTGGGTAACTCAGTGAGCTTAAACTAAATGAGTGAAATTAATTTATTGACTGATATTTTAAGTTTGCACTAAGTTAAATTGTTCTCAGCTGAAGTAAATTTTTGATAAATGGCTTGGGATTTTTAGCTGAGTGGTGGTTTTGGAAATCTGATGATTACCTGATAGGATTCCTTCCTGACAACATAGCCAACTGAAGACCTTTTCAGACACAATCTGATTAATATGTTGGAAGCATTATATGAATGTATTGCAATAAGGGATGGAGGAACTAGTTCAGAGAAACAAAAGAGATGAGTTGAGTCTCAGTTCGCTAAGTTATTCAATCAAACGTTATGCAGTACAAGATAGGAGGATTTATTTTACTTTATTTACCCAAAATATATACATGCTTATTAAAACTGTTCAGCAGTAAATCCTGTTCCCTTGGTTCCCTTCTGTTTGCCAGTCTACATCCAGAATTCAGCTTCTCATCTCAAAGACACTGCTCTCTCTCTTATTCCTGCCGTAGACTAAAAAAAAAATCACAGCATAATGTCTCTATTCTCCTTACAGTACAAGCCATTAACTGACAAGCTACCTTGCCTCCAGGGGGTTGTAGTCTTTTGAATTTTGACTAAAATTACCCCTCTTCCTCTCATAACAATATCCTGCTTTCAGACTGTACAAGGTGGTACATTCGTACATTCCATAGTGAAAAAGAAATATGCTATTCTACATTCATACCACCATGTCTTCATTTCTAATTCTTGAATTTTTGCCTGTCAGGAACAGGAACCTTCTTTGGTCTGTGTTTGCACAGGATGGGATGCAGTTAGCATTGCTTCTCTCCTTCGAACGTCTAAACACCACAAGCATGCAAATATTCAATATATGAATGAGCAACAATTGAAATGTATTTTTTATTTGCTTAAAACAATACACCTGTGTAACCCATGTCATCTATCTATTGGCTTGCATAATACTCAGATTTCTAAGGTGTCTTCCTTGTTCATAACTAATACTAGTTTTGATCAGTACTTTTAGTCTCTTCAAACTGATCAGAACATGTTCTCTGAAAGCATTTAAATTGGCTGATCTCTGTGGGGGTTTAGTTGGGACTCCACAGAAAGTCATGTGGTGAGAATTCTCTTCTTGGCAGAATTACTCAAAAAAACATACAATTCCTTCCCCACAAATACTTTTGTATGCAGAATATCAGAATTTCAGAATATTTGTCTTTTGGCCAGTAAAAGTCAATCTCACACATTTGCAGACAGCAGTCCAAAGGGACTTGTGTTTGGCCAGAGCACATTTATTAAGGCAAAGAAATAATATTGATGGATAATTTGCAGTGTTTGAAGAGCTCTGCTTGTTATGCTTTTCCAGTACATCTATTTGCCATTTGCTATGAATGGACATGTCTACAAGAAACATATGACTCAATGATTCTATGATTCTATGAACGTGTATCTGTCAGTGAAGGGTAGGAGTCAAGAAAGTGTTAAGTGTGGGAAGGCAAAAGTAACAGTGCACTGCCCTGGAGCAGAAAAACAAAAAGTGTGAGGGAAAGAAGAAAAAATAGAACTTAATATGCAGACTAAAATGAACTCACCATCATGGGACTAACAGAGAAGAATGATTAAATAAATTACAGTGAAGCTTGGATATGACTGAACTATAAAAAGATCCTGTATATGAAACACATGGGAATTACCATGTCAGGACACCCTAGAATCAACTAATTTAGTGCTAAAATAAGCAAAAAGAACCTTTTAGGCTAGTTGGGCTATTTCTTTCCTCATTATTCCCATTTGTTTGCATCCATTCTGAAAATATTAACACCTTCTCACAGTAAAACATCATTTTGCATCCAGTGAGGGGAAAAAGCTAGGCTTGCAGTAGATCTCACCAGCTTCAACAACACACCAGCAGATGGAAACAAACAAAAAAACCCCTCTCTTCATCTGCTTTATCTCGTTTTGCGTAGCTGTTCCAGAGACATGTCCTTGCTGCTGTGCGATAGCAGCGCCTTAACTGAGTAACATCCTGTCTCTGACCTCAACTTCTTGAGCAAAGTCTTTGAGGCATCTGTGACGAGCATACCCCGTCATCATGTGGTCTTTGCCCTCTCCCCCTCAGCCACAGACATCTATTCAACATGGAAATGGCCGAGGCTGACCGAGCTAACTCTCTTGTCATGGCCATGGAGAAAAGATTAACAGCGCTGTTGGTAACTGCTGGATCTGCTGCTGCACTTCAAAAGCCATGGGAGCTAAACTCTAAAGCAACGCCTGAGCGGCCATGGGGAGTAGTACAATAAAAAAGATAATTTTCAATGTTTCTCAACAGTAAATACAAACTTATTTACTTTCCCTTTCCTTTCAAGTGTTTCTGTTGTTACCTCCTCCTGCACTCACTGCCTGGGCACAGCTAGCCATAAGAACAGAGCCTGGCTTGGTTTCTCAGGCAATTACTCTATTGTTCAAAGGGGAACAGAAGTTTCTTTTTGTGTAATAAGGGACAGTAACAGTAGGGAAGATATGTTGCCTGGAGTAAAGTTGGAAAGCTTTGTTTCCCCATTCCAGTAAGAACAGAAGGAAAACTTGTAGTTTAATTCTCAGTTTCCTGTCCTGTCACCATAATCCATCCCTTGAAGCTATTTTAACCTGATGTTTTATATATGAATCTCCTCGTATTTATTAAGAATTATCTTTCTTTAAAAAAAAAATCATCTCCCTAAGAAGGTGTATGAAAATATATGTATGAATGGAAAGGCTTTTGTGGATACTGAGAAGGTGTACTTCAGAACATAAAAAAAATGGCTTTCAGACATAGACACACAAATCCCAAGGGCACAGATAGAGCTGGAACATAGGTTTCATCAGCCTGCATTGATTTTGAAGGAATTGTCTACTGAGCATAAAACTTGCTCAAAAGGAATTGGAAAACCCCACCTTTAAGCACATTGTAGAAAAGAAGGAAAGAAAAAGGTTTGTGATTGTGAATGAATTCTTGTGGTGCACAGTATTTTTCAAGTATGGTTTGGCTTAAATCCTGTAAAATGAGAATGGACAGTAAAATACGTGAGTAGTTTCTTCTAAAGTTCTTATTACACAGGAACAGCAGTCATTTCTCAAAGAGAAATGTCTTGTCCAATCCAAAGTTATTGCCAAAATACCATAGGCAAATACACAATATCGTTGCCTCAAAACCCTCCAGTTTCACAGTTCCAAAATTACAGTTCATTCCTGTATTTTCACCTCTGTCAAAAATACGCTTTGGAAAGGGGAAAAAAAATTACTCTTCCCCCAGTTACAGTGGGCTTATGAGAGGCTGTTTCAGGTTGCACCATTGAGCAGGAGCAGAAACAAGCATGAGCATCCTGGGCATAGAAATCTGTAGCATTTTTACAGGAATCTGTAAATGGGTTGCCTTGGCTTCTACCTTATGCAGATATACCTCTTTACCTCTTCAAGACACTGCCTGACAAAAGGAGGAGAAGTCATACCTACTGCCTATAGGCTCCCAAAAATCAGTAGATCTAACGAGTTCTTGGGTGAGGGGGAGACGCCTGTAGCTATCTGATTCATAAGATCCTCCTTCTAACCACAGAATCACAGAATATGCTGAGTTGAAAGGGACTCATCACGATCATAAAGTCCAACCCCTAGCCCTACTCAGGGCACCCCAATAATCATACCACACCCCTGAGAGCACTGTCAAAACTCTTCTTGAACTCAGTCTTGGTGCTGAGACCACTTCCCTGGGGAGCCCCTACCAGTGCCCAACCACACTCTGGGTGAAAAGCTTTTTCCTGATATCCAACCTAAACCTCCCTTGACTCAGCTTCATGACATTTCTTCAAGTCCTGTCACTGGTCACAAGAGTGCCCCTCCACTTCCCCTCATGAGGATGTTGAAGACTGCAATGAGATCTCCCTCAGTCTCCTCTTCTCCAGGCTGAACAGGGCAAGTGCCCTCAGCTGCTCCTCGTACGGCTTCCCCTCAAGACCGTTCACCATCTTAGTGGCCCTCCTTTGGACACTTCTTAATAATATTATTTCCCTTCTCATGAAGTTCATCCCCAGGGAACACGCCAACCTTCAGAAGGGTTATGAGTTCCAAACCCTTTGAGTATTTCCGTAAGTAATTTCAGCAATCCTTGCCACCATTTAACACTGAAACAGTCAGTTAATACTTGTTACCAGCAGCTGCTCCTGACTCACAGATGTTCACATGGGGAGAGAGCTGCTCAACCTGTTCCACTGACCTTCAAAAGGGGTGAGAGGAAAGGAGAAAACAGGCAAGATTGGGAAATGGGAAGGATGGGGAAAATGAGAGGGATGGGGAAAAAGAAATATTCCATAGACCCTCCTATGTCAACCAGAGTAACTGCACTGAGGACAGACTAAGGAACTTCCCCTCTGCAAGAAGGGGAGAAAAGGGAACAATGGAACAACAATATCTACTGGGTGGAATTTGTGTAGCTTATTATTTCATAGAGTTCTTAACATGTGGAATACCATTCACTAGCTGCCATGCTGGGGAATAAGTCCAGCTAGCTGCCTTGCATGGAGGGCTGGTTCTGCAGACAGTCTTGCTTTTTACGTGAAATCAAGTGGAGTTTCCCTTGTCTGCCATGCAGTGTCGTGGTCTTTCTCCCATGCTGGGACTCCATGACCTAGATGCAAATCAGGCCATGGTGTTCAGCCAGAGCAAGTAGAAAGAGTTCAGGAGAAAGGCCACAGCGCTGCATTTGCGCAAGTTATAGTCTTACCTGTAGGGAAGCATGAAATAGGAATTGTTTTGGAGGAATCCCATGGTTGAAGCATGAAACTTGGCTGCCTGATACCCAACAAACAACAACCACCATTACATGTTTTATGATGGATCTTTTTGTTCTGAGTGCCACATGCAACCCACCATCTTGGCAGCTCTTTCAGCAGACAGAACTGAAAGACAAAGTGCCTTCCCATCCAGCCCACCCTGACCTCTCTAGATCACACAAAGCACATTTTTTTGAGCAGTGTTAGGACTTTATTTACTCCAGGCAAAGGCACAGTTCTCTCCAGCCCGAAGAACACCACATCAGTGGGAGCTTTGGTGAAGCCTGCAATCAAGGCCTAAGAATTCAGGTGTGAGTTATTAAAAAAGCACAATACCAATCTCATATTATGATGATGATAACGTGGTACCTTTTCCTTCCTTCTGACATCTCTTTCTTTGTACAATACATTTTCTGCTCTCGCTTGTAGCTGGGCAGGGATTGCCCTTTGCTGATGGATGCTGTACGATCTCTCTGACCCTTACTTCATTTCCTCTTTTGAAACCACATGTTTTTCCTTTCTTTGTGCAAGGGCTCCATGGACTCCACTCACTAGCTTCACAGTGCACTGCAATAAACATAGGACAAACTGAGCCTGGCCAATATATTTTTTTTGTATACACAATAGATATGGTACATTAATTTTATTCTGCATCAGCCAAAAGGTGGTAAAAACTAATGGAATTAATCAGCAGTGACCTACAGAAGTGAATTGACAGAAATTGGACAGATGAGGATATACAGCACAAAATAATGTCAAATAATTATGTTCATTACTACTTTCTACTCGCTGTTTTCTAATTCCATTCCTGAAACAAGGCAACAACAGCACAGTTGGTCTCAATGAAATCAGTTAGTGGGGTTTGTTCTTAAGTTCTTTTGGTTTGAATGCAGGTACAAACCCTTATAGCTTCAGTGGAATTAAACTTTGGTCATGCCTGTGAGAAAGGTGAGTGAAGTTATTGGGTCAAGCTGCTGCAGTTGGTCTCAAAGGTATTGAATTTGGAAATCAATAGTTATAAAGGACCAACTGATATCAAAAGATGTTACAGTAGGAGTCAAGTATTTTTGATGGTCTGCTGCTTGGTATTCAGCTTAAATTGTGAAAGAGCCATCATCTGTAGTATATACAAGCTGGAAATAGGCAAAGCGGAGGAGAACTTGGATCAGGATGGGATTTCAAGCTTTTCTGAACAGTGTGGGTTACAGTTTCTAAACCAGAACAATGTGAATGTGCATCCTGTACTATTTGGAATTCAAAATGTGTGTCGCTGCACACTTGTCCAAACAGTGTAAACAAAAATGGGAGTAATTTTGGAAGCTTAACAATATGCTCTTATTAGCTATCCTTCTCTTGTGCCATGTCCTCAGTATCTTTCTCTTGATAAATGATAGTAAATATTTATATTTACTTTATGTATAACTGCATGTTTAAGACTATAGAAGACTGAAGACTGAAGAAGGAAAGACTTCCAGCCCCTATATAAGGAGAAATTTGTAAGTCAGCATTTTTCCAGCTCCAGAATTTACTTCTGAATTTTCCAAAACCTAGAAAATATAACCAACTTCAGGCAATCTCTCAGCCTTCCTTCAATGAATTATCAGGTGCGTCATTTTTTTTTTCATATTACACTGGCGCTGTCTTGTTAAGATAATTGGCTTTCACATGCACAAAAAGTTCTGTTTTTACTCCATAGCTTTAAATGGCTTTTCTTAGTTGAGTCTGACTCACTGTTAAAGCAGCTAAGTGTACAGCACTTGGAAACGGCCACCAATAAACAAAAACGATCCTTTGAATTTCTTTCAAAGATGAAAATCTTTGCTTGAAAATCAAACCGTGAAAGCCTGCACTACCACCTGAACTAATATATATTTAAGAAGGAAAATGCCAAACCAGTGCACATTATTTTTATTTCTACATTACTTCCCCTCCAAAACGCTTGATGCCAGGGAGAGCTATGTGCATGACACTGTGGGGGAGGAGATTTCCATCATGGCCAGACTGTGCCTAAGTGGTCCCCGGTTACTAGTGGCTGAAGAGGTTACTGCTTGCACCATAGTTCACAGCCCTCAGCCGCCACAGTTCACAGCCAATGTACCAAAATAAGCTGAACCCTGCTGCAGCTTTGGCGTGCCAATGTCAGGGGATGCTAGACGCACCAGCCCAGAGGAAAATGTATCACTCAGTCTTCTTTCAGTTGAAGGGGTGGCAGAGGGATGGAGCAGACAGTTAGGTGTGGTGACCTCCAAAACTGACCCTGAGTGAATAATCGGAGCTTCTGAGTCAGAGGCTGTAGATACAAAAGCAGGTCTCTTTTCCACAGCCAGTGAGTCACAGTGACATCAATCTCACTACATCAGTGTCAGTGCCACCCTATTTGGTGTTTTATTTTCATCCTCATTTTCTGGACTCAGGTGATTATGCACATATACTATATTGGGTATTGGGGTTTTATTTGGGGGGGGATGTTTCCTTAATATTTTAGTTGCAAGCCTTCACCTTTGTGAAGGTAAGCTTCAAAGTGTTGTCGCATTCATGCTTTGAAGACTCAGGGAGTACAAGGGACCTAAAGCAAAGCCACGAGTATTTTAGTCTTTCAACTACATATGGGGTCTGACACAGGGTTTTTGAACCTTTGATGTTAGTGGTGCTTCGTAATGCTGTAACAAAGCAAGTAAGAGATGTATGTCATTCTGCCTCAGAGCAGACCAAACAGGCCGTGTCTCCTGTGGCAGAGCATCAAGCTGTGTTTGTGGGCAACAACCAAGTTTGTACCTCTTGTGAAGCGGCAGATTTGGGCAATACCTTGACTTTTTTGTGCTGGGGAATACATCTTGTTATGCAGAACATTTTCAAGTTGCACTTCCCTGGCGTTGTAACTGGACATGCCTTCCTTAGATTCCCCATCCCTTGTAAGAAAACCAGGCAGGATTGCGGGGACTGGACTTACCAATGCTAGTGCACTCCATCGTGTGGTTGTTGGCTTCCAGCCCATCAGGACACTTTTCAAGGCACTTTCCACTGTATAAGTAAAACCCACTTTTACACTTTGTGCAGAAGTTTTTGGTGAAGCAGGTATCACAGTCAGCTTTACATTCTGAAATGCAAACAGTAAACAATAAATGTTGTTGCTCTTTGCCACGAAATAGCATGGGCTCTCTCACATATACAAGAATCACGCAATTCTAGCAATGTCAATCTTCAAAGGAAGGAAATTATATTTAGATCTTCTTCATGGCCTGTACACACAGTGAGGCCAGCCACAAATGACCTTAGCATGGGTGAGGATTTAAAAAGGATTGCCTGATGCTGAACAGCTTCACATTGATAATCTTCTTGAAGACCTATGCAAATGGCAGACAGAGCACAGCACATGAGAATAAAAATACACTGCTTCTGCCCTACACTGACAAAGTATAGGGGCACAAGTACCAGGTCAGCTCCACACTATCTCTATTCATCCAGGAGGAATAAAAATATGCCAGAATTTAGAATCTGCTTAGGACTGTTTTGAATCAACATATCTTTCTCTTTTCTTCAAATGGCTCCCTGATGTTCAATCAGGTGTCCTGTAGTATTTCATGTATTGTCTATATGATTACGAAAATTTGCATTACTAGTTCTCAGAAACTTTTAGGAGAAATGCATAAAACCTTATGTATGGCACAGCTCATGTCTGATATGCAAGGCCACACACTGCTAAAAAGTGAGCAAATACTTTACAGTGTCAAGTTACTCTGTAAGACTTTACTCTGGGGTCCATTCATTAAATAACTTTTATTACCAGGTAGAAACTGGGAGAGTTTCTTGGCCGTCGCTCTTATGTTTTTATATCACCTGTGGGATTAAAAACAGTGAATTCAACAACAAAAAGAGGAGTGGGGAGGACATTGCGATCTTTTCCAGTTCATTTATGGTTCAAAATCCATACTGGTGTCAAAATGTTGCCTGAGTGGTAAAGAATAGAGTTGGCTTCTCTGTCTCCCAGCCTGGAGACAACATGAATCAGTAACTTCCCCCAAATCAGGCTGAAAGCTGGCCTGCTGAAGCCAGGCCTGCTTCTACAGGCATTTAGAGGACTACACTGAGTGTGAGACAAGCTATAAAGAGACTAGGGCAAACCACATCTCCAAAGAATGCCACCTGCCATCTCCTCTCCTTGTCTCAGGGGTCAGGCAGGTAAGGGCAAAGGGTTAAACAGCTCCAGCCACCAAGATTCAGCATTCCTTGGTCCCCGCTTGCTCTTCAGTGATCCTGCCATTCCCTTGCTGCTGGAGGGCAGTGCCTGGTGCCCACCTGTGCTTCCTTTTCACGTGGGGTTATAGAGGAGGAGGCCATCACATGGGTTCTAGGCAGGTCATTCATGCAGAGCTGGGATCCCTGAGCTTTAGGCCATTTTGTGATCTCTCACCTTAGCTTCTTGCTCGGGTTAATATTTACTGCACTACTATAAAGAACTGAACATTAAAGACATGGCCTGTCCGTCTGCTTCTCTGTTGACTTGCCTCCTAAGGGGACACAACATTCAAGAGAAAACAAACAAATACATGAGCTTCCCCTTTCCCCCACACTTACTTGCACACTTATTAATGTCGGGATACCGTGTCCCATAATATCCGCTTGGACACGAAGAAAGACATACTCCAATCTGTTTCATGCCAATCCTCTCCAGAACAAAAAAGAGCCTGGGCTTACATGACAGGCATCCGTTGTAGTCAGAACATGTAGCACACCCTCCTTGGCAACCCTGGCTCACGTTAGGATGCACTGAGGAGACAAGCATTAAAGAAAACAAACTGTGAGAGAACAGGACATTAGACAAGACCATGAAATAATGGTTCCTCTGTACTTTGAAGGGTGGGCCATCCATCTCTCTGACAGCTTTTAAAGATTGCTTCATTTTTTCTCTGTGTCACTTGTGACCTGACTTTCCATTTCAGAGATTATATCATCGGCATAAAAAAAAAAATCAAGCAGCTCAGCTGATATGTTCACATCTTGCAGAAATAGCTAACAGCAAATATTTGAAATTGATTGCATGGAACAGCAGCATCCTAGAGAACATTTATTTTTCTTTTCCTTATTTTCAGTGGCTTTTCTGCCTTGCATGCATTTGGCTCAGCAGATAAATACATGTTCACTTATCATTGCTTTTCCTAGCTGGATGATTAAAAATCAATCTAGTGTATAATTTCCTTCATTGACTAAATGCCATTTCATTAAGTTCTGCTGTTCAGGAATATGCCCTTGTAAGATGGGATGATAATTTGCCTTAATAAAAAGACACAGGAGAGCCATACTTCTCACCCTCCTTCTTTTCCTGGAATGTTCTCTCTGGCATGTTTTTAATCTCTAACAATTACAACCTGATGTTTAGACTTAACTGTGGCATTTACCCTGCTCCAGTCCCAGCATGGAGCATAGGTAGGATTATATTTGTCTTTCAGTTGAATTGTTCTAATTCTTCAGACAAGGAAAGGGAAACTTACTACACTCACTGCTTAAATTCTTCAGGGGCTTGGGGATAGCAGAAAAGAGGATGCTGTTACAGACTATCTTTTTAGTAGCAGACTTTAATCAGTGTATTACTTCTCAGTGGTAGAGAATAAAGTTTTGCACCTTCCTGTACTTTAGAAGTTGTTACTACTTTTAATTTCTCCTTGCTTATTTTCTTAAATAAATTAGAAATAAAAAAGAATTAAGCATCAAGTAGCTGCAGACCCTGTGTCCCCTCTCTTTTGGCCTTGTCTTGTACCAAAAAAGGTGGCATTTTTCTAAGTGTAAGCTTTCATCTCTCAGCCTGAGACATCTAGCTATATTTCATATATAGGAGAAATACAGTCTGCAGTTACTTTTGTAACCTGTATTTGTAAATACCAGAGGCTTCCTGTTCTGCCTTCTCCTCAGGCCAGTGATAATTTTATAAATATGCACACGCCATGCTTTGATTGCCTATTTTAGTGCTTTGATTGCCTATTTTAGTGCTTTGATTTAATACTGGTATGCAGACACTGCTAAATAGCCTGCATACACAATGAACTTGCTTTTGTCAACTCCCTTCTGTGGATCCCTTGGAGCAGACCAGAAGTCCATATGAATCCATGGCTTATGTGTGGAGAGGCACGACTGCCTGCTGCTCAGGTGGGTTTGCCTAGCAAGGTAGTTCAGGAATACCTCTGTACTTTGTTCACTTACACTCTTGGCAGAAAAGACATGTCCCATAAATGGGAAAAGCACTCCTCTGTGCTCTGAGATTTCGATGACAAGTCCTGCAATCTGAAGAACCTCAAAGGGAATTCAAGTTCCCTTTTTCTCTTTCATTAATAAAATGAGGAATGAGGGTTATTTCTCTCAGTAGGGCTGGACATGTAGGAGAAGTGCATACTTTGACCCTGATGTGCGTAAACAATTCCTGTGAAAATGTGAGAACCCAATTCTCTGTGTGCCCCAAAGAACCTATTTTGCAGCACAACCTAGAGGAAAGTGATTTTACCATGAGGACACAGCACTACTATGAGAATAAATGGCATTCTATATAGTGAGAAGTTGCAACATAAAGTCAGTTATCAGACTTGCTTTCACTAGACTCTCAAAATACTGAGTACTCAATAAATATAACATATTTCTTTCTGAAAATATTCCAAAGGTACAGAGCTTATTGATTTTGAAATTAAGAACCTGGAAAATAGTTTTTCTATTTAAAGTTAAGTAAAGGAAAACGTCCTTGCCTCTCTCTCCTCTGTCTTGTGGATCTTGTATGAAACTACTTTCAAAGGAAGACACAGTAATGTGATCTAAGGAGCTGATATTATTTAAAAACTATCTGTAACTTTCCTTCATTAAGTCTGACAGTTAGATGAAAAAGCAGCAGAAGTACAAAATATTTGTCATCAAAGCTGCTATATAAAATATGGATGATCACTTTTGATGGGAAACATATTATGTGTGAGCACCTGTGACACGTCATTATAAATAGATTCTCTTGACAGAGAAAATATTATGTGCAACTGCTCTGAGGTCAAGCTGTGTGTGTGAGGCGAGACAGGCAATACTTTATTATCAAAATATGATAATTCTCTATAGCTAAGATCCATTACAATTTCCACCTCCCCTTTAACTGCAGAAGTATTAAGTATAAAATAATATGTATTCCTAGCCATTTCCACAATTCCTGCCTCTTTTTATGCATTCAGATACTTCTTATACAAATAACACAGGAAAAAAAAAAAGCCTATAGTTTTAAATGGAGAATTTTAATGCTAGTGTTATGGAGGAAGGCATAAGATAAACTATGCAAGTCAAGCTCCATTTAAAGGTTGATTTCATATCATGTTATAACTAAATGTGTGAAGCCAAATAAGCTCCTGTTCTTGGAAATTCTTAGAGCAAAGTCTTGTTCAAAAGTCAGAATTAACATTTTAAATTAAGTAAGCATTTTTTCTCTTAAAAGCTATTAAAAGGATGCTTTTTTTTTTTTGATTGTCTCAAACTGTGCCTGGCATTTCTTTGAGCCCTGTATCTGTACTGTATCTGTGATAAAACAGTCTCTCACTGCACTTGCTATGAATGCTAGATAGACCCTTATTCTGGCTTAGGCAACAACCAAAACAGGGACAGCCAAGTGCTCCAGAAACTGACACTGTTTAAAAGCACAGCACTGGGCTTTGTCATTGAACCTGGGAAAAACAAATGGGGGAACATGTTTGAAATTAGGCATCTCCAAGCTGCAGCTGAAAATCTCATTCTTGTTACCTCTCAGCCTCCTCTCTGTCTAGTTCAGATCCAAATTCTTGCCTGATCTCTGCAACGTAGGGCCCTCCCCTTCTGCAGAGGCTGAGTGGGACTGAAGGGGTTCCAGAAGGAAACAGAGCAAACTCAGGCTGTAAAATATATTTCTGACACAGAACTTATCACTGCTGGTTACAGAACTGTAGTGTTAGTGCCTGCAGATCTCAAGGACTTCAGCAACTGCACACCATAATCTCAAGGAAGCAACCATAAATTTTATCCCTTTTTCCCCCATATCAGAAACTGTGAGCCCAAAGTTTAAGTGATGTGCTGGGAACACAAACCCTATCTGGTGAAATCCAGTCATGGTACACAGAGTGTAAGCATTTCTTCAAATTTCTGTGCTTAGGTCAGCAGTAGAAATGGGTAAGTAACATATATCCACTTTAAGAAACGCTTTGAAATCTGTAGGTGAAAAAGCATTAGAAGAGCACAGACCACTTCTGTAAGCCACAAGTTTTAGGTGTAGTAAGAGGGACAAAGAGAGGTCCAGTGTCTTGGCAGAGTCAGGCACTGTAGTCTCATGGATTAGACACTGGCTGCAGAACCAGGAGGTATGGACTATAGCATTGCAAATAGGTCCAAGAAACACTCTTGCTAAATGCTCTTTGTCTTTGGTGCAACCTGCTCCATTATAAAGACATTATAAAATGAAATATAAAAATTTCTCCACAACCTTCAGAACTGACTTCAGTGAGGATGAAGTATTCTATGCATAGGCTGGAGAGATGACCCTACTAGCCACCCAGCACTTCTGCCTTCTAGTATTCAAACACTCTGAGCACAGTGAAATCATAGATTCTCAGGGATGAAAAATGCAGCAGAGCAATGGGCAAAGCAAGTGGTGGGAGCCCAGAGACCCACAAGAAGTTCTTTCTTGTCCCTTAAACTAACATCGTCCAGAAGTAGTACAAAGTATGTGCAGACTTGTGACTGGCTATAGGTCTATAGCCAATAAATCTGTCCTTCCTTTTTTTCTTTTTATAAAACTTAAATACTGGAGATTAGAGAAGACCCTAAATTAATATTGAACTATTTTCTTGTCCTGTCTGCCTTTAAACCCTTTTTTTTTCTCAGAGGCCTCTGTTTGTGCGAGACATTTGTCCAGATACTACTTTAAAGTCTCATTAGCAAATGAAATCTCAGAATATTTTCCAAAGCTCTACTCCAGAAACAATGAGTTTTGGTCTCTATTAAAAATAGCAAGTTAAGGATAAGGAGCTGAATTTGAATCTGAACTTCCAGTGATGAGGTGCTAGACTTTGACCATATACAGCAAATAAATTCTAAACCTTTGCAATGACATTTTTCAATCAGTTTTACTTTATTTTTAGATTCTAATTTATGGGATTTAAAAAAAAAAAAAAAAAAGAAGAAAGAAAACAACAGAAATAAAATGGAGAAGGAATCCAGCTGGGCATAAAGCATGACAGCCAGAGGAAAAGCTCAGGGTAGAAGAATATTCTTTGTCTGTTTGCTGCAGCTGAGGTGCACTGACTCATCACTGCTCTCCAAAGACAAGATGTCCATTTAGAAGTTCGCTCTTGAAATGGATGTGCTAGGCAAATGAAATTCATCCCTGCTAGAGAGCTGCTGCTACTCCTGGTTTCTCAGGCTTGTGCATTCTCACAGGAAATATTTTCACAGCAGAGCTGCTCTGGAATTTAGCCTTCCCAGCTGGGCTGCCCCTTGCCGCAAGACCCACACCCCACCTCAACTTTACCCAGCACGCAGCACCCACACAGACACTAGCCCTTTTGGTGGCGGCAATTTGGGATGGGATATCCCCTGGGTTCTCCTGTTGCTCGACTGCTCTGTGTGCTCATTAGCATTCCTTTCTTTTTCTCTTTTCTGGTGGGAAGCAGCTGCCTGTGGTGGTGGCCTGAAAACAATACTTCATGTAAAGCAGAGCTACTCTTAATCATGCAGACTGTCCTTTAGGCAAATGTAAACAGCATTTGGCAGTCAGCTCTTCTAATGAGAAAGTCATTAAGGAATTCAGTTTGCAAACCACAGCGTATTTCCTCAGACTCTTTCTTGGACAGCGTTTCTTTGTGTAGAAATGCATGAGAGGTGGGACGGACAATGGTGTGGCAAAAGCGCCGAACCAGTGTGTAGTCAACAGGCAGTTACAGAGCAAGGACAAAGCCCAGGAGTTGTGGGACAGCACCAGGACAGCCAGTATGCGTGGACTTGCTAAAATTGTATTATCAATGCTAAATAGATTGCCAGCTTGGGCCAAGGTGAAACCTGAGCTCAGTCCTGCAGGCTAAGCTCTGCTTGATCACTTGGCCTTAAAGCACCTGCAGGGACTAGGTGTGTTGTGGTGGTACAGCAGCTGGGCTCTGTGGGGAAGATAGACCCATACATGACAATTACTACATTGGACTGGCCATAAGTTTTCTGGAATGAAACTGAACCAGTGGTGATAGCTGAGGAATGTGGACTCTCTGTCCAGGCTCAAGATCTACAGGAGTCTGAGGCAGCCGCAAAAGAGGGAAAGAGGAAAAATCAATCTAAAAGTCAACTGTTAAAGCCTTAATGTCTTCTGTTTCTCTTTGTGACTTGTGTTTCCCAAATACTTTAAGATTTCTTTCTAGGAGGGTGGAACTCCTCCAGAGATTTGCTTGACTTCGATTTTACTTCAGAGGATTGCTGCTTCCTATGGTACGAAACACGTAGCAAAGAGGATCCTCAAGTGTCCTCCTGTTTTGAAGGAAAAAGATCCCATGAGGACTGGAAAAAAAATTACCCAAACATCTGCCTGGCTTAACAGAATGTTTTCCTCCTCAAGAGGCACTTCACATCTGAGGGAAAAGAAACCAACCTATTTTGTTCACCAAGTGTCAACAGTTCTAAAAAAGCAACAGAAACATGAGTATGGGACTGTCCCACAGTCTCAAGGAGTATCTGTAACTGTTTTGTAGTGGTGTCTACGAGCAAGGAGGCCCTCAGCCCAAATGGCCATGATCTCGCTGGCGATTGCCTCATCATCATTAAACACATGTCTGGCAGAGTGATTCTGAAAATTAAGTATATTGGCAGCCAGAACACATTTCCCCTGAATTCGGTTAGAAAGAGCATCAACAGGCTGAAAAATCTCACCAGGGGTGAAGAGTTTTGTGCAGTCTCCTAGCATCTTCAGCACAACAGAAATCAGCCACAGCAACCACAAATGGCTCCTTGTCATTCCAGAGAGTTTTGTAAATAAACTGAAAAATTCTTTTCATGAAGAGAGAAGGGAAATTGACTTTTTTTCCCCCACATACTACAGAGCACCAGCAAAATTCAAGGATACAGGAAGTTTAACCAGTATAGGAACCAATAAGAATCCCTGAGACAAGCTGCTTTAAGCACCCTGGTAATGACTGTAAAGGTAGGACCAGGTCACGCAGTACTTTCTCATATCCAGTTCTAAATCCTATAAGCAACTACAGATCTTGCTTTTAGAGTCAGCTATAGCTGTTTCCAATACTCAGCCTTCAAGACTACACATTATGATTTTTTTCTAAAAATGTAGATCTCAGTTACATTAGGTCCTTATTGTCTAGATAAAAAGAGCTGTTATAGAAGGGCAAGTATGCTACTATGAAGAGTAGTAACCTAATAGTTGTATTAACCAACACGCCATGACAATTGTGAGACTCAGCTACTCCAAAGAAAGCATCTGTGCTCAGACAAAAAGGAAGAGTCAATTTTGGAAAGAGATTCTATTTGATGCGCATATATTTAGACAGTACCTTAGTACTGTAATCCTGCAAGATACTGTCATGAAGATCCCCAGCTGATTTTACACTGTTCGTACACACACAGAACTGTTTTTAAACAACATCACTATGAATCCCTTGACTCCCCAATATCTTCTCTACAAGAAATGCATGCTTCCACCCAATAAAAAACTAAACATGTACATTCTTTGAAATATGTGGTCTTTCTGCTTGATATGCTGCTTCACGGTAGTGCCCAATCTACCATTTATGTGTTTCTAAGAAAGCTCATTGATGCTCAGGTTGTTCTGGTGGCAGCAGAGCGTGTCCCCCTGCCCATTTGCTTCCCCTGTTTTGTTCTCTTAATATACTGGGGACTTTTATTATTGTATATTACACAGATGCTCGTGCATTTCCAAGCTGTATAAGGATCACTCGGCTCATACTGTCAACATTACACAACTACAGTAGCATTTGCAAGCTTCTCGTTTCCCACAGGGTCTTTTGAGACCAGAGTTTTTCTCTCAAAGTTTTGTTTCAGTAACCACAGAAAGAACAGCAGGATGTAACAGATTTTACTTTCCATGCTGGGGACTAGGGAGCAGGGTTTAGACAGTAAAAGCCTGTAATCCCGTGTCGAAACTATGATTTTCTACTACCATGTTTATAGCGTTAAAAAATTAATAAGCCAGACAGCAAGCCAGCCCACTGCCTTGGCAGTGCTCAGATGTGCCTTTGGTCAATTACTTAATATCCTCTCAATTTAGTGTATTTTTTTAAGTGGAACTGATCAAAAGTGTGTACTGAATGAAATCATTTTTCTGTGTAATGATTAAATTCATACCATACTGAAGCTAACTGAAGGCCCAAAGTATGTTGTTTGCAATGGAACTGTTCTGGACTGATGCCTGCAAACATTTACATGGAACCTATCTCTTTAAAATCAGGACTTACATCAAGATTTGCATGCAGAGTATAGACACTAAGGAGTACCACAGTGCCAGAAGTTCTCTAAAAATTGTGTTCTACAATTTGTAACAAAGAGAAGCTCTGATCTCAAATTTTCATTAAGGAAAAAGGCTAACTTCTCGAGGCTGACTGGACCATCCATCCATCAGTGACACAAATTGAAATTAATAATTGAAGTACTAGCTCTAGTGACTGCTTCTGTGCTGCAGTAATGATTTATGTGCTACTGACACTCAGCAAATGATGATCCAACCGCTTTTACCTTTCCCTCATGTCACTGGGACTCATGCTAGTCTAAAAGAAAAAGTAAAGGGTTTTGAGTGCAAAACGTGAACAGTGTGATATGAAACTGAATTCAACTCTAAAGGAAAACAGACAAGAGACATCATCACCACCTGACTTGGACTAATGGATGAAAGTCCTGGCCCACTAAAGTCAATGGCAAAGCTCCTACAAAGACACAGAGGTGAGGATTTCACTTATTTCTTAATTGATGCAAGGGCAGTCCATGGTTTTGAGTAGCTGTCTGATTTTTAGAGGGCAGTGTGATTGGATGGGCTGTATAGATTGGGATTAAATAATACGATGGGCGAGGTTTAAGTAGGCATCCAATTCTTGAGAAACTGAGTGAGTTTAACAGCTCCGTGAGCCTGGCTCTTCTCGTGAAGTAGCTATGAATGGCACGTAGTTAGGGCTTGTTTCATCACCCCTTCTGCTCTGCCCTCCCTTTGAAGTCTGAGCCTTTCCCTCCCAACCGGCTTCACTGCAGCACACACTGACCCACATGAAAGAAATTTAGTGCTTGCACTGAGCATCATTCACTTCCCCGAAACCGTAATACATCTGACATCACTGCAATGATACACAGCAGGCAGTTTACCATCAGGCTACAGCTGTGCTACAAAGTATTTGAGCTGAATTATTGGGGTGCTGATGATGAAATCAAGGCTATCATCCATTTTGTGCTTAAGCAGGTTCATTTTTTATGTACTGGTATACCACCACTTCCCTGGGAATTTGCATGCCAATCAGCTCAGTTGATTGCGAGAGAAAATGAATTAAAACTGCTTATTTGTTTGTTTGTTTGTTTTTATTTAATATATCATCTGTAATAGTTTGTTTGTTATCCCAAATACTACTAATGGTTTAATGCTGGCACATCAGACTTTCCAGATAGTTAAATTAATTGAAAGCTTATGCACAGGCTGTATTTGAAAAGAGAAGCTGCAGACTGCACATGGCCGTAGGAAACTGTTGTAGCCAGTGGCTGCACAGACCAAATGCCCTGTTGTCCCTTTGCAGCCACCTCCAGAGTACAAATCACCCCCTGCAGTTACTGGGTCAATGCAGAAGGAAGTACAGGTCCCTCATACACACCTTCACCCTCATTCTTCCTGTTAAGAGGAGCCTGATGGCTACCACCTCCCTTGCACCCTAAGGCTAAAAGCTGCCAGGCTGCTCCAGCCTCTTGAGAATGCCGTGGAGAGGATGTGCAGCAGCCGGGAAATCAGTTTAATTGATTAAAGGTCTTTACAAATGTTTTGCTTTACTGCAATGCTTGCCCATAAGGATCACTCCTAGGGGATGACAGGAATGCTATTTCACAAGGACTTTTGAAAGTGGGATTCATGTGAAATTGCCATACAATGCAAAAAAATTAAACATTCCACATGAATCAAAAGGTAATCTCCTTCACTCTGTTGGGAATACTTGGTTTCAGTTATTTGAAAAAAATGTTAACAAAATTTTGTCAAAGCTTTTTAGCAAAATACTTCTATTTTTAAAGAGTGACTTATTCTAATGGAATTTTATTACGTCAGTGATTGTTCAAGTGGCTTTAATTTGAAATAGTGATAGTAATATTGTTAAGGTGATAAGGAATTATAAGATACAAAATTTCAATTTAAAAGAAAAAAGAGAAAAAATAAATAAACTGAGGACACCTATTGACAATATTAGGTAAAGAAAAACTCCCAAATTTAGATAATCATATAAAAAATCAAGAGTTAAATATCTAGGAAATATAGGGCTAGTGTTATGAGTCTTATTAAATATTTTACAGTAAGAAATGTAAAGTCAAAGGTTTTGGAGCCACTTTAATGTTTCTCTACAACAGAAAAGAAAAAAAAAGGTGGAAAAAAAAGAGTCCAATTTGTCTTTGAAATCAGTTTAACCTAAACTGTAGAAAAAGGCATTTGGAGAGATTAATGGGTAACCTATTAATTTTAAATTTTAAGAATGACTTTTTAATTTTTCTGATATATTATTTAACATTGCTGATGCACATCCAAAGTGACATCTGACACTTTTTGTGCATAACTGAAGAAGTAGTCTTAAAACTATACTTTTGCTAAGGTATTTCATTGGTAACAATGGTAGGAGTCACATAATTTAGACTGGATCACAGCAGCATCCTGAGGTCACGTGTTTAAACTTACTCTGCACATGCAAGTACAAATTTGTGAGACATATCTTCCTACCCAGGGTGCTGCAGAAGGAAATGATCCATTTCTTGTTTTGTGCCCCAAGAGAGATACTTTTTCGGGTGTCAGATGCCTTCACCAACTTGCAAAATTTCCTTGGCACTTTGCAACGTGCTCTGTTGAAGAATGTTTTTCTAATAACTTCAGCAATAACAGCAATGAGGAAGAGAGGACTGTTCAGTTCTGTTTTGTCACGCTGTAATATAATCAAGTTAGGCTGATGCAGAATAAATGATAGAAATAGAACTCTCATTACTTCAAATAGAACTGCCTAATATAAGTTCTACCAACAATTAGTTAGGCTTCAGTGAAAACCAAACATCCCTTAGATATTAGAAAAACATGAAATCACAGCAGTTATTTTTAAAGCATCCAATATGATGAATATTTGGCAGCTTGACTGGTGGCTAGTGGCTTGCGGCACCACATTGGGCTGCCATGAGACAGGGCTCGGATATGAGATGACCGCAACAACACCACTCAAAATGCCATGCTGCTGCAGAAAAATTGTGCTAAAAAATGTCACAAGCAGATGCCAAAATGGAATAAGTGAAAGGAAAGGCTGAACTGTGCCCTAGTATGAAAACATCCTTCTTAACTGTCTCCTTGACTTCCTGGAGCTGCCTGAAGCAAGTCAAGCCATTTGCTCTCACAGAGGTAGCAAACTGCCATGCCAAGTACCACACAAGTCCATGTCCCTAGTGACAGCAAACAAAATTATACATGAAGGGATACAGTCCTGGGGTAGAATGATGGACCCAGTTATCAACCCGTAATTTGTAGACTGCCAGAGCTCTGCATAATGATAGAAACAAAGAAAAATTATTGTAATGGTACCACTTCCCCACCCCTAAAGCAAAAAAAAAATACGCAGTTCACTACACAGTATGGAAGAAAATAAAAGCCAGAGGTGAACTTTCAACGTCTAGTTACTTTGTCTTTCTCTAACAGCACAACTGAGTTATGTGCTTTTGGAGAAAGTTAGGGGTTCTTGGATTTGAAAGTTGGTAAAGTTGCCTGGTTATGGTCCCTTTCTGGCATTGGAAAGTTTAAAGTATTAGCATCCACATTTTCAAATCCAGGGCCTCCAGCGAGACAACTGATCTCCTGCTTCATTCCTATGTCTGTACCCTGTTTTCCAGAATGCCTGTGGAAGATGCAGGTGGTCAGAGGTCTGACAATGCAGCTATTTATTCAGGAGTCCAATCAAAGGATTGCTGCTTCACTTCTAGAGCCAAACCTAGAAGTTTTGGTTCTGTCATCTTTGGGCTTCATTTTTTTTTGTCTGCAAAGGAGAAATGATACCTATCTCTTAGGATTGTTGAGGTGTTTAATTCATGGGTGTTTACAATATGTCCTCAACTTTGGCTGAAATTCCTGGCTTCTTTGCACACGCAAGCCTTCATGAGTGAGTCTGTTCCTGGCACCACATTAAACATTGTTTTATACAGGGTTCTTTCATATACATCAGATTGTTATGGGCACAACTCCTGAGTCACGGGTGCAAGTGTGGTAACAATTAATTGTAGTCATTTGCACAACATTTCCATGCACAGATTTCAAAGGCAGACTGAGAAAAGTTGGGAAGCCAGTTCTTTTAACTTTTTGATTTCTACTCTGTGACTGAAGAGATTAGATTATTGGAAAACATGCTATTAGCACTGGCTTGCAGCCAAAGGGTCTGCTATGCATTCTGCAAGGGGTTCTGTACTTGCTGTAAATTAAGGAAAAGAGTGGGGTAAGTTACTCCAACAAGGAATGCTCCCCTTGGGAATTGTTCACAGCAAATGAGAGCTGTGGTTGGTGAGCAAAGAGCAACAGGGAGAAGAAAAATAACAAAAAAGGTCAGAAATTTCAGGGAAATAAAAGCCCCTTTTTCTCTCTACACCAAGCACCAAGTTAACAAGTTTTAATGTTTCTTGATCCCTTTTATGCTACTTTCTGCCTACCCAGGCCCAATTGGAAAAAAACAAACCAAACAATTACCATGTAAGCCCATGCTTAAATTCCTGCCCATTCAAAAAAGCACATCAGCTTATGGTTACCTTCACACATGTGTTACAGACTCCTTGACTTCAATTAGACTTAAATACCTGATTAAAATTAAGGATGCATTCTTCAATAGAGGCTGTTGTGCTTGGAGCAGACACATACCTTCCTGAAGTAGGCAAAACTCTTAACATATTAACTTTGAAAATAATGCCTTGAACTTCTCAGTCGTTAACTAATTCAAGGTTTAAGCTATTTTTATTTTTTAACTTTTCAGTAGTTTTAGGTAATTTTGTAGGGGAGAAAAAAAATCAAAATATTTTCAACATGATGACCATATTTTCATGGTGTTCCAGAGAGCAAAACCATTTTCCTTTTCTCCTTTCTTTTACAAGATTGGAAAAAAAGTCCCTAATACTGCAGAGAAAAGCATAGCTATATGAATTCAAAAGACTTATGAAAGGCTTTTAGTATTACTTCATTAACTTTTTTAAATTAATGTTCCTGCATTTTAAATCACCGCTATTATAACTGGGAGTAAGATTCCTACACTGCTCGGAGTCAGCAGCCCTGTTTCTTTGTGTCTCAATGTGAGACCCAGCAAAGATGATAATCTCATTGCTTTTTGAATATAAAGATGTTCAACTTTTACATTATTAAACAGTTTTTTAAGGGACTACTAAACTATATCCTCATGGGAAGGCAAACAGATTGCTTTGATTTTAGTAATAATCAAGCCAGCATCCTACAAAAGGAGAGACCCAAAGCGTGTTCATTAATCTCAAAAGTATCTTTTTCAGCTTAAATCTGCTGTTTGCTGTGTAATACTTTCCATACCAACATCATATGTAACACTCCCTATGGAAAAAAGTCAGTACCACAAAGGTGTTCTCACAGAAAACCAGAAAGAGGTGTTTGAAGGGAAACTAAGTGAAAAGGAGGTCAAATGATCAGGGAAAACAATTACAAAGTTTATCACGTACATGGCAAAAAGAAAAAAAAAAGTATAATTACTGTGAATTATCGTGATTTCAACTTCCCTAAAAATCTCTGAGAAAATCATATAATCACATAGCAACAGCAGCAGTAACAGTAAGGCTCCAAATACACATGCAGTTCTATAGGATCTTTCACTCTGTAGTCCTCAAAAGCAATTCATAGCAATTAATCAAGATGCAGCTCCATGATGCTAAGCAAATGTTGTAGGGGCCATGTAGGGGCCTTTCTCTTAGATGACTGCAGCAGCTCTTTAACAACACAGTTTGGAGAAGAATGGGAATGCACTGCCTGTTTGACGACTGCTAATGACCAGTCTGAACTGAGACATTTGGAGGACCCCTGGGATTGAAAACGTGTCTAAGCAGCAAATGCAGCTTGGTTGCTATCAGCCTTATTTTGCTTTACATTGCAAACAGGAGGCATAGCCATCCCAATGCCCATGCTGAAGCAATAGTTCAGTACTAGGGATTAAGAAGTGCATCACCTCACTGCTGTTTTATTCCTCTGAAGATCTCTAAGTTTTAAAGTTGTTGCTTCGTAATGCCTGAGAACTGCTGGTGATGGGTAGGGCACAGCAATGAAGGAAACTGGCACTGGTCTTCATGGTCTTCACTTTCCTTCAGGAACAGTTTCTCGGTCACAACACAGGGACATAGCGCTGTGTTAGACCCTGCCCCAATTCTCCTGTTATGACTTTGTAAGCAAAGAACAGGCACATGAAAGTTTAACACCAGAGGTCTTCTGATGGCACAGAACAGGGCTGAGCTCAGATACGCTAAAGCCTCAGTCATGCCTGCTCTTAGAGATAAAAAAAGCCTAGTAAAATCTGCATCTAGCTTACTGTTTTCTTTAAAACCAACCCTGTCTGGGGCATACTCCACAACAGCACCTCGTTCTCTAGGCAAAAAAAAAAAAAAAATAAAAAAAATAGGCAGTTTGTAATGAAGCATTCCTCTAAAATATCTATGCTATAAAGCTATCTGCTTCTGGAAGTAAAGATATCAGTGCAGAAAGTAAAGAGATCAGTGGCTGGAAATAGGTATCAGTGAGGTCCAACTGCATTAATTAAGACAAAATTCAGTAAGTCTTAGTAGTTGAAATCATTGCAGCAGTCTCAGGGAGGCAGTATAATCTCAGACGCATGTACGTTTCAAGTAAGAGGTCAGACACCTTTCCAAAAACATGCTCTAGTTTATCCATAAATTATTGTGCCTGAGAAAGTGGGTCCAACAGTTTATGCTAGGCACCTTCAGGCACCCCTTGCTGCTGTACGCCTGGGTAGGGGTTGCACATGCTGGCAAGCCAGCCATTTGTTAGCATTTTACCTTAGGATAACATCAGCAATATCACTGTTTTCTTACTCACAGTGAATTGTGTTATGCTCATCAATCTGGTTCTGGTGACAATAAAAAAAAAAAGAAATAATTCTCGATAAAAGTAAATAAAAATTCCATATTTCTAATATAAGTTGACGATCCAATATTTACTTTGTGATTTGAGAACTACTTGTTTCACAGGAGTTTTCAGAACTAAAATAAACTTCAATTTCCTTAAAACAAAATCCACATTGTTGCCTTGTGAAGAAAATTAGACTTTTGTGTCTAGTAAGGTTTCAATGTAGCATATCTGCTGGATAAGGCATCAGTGTAAGCAAACAGATGGTAGGAGACTTGCTGATTTTACCATTATACATTTCTGCAGAATGGAGAAGGGGAGAATATCAAGAAAGTATCATTCTGATTTCACGTAATTTCCTCTTGTTGAGTCTTAACCACTTGTCTAATGCAGTTTAACATTAATATGACATCACTAACAAAACAAAAGAAGATAAACAGTGCCTTTTCATTTTTCCTGCCTAAACATATATCTAAATTTCTTCAAATGTGTGGTCTTTTCCTCAGTTTGTTTATTCTTTATATCAGAGAAAATTAAGAAAGAACTATTAAGTTATTATTTTAAAGATGATGTAAAGATGAAACTGTGTTTCATGTAAAAAATTGAATGAAATGATGCAACACTCTTCCTTTTTAAAAAAGTTGAAGGAATAACAAGCCAAGCTGTTCACTGCTCCTGTCTTTTATGAACTATGGCATATATTGCACTTTCTTCAAACTAGCATCTTGGAGGAGTGTTTTTGGTGCTGTCTTATACAGAACTTAGAGACACCATTACCCTAAAGAACACACTCCCTCAGCCAGTATGGCTGTGAACAAAAGAAGAAAAATTACCTTTAATATTATAACCTCACTTTTTATACTTTTCTTTCATCCCCATTACACTGTGACTCCTGCTCTGGAAGTGTAACCCCTCCTCTCTGAAAGGGATCCCCCCCCTCCCTCTGTCCCCGGGGTATGCATTCACATTTGGGCTAAGTGGCTGTAAAGTACCTGATTCTCAATCAGCAGTTTCACCCTCAAATTTCATGTGTTTAAATTGCAACAGATCTTATGGCCATGGAACAGCAAATTTTGAGAAGTAATGGTTTTCACTGTGGTCATAAAGTTGTAAGATAAGTGGAAATGGCCCACAGCATCACAAGCTTGAGGCAAAATGATACCCCAGGAATTCCCCTAAAATGATGCAGAGTTAAAATGTCTGCTGTCCTTGAACATTCAAGCATGGCTCCAGAGTAGGAATTAAGAGATCTGGAGGTTTGGTTGCCTTTTAACTACAATTTAGGACCTCTGAAATTTTTTTTCAGTTTTACAAATTAAGGGGTCTACACTTAAGGACTCATGCAGGGATTTGTTTCCTCTTGTAGGTACTGAAGATTTGGACACCCACGATTGAGCCACTTGTTCAGGCTCCTCAGGAGTCAACATGGATCTAGTCAGATTTAATTCTTCTATGGATGGAGAGGGGGAGATCCTCTGGGCTTGGGGACAGCAGGCTTTGTAGTCATTGGGGATGAATAAACACTTCTAGGACTCTAGTCCATTTGAATTGTTTTAAGCCGCTGCCTTGGGATGAGGTGGCTCAGGAGTTGCCATTTTATGTCCGATGACTAGCTCAGTTTTTGATGTTCATACTTCCAATGTCTTCAGTCAAGAAATGCAGTCAAATCACTTATTTGAGACAAATGTCACTGTCCTGTAAAAATCAACAGATCCCTGCCAAATTAGCCAGTGAAAGATGTGTTCTTGGAGATAAAGAGGTCTGACCACCCGGACTTTAGCAAGATTTTCAAGCAAGTGCTCTCTGTATCTTAAAATGAGATCACTGCTGTTGGCTAGTCTTAGAAGAGAACTTACCTCCTTTTCAATTTTTGAAAAATTATGACAATGCCCTCTTGCAAACCTGTCAAGAGGATTAATATGAAAAATGAACTGATATTTGTACAGGTTTCGAAAAGGAGCATTATTGCTGCTGCTTCTCGTTGTTATTATTTTAAGGTGAATACAATCACTTAGGGGAGTTTTGTGCCAAACAACTCCCGTTGCTCTCATCTGTCCAAGCCCACTAGCTTAGAAACACTTGTTACTAATGTTCTTCTTCCCTGAAGAACATCTAGTCTGTCCCTCTTCTGCTTTTCTAGAGCATGAGTATCTCTTCTGCCTGGATTTCTGAAGCTCCTACATGTGCACACATGGAGGTACAGAAGAAGATAAATTGCCTTACACCTCCCTTCTTCCCTGATGTGACACGGAAGCCAACAACTCCATAAGTCACCATGATTAGAGATGGGAGTACCCAACAAGTCAGCAGATTCCTGCTTGGTTGTCCAGGTTGGTTTTATTTATTTCTTCAGTAAAGAAGCTCATATCTAAAAAATGATGACTAATATTGAAAGGTAAGATATAACTGTGAAACTGAAATGAAAGGATGAACATAGATTGATGTCTAGGACAGCCTGGAGACTATCCAGACATTTTATTTAAGATAAGGGGACAAGAAAGGAGAGGGAGACTGCTAGCTTCAAAAATCAGACATGATGCTAAGAGGTCTGCCTTACCTGCATTATTTGTGAGCAACAGACATTATCACCGTATGAAAGCATCATAAGAGGCCTGGATAAACCCCAGGCCTTTTTCTTGTGGGACTTCACCTGTTCAAAGTAGACACTGGAACTAAGTCTTGTGATCCAATTTTTACCCCTTCTATATTCAAACCAACACATTCTACTCACTGATAACTGACAATAAATAATGTAGTTAAAATTTTAAAAATCAGTATCCTCAACCTTTGTTTTGATAACCTTGAGAGTTATCAAAATTGTTTGGAGCATGGTGCTAGTAACACCAAGGTCATGGGTTTGATTTCCTTATGGGCCACTCGATGGCCTTGATGATCCTTGTGGATCCCTTCCAACTCAGAATATTCTGCGATTCTGTGATGGAAAATACTGCTATAGTATGCACATGCATTGGCGTATATGCACTGTTCACTGTGTTCCTAGAACACCATTTATTATTTAAGCAAAAAAATTGGCTAACATGTACATGCATTTATACATCTTCATTCATCTCAGTTTGTTGTAAATGTGGCATTTCTTATCCTCAAAACAATATCCACTGGAAAGTGACTTCTGCCAGCATTACTTCTTAAGTATCTCATCATCAGCCCCAGGACATTGCAAGTGACCATCCTTTCCCTGTTACTAATATCACACTGCACAGGAAACATTTAAGACACTGTAAAAACAGGATAATTTTGGAATACAATAAAAGTCAAAAAATCCACCAGTGATTGTCTTCTCCCTGTAATACATGGTGATTCTTGATACACATCAGATGTGGGAGGGGGCTTGGTGGTTTGGGATTTTTGGGGAGATTTTTTATATTTTTCAGGCAGACCAGAAAAAGGCAAAGATGTCCAAACTGGGAGTCAGTACTTCTGCAGCCTGATATGGATCATTTCAAATACATCAGTCAGGGTAATGCACTCTACCTGTTGCTGACTGGAAGATTTGCAAGCATGGAACACACACTACCAAATGCTGTCTCTGCACTGATATTTATAATGATAACACACTGTTGCTCAAATTACACTGTGTTCTGGCTGCTGCCTTCTGTCTTGCCCTTTCTTACAAGCAACCTAGGGGTAGGACTTTCATATGCATTTGCAGAGTGCCTATTGTTGCAAACATTAATAAGAGCTATCACTTAGGAGCAGTTACTTACACTTTGTTTAATCCCGAATGGATTCTTCTAAATATTTACAGTAGAACAGTTGTCAGACCAAATGCTGGACATCACTGGCAACTTTCCAGCAAGAGGGGAGAGGAGGAGAGGGGAAGGAAGGGGAGGGGAGAGAGGGGAGGGGAGGGAGGGGAGGGGAGGACCCACTTGTTGCATTCTTCTGTGGGGTTTTAGTAAGTCAGGTTCTGCATTCTGTAACTTGATGGCACTGAGCAAGACTGGTCCAGAGAATCTGGCATGCCTCAGCATCAAGTTATGCTTCAGTCATGTAAAACTGCCTCTATTCTTGTTTATCTTGAGGGAAATGACTGTTTGACAGTTTGCTTCATAGACCCTGAAGTAAATAAACTGTATGAAAGGCCAGTGGCTGCTGCAAGAGGTGGAGGAGCTCCAAATTGTTTGGGAGTGTCAGCATAGCGCCTGCTGCTGCTTTTAGGCAGTCTCTTGGCTGTTAGATCTGGAGCCTGCAGTATTCCCCTGTTGTTGTGGCTCCCCAGCACAGGCTGATATGAACTTTAAAATAAATAAAGTTGATCCTATGAGGCTGAAAGAAAGCTTTTGGTGGGCTTCATCTCCTCAGCCTCTGCAGTTACCTTGGCTCTAATGGGAAAGGTGTGTGTGCAGGAGGTGTGGAGGAGGAACAAGTGGATGGGCAGCAGCGGAAGGCTGTGGCTCCTGGGAGAGACCCATGTGCCAGCAGCAGCTGGCTGGCTGATCACCCATCAGGCTGTCCAGCTGTGTCCAACAAGTGGGGCCTTGAGCAGGCAGGAGGAGGGGATGGTGGCTGCATGGCTGCTTTACAGCTGGCAGAAGTGCTCGTGCATGGGAGGGGGACCTGAGACAGGAGGCACTTCTGTTCCTCGCTATTCCCTACTGTGACACAGCATGTCTGTACTTACACAAAAAGGCTTCAAGGATTGTTGTCTTTCTTTGGAAAAATTTCCATTGACTTGAAAATGAGAACCTTGTCTGAATAAGGATCTATGAATTTATCCAGATATATTAGTCTTCTGTAGGATTTGCTATTGTAAGATTGTAAGAGCCTGTCCTAATTTTAAGATGTGTGTGTGTGTGTGTGAATGTGTATGTGTATGAATGCATGTGCGAGAGGGAGAGAACTCTTACTGCCTACAACTGTTCTGCCAAGATAAACTCTAGAGCATTTTATAAATTAACTCTGCTTTATGTGTTTATTTTTCTTTTGGAGTTTCTAAAAAGAGACTGTTCAACTCATCTTATTAGGGGCAGCATATTTTTTTAAAGAGAAAAACAAGTTCCTACTCTGCACTGGAAAGTATTTGCTATTTTCAGCGAAAAGTATTCTTTCCTTCTGACCTGGCATATTAGATAAGATTTATACTTCTGACCTGACATTAGGTAGTTAAGATTTATTCTTCTATATTAACTTTACTGAGCTTGCAAGCTATTCATTTACAGCATAGGGAATATATTTATGGCAGAAGCAAAGAAAGTTCACTACAAAGTAGTAAAATATGTTATTAGGAGTGTCCCGTAGACTGATGAAAATTGTGAGTACCGTTGCAGCTGGCTCCCTTCTGGCTCTTCTTTCCTTCTTTGTTATTTCAACTTTAAAACTTGAATTTAAAGTCAGTTTCAATGGCAAATAACTTAAAAGAGTCCAGATGATTCTAATATATCCACATATATGTACATACGTTTATGCTGTGATTGAGAGGTGCAGGGAAGGGGATAACAAGTGACTTGAATTCTCTCCGTGTTCTGCTGGCAATGACCCAGGCATAAGTAACATTGGACCTCACTCTCCTGCCAGTATAAATCAGGAGAAACTCCACTGAGGTATAAAGCTGATGTGTGAGTGAGAGCTGAATCAGATCTAGAGCTTTTCTCTACCCAAAGGTGTGGACCCAGGCAATCTGTTAATGTCCAATTGATTTAAAGAGGGGAACGCAGAGTATGATGGAAACCTGGAAGCACTTCAAGCCTTTATACACAGAAAGTTGGAAAGTTAGAGGCCTCCTATTGAAATCAGTGACTTCCCCTTAACTTCAGTAAGAAAAGAATCAGGCCCTAGAAATGGCTGAAAGCCAGAGAACTGGATGGCTCAAGAAACAGGTAATAGAAGCTGATGACTTTCACCAATAAATCATCAATACAAACCTGGTTGTGCTTAGTTTAGACTCAAAATTGCTTTCATCTGATGTTTGTTTGAAACTTTCACATTGTAAAACCTTCAAGAAGAACTGGCAGTTGTGATAGCTGTCTCAACACGAGGCCAATGAGTGGGTGGGTGGGGTACCTCCTCTGTCCCCATGTCATTGGAGAGAGTCCATCTTAAAGAGAAGCAAGAAGCACTGGCCTGCCTATAGAGACAGCAGTGCTTGTGAACCAGAGGTTTTCTGTTTCAGAAACTGTCAGACTAACTCTGTAAATCCGCTTAGACTGAATATACTGGGGGATGGGAGTTATGGCTCCATAGCAAGCCAAGAGGAGGAGTAGATATTTCCATTTGTGGACATTATTCAACTGTTGCCACAAGCGAGAACAGAGATGTGGAGAGGTTTGAGGAATTAAATGTGTTGGAGAAAGGGCTTGGCATAGGGAAAGCTAGGACCATCAGGCATTAAGAAAGCTGGAAACTGCTTACAGAGTGCAGTGAGCAGAACTGCGCACCGCGGCTCAGCTGATGAACTCTGCTGCCCATCCTGTCTGCAACAGTGCATTGCTCTGCAACTGAGGATGAGGATTTTGTAAGTTGTACTAAATTGAGGCCGTCGCCCTGCCATCCATCTTGACGCCCCCGATACAGTTGTGAGGAAATGCGTAACATTATGGAAGGGACTTTCCTGCCACCTCAATATTTTTGCAAACAGTGCACTGTTTCTGCTGGTCCCTGAAGGGGAGAGCAATAGACGAACTGGGTGAATAAACTGGTGTCTGTGCTTGGTCAAACAGCCATAGCCATGTTTGATGTCAGCTGACACATCCAGAATACTTCACACTTTTACAAACTCCACACTTCATATTCTTGTATTTGATAGACCTCAGGGCTACATACTCTATTACACTATGCAAACCTTTCCATCTTCCCTTATGTCTGACATAAGCTCCAAGGATTCACATATTTTTGTATATGCAAAGATTCATTGCTTGTTTTTATAATCTGTCTCTGTAAATCAAATAAGCTGTTCACTGCTTCTTTTCTCTCACCAAGAAACCCACTTCTATCATCAAGTCATCACACCACAACTCAAGGGCGTTCTTTCTCTTTCCACCGTTTCTCCTCAAAACCCTGGGCTCAGCACCGTAAGTTGATAACTTATGGCTTGGCATCACAAGGGAAAAGTATGCCGAGAAAGAAACTTGCTTGCAGGTATGAATGGGGGAGTGAGGGCAGGAAACACTAAGGATATGGGGGTTTGGGGTGGCACTAGCAAAGACCAGTAATTGTTAAGACTATGAAAAAAAAATTAAAAAATAAATTTGACAAAGGACACATTATCATATATCCTATACATTGGCTGTATGATCACATGTGAATTCCTCTGGTTCAATATATTCACCTGCTACTTCTTATTTCCAGTAGGCTTCAGTAGGATTCAGGCATCGTATGGATCATGAGGAGGACATGGGACATGACTGTATTAAATCAGGCAGGCTAATAGAGCTGATCTAGGCTTCTTACTTCCTCTATCACTTGACACATCAGAAAATGCAACGTTTTGGGTCTATTCCTTTGCTCAGTTATTTAGCTAGTTTAGTTTAGTGCATGTTCTTACTCTGTGAATTACTTCAGTCACTACTTTGAGAAGTAGTGCCTGAGTTTCGCCTGTAGTTGTCACCTGTAGAGACAAGGGAGAATCTTGACATCAGCAACTGAGCAGATGGCATACTAGGAAAAAGCTCATGAGTACGCAGTGAGGGGCAGGGTGAATAAGTATAGCTAGCATGGGAAAGCTGTAAAAGCATCCCTCCTACAGTTTTAAGTGGCAAACTGTAGCTGTTCTCGGACAAAAGACGCTGGAATGCCCTCATGCCCTTTAACAGCACCTCACAAAGAGACTTGCAGATTGCATTTCTGCTCCTTTCTTGGTGATTGGGAACAAAAATCCCCCACTTTTCATGTTTTTTTAATAGATGGTATAAACATTTAGACTGGATTCTGAGCACATGCAAATTTTTTTGCTGGCAGGGCTCTGTGAGTTATTTGCTTCCTGACTTGAGCTGTAACTAGAAACAGAATCAGTCCCTTAACCTTTATGACATGTTTATCCTGCCTAAACCATCTCCCATTAAAAACAATAGGAAACACTGGGTTAGTGTGGCATATGCCTTATGATCAAGACATTTCTGTTTGCTGATAAAAGAAAGGAATACTGTCTTTCCTTGCTGTTCCCTCAGTACATGCATGAATGCAGCTACAGAAACACACCCATGTGCGTTGTCAGCTCCCAGGAACATCAGCAGCAGGGCTGCTGGATTGTCACAGGGGCAAGAAAAGACTCTTTTTCACATTACCACTGTTTTTCCCTGCCCAGAGCACAGCCTATAGAATATTGCTTTCCTTCTCAGTGGCTGAATAAAATTTCCAGCCTAGTGATACAGGTCATATGAAAAGCCAGAAAGGTTTCATAACAAAAAAGGGAAGGGTCCATATAATTTTCTGGTAAAGTTTGAAATATGCCAGACTCATCAGGAAGAGAAGAGGGTTACCTACCAGGCTTACCATGCACTTTTTTGTTGTTGTTTAGTTTAAGATTTGGTTTAACCCACACAAAACTAATTATTTTGTTTTCTAAACAGACTATAAGGACAGTGGGTGAAGAGATGGAGTATCCAGGTGAACCAAAGAACTTTGTGTGGTTTCAAACAAAACTTCTATCTGAGGTTATCAGTATCCATTTTACCTATATTTTAAATAAAAATACTTTAAGAACACATCAAAACTTTTAATTCTTACTTGTGTCTAAGTGATTTTTTATGTATGTATATGAATGTGTATATACAGATATAGATACTAAGGTGTAGGGGAGAAGGAAGAGGTGACAATGTATGAGCATTTATATTTTTACTATTTCTATTTTTTTATATTTTATAAAATATTATTATATTTTCCATCAAGATTATTAATTTTGTCAATATATTGTGGAAGGTTTTTCATACCACTCCGCATTTTTTGGTGGGTTTGTGGTTTTCTGTCACCTTTTCCAAATGTTCTACATGCAGATGATCAAAAAGGTCTTTTTAGCAGATCATGGGCATAGACTGTGTAAAGGAGTCCTTCCAACTCTAGGACTACAACTGTGGAGCCAAAGGATTCCAGGAAATGAACTACATAAGCTGAAGAAGGTTTACATAGGAGTCAAGGAGTATACGATGGAAGATTCTACTTCTGAATAAGCTCTCTTATATGCAATACTGCCATTTCTGTGGCTGATCTCTTTCGAATAAGATGTGACCAAGGTCTTTGCATGCTTCCAGATGAAAACACAGTCTCTTTTTGGTGTTCCCAGTAGTAACCGCAGTCAGTCAGGGAACCAGGCTGGAAGGGTAAACCAGCAAGTTCCATACATGAATAACTTATTTTTCAAGAAATTATGAAAGGCTTCAGAAAGGATTATGAATTGACTTTCATAATTCTTGGTGATCTTTTAGTGTAGTTATGGTTAGAATCCTCCTCTCTACCAAAATCAAGGAAGCATGGAAATGCAAGAGAAGACTACTCTTTTGATTAATCTCTTTTATCTGGACTCAGGTGTGATTTATCCTGAGGGAGAAATGAACTTCTCTTCTCACTGGGTAGTTGGAAATGATGTGATTTTCGAAAGATGTGAATTGCAGCCCATCCTCATCAGCACCCCCAATCAGTGTATAGTTCACAGGTTCCTTTGTGGTCTGCCAGATCCTGGCAAACAGTGGTAAGATCCTCCCACTCTGGTCACTCCCCACCAGAGTGGGGATGTTATGGAGTGATGGGTCTATCTCTAAGAGACCACACAACCATAATACATGTCACCACTTGTTAGATTATTTCCTCAATATACTAAACTCAGAGTTAGTAATGTGACAGTTTACTTGTTCTAAGACATACTTTTGAAAGAAACTGGGGCTTTAAAGCCAAGATTAGTATCTTAGTTAATTACTCAGATGAAAGAATGTGGTACCCAGACATGGAAGAGAATATACATTTTAAAATCATATTGATTTTGTAGGTTGTTAGCATAAAAAAATGATGACCACTATGAGAAAAAGAAAATAATTTTGTCCACAAGCTGTCCAGGGGAACTTCTTTTTATGTTTACCTGTTCCTCAAAGTCACTTAGGTCTTTTCTTCAGAAATAATACATGACCTAAGCAGTCATGGATGTCCTTTTGCTGACATTTACTCGGAACTGAATCCCACTGACAAATTCTCGCACCACTGAATCTTCCCCTTAATGGGTAGCTTAAATAGCACATTTAAATAGTTTCATTCCTAAAGTCAGGGCCTTAGTCTTAAAAATACTTGTCTAGGACATAGAACAAGTTATAAATTCTACACTCTCATACAGAATTCTACTTTCCCTTTTCATACACTCTCAACTCTGAAACTTTTTAATTGCCCAGCTCTTCATAAAACAAACAGAAAAGACAAACATGTAACTTCATTTTGGACTGCAAAACAGAAACTCTTCTGGGTTTTTTGTGGTTTGTTTGTTGTTGGTTTGTTTTTTTTTTTTAAACACAAAATTGTGCCATTTATTTACCTTCCCTGCCTTCAGGATCTTGTCTATTAGATTTTATGACATCTGCAACCATCATGCCCTGTACAAGGTCTCATCTTAGCTGATTATTTTTAGCTCTGTGTTATACTAAAGCTTTCTGGAATCTTCATCCATCTCCGTGTGTTTGCGAAATACATGCACTTAACATCTTCTGACTCCCATGTTAAATAAATAGCCTTTGCTCACACTTGGTTCTATTTTGGAGAGCTAGTTCTTCACTTGTCAGTGTTACAGCAAGTAAAACAACACCAGCAACTCATTATTCAGTGGCACAAAAAAAAGTTAAATTAATTATGAACATTCTAGGAAAAGGAAACAAGGTTATGAAACACTTGCCGACACTGGTGTTTGTAATCTTCATGAATAAGCAACGCAATAATGCTGGGCAAGTGTGTGTGGGAGGTGCGCTCTGGAGAAACTGGCTGTTTTCCTCTCTCTGACCAGTTGAGCTGTTATGATAAAAAATGTTTTTGCTAAAGAAACCTGTAATAAATCCTGTTGGGAGTATTGCATGTGCTGATAACATACATAAACTTTGTAAACATATTAAAGTGTCAGGTTTTAGTAGCTCTGGTTCATGTGGATGTTTGTAAAAGTTAGTGCAGAAATGCAACGGAAATCTTGTTGCACCAGCTGGCTGCTGCTACGTTTCTGGTTCACATGAGAACCTTGTCTTCCTTTCCCTCAAAGCAGAGCCTCACTCTACAGAGAAGCTGAAAAAGAAAGATCTCAAGCCCTGCTACCTCAGCTGTAACTTCCTACCAGAACACTATGACCAGTGAAGCTGTGCACCTACTGAGTTATCTGGAGAGAAGTAGGATGGATGAGGTGGTGCTTGGTAAAGGATTTATGCTGTTCTGAACATCGTGATGCCCTCCACTGATGACTCTATCAAAATACAGATGGCAGCCCTGAGCAAGACAATTCAGTTGCCTTTCAGTGGGTGGGAAGAATGGGGTGCCCTCAAAAGAGACCGACAAAAGCCAGCATACTGGGATTCTAAGCTTAGTATGAAATGTTGAGGTCAGACACTGCATCAAATCCTGGATGTCCAGGGGTTTCAGGTGCCCTGGCACTACTGCCCAGCCTCACAAGCCAGTACGCTCTTTAACAAAAGAAATTTTACTCTTTTCTTTTGAAACACATCAAGAAGGGAACAGAAGCCTTGCTGCCCTTAATGTATCCCAAAACTTCACAGCTAAAATATGTGGCCAGGAATTGAAAATCTAAGCTAAATTAATTCTTCTCTATTTCGTTACTCTAGCCTATATGTGTTGATCTACTCTAATAAACTGACTTTTTATCACCTCGATTTGCATGTAATCTCAGGTCATTTCCTCGCATCCGTTTTAGTTTGCACAGAGGATGCAAGGGCTTGGGGGGCCGGGTATGAGAGCAGAGCTGCACAAGACTATATTCCAATGTCAGTAAACAATCATCAGAAATACTGTGTGCTCCCGATGGAGAAAGTTTGTATTTTTATTTTTATTATTTGTCAATTTATGTATTCCCTTTTTTTATACATAGGATTTCTTTAAGAGAAAATGTAAAGGTCTCTGCATGAAGGGACGTGAGCTCAGAAGCCTCCCATGCCAGGTGGATGCTCAATGTCATTAAAATGAAACATCATCTTAGAAATGACAAAGCATCCAAGAAATGTCCATGTGTCAAGAGTGATGTGGCAATGAAGCAGGGCTTTGAAAGTGAGTGACCCATATTTAAATCCTGTCCTAGACACACCTTAGGCACCTATATCCTGTTCTTGGATCTGAGCCTTGCTGTGTTTGCTCTTGCACTTTACAGGAAGCTGCAGGAATCACATATTGTTACTATTTCAACATCCATCAGTGACCTCCTATTTTATTTCACAGTGCCCCAAAATCTTCTTTACCCTGCAGGAAATATCAAACTGAAATCCCACCTAGGACCTTTCAATTTTAAACTGTACCGAAACACATCAGGATGTAAAATTGACACGTTAAGAAGCTTGAAATGATCAAGTTTATAGCAGCACTACCAGAACTTGGTGTAGACCTGTGTTTGGGGGTTTTACTTTCATTTATAAGTATTACTATAATCATTCCTTTATGTTCTTCCCCCTAATTACTCTGTTGTGTAAAGCCAAAGTATCAATGCAAGGCTAGGATGCTGTCTAGAGCTGGCAGGAGCTTGGTGTCATTTCCATAGCCAAAGGCTCTCCCGGTTCAGCTCTGGTCCCCATAGCTGAGTTCTTGCCAGCAGCATTAGAGCGAGATATGTTTTGTGCCTCCTTTGTTTCAGAGGGTACTAGTTTTGATCACAGGAGTAAATAACACTATTTTAAAATGCAAGGTTGATAGCTTATAACCTAGAAATTGAAACACATGAAAAAGTCTATTCGTCAGCTATCGTACAACTATAGCACAGTCATTCCTTCTTTTTAAGTAGCGTTGCTCATAGCAGTGCTCTGTACTAGCAACAAAAATAAAGTACTCATTAATAAAATCTGCTGGATTTTGTTATGACAAAGCATGTCATTGTAATCATTCTGCTGTCATCAGAAACTCAGTTATTCAATTATTTATAAAAAAAGTTTCAGCTTGTGTGCCTTTTTTTTTTTGAGAAGCATAACATATTTTGCATTAATAAATATTCCGTGAGCATTTTTATCTGTGGCATTGTTTGTGGTAATTGCAGACAGACAGACTTTTGTGTAAAAACGTTCATGGTTTCAGCTGCCTTTTGTCATCTGATAAGATTGCTTTGTTCAGAATTATTTTGGCAAAAAATTGGCAAAGTGATTTTGAGTAGTTCAGACTCCAAAATTAGAAGTGAGACAAAAATATTATTTTTTTATTAGCTTTTGTATCTCTCCACCAAGCTTTCGCAACTTTTAATTTAATTTCGAGCAAAAGGGACAATTCACTGTAGGAGGAATAAAGTTCTTAAGAACTTCTGTAGTTTTAACAGAGGAGTGTTGCTAGTAGTCACTGTCTATAAATGATTGAATATGAAATGACAGACAGCTTATTAATGTTAGTGATAAAGTGCAATAGTCAAGCCAGCACACTTGCTTTATTAACCAAGAAAGCAAAATGAGCATTGTAAGCGAGAGAAAATGAGTAAGTCTGATTTTTGTGTCCTAGCTCAGATTTTATCAGGTATAACTTTCATTATCTTCAGTAAAAAATTTACAGCAAGAAGAAACAACAGAATGGGGATTTGTAAAGGCTTGATATACTAACGGCAAAGCTAAAAAGAAATTAATTTCACAAGTTAACTTGATTGACTTCAGTTGGCTCAATAGATGAAAGTAGAAAAAGAACAGTACTTTTCATATGATTAAGAAAGAGATTGCCTCCCAAGCAGGCTATGTATTACAGTTTTGAAAGGTAAAGGGCATTGTTTTATCCTATAAAGGGACTGTACGTATTTAGAGCATACAATTTTGCAAGTACTCTAGCACAGGAATTCTTCTGAACTCAAAATATATACTGAGGTCCTGGAAAAAAAGACCCCATTCCAGCTCCAGCAAAGTCCGTGCAACTTTCTCCACTGAAAGCAAAGTAGGCAAGTTCAAGTTCTAAAACCATTTCATTAATAATAGCAATATTTTATTCTGCCTGCAAAGTGAAATGGGACATTTCATGTATTTGCTGATATACCATCCTACATGAATGTCTTTGAAAAATTGTGGTAATACATGTATTTGGAGTCTAATGTGAATTTTATATAGTATAAGAAATGTCTTCAGCAGCAGACAAAAACAAAATTTGAAATTTTGTTTTATATACCTTTCAGGTATAAAATGGGAACTGATCTGTAATATCCTTTAGACTCTTGAGATAATAACACATATTGTTCCACCTTACTGTGGTATGATCAGGCACAGATCTACATACATACAGAGTTATTAAAATAAAATAACAACACAAGTAGTCTATACCTATCATGCTTCTAGAGCTTTCAGCAGCGGGTAGTGATTTTCTGATATTTAATTATTTAAGATATTGTTACAACGAGATACACTCACAGTTTATGACAATATAATGAAACAGCTCTGCATCTGCTTTTGTTCCTAACGACTGCAACAGGAATTTTGCTATGTCAAAACAAACATGTTCTCATCCAAAAATTAGAAATATAGTTTCATCGCAAAAAAAAAAAAAAAAGATGCACTTGTCACCAGCAAAGTATTTACCCTGAGAATACTAATATGAAGACATCACAGAAAAAAATTATCAGCAAGATACAAACATTTTGAAAGAGAACTAATACTGAGTAATTCAATCCTGCCCAAGGGGGCTGCTTCATCGCTGCTTCCTTGGCTGACTTCTGCTTTAAACTGTTGCAATGAGATACCAAATTATTCCTTTTTAAAAAAGTTGGTAACTGCACTTATATATAGACTATGCAGCATTGCCATCTGTGCCTAAATGTACATGTAGATATGAATAATATATATAGATGGTGAACTATTTAAAAAATCGCTTCCAAAATGCAGTCTTATTTTAATTAATAATGTAATTCCTCTTTTCTTGTTGACATTTTACCTCCATATGAATTGCACTCTCCACAAGAACATAAAAGGACTGAAGATACAATTTCACCAGCTTGCGTTTTGTCAGTACTTTCCGGGTTTTGTTTTAGTTCATGCAGTTATTTTCCAAATGGACTGTTACACATCTCCTTCATTTTGAGTTTTAAGTAGCTGAATGCAAACCCAGCCAGAGAGGCAGAGTGTTTGCAGAGTGGAGCCCTTCACTCATGACTGGGACCAGAAGCAGATGCTGGAAGAACTGCAGTCCCACACCGGCAGAGGAACAATGGCTGGAAGGAAGGAAGGAAGGAAGGAAGGAAGGAAGGAAGGAAGGAAGGAAGGAAGGAAGGAAGGAAGGAAGGAAGGA
>JAWWES010000115.1:61526860-61561716 GCA_035583135.1 Lophotriccus pileatus
AAGGAAGGAAGGAAGGAAGGACGGAAGGAAGGAAGGAAGGAAGGAAGGAAGGAAGGAAGGAAGGAAGGAAGGAACACTAGGGATCCTGAGAATGCCATTGTAGCAAAAGGCAGGATGAAAAACATCAGATAAGCTACCAATAATCACGGGAGCTCTACATGCAAATTGCGCTTCCACAGCCATACAAATTATTTTAGTCCCAGATATAGGAGTTGTGATAAAACTACAGAATTTTCTATCACTTTGCTTATTCTAGAGATTTCCAAATTTAGTCCCTGGCTCACTGGTAGTCCATAGGGTCATGGCAAATGGTCTGCCGGTCATTCACAGACCCGTAGCTAATAATACTCCATTTCCGTCCATTAGAAGGTCAATGAGAAAATACATAACTATCGGTACTAAGTTTTGGGGGCTTGTGGTGGCAGAGCCAAAATATTTTTGAACTATATTGACTTAATCCTACTTTTATTCCTAAGCAAATTTTAATCACTGGCAGATGCATAGAATTTCTTATTCATTGGTATGCTACTCTGTACTCAGTTGCATTTTACTCTGTCTTATAGGACTCAAGCAACTTTATTAAACTTAATCGTTCTTATCAGAACAAACCCACAAATCTCTTTGCTAATGGTATGTTTGCTTTTGAACTTTTATTGATCTCTTCCTATGTCTAATTATGGACCCGATCCTCTGTTTGTACTCCGTTCTTGACATCAGGGGTGGTTAATCTCTGCACAGCCAACTACGCCTTTGCGACTCATCATGAGACAGAGATTTTGGATTCTCCAACTAAAAATTTCAGTAGTATGTAGTATGGAGAGTGAAAAGATTGCAGACTAGACATTTCTCATAGTAAAGACTACTTTGGAAATAGGTACAAAATAAGCAATGTTTCAGGACCAGATTCTTCTCATGGGGTAATTTAGCAAAGGAATTTCAATTTATATCAGAAGAGTGTCTGGCATAGCGTATTCTGAATTAGTCAGTCCAGACTTTGTTATTTCTTTATGCTAAAATGGGCGAGCCTACAATACAATACGTGGAATGGAGGACTTGGATAGTAAACAAAATGAAGTAACTGATTGCTTGATGGCAAGTGGTTTGTACTGTATTTAAGAATACACAGGTCAAAGAGAAATTTGAAAACACTTTGCTAGCTATGGGTTTATGATTTCTGGTTAAAGAAGGCTATCTGAGCAAAAGACACAGAAATCCAGAGAAAATCTTCCATGTAGTAGATGAATTTGACAGGTGCCTCTTTATCCGCACACTATAATTTATTCCAAGTTGTACTATTTACTAAAAGCAATTTATGGATTTTTAAAGCCAAAGTGATCAGTGCAAGTGACTGTAACCACTTTTACAATGACTTTCATAAACACTCACTCTCTAATTTTTGCTTCAGGCCGAGTAACCACTAGTTACACCAAAGCATGTTTTACAACCAGCTGGATTTGAAGACCTCAGCCAGTGAACGATGTACACCACGGCCAGGTGAGATGTTCTGAAAGGCTTTTTGTCTTCACTGCCAAAATAACAAGCCAGATTTCCATCCTGACTCTCTAGCTGTGATTTTTTTTTTAGCCACTTGCTCTGCTGTGAATTTATCTTAACTCCTGCGTTTTAACCATAAAACTTCGAGCAAGCACTCGGTACCTCCTCGACGTTGCACCAACCGGCTAAATACCCGCGGCCAACACTCCCGCCTCTATTTCCTGAAAGTTTCTCTGCTTTGCAGGGTGTCAGAGAACGACCGAGATGGAACGGCGCTCGCCTGGAGATTACACCGCGTCCGCCCCCATCCTAGGAAGAGGCGGCTGCACCGCGCCCAGCATCGAGAGCGGCCGGGGGCAGGAGGGGAGACCTGCCTTCCTCCCCGCCGAAACGGAGCATCGACCGTGCCGTGCCGACGACGGGAGCCGAGCACCTGCAGCCGGGGCTGCCCGCCGAGCGCGGGACAGCAGAGGTCGCCGCCGGCCCGGCGCTGGCCCGGCGCGCCGCGCACCAGGTGCCGGAGCAAGTACGGGCGGAGGGGGCCAGCTCCGCGACCCTTTGCCCTGCGGGGGATCCTGCCCCCCGACCCCTACCGTGCCCCCGACCCGGGGATGAACCTCTCCGCCGCGCCTGTCGGGGTACCCCCACGGCTGGGAGTCGGGGGGGAGGGGGGGGGGGGAACCGGAGCTTGCGGGCCCGCGGTTGCCAGGGTTTAAAGGAGTGGGTGGGAAGTGATGGAGGCTGCGGAGCTCCCCCTTGCCAAAGATAATAAATCGGATGCCCTGACATGTTTTACTTAGCCCTTAGTGCTCCCTAGCTGCGCGGCCGCGGGAATCGGAGAGCTGGAACCCCGGTCTCTCTCGTCCTCAACTCCGCTTTAGGGGCACTTTAGGTGAATCAGACCTTGTTTGCAGGAGGCAAACCATACAAAGGAGGCTTTCAAGGGCCAGCCATGCCAAGCAGGGCAAGGGAGAGAAGGCTGAGAAAGAGATAATTAAAATAATAGTACCTCCCCTCCCTGAGGAAGTAACTCAGTTACTTCTTGCTGATTAAACGCAGGCTGCTGTGTTTTATGACATTTCCTCGGTGTCTGCAGCTGTCAGGGAGAGCGGACAGGCATGAGCAGCCTCTCCGCGGTAGGTGCGCAGAGAATGCTTCCTCCCCAGAAGCGGCGGCGGGTCCGAAGCAGGCGGGGTGGCGAGGACGGGTCGGGGGCACGTCCCGGAGGCCCCGCTGCCTCATCCCGCTGCGCCCGCGGCTCCTTGCGGCGCCCCGGCAGAGCTCTGCCCAGTGGCCCTGCCGGGGGGTCACTGCGGATCCGAGATCACGCCGGAGCCCCACTCCGGAGCCACAGCCCACCCGCCCGTCGCAGCGCCCCGCGACCTGGACCGCGCCTTCCCGAGGGGGCAACTCGCTGCTGCCTCCTTGTTCTTCCCTCCCCGATGATGGGGGGGCTTTCCTCGCCTCCTCGGGGCTCTCTGGGAGTTGCTGCCAGCACCCTGGTTACTGCCCCGCGCCCTTCGACTCCCGCCTGCCTCCTGCCTTCGCCTCTGACCCAGTCGGCGATGGACAGGGACTGGTTAAATTGGAAGGGAAGAACCCACCTCATTCCATGCGATTAAAATGAAAAATTAAAAATAAAAAAAAAAAAAATCGGGGGCCGCAGTCCCAGGACAGTGGCCATGGGTGACTTGTGGCGAGTGGAGGCTGGAAGCCAAAGGGCCGGACAGCGCAGCGACAACCCACCCCCCACACACACTCTCCGCATCGCCGGGCGCCAGGCTTAACCTATAGCGATAATCTGTACTGCTGGTTCTTGGGGTGGGGGCTTCTTGACCGGGATGGAGAAAGGCGCTTGGGGCATACCAGCAGAAAGTTACCTGTCGTGTCATCGCCCTTTCCCTTTAGAAAGAGGAAAAACCTAAGAAAGGACGTTCTCCTTTACCAGAAATTAAAATGTAAAGGACCCGAGTCAGGTCTTCCCAGAACCCGCGCTGTTCATCCCGGTGAGGTGAGAAAGAAGAGCAGAAAGAGGTCAAAAATCTCCTTCATGCCTCCAATTGAATGAAACCGCCCGCAAATCCGCTCGGCCGCGCCGCGGGCGCGGGATTTGGTTCCCCAGCGCACTCGCCAGGCACTGGGGGCACAGAACCCCCAGGACAGGTGAACAGCACAAAGAGAGGAAGCAGAAGTTATCAAAGTATAAATCTCTTCGCACTTACTTCTTCCCTGTCGCCGTACCCTGGAGGCGTGCTGGCTGCCAATGTATTCCATAAAGTTCAAAGTGATAAAAAACCAAGAAATCAGTCGCAATTGCATAGTAACCCTTTGAGAGTTCAACTTCTCCTTTTCGTCCTTTTTTTCTTTCCTTAAAAAAAAGAAATAATAAACCGGGGTGGTAGGCGGCAAGGGATGAACACAGCAGCAGAAATACCTGCACTGAGATCCAAAGCTGGGCTTGGCCGGCTTGATGGCTTTTGCCTTTTTTTTTTTTTTCTTTTTTTTTTTTCTTTTTTTTTTCCCCTTCCCCTTCGCTTTTCCTATTGCACTTTCCAGCAGTCTGCCCCGCTACCTGCCGCAAACCTCAGAGGGCAGTCAGCAGCGGAGAGGAGCCGAGCAGCCGCCGCCGGGGTCCATGCCGGACCGGTGGCCGGCAGCATGTTGTGCGGGTGCCGGGGTGCGTGGGGCTGTGCGCGCCCGTGTGTGCGCCGGGCGGGAGAGGTGCCGACAGGACGGATGGATGGATGGCGGTGGGAGAGGAGTGCGCGAGGGCGGGAGCGGCGGGGGGGCAGAGGGAGGACCCAGCCCTGCCGCCGCCGCTCCGGAGCAGCCGCGCTGTGCGCCGCGGGCACGGCCAGCCGCCGGGCGCAGGTGGGCCGGGCCCCCCCGGCTCTCCCGCCCGCCGACCAGGAGCCTCCGGGCTTCATGCGGGAGCTGCTCCTGAGCGAGGCCCCGGGGGAGAGGCCCCGGGGCGGGGCGGGCCGGGAGGAGCCGAGCCCCAGCGCCCCGGCACGGCGGGGGGAGGCTCTCCGTGGCCGGCCGAGCCCTCTCGGGGGGCACGGGCTCCCGAGCATCCTCCAGCGGCGGGGCCCGCGGGCGGCGGGGTTCTGCAGCCTCGCTGACAACCCCCGCCTGGAAGTCTCCACTCGACTCCCCTCCGCCGCCGGCCTTCCAGGGGTCACCGCGGAGGTGCCGCTGCCCCCCGCGCCCCGGCCCCTCCGTGGGGAGGAGCCCCCCCACTCGCCGGGGGACGGGGCGGGGTGCTCAGCCCCTTCCCTGCGGAGGGGGACACAGCGCAGCACTCCTCTCTTACCTGAATCTGCTTACATCCCTGCTCGAAATGGAGATGGGGAGGTGGGAGAGGGACGGTGAGGGATTTTCTCCATTGTGGGCTTTCCTCACGGGACAGGGGTTTTTCGAGGTGGCTTCTCTGGCACGACGGGACAGAGCAAATCCGCATGTCCTGCCAGGGCCGGGGGCCGTCCCCACGGCCGGCTGGCGGCAGGCAAGGCACGGGGCTGACCCCGGGCTGGGGCCGAGCCGAGTCGTGCGCCCGCGGGTGAACACAGCAGTCTGCCACCGGTGCCACCGGGACCCTCGGCAGAGCCCCGGCACCGAGGGCACGGCTCAGCTGCACCTCGACGAGGCTAGGCAGCCTGATTGACAGAAGGGTATCGCGTTTCTTTCCTCCGGCAAGCGTTTATTTTTGGGGTGAAAGGGGAGGCTACAAAGGGGGAAGTGAGGCTGATTCAAGGGAAAACCGCCGACTTCACTGAGCCGTTTCTTGCTTCCCTTCTTATCTCAGTCCTTATTTTATCCCAGCCTATCTCTGAGACGAGAGAGTGAGCCGTGTAAGTCGGCGCTGACCGCATCAAGAACTTCAGTGGTGTGAGGAGCAGCCACTCTAATTGTAACTGTTTTCCTCAGTCTTTCCCCCCACTGCCCCTCTCAGAGCTGTTAAATATCTGTACCATAAAATGTGCGGGATTTAAAGGTCTGTGGGAGGCTCCCTTTGAAAAGGACTCTGGGGAAAGCCTTTCTAATCCAGGATACTTGAGCCGGATGGGGTGGGATTGCCAGAGAGACATAAAATAAAAATCATTCGGCAGACAAAACTAGGGGCTACCCTGACATGAAGAAAGTGCATTTGTCTCGATGTTTTGTTTTGTTGGAGATTGAGACTTCTCATGTGCTAGTGTGTGTGTGTAAATATCTGAGCAAGTCAGGCGAGTGACACAAATAAACAAGACTGTGGAGAAAGGATGGGACATGTATGTGAGCCAACCTGCAGCTAGCCAGCCAGCTCACTAGAGCAGCATTAGCACCAGTGGGCAGAGAAAGCATGTCAAAAAATAAACGCTCTGTGAGAAACATAAGGAAAACATTAAACAAACGGGGAGTGCACTCCCTCTCCTTGCCCTGACAAAGCACGGCTGAGAAAACTCTGCTTGCTGTCTCTCCAGCCTCTTCCCTTTCTTGTGTCCCTGCCACAGCAGAGATGCATGGGGCAGATGTGTTGGGAGACAGACCCAGGAACTGCATGGGTCACCCAAAAGCCTCAGCAAAACCGACTTGCGAGGTGTGTGCCAACCAAGGGCCAAGCAGTAGGGCAGGGTATGCATGAGTGACCAGCAGCGGTGGAGGGGGGGGGTGGGGGAAGAGGTCGTTTACTTGCTGTGGAAGAGGGGCAGAGGCATAGACAGAGGAGAAAACAAAAGCTGTGCCTTGACTCGAGATCCGAAAAGCAGCAGGGCAAGAGAACACCAGAAAGTCAGGTTACCCCCACAGACCAGCCCCATTGGGGGGGAAAAAAGCCACACAACAACAACAACAAACTGAGCCCATAAACAGTTATTGCGGTTCTGCAATAAAAGGGGAAGATTTCTATCGTTGAAATGTGTGGAAGGAGCTTGTTCCAGAGCAAAACTTTGGCATGCAGTTCTCTGTTTATGTCGCTCATCCCGATGGATGAGATATCGGTGGCAAAGTTCAGGCTGACATCAGCCCTGGGGAGGCAGAGCCAGCGGCCAGGCTGGGCTGCGCGGGGCTGCACAGCTGTGCCTGGGCCTGCGGCCTGTGGATGACCGGCTTTGGGGGGATCCGGCACACAAAACACCTCCCCTCACCAGGCCCGGGGATGTGAGCGGCCAGCAGCAGCACACACTGTGGAGGGAGCTGGATGTTGTGTTTCCTTGCAACTGCAAGGGATGAATCAGAAAGAGCTCCCAGAGTGGTTTCGTGTGCTGCTCTGTTTTGGGGTTTATTAAAAAGGGTGGGGAGGGAGAGAATGGCTGATGATCTGTATATTGCTGGAAAGTGAAATATGTCTGTTTTACTGAACTTCATTGAAACCAGCAGCAGGAGACTGTAAAATCGGAGAGGTATTGTTTTGCTGGTGGTTTTTTTTTGTTTGTTTCTTTTTTTGTTTGTGTTTTTTTTTAAGAAGAGAAATCCTTTAGTCAAAGAGTAATAGTGTGTGGTGTTGTCACTATTGCAATTCCTGCCCTGAGGTTTTTCTGTGCAAATTTCCAGAGCTAGAAAATGTTTATTTCAGTTTTCTGAATAGCTGATAGATTGTGGGAAAAAGAAGGTGGCCTCAGGATGCTCAGATTATATGCAAAATAAGATAATAATATTCAATTAATAGCTGATATTTTGCTTGCTTAAAATGGCACTTGAGTCGTAAAAACTAGCCATGTGAACAGGACAGCTGAATGCTAACCCTTTGTCATTCTTCTCTAGACTGGAAATAGTTTGTGTAAGTGAACAAAAGGGTCACTAATTTGCCTTTTCAACTTGGGAAACACAGTAAAGAAATAAAGGCCTTAGGTTACTTCTGAAATACAACTTGAAAATGAAACATAGTGTGTCCAATACAATATCCTTATTTTTCATGTGCTGATCAGGACGCAGATGGCACAGGTCAGATTTCACCACCAAGGAGTCATCCCTGTTAGCATCCCCACAGACCTGAGTCGGTTGTGTCTGCGGAAGGGAGAAGGGCTGGAGGACTGCAGCAGGCATCCTGAGTAAGGGTTGCACAACCCAACACATCTACTATTTGTTAAATACCAACAATACTCTTGGCACTACACAGGACTCCAAATCATGACATTCTTTGCACCAGATTTTTCTTTTTGTGTACAAACTAAAGGGCATGCAAAAAATGGGCAAGGCACTCAGAGAGAGACAAATGTGTAAGAAATTACCCAAAACACACGTGCACACACATATATATATCTGTAAGTGTGTGTGTGTGTGTGTGTGTATATTACAGTTCTTTTCCATGTTTCCCAGTCTGACAGTTGTTACATTTCTCTGTGTTTCCTAACATAACCCATTTGTTCTTTAGCCATGTTCAGTTTAGGAGGTTAATCTTCTATAACATCATGAGCATTCTCAAAAGCTGTTAATATCACAGAACAGAAGATCTTATTTCCATAGTCTAAGTGTACTGAAAGAAGCGAGTGATGAGAAATGCTTTACTCACAAGTTGAAACTATGTGTACTTTTTAAGAAATAAACTTATTCCTAAAGTTCCGGTCCCAATATCTTTAATAATGTCTTTATGTTTCAGATATTTAAAATATCTAATGGCAGAACATTAACAACATGTGCAGCAGAGAACAATCCTACACTGGCAACAAATAGACTAGATGACCTAATTGATTTTTCCCATCTCCAACTTGTGCAATTCTGTCATTGTAATAAAATCCCAGTGTAATCAAAGTTTGCAGGATCAGGCCCTAAATTAGCACGTCAGTCTGGACTACCCCTCAGCCTGGGTCAGGTCCAAAGCCTGCTGCTGTCAGCTTGACCTTTTATCAGTCTGAGAGAGGTTTGGATCTGGTCTTCTCAATCACACTGGAGGAGAGATGAATTATTGTTTTATTGTATGTGGAAGGAAAAAATAAAAGCATATTTGTAGGAAAAACACACAAATTCTGCAGCACAAACCTTCCAGATGCAGTTCAGTTAGGAAAGTCCAACAGGAAGGCCTCAAAATGAGAGCTTTTTGGCACAGAGGAAGTTTTAGCAGTTAATACAAGGATGATCAAACCATGCTAAGTCATTGTTTCCCTGTATTCATCTATCAGTTGGTCGTCTCTTGGACTTGCAATCAGATTGTAAAACTTTTTGGGATACAGACCAACTTTTTGTTCTGTGTTTGCAGAATCTGTGCCTAGAGCAGTTGTGTCCACAAGAAAAAAATCTCAGCATTGCCATGGAAGTGTCTGTGTATTTTGAGTGTAAATACTCATTCTAGAAGAGAAGCAATTAACATAGATATGTTTTTTTAAATGTATGCTAAATTGGAAAAAAAAACCAAACCAAACTTGTGATCTAGGTAACTTCAACCACCTAGAAGACAATACCAGAATAACTGTCCTGACTTAAATTCATGCATCAATTTGCTCCTGTGGTGCCAACCCATAGGGTGGAACTGTAACTGAGTAAATCTGGAGGATGTGAGTAACGAGCAACAAAAGTTTCACAGCCTTCTGACACATCCATTTGTCTAAGCATTGATTTCTCTATGATTTCAGTATTTGGGAGGATTTGGCAGTGTTTCTTGTGACTTTCTTTGGTGGTAATATCAGTGTAAGTAGATTTCACACTTGCTCAAGTGACTTGCTTATTCCCACTTCCTGGGCGGCGTTGGTCAAAGGATTTGGGAAAATGAAATCCTAAAAACCCAAGGTTTTTTTTCAATAGATTCACTTTCCTGATCTGGTTCACCATAAGGAAACAAGAATGAAAAACCTGTCATTTAAAATAGTAAGGGCAAGGGGTATCTCAAATAGGTCAGTGGAGAAATCTCACTGCTGATGGTGAAATTACAGGTGTAGAGTCCTTTGGAAAGGTGGGGACAAGGGAACAAGGTGCTTTCTTTATGTGTGTGCTCGCACCACATACAGCATGGCTGAAAGGTGTGTTGTCTGGTGGGCATGAAGAAGGACGATGGTGCATAGGGTAGATGGAGCTCATCTGCTGCAATTCCAGGTGCCCTCAACAATGCCATCCCATTGCCAGGACATCCTGAAGCAGTTCAGCTCCAGTGACCTGAAGTCATAAGAGGTATTACGGGGCTGGTAATAGCTGTAGATGAGGAACTGGGCAACCACTGTCACAACATGAGGCACAGAGTGTGCAAGCATGGGTTACCCTGCCCTTTGCTACTGGGGAAGTGCAACGGGAATTTGGCTGAGCCACAAAAAATGGGTCTTGGATCCCATGTCAGTAAAGAATAAAACAGCAGCACTACCCTTCCTAAACAAGGGCTGGCACAGGAGAAAATGTTGTTCCATTGGTCACACTTTGTGACACTTAATTAGGATTTTAGCAGGTGAAGACAACTACTGAGCTATTTAAAATGTTATAAGAGAGGGTCCTTCACTAAACACTGGTAAATATGTCACTGATACTTATTCCATGAGACATTTCAGCGACATGTGACAGTATTAGGCAGATAGTGCTGAGTAATCTAGAAACACTTCTGTACTCAACTGCTTTTGTTGCTTATTTCAAGGTGTAAATTGCAGGTTCTGAAAAACTGCAAAATGGTAGTACTGAAAAAGACTATTCCCTGCTTGACTCTGGTACACTCGTGACATGGTGTTCCTGAGAAGAACTTTTAAACACGAACTGATGTCTGTCACAATGACTGGAGAGTTTGAAGCAATTGCATGTGTTGAATCAGTTCATATTTTCATTCAGTTCATCAGAGCTGAAATAAGCCCTCACACTTTTCCAGAGAGATAAACATTCCCTAGTCGGAGCCTTACCCTTTTTGTGTACCTTCCAGCGTATTTCTGACCACTGTTAGTGACTGGAAAGGATCACACTGTGTTTTACTTCTGAACTTAGTTCTCTTTTCATATGAGGCTGATGACTGGTGGAAGAATAATAAGAATTTAGTGATGTGGAGCTTCTGCTAAGCTAATATGTACATCTACTACACTGAACAAATTACAAATCAGGCATCAGACAGCTACAACTTGAAACCCAATATTTCATGAACTATGAAGACGTCTTAAATTTTGGAGTAACGAATCCTAACTTGTAGACATATGGCTTTGCAAGTAACATCCAACATTCAATAGCTAGACATCTACAGTCTCTGAATGAACTATGGGAATAGGTGTACCCACCAAACTTCTATCAGAACCAACATTCATCCTGAACTGAGAGCCAGCAGGAGCTTGCAATAAGGAAACACCCAGTCCAGTTGGATTTTCTGCCCAGCTAAATATCCATCCATGCTTAATTCAGCCAGCCTTCTCCACCTGGGTAGAAATTAAGATCCTTTCTTTCTAAAACAGAGAGTCACTTTTATGTTTTTCTTGAGTTTCCTTTAGTGTAGCAGCCCAATAACAATGAAACTTGGCCAGTATGTGGACCTATGCTCCATGTGTTCCTTCCATATGAGTGTGATTCAGGGTTCAATTGCAGTCCACATCCTAAGCTCCCAGTTATGTGATACTTCAGCTGAGGTTGCTCCACAAGCTGCTTTGTTGCATCTGTGCCACTTCATAGATTCTCGGTGTCAGACAATAGGAAGAAACTGATTTTAAGGCACATGAAGGGAAGTTTTATTTTCTGACTCTTTTTTTTTTTTTTTTTTAAAGAACGTTTGCACATTTCACATTAAATGGAAACTTATGAGCAGAAACTGGTATCTGCAGGCTGCCTATATCCTGAACACTAAGCAAAGTCACTATTGTTACCATTTCTATTTTTCTGTCCTTGTTTTGTAAACAAGCTTGCTGAGAGGGGCTTGGTTCCACTGGTGGCTGAGTCTATCTCCTCAGTGAATTTAGCTCTGTTACGCTCATCTTTGTCCCACAAGCTCTCACAGGAGAGTCCTGCCTGGGCTGGCTCTGGGTCTCTGCAGGGGCCATACTCTGAGGAGCATTCACCCCAAATAAGGAAGGACATTGTGAATTTAATTAGATGCTTCCAGACTAAGCTGCTGCTGAAGATGATTCTTAAATCACAGCTTTCTGCTGTGATTCCACAGCTATGAAAATCCCTGTTTTGGTCAAACTTCTCGTACCAACCTACTTTAATGTGCCTGCAAAGTTGCATACACTAATAACATTCAGGACGTTGCAGGGAAGAGTTTCATGATTCCTTATGTGATACTGTCCCACCAACCCTCTAGCTAAAAGAGAAATAAAACCTCCAACTGCTTAATCAGTTAGTTACTTATCTTTAATAGTTAACCGTTTGGGAGGGGTTTAGTACCCTCAGACTCATAGAAAGACATCTAGAGTAGCCCTTTGCAGCAGAACTTATTAAGATATTGTTAAGACTTATTAAGGACATTGTTAAGAAATTGTAGATTCCTATTTAAAACATTTATTTATTAAGTGTGGAGTTAAGAGTGATTTTTATCTGCGACAGTAGCTTCTGCAGTTGTTACTGGCAGGCCATTTAACGGGGACCAGACGGTTTAACCATGGGGTATGGATATAAGGAGCACATGTGTATGTATTTCGGGAAGAAGAAAGCTAATTTTGTAATGTGGAGTCAAACAGGGCATACGGTAGATAACAGTACCCTTTCACATTCTAACACAGGATTGAGATTTCTTAACAAAGGCAATAGAGTTGCAAAACAGCATGACTTTGTTGCAGTCAGTAATTAATGAGGTGCTAAAAGTGCCTAAACAGAGGATCCCAGACAGAGAATGCATGACTCAAGAGGATAAGAAGCCCCCATCATTTCAAACAACAGTGTCATTTAAATAAACAAGCAACAAGTCTCTGGGTGTGTGAGGTGGAAAGGGAGTAGCAGCAACAACATGCTCTGTCAGCCAGCGCTGTTTTGCCTGTGAGAAACCAGTTGTGCTTTTCCAAATGCAGCCAGAGCTTTAAGGTGTGAAACATTTGTTTAATTCATTGTTGGGGCGAGGGGAATCACTCACTCATCGGCGCTGCAGGTTTTCTGGTGGCATGTTGGTCAGTTCGATTTATAATCAATGAGTAGTGATTGCCCTGAAGGCTGTTACCAGCTCCATACTGTGCAGGATGAAGTCTACCTGGCAGGTCTTTTTTTTTTCCCTCATAAAAGACGTAATTTCCTGTGCTCTCAGATGAGATATAAACCTTTTTATTATTATTATTTTTGTTTTTATTTTAAGAAGTTTTGGAGACTTTGTGTCATTCTGCAGAGCGCTCCAGGATTATTATTTATTTTAAGCAAAACCAATTCCAGTTCGAGTATTAAATGAAAATAGCAAAGGTTTATAAAGTGTTTGTCCTGTAATGTTTACTTTCTTTCCAACCATTTATAAATAGATTGAGAGAAATGTGGCAAAATACCAAAGTCATCCACTAAGATATTTCATAAGAAACTATAATGTAAAAGTGGAATAAAGGAGCACTTTTGGAAGTGATGTTTGTTAGTGAAATCCTTTTTTTTGTAGGGGAATATGATGCAATATGTCATGTTACCCTTTGGAGCCTATAGCATAGTGATCCAAATTTATTCCTGGAGGGACTGCAGTGCAGTACATGTGCTGTAGTTAGACTGAATTGATCTACACATTCACGCAGCTAAAAAGAGGGTAGACTTTGGTTTTCTTTTCCATCTTCTTTTGTGGCTTTAGAAAACTAGCAACTGAGAATCCATCATATGCTGGGAAGCAATGGACCTAGTCAGAAAGAAATCCAAATTCTCTATTTTCAGATCCAGGCAGCTCAGTATACTTACTTTTTTGTTTGTTTGTTTTTTTCTTTTCGGTTTGTTTTTTTTTTTTTTTTTTTTTCTCCTCCAGGTATTTTTTCATCTTACTGTCTGGCATAGAGAGAAGGAAAATGTCCTGTATTCTCTCTATTATTACATACAAAACTTACATAATATATTCGATGCTTCTTTTTCATTAGAAACAGAGTTATAAATGCTTTGAAAGACTCGGTGTCTGTTTCCATTGGAGTCTTTCTTGAAAATTCAATTGTTTTTTCTGTGCTACCTTTTCTTCTGTTCGTACACTACTACCTGTACGCCTCTGCTGCTCCTCCAGAGTGATAGTGGGAGCATTAGCATATACAGAGTGGATACATTGGTGTTTCTTATGTCCTGGGCAATTGGACTGAGAGAGTTTCACTGAAAGGGTTGAGGCAACCTTAGTAACTACATTGGCACTGCTCGTTTTGAAAGGGGTAACTGATTCTCTTTTTAGAAAAAGAATAGATATTTGGGATTTGCAGATATTGCAACACTGTGTTGAGTTTGTTTGAATCCCCAAGGGCCAAAGTGAACGAAGGTTCTTTTCTACAACAGGTCCCTAGAGACATGGGTCTACTCTTTTTCAGCTCATCACTACAGACCAAAGTGAAGCCCTCCTATTGCCTTTAGTTGGTGCAGACAGGCAGGATTTGGTCTCCTTTCTGGAAAATGTAGGCACGCACTATTACAACTCTTTCACCTCTTATTGAAAAACAAGATATACTTTTGTTTTTTGGTGTCAGCAAGGCACTGAGGTCTAAACCCTACAGGGGCCTGGCTGTAACTGGCACCAGGCAGAGAGTTCTACTGAACAGAGGCTGCTGGGCACAGAGGAATTCTTGCACTTGGAGAGAAGTTTGATGTGGCTGCCCTGAGTTTCTGCAACAAAAAAGGAATTTCCCGATTCAAGCTTTTCCTTAAATATACTCTAGAGGGAGTCAAATCTAAAAGTTTATTTATCTTTAAGGCATTTCAATTGCAGATCATTCTTTTAAAAGGTTCTGTTTGTTTCCTATTTATTTCTTTCAGGCTTGCCTATTAGTACAGAAATTTTGGTTGAATGTGTTTGTACATTTTCAGATCAGATATGTGCTAATAGTCCTTAAAAGGCATTACTCAGAGTGATGTGTCACTGTCACAGCAATAAACAGCCCTTGAAACCAGCAAACAGAAGTATTATCTTTGAAAGAAGCAGAGCCCTAGGAGACAAAAGGAGAAAAGAAAGTGAAGGAGTTTCATATTCCAAAGAAATTGAGGTATTGCTTGTATTGAAGCTAATTTTCTCTAGTGCTTAGTATGACTCCAGTGTCTGGTGACACTAAGTCTATAACATGGTAACTTCATATTAGAAACATAATTCTGAACCAGAGATTACATCCTGTCGATTACACACCAATATCTTTGATGAAGGCTGTGAGCACATTCTATGTAAAAAAAAAGAGTCCACTTTCAACATTGATTTGTAGTTTGAATATGCAACTGTCTTCAGTTTGCAGTGATCACTGGACCGTGTTTTATGGAATTAAACATAAATCAAGGTGGGAGGGGAGGGAGGACTGTGCCACTTCAAAAATTATTTTGGGTGACAGTCTCTCCTAGAGCAGAGCTACCTTTCTTTAACCTTATTTTGCCTACTTACCTAGTGTAGCAGCAGACAGAAAATTTTATGCTTTTATTTAGCTGTTACAGCTGCTAAATGTCTCCTGGCTTTCTGACAATAGCAGAAAACAAGCATTTGTCAGAAAACCATGAATTTAATTTTTTTCCTTAGAGGAGAGACCAAGCAATGCTCATGAAGTTCCCCTTTAGAGATTCTTCTGCAATTGTCGAAGGAATTACGCCCACTGCCTTACAGAAAATACTATCCAGTATCTGGAAACCCAGAAACTTTACAAATTCCCTGAGATCTAAACACCCAGCAGAGATAATGAGTGGGAGGCTAGAGCTAGCAGTTGAATTTTGACCTGGTTTCACTCATCAGTGAATACAACCCAGTGTAATTCTGCAAGCAGGGCCCTGCTTGTGCTGAGCCTTGTGCTATGAGGGGACCTGTATTTTTTCATGGGGGAAATAGGAAGGATGTGAGGGGAATAGTCACAGGGATATAATTGATCTGAGCACATATCTGTATATGAACTCATCTAAACTGCTTTTGTAGTCAGCAGTGGAAAGACACAGGTATTTTGGAACTGATTTATTTGTCTCATAATAGATGTCTAAAAGAGCTGAGCTGAATTGTGTCCTAAAATATGTAAATGTCTATGCTGAAGTTCGATGAAATAACTTACCTTCCGTGCTATTGTGGACAGACAAAGGAATGTGTAGAGGGAAGGTCAGGCAACTGATAGAGTATGAGAAATTAAATCCTAGCTCATTGACATTTTTGATTTCCAAAATCATTCTTGCTGGCTTGGTTTCTCACAGGCTTGAGGCATTTTGAATAAACCGCTGGAAAGCACTGCTCCCTTCCTCTCTTATGTCTGTGTCTCCCAGGGTAATGAGGCCGCTTCTCTGTCCTGTGGGAAAACCACGCTCATGTGCCTCTTTGCCATTACATTCGTGATGGACTCTGCAGCAAGAAATTGAATGGGACGTCTTACTTAACAGTGTTCATCACGTGGGCATGGGCTTTTCTAGCCCATCACTTGAAGCTTACCGTCAATGTTCTCAGGGTAGCACATTGCTCAGGTTGCTCTCTGACCAGCTGACTGCCTGTCTGACCAGCTGCAGGCATGAGTGACCAGGTCTCTGCGGAGCAGCTGAGCATCTCTGTCACTGCAGGCTGGAGGATATCCCTTCCTCTCTAACAGTTTTCCAGCTAGAAAAGACCTAAGTGATTTTAGAAAAAGGAAATAATTGATAAGAAATCACTGGTTATGTCAGGGGGGAGCCACCTTGATATTCTTGTTTGGAGCCAGGGGGAACCAGGGTTTGATTTCCAGCTCTCCGTATCCTGAGAAGGTACTTTACCCAACCCAACCAAACCAATCCAATGTGATCCAATGGTTTCCGTCTGACCCTAGCTGGAAACACTCCAAACTTTCCTGATAACATCAATGAATCTGCCACAACTTCCAAGAGAAACTTTAGCTTCAGTACATCTTCTTTTCTTACAAAGCTTCTAGACTGAAAAATCTGGTTAAATTCCTCCACAATATTTTCCCTTTAGTTCTTTCTAACCATAACATTGAACCTCCCTGAGAAACAACATAGGCCATAGGACCAGTGGATGAACTATGGCTGTGTTTTCAAAGAAATCGGCTGCATGAAGAGGAAGCCGGGGTTAATATGAAACATTGCCCTACACCTCACATTGGCTCAGAGAACATATTTTCCTTCTCTCCCTCTCTCTTTCTTTCTCTTCCTTATTTTTCTTTTCAGTACAAAATGGGACGGATCAGATTTTCCAAAGTTCATGAAGAGGAAGTGCATCTCCTGGTGTCATTGTTTATGTACAGAGATTGGCTGCTGCCTGTCACATTCAAAAACCAACATCACTGGAACTTTATAAAGGGACATTTTATTTATATTAGAGGACTGGCTGCTGCTTTGGCCTCATCTATGCTTTTGTAACTAAATGGAATATTTCACACTTTTCATATTCCAAGCCCTTCATAAATGTTTACTCGTTAGTCTTCACAGTGACCTTGAGAAATACCATTACTTTTTTTGTGTCCATGAAAAAAGTGGAGACAGAGAAGGCCTGATGAAAACCACATTTTCCTTATAAGTTGCCCCCCAACAGAACTTCTGCTGTGATACTGATGATGAGAGATCTGGTGTGGACAAGCCAGAAACAGTGATTAACACAGATTACAAACACTGAAGTCTGCCCCGGGCCACGATTAGAAGATATAGTTGTTAAATTAACAGTGATCAGTCACAACAGTGTTACAATTATTCCTACCTATTGGTGGAACTGCAGCAGTGGGAACATTCTTTGGATCAAAATCAGTACAGACACAGCTAAACAGACTTGCCCACAACCAAGACTTTTAGGTATTGCAACATAACTCTTGTGTAAATACTCCTATTAAGTTCATCTGGAATTATAAATGCTTAACTCAGGATGCTCTGGAAGTCATGGCTAGGCTGTGGAGAGGTGAAAATAGTAATGTCAGAAATTCAGTTTAAATGGCTTTTCCTGTTTTGTTTTCATCTCCCAAAGCAATGGTTGTTCTTAAAGGGAGATGCTTCCAAGCCTGTCTTCTCTATCCTGTGGAGGACTGTGTTGCAAACACTCTTATATGGCAATGAGGTCTGCCTTCCACAGTGCCTTAAAGGGTTTAAAAGGCAGAGGGGATGTGGCAGAATCGGGGATGTTGGACAGTTCTTGAAGGACAGTGAGTAGCACTAGTCCCATGAGGTGCTCATTAATGATAGAAATGCAATGCTCCGTGAGAAATGTTGTGGCCCAGATTTGTACTCTCGGGTGATCCAGCCTGCAGAGTTGTCTGCCTCAGGACAAGAATGTCTACATACATATAAAATCATATATAAAACCATTTAGGGATGGCTAATTAACTTTAAATTAATAAGCAGTCTTCATCCAGATTATTTTTCAGTAATCATCAGTTCCCAAAATTTTGGTTTCACCTAGTTTAGCTAACGAGGTGCAGTCAAACCTATCCAAGCCCTATATAAATATTTTTATTTCATTTCTTAAAACTATCTCATTTTAATTCACTTAACACCTCTTCTTGACAATTAAAAAGCCATTTTAAAAGAGGTGGAACTACCTCACTAGCTGGGATTTATGCCAGCTATTAAAACCACAGAGAATGTTTCACTGAGGTAGATTAAGTTGCATCTGCCCTCCTGGGGATTCTTGTTCCTGCCTCTGCAGTGCCTTTTCCACATTATTGCCAAAGACAAACACCTCAATATTTGCAGATTCGGGGTGGTTATGTCTCTGTTGCACCAGAAGTCCCTGGTTCAACTAAATCAGTTACACACAGAGCCCTAAGAAGATCCTGTCTCCAACTCAGGCTTAAAGAGTAAAGTTCTCAGTTTTTTGTCTTAGATTTTTCTGGCTCATCACCAAAGACACTGAGGAGCTCTCCTTCTGTCCTTTGCAAAATCTCACAGAAGCAACATGTTCCCTGGCAGTCAGCACCTGTGTGAAAGAGGGAAGAACAAGGATACAGAATGTAACTAAACTCAACTTTCTTCAAGTTGAAGTTGGAGGAAAAAAATGCTGAAGAAACAGAAGGAAAAAAGCTTACTGGCCTGAGCTCTTTTGCGAATGCCATTCTTACTTGTGACCTTGACATTTTGTGGTGGATTTTGGTAGAACTGGGTCCTGAATGGGTATTAGGTATGATTCTGCAAACTCACCCAGTGTTGATCAGCATTAACATCTGCACAGTTTTTTTGTTAATGGTGTGCAACTTCTGTGGATAGCAGGGTAGTTGTGCCACGGTTAAACACAGACACCATGCTAAAGGTTTGTAACTGAGGGATAATCTCATAAGAATAGGGCTGTACTACCTCCAGTGCCTGCTGGAAGCAAGTTATCCTCAAGCTTTGCTTGAGGATGACCCCGAAGCCAGGACACTCTGCCGGACCTGGGCTGGTGCTGTGAGGAAACCTGCTTGGAAAGCATTGTGCTGACTCAGGATGCCAGATGATGTGGTCCCTCAGGCACAAGGTCACATGAAGGCAGATGCTTAGCTGAAGCCTGGCCTCGTGTAAAAGCTCTCATCTCCTCATGGGTGCCCAGGTACTTATGGGGCAGGTGTATGCAGAGGTAACTCTGTTGTGGCATGTCTGACACTGCCCCACAGGACCTCAGCTACCTTGGTGCTCCACAGCCACCCACTCACCTCTGCCTTCCTGAGCTTCCTCCAGAATCCCTGTCCTCTTCAGCACCCACTCCAGGCAACACAGGGTTAACTGAATCTGTTAGAGTGACTGAGCCTAAATCTTGGTTTTCTTCTGCAAAAATAGTCTTCAGAAAAGGCTTTCGTCAGAGATTGGCCTGACTATGAAAAGAGGTATCCATTTGAAGAATAAGAATAAAAGTGCCACCCTAAAATGAAAACCCCAGAAAAGGCCAAGAAAATAGGAGAAATACATCCACTTAATGATGCCCCAGACTGTCTAGGTGGCAGCCTGCTGGGGCAAGCGCCCTGGGTTAATGGAATAACCTCTCACCCTTGGAAACTAGTTTAAATCTTGCCTTAGGGTAATAAAGGAAAATTGCATCTGATGGTGTCAAATTAGTCCCTAGTGGACCTTTTTCCACATCACAAATTCACCACAAATTTCACAGTTTGTCATGATTGGCAGAATCTGCTGAGGAGAACTTTAGGATTGGAATAGCTAAGATTTTGTAGACTGGAAGTCATAGTCTTTTTGCAAATGGCTTAGCACTACTGGCCCTTTGCTGTCAGAACAAAGCCTTAGATTCATTCCCACTCCTCAAAGTAAAGGAAACAAATAGAGGAACTGTCATCTCATGACAGAATTAAACTGTTATTCACTTCTAGATTCAAGGTAGTTTGTCAGAGACAGATCTAGCCTACCCCAGATTGACATCAGTGTCTCATTTGTGAAGATATTTGGGGTTTTCATCAGTCTATCTGAGATAAAAAAAGATGCAATCACATTCTAGGGTTTAAAATAACCAAACCTTTTAAAAGATAGTGTACTTGACATAAATAAGACTGCAGATTCTCTTGAACTGTGACCATTTCACATACACCACAGTGTGTGAAATACCGTTTAGAAGAATCCCTGTCTGAATCTGCAGGTATACATCTGCTTTGTGCACAGGCTGATGTTGCACACTGAGACACCGAGTCTCACACTTGCTCTGTACACACAGAATTTGAGGATAAACAACTTAAAAAGCATATCCTGTACATTAGAATTTCTAGCAAATTATTTCTAATGAAATAAAAAGACCCTTTTAAAAGGCTTCAAAGAAGATTTACAAGGGCAGGGGAACACACAGGGAAAAAAAAAGATTGCAGAAAAGCAGCAGGCAGGTGGGGTCTGGATTTATTTTCAGAGCTGACAGGGTATCGGGTCCTTCTTCTCTTGGTTTTGATGCCTGAGCAAAACTACCTCTGATACAGCTGCTAAATAATGGAATGGAGAATTTAGTCCAAAGTCCCTTCATTCAATGGTGTAATTTGAGAAATAAAGACTTTATCTCTCGATACTGTGAGAAAGAGACAGTGTGCTGGCCCACATGGTTTTGGAGTAATAACACTCCCTACTGATGCAGTCTTGTGTGTTACCATACACTGCTTTAAAAATATCACAGCCCCTTTTTGTGTTACTGCTGGATGTCCTTACTGCCAGTTGTAGGACTTGTCAAATGTCTGCTTGCCAGAGCTATTGACTTTGGTCGTATCCTGTTGAAAATTTTTAATAATGGTGCTGAATTGGATATAAACATGTACTTGATGTCTTTGAACATGAAACTGAAGCACTTTGCAAAGATTAGCAGAAATAAGTGGCAGTAATGTGGCAGCGCATTTTTTTTAAACAATAGGAAGAAACACTATATCTGATTTTATGAACAGGCTCACTTGACAAAACATACTTTAGAAACATTGAGCTACTCTGTTGTGCTGGTCATTTTGGTTGATTCCTCCCCAGGATGGAAATGGCAGTGTGCTGCTGCAAGCCTGGTGCTTCCCTGTGCCCACGGTGGAGATGTGCATGGGTGGGAGGATGGCTGCCAGTGAACCTGTAATTGAGAAAGGATTAGGATCATATCTGTGGGTTTGGGAGCAGGAGAATAGTATCAAATCCAGCCCTTGACCTGTTATGTAGCCCACAGGAGGTGCAGTTCCACGGACACAGTTCCTCTCTCATGGTGGGGCCAACTCAGGGAGCTCTGTTTTGCTGCCTCTTCTGCCTATTCCTCTTCCCCTGCTTGCCAGGATGTGCTGGCTTGGCAATTGTGGAGATTTCTCAGCACAGTGCCTGTGTCTGCTACAGGGGGTGGCCACTGCATAATGCAAATAAATAGTATGGTGGAAAACACAAATGAATTTTTTCCCCTGTATATATACATATATTACTTTAGTTTTCTACATAACGAAAATAAAAGATATAATGTGAATCAGATAAAACTTGGAAGTTCTGGCTGAACAAAAAAACCCTAAACCCTAATATCCATTTCTACCTGTTCACACCCTTAGCAGCTCCCTTTGAACCCTGCTCCAATACTTCCACATCTTTCCTGTGCCGAGGGTTTCAAAGCTGGACAAATTACTCCAGGTGGGGTCTCACCAGAACAGTGTAGAGGGGCAGAATCACCTCCCTCAACCTGATGGCCATGCCTCTTTTGATGCAGCCCAGGATGCAGTTGGCCTTTTGGGCTCCAGCTGCACATTGTCAGGTCAAGTCCAGCTTGCCAAGTTCATCTCTAGATGCACCTTGGCCTTCTTGAGTCCATCCCTACACAACTAGACAGCATCCCTATACCTATTCTGAGATACCTGTTCTTGGTTCTACTGCCTGTGCATTTGTTCCTTTCCCTTTATTTTGACCAGCAGGTCTCTACTTAGTCATGGCAATCTCTTGCTATTCTTGCCCAATTTCTTGCACATGGGGACTGAGAGTTCTTGCACTCTCTGGAGGACTTCTTTCAGGTTGTAACTTTCTAGATACACAGTGGCTTTCAACTTCTCCTGTTTGTCCTAACTAGGTACTGGGAAGGTAAGGAAGGGAGAGAGAGGGCTCAGAGATGAAATATATTAAAATTACTTACAAAAACTAAGCCTTTTTTCCAAAGTACTCTCTTAGTTCCTATTTTCCAAAAATTAAACCAAATTAATCCCAAAGTGCCCTGAATCAAAACCTCCCATACCATTTGCCACTACTTAGGAGTAAAGTTAACCTGGAGTTTGACTTCAGTTCAATTTCATCTTCCATAGAAGCAAAAGAGCAAATGATCCTCAGCATGTGCACAGATGAATAGAGACAAGTTCGTTTCCTGTCACACATAACCTGCCCCAACCTCTTCAAAAAATACTTTCATCAAAAAATACTGATAGAGGGAAAGGTCATGGGATATGATGTACAGTGGGTAGCTGAGGACAACCAGAGATGATGTCATGGCCAAGATCTGACAGCAGAGGAAGAATACAGATCTACACTTACATTAGTCATGGTTTCTGTACAAATCCGTGTAGAATTTTTTTCCTTCAAAAAAATGCATCCCTTAACTATTTTAATCTAAAACAGCACTCTGTTAGCTAGTAAAAACAGTGAGGTCTCATCTTCTTGCTGGCTACTCGCTAACAGCATAAATTAGACTTAGAAAATTCTTTCTGCTGTACATGTCTGAGGCATAAATAACACCATATGTTCAGCAGCAGTTTAAATAAAATATCATTCTTACCTTAACAATGACATTGTAATTTAGGAGCCGTGGCTGCAATCACAACGAGAACACTGAAGTGTTCTGCCTAATCTTTGTAAAATACTACATTACTTTTTTGCTGCCCTTAAACTGTTTTAAAAATAAGGCATTATATTTACAAGGGGAAAACCCCATCATCCTCTAGCTTTGTCCTGACAATGTATGCCAATCAGAAAATCTAAATGTCATGAGGAACAATTCACAGATTGAAAAACTTTTTCCTAAGAACATATGGACCCCACTGGCCTCAGGAAATATTTGAAGAGTGAACACACATTTCATCAAGATTTTTGAAACCCCAGGGGTAAGAAAGGAATGAAAACATGACAGAGTAACTTAAAATGGCAGGTATTGCACTTTTCCTGTTCAACACTGGAAATCAGATACCTAATATTAACAGAAGTCATTATTTTTATTACTCCAATTAAAGAGGCTAACACCTGCCATCTCCCAGATTTCTGAGAAGGGTTTAGTTTTTTCTTCCCCTCTGCAGACGTGGTTATATTGCTCTGGGTGTGGGCAAATGCCATTACTTTATGGATTGACATTTATTTTATCTTCCCAGGAGACTGTACCTGGAAGAGACTGTTCTGAGCAGAGGGAGAAATAAACTCTCACTGCTGGACCTGAAGCAAAGGTGGCAGCCTCTGAACTCAGCAGGGCCAGACCTTTCTTTTAGGGAGGATGCCCTGCTGCCTCCTCATCCTGAGGATGACCCTCCCTGCTGCAGCCTGGCTGCTGGAGGAGGTGAAGGTCAGGATGCTCAACACTGCACCATGGGGATCTGCTTTCCCGTTAGTTCTTCTGCTGTTCCACAGCTGGATTTTGGGAAAGTCATTCACCTCCCATGTTTCCCTCTGCCCTTTGCGGGGCTTATTTAGATGGCAAGGGATGAACTCCTTGTCTTATTCAGGGCTGAACAATTTTTTAAACCCACTTCCATAAATAAAAGTGGAAACAACTTACACTTGATGACAGGCAGTTGAATTCCTCCTTTTCCTGAGTACATTTCACTGATTGCTTCAACCTCTTGCCTGCACATTGGACCCATTTTACTTCCAGAGTTCTGTGATTGCACTTTTAAACAGTTCAGTCCTGCAATTGAAACGCCCTTTTCAGTGCTAGATATAAACATAACTCTTCCCCAACACCCCTCCTTCCCCTCCACCCCCACCACCAGCAAAACAGACTTTATATACATAGGCAAACTTTTTAACCTTCTGACTATGTGGAAAAGTGATTTTTGTAGTCTGATACAAGGCCTGATACCAGGGAATTTTTGGAGCTGTTTCTGGTGTAGTAGCCTCTCAGCACTGGCAGGTAGCCATACCGGATGGTGATCAGAAATTTTCTACCAGCCCTCAACTGCAGGATTTTCAAAGGCATTGCACATATTTTTCAGTCTACTGCATGAAACATTCTCTTGAGAGAATAGAGGGCTTAGATTTACTGCTGCTGGCACCGGGTGTGTGTTGCACTTTAACTAGATGAGTTTTGACTATAAATCACGTACATGTTACTTGCTTTTGCCTTTGCTGCAAAGGAGTGAGAAGCTACCCCTTGGTGCTGTATACAGCTTAATATTCAATGCTATCTAGTAGTGTGTAGCTGAAATATTGCAAAGGCTGAGTATTTTACAGAGAGGAATTTGCTGCACAGGCATTCAATGCCAGAAAACATTGTCACCACTTCTGAATTTCTCACAAGGTTGGTTTTCCTTGGGTTCAAGGGCATGAGTCATGTTACTGTCATCAGGCAGAAGAAAGTTTTTGCAACAGAGTCTACCTCAAAACTGCTGTTCATCTGAGCTTGTTTTGTGGTCATTGAATTCCTCAGAGAGACACTAAACCAGTGAGGCTCTCACACAGGCAATGTTCTAAGTATTTTCCTAAAATTTGAGGCCTTTACTTCTGCCAAGCCCCACTAAGAGACAAGTTAAGAGGCATAATGGCACTGAGCATCACTGGGCACAGATACATATTCAGTGGTTGTTATGGAGAAAAGAACCTGCCTTGGTGAAATGACTAAGTGCAATAGAATCACAGAGATAAGAAATATGAGCTACTAAGATACACCAGGCTGGTACCAGTTTTCAGTAACCACATTGGTTGGTGCTGTATCTAGAAGCAGACCAAACAGCCTTGCAAACTCCATGAAAAAATGACATCGGTGTCTCCTGCAGGTGGCTTTGTGCCTGTATGAGAAGATCTAGCCAGTACATGCTGGGAGAAGGAAGAAGAGGTGAACAAGAAATATGACAGACATTAACTGACAAGAAACTTCACTGTGTGCATTGAACTCCAGGTTCAGAGACATGAGCCCAATTTTAGCTCTTCCATGGGCACCTACGGTTAACACTCTCTAATTTTCAGTGGATACATAAGTAGTAAAGGGAATTAGAAATAAGGACTGGTAATTACCATTCATAAATTTCACAGTTAACGCAGGTCCCTGTGCAGAGATTCAGTGCCAGATATCTGGACTGGCATTGGATGAGGTTTCTCCAGGAACAGAGAGAGTGTCACCGCATTGGTATGGCACAGGACCCAAGCAAATGAGTCATGCTGGGAGAAGTGGCTTACTGCAGCACTGCACTGCGCTGCTTATCTTATTTCTAGTGTTGCTGCTCATCTCTTCGCACGGTGCTGCATGGTGCCATGTGGCACCGGGAGTGTGCTAAGTGGTAATGTAGGAACGTAAAATCTGGGTGGATGGTAGTTCCCACTCCAGGGCAGAACCACAGAGGAAACAGTCCTCATTGCTACCAATGCAAAATCAAAGGGGGACTTTGAACAAACTTTACCGTAGGATGCAGAGGGATTTGTTTCAACCCACAAATCTCTCCTTGGTAAGTTTTTGCTTTTCAGCACTTCTCTATCTTATAGAACGGGGATGCTAGAGGCTTGCAGGCAGCATCTGGCCTGTAGATTTGATCTCTCCCTCAAGAAGAGGGTAAACAAAGCCAACATGTCATGCAACTAAGTAATCCTTTCCTTTTCTTTCAGGGAAGATGTGTCTGGACAGGAAGCTTGTTCTTCCTGGATGGCTTTTCCCTCTCAATCTCTTTCTCCTGTATGCTAAAAACATTGCACTAGAAATGCATGAGACTGGGGACAGGAATGGAATTACCAAGAAATTGATGAATAGGAAGGTGGAAATAGCAGGTATTTGAACTGGGAACTTCTGATCTCATCAGTCTCATCAGTTTATGCAGACTATTAATTAGCCATGCCACGGGTGCAGAAATCCCAGAGCAGACCCATCTATCACTACTTTCAATCTAACTTATGAAGTTAGGCTTTGCAACGTGTAAGTCAGCTATGCTACTTCCAAGGCCGCTCAGCCACTTTCCAATGTTACCCAGGCTAATAAACCCTGACAAGCTTATTTTGATTCCCCCATCTGCACTCCTGGCATATCAGGGTTCAGAAAGTTTATTAATAATGTGGGCACTGCAGTAATTTGCTTGAGGCTGAGGTTCACCAATACATCAGCTCCATCTTAAAGGCTCTTCCTACCAGATCAAGGGATATCAGAAAAACATGATGCAAAATACTAATTAACCTTACTAGTGAATAAATTCATTTTACTAGTACAGATTTGCTGAGTCAATTGTGTTGGCTTAGCTTTCCATCAGTTAGGTTTGTGTGGCTCAGGCATTGTCCATCCTGTCGTTGCTACCTTAAAAGGATAAAATTAACAAATTTTAAATAATGTGTTCATGTGTCGGAAGAAGGATTGCACAGATTGTATCCAGATAAAGTGTTCATATCTGTATCACCTGAGAGGGGTCAAGTCTTGTGTTATCATTGCGGATCCATGGCCAGGCACAGGAAGAGCTTGGAAGGCAGTAGAGGAGCAGCAACTGGCTCCAGTTCCAGGCAGATGCTGTGGTCAGTGTCTCAGTGCTTCTCACTATTCTGACCCTCTTCCTTGCTCAGTCAGGGCTTTTACATTAGTTGGGGAATTTTCAGCCTCGCAATCATCCCGTGGCACCCCTTGGGAAAAAAAAAATTACAGCAAAGCATAAGAAAAATAGCTGCTTCTGTTTTACATGGTAGTTCTCCCACAATTAAAACCCAGATTTTGGATTCCCCATGGAACTGTAAAAGTCCTCAAAGGAAGAAAAGCATTTATGTAGGTGGGAAAAAAACTCCAGAGATACAAAGCTATTTATAAGAAAGAACATTTCCCTCATGAACAAAGGATTCTTGCTGGCTTAGAAATCCAATCCAAAACCTTCCAAAGTCCTTGATTGTTTTCTCTGCACATTCTGCTGTAGCATGCATAAATTCTGCTTTATGATAACATGATAGCACTGGTGAGCATGCACATGATTTGAGGAGGTGGGTGGTAAGAATACCCAGTGCACATGCACTGTTTCTGTACAGGTGATAGAGTACTGGGGTGATGACAGCACTGGATTTTCTTTCTGCTGGCTTAAAATTTATTTAACATATGTTTTGCTTTCTGCTTTAACCAGATGATGATTTCATTGGTTTGATTTCTATCTTATGAACCACGTAACATCTCATATCATCCTGACTGCCTACAACAAAACAGCCCTCCTAGTGAGAAACAAAATGCCAGGTCAACATGGATGCATACTTGTGATAGTAATACGCCACCTTATTTACAAAGAGCAGAAGAGGATAAAACAGTCTGAGTGGAAAACAAGTTTTAGAGCAACAAGGAGTGTTTCCAAGGGTCCGGAAACCACATCTCAAAAGTGCCAGAGCTTATCTTGATTGGTAGACTTTACTGTTGTGATTAAGAATCCAATTCTTGTCAAAGTTTCACAGTGACAGGATCATGGTCTACATGTCTTGCCAAAGAAAAGGTAAAATCAGTTGGGATTAAACTTTTGCATTATGCACGTGTATGCAAACTAACAACTCTTTGTCCTATATTCGAGAATTTTATTAACTTGTGTAGCTTTTCATTCTTGAGTGATCTTAAACCAGATCTTTTCAGTCTCAAAAAAAAGCAAGTGTATGTCTTCCAGCCAAGCCTTCACGATGCAGAACTCTTGGTCTAGTAAAATTCTGCTAACATCAATACTGTTACATCCTTTCACCCAGGAGGTGAGATTTACTTTTGTTCTTCAGAAAGAGAGTTTTTTCTTCATCAGCCTATAAATCTGGGTTTGAAGCAGCCCGTGATGGTTTGCTCATCTCACTATACAATATTTCAGAATAGGTATGTCTTTCATTTTCATGGCCAATTAGTGTTAATGTCTGCAGGAAAACTTGGATGACTGGAGCTAACCCCCAGAGCACCATATTCCCCCTTCAGCTGGTTAAGGTAATGAAATGGGCTCTTTTCTTATTAACCTACTCCTCTGAAACAATGGCACACCAGGGAGTGATAACAAGGTGAAAGAGGTTGATATTTTGGCAGGTACCCCATTTACATTGGAATAGCCCTGGAAATAGTACCTACCCAAATTAGCATAGGTAGGACTAAATTATGCCTTTTACTTAACACTGACTTTGTTACTGAAGGCAGTGGGAACAGAATGTACTCCCAGGAAAAGGTTTTTTTTTCTAGAAGCTCCATCATTTCCTTTGTCTGGCCAAAGTGAGCAAGGCTGACATGAACAAGTGGCTTCATTAAACACAGCTTTTGCTGGAAAAACCCAGTTCACAGCTGTGAAGTATGCAGCTGGCTTTCAGACAGCCCCAGTCAAGCCGTTGCCAAGGGGCAGGTGTGTGCCATGAGGTAGTGCCACTCTGGCTGAAGCCAGGATTCAAAGCTGTTGCCTCTGCTGCTTGAAGTTGTACAGTGCTGTGGATGTACAAAATCTGTCACTAGAAGGGATGAACTATCAAGATAGCCAGCACAGAAAACCACTGTCATGGAGAAATCCTTGCTAACACCAGCCCATCAACCAAATGGCTCTGCTCCCATCAGCCCTGATATCCTCTCTCCTCTTCTTGTGATACGCAGAGGAGAGCAGAGAGCTTTATTTCCTTCATCCTCTTGCAAGCTGAAGTTTCTGATCCTCATTTGCTCTTTCTGTTTGCTGGCAGGCAGCACAGCTTTGTGTTTGAAGTTGTAAGAAAGGAGTTGATTCAGCAATAAGCGTAGTCTGTGCTGATTTGTTTTTTTAGTGGCTGTCAGCAATGAGTAGTATTCATGCCATACCTCCAGGATCATTTGAATCTGGTATAAATCCAATCTGCTGCTGAAAGTGGTGGTCTCATCCTGTCCTGTGGGCTCAGTCTTTCACTCCCACATCACTTCCTAGTGCTGTTACTAGCACTTATGTGGGCCTGTGGTAAGCTGGATCAAAGAGGGCATCCCACGGCAAACCAAACTCCCTCAGCCACTCCTCTGCCCATGAAAAACTCCATATTGATATAAGAAAGTGCTACCTCAGAAGTGCTCAATCTGTCTCTGTGAGAAGTTTGCTTCCCATAAATGTCTCAGTATACCAAAGGAGGAAATGAAAATGGCAGGAAGCAACTTCTTGCTTCCCTGCAGTTGTGGCACTTGTATTATGCTTGGTTTTAGATTGTCTCCAACTGCCAAAAATGGAGTAAGACAGATCAAACTCAAAACACTTGTGACTTCATAACACCTTTGAGTACAGGCCATGAAAGTTGCACCTGCTTAGTCCACACTGCATTATGCTGTTTCATGTAGTGCTTCAATGTTCCTTGCTATTTGAGAGAACTAGACTTAAAGTGCCAGGAAACCTGACTGAAAATATGTACAATAAACTTCCCAGGGCAGTTTGTGAAAAAGACAGTGTAGTTCAAGTAGCATCACACATGTTTAAAATTGCAACAGACACTTTGAAACCATGTGTTGTGTAATGATCAGGGTGCTAAATCATGTGTCAAAGTTGAGGGATCTGGTTTCTCTGAGAAGTGCTAATGTTTTTTGATGCTGAATAGAAGCTGTGTTTAAAAGAAATGATCAGAAAGCAGAAGTCAGTTTACGAGAGCATTAGTGCTTCAGATGTGGTTTATCTACTTAGCAGCAAACCCAGCCTGCAGCAAACATATTTTGGACATAAGAAACAAATCATCCTATCTGTGCACTAACCTCAGATAATAATTTGCCTTGGTAGTAAAAGTACCCAGTGATTAAGTTGCTGCAAGAGTGAAGTTGGTAAAAAGCAATGTGTCAGAGAGAACACGTTGTTTAACGGTCGGTGCCCTTCTGTAGCAAATGAAGGCTTAGTGCCGCTCCTTGGCCAAATCTGAAATGCATTAGTCATTGAAGTGATTTGAACTTCATCCAAGACTTTCTCAGAACTGTTCTTAGTAATCTGTCTGCACTGTCTTGCACTTCAAGTTGCCCCAGAATGTTCCTGCAAACCTATTGCACCCGACATACTTGGTGTCCGTAAACCAACCAGTATTTTGATCTGGTAGTTCACTGAGAAGCTGTTTATACTATGATGAGCTGGACCTATTGCTCTCTGTTTCCCTAAGGAGAAAGTCCGTTTCCATTCTGAAAAATGGGAGCTACTAAAAGTCAACTAGGAACAGAAAGGCAAGTAGAGCTGGAACTGCAATTAGTAGTTCTGGGACCAGAGGGAGTTTAGCAGCTTTCAGTCAAGACAACCCCAAACTGGGATTCTTTGAGCTCTGTAAGGATAAGAAGGAAGAGCAGACTGGAGAGGCCAATAGAGGAAAGCCAGCCACACAGCAATACGGAGATCATGTCTTTAGTCTTACTGTAGGGCCATTAACAGGCCCAGATTTTGCCTAGTACTGAGAAAGCACTTCAATAAAGCGTAAAATATTCCCTGAGCTAAACTGAGATTTTTCACATAAAGCTTTAGTCGAGGGTAGGACTTCAATTTTCTTTATTTCACTTTTCGTCCCTAGCAAATGTGACTCAGGACAGACTCTAAGTAGAGAAACCAAATCTTCAAATATGTAAAAAATGGTTTACAGTATCAAATGAAAGCATTAGTGATAGAAATCCAGCAATTCTTGCAAGTGCATTTGCAGGATGCACCAGTATAGATATACTGACCCATATGTCTTTGGTTTTTTTAAACTTACTTGGGAATTTGGGCTGAAAGCCCCGTGTATAACTTCAGTCTACTGGGTGACCTGAGATCACTTTAAGCCCCAAGCACTTGCAAAGTGCACAGATATCACAGCAGCTTGCAATGAACAGGGTTCCTGCAACATCATTTAGCATCCTGTTCCTATTAGCCCAGATTTTAATCCCTGCCAGCACAGTTTGTAGTGGAAATTTCAAGGCAGTGTGTTGAAGAATGAACTCCTAGTGGTTTTTTTTTTGGTAACCCACATATTTCCTCAGTCTTCATTGTCATCAAAACTTAAAAATGGTCCATAAACACAGGTAAATCTTATCCTACCAAGGGCCTACTCTTTAGCTAAGCTCAGCTCTTCCAGTGCCACCTCAGCCTCAAAATATGTCAGCATTACAAGCTAGTAAGAGTTCATTAATCTGGCGTCTCTTTTCTCTTACCTCACAATGTTCCACTCAAGAAAACAGATGAAAGCTCCAAAACTTGAATTGTTTGAGTGTCTTTGGAATTTTACAAGACTTCAGCGGTACCAATACCCCAGCAATGGCTCATTTGTCTGTCACTACAGTCCTTGTAATTGGCAGCCTTAAACTGTTGTAAACCACAAAGCTTTGGTCATTTGAAGGTCAGTTTGTAGGGAGATGTTTAACAGCAACCCATTTCTGGCTTGATGGGATTTTACTGATTTGTGCGTCCTTATCTGCGTTGGAGCATGTCCCTTATGCAACTGCTTAAAGGGTACCCCAGAAAGCGTTGTGATACGGTGCTGGTACTCTGTTCCAATATTGACATTCAGCATGAGGAAATGCTGTAGTTATTAAAACCTGCTGTATCCACTTGTAATCTGTGTGATCTTCTTAACAAAGCCAAGCTGCTTTCCTCAGATGCCAGGTTTGCCCTAGTGTACATCTCACATCACAAAATATGCTCTGAAGGATTCAAAAGAAAAGCTGGATTAATGTCAGCAGTTAGAACAGGTCTGGAGAGTCTGTGTCTTACTATCTGTTAGAATAAAAGTCCTAGACAGAAATATGGTGCATCACAAATAAGAAGGAAATATTACTGATTTAGTGGACTGTGAGCACTTCAGTGTAGGCATCTGGAAAGGAACAGGGTCTTTCTCAACACTTAACAAAAACAGAGTAATGCCACTTCATCCTGCACTGTGAGCCACAGGATATGTCCTTATGAGTCCTAGCACCTCATATGAGAGCTGTGCACATCTGGTTGCAGTAATGAGAGGATGGCTTCCTGCCGTAGCTGTTCACATCCACACTCAGATAACTCAGATGCCAGAGAGCACCTGAATTAAGTTCACCAGGGGTGGCATATTCTGATACACTCTGTGAGGACATGGGACTTAAGATTTACCCTCCACACTTGAAAAACCTATCATATGACCTTTGTTTAAGCAATAGGACACACACAGTCCAAGGCAGTGTTTAGATGAGGATCTGTGTTCAGGGACAAAAACAAAGTCAGTAGCCAAAAGCCAAGCTGAAGGTCAGGGGAAGGGCTAGCAACAACAGGTTGTCAGCCAGCTCAGGAGCAACTGCAAGTTCTGGCTGCTCTTTCCAGCCAGTAAACCGGGGCTGCTTTAGCATGACCCAAAGCGGTTGCTTATTCAGTCATTCCTGCCAGGCCTCACTGGCAGGGAGGTCTGATCCAAACCTAGGGCCCAGAAACATGCTCTCCGTTTTTATTTGAGAAAATAAACAGGGCTAGAATTTCAAACTGTGGGTGTTAAACGCCCATGAAGAACTTGCACGGTACAGGTCATACTCCCTTCTCGTCTTGAAATACTCCACATGAAAATCTGGCAGACCATATCTAAGCAACAAACACATTTGTCCCACTGTGGGATCTATTTTGAGGCAATACTTAACCAAAGAATGGCTCAGCCTGAGGAAAACATTTTTTCCCAGTCACTTGTATCTTGCAGAAGCAATTTCCAAACACGCTTAATGTTGAACAAAATCTGCTACTAAAGTGAACGTCTAAATTCATGGGCATCAACAGAAGCCAATTAAGAGCAGACGGAAAACACATTTGACAGTCTCTCCCACATAATTCCCTGTGTTGGAAACAACATAGGAAGATTAATATCCAATGAAGTTAATATGAAGAAATACAGAAAGCAATAATTTTTTCAGCTTCTTGCATTTGTGTAATTTTCTTCTTGCAAATGGTAATCCTGTCAAACGTCATGTCAGTTTTATAATTTTATTTTTTTTTTAATGACAGGATACTTTAATGGCCATTACTAATATCTTTCGGTATGCAAAGCATGACCATGATACAGTGCAGGAAAACTTCATTATTCAGAGAGTAAAATGATTAAATGCAAGCCTCAAAAATCTTTTCCACTTGTGTATAGATTTGTATGAATGAATTTCTTTAGAAGAGACTTGCAGATTGTGGACAATATTATTATGTTCCCTATGAATGAAAATTGAGTGATGATAACAATTACATCACAGTGCGACTTCATTGGAAAGCTAAAGTAACTTGATTGACTTAAACTGGAAACATTCCAGATTTGCCTCAATATATCTGAGAACAGAACTTAGTATCTATCTTTTCTTTAATCAGGGAAGTAGCTTTGTCTCTTATAGGAAGTTTCACTGAAGCTGATGAAATATCCATTTGTTGTGTGTGGCAAAACTGATTTGTTAGGTTTGCGCAAATTACAGATGCCAGTGAGGTTTATCGTGTACCAAAAGACAAGTTTTAGTAAACATTTCAAGAACTTTTACACTTTGGATATGACATTTTGTTGTGCTGACAAAGTAAGTATTACAACTTTTATAAAAATTGCAATTCATCGGAAATTGAAAAATAAATTTGTTGCAGTTCTAAATTAAAGCTACTAACACAACTTCTATATTTATTACAAAGTATAAATACTCACTTTTTATTGGTTTTATTCATTAAAGCAAGCATGGATTAATTTAGAGTAGGAGATCCCAAGTTTTCTAGAAGGTTGTGTATGGATTTACTTGCAGCTCTAGAAATCCCCAATAGAATGGAACTGAAAATAACAATACAAAATTTAGCTTCTTTGGAAAAGGTATAGTTAGAATGTCATATGTCCTCAGGACAGTTATGTGAACAACAATTTTGATAACAGACATGCATTCTTTGCTTCCTTTCTCTGCACTCATTACCCCACTGCACCTTCTCATATCCTGCTCTGAGGCTCCTGACTCTTTCAGGCAGGCCAGGAAAAGCTGCTTGAGGGTCCACACTATAAATCCAGCTACTGTGAAGTTACCCGAATAAAGAAAAAATAAAGATTGATAATTGCTTAACAAGGAGAGAAAATACCAAAATTCCCACAGACAGGTGGCTGCTTTCATAGAATTTCAGAGAAACCCTGAATATTCTCAGAATATTCTGAGCTAATCTCAGGGTTTCTCTTTCAAAGATGCTTTTTAAAGAAGACACTGGGAATTTTAGCTAAAGTTCCAGTTTTCCCTTTCTCTTTAATTTAGTTTTATTTTATAGTTTCATTTTTTCTCTTTTCTTCTCTTTTTGATAGACCAGATCAAGATGTTAAGCAAGCCGTCATATATAAGCTGAGACTGAAACACAGTCATATGGTAAGAACATAGTTTTTATCCGTTGGGATACCTGGTTCCTTTGCTGCAGAATATGACAAGTTTGTAGTGAAAAAGGTGTTCACAACGAAGGCCCAAGCTCACAGGAAAGGAAGCCAACTGCTCTCCCAGATGATCTTAATTCTGTCACAGCACGTTTTCCTGTACGGAGATTGGCAAAACTTATCCATATCATAATTAATTTCAACAAAGATGGCATATTAGCTTGTAAGATATACATTCTTTGGGACTTCTCGTAGGTATGGAGTCCAAACACAAATATACAGGAGATGGAAATCTAAGCCTTTCATAAATATCTTTCCTTATTTTGTCTGGTTTTTGGGAAGTATTGTGAGATTTTACTTCCTGGAAGCTTTTTTCCATGTCTGTAGCATGGAAGTATTCAGAAAACCACAGTCTACCTAAGAAATATGTTATACATTTCCAGTGTATTCTCTGTTGTTTGGCTACTAAACCTACCATAACAAATTTAATTCTGTTGAGTAGTGTGATCCTAGTTCTCTCCAACAAATGCAATTCCATTCAGGCCTAGTTCTCTCCAACAAATGCAATTCCATTCAGGAAGCACAGGCAGGCTTCACACTCTCATTTTAATGATTTTCTA
>JAWWES010000115.1:61561816-61620491 GCA_035583135.1 Lophotriccus pileatus
CCTAGTTCTCTCCAACAAATGCAATTCCATTCAGGAAGCACAGGCAGGCTTCACACTCTCATTTTAATGATTTTCTAGGCAATTTATTAAGGTACTGTATTATTCAGAGCAATGGAAAAACTCTTGCTTTTTCATTTAATTGTCAATACATTTTTCACCATCCAAATATAAACATGGAAATTATATTTATATATAAACAATATAAATATTTATTTATACTTTGTGTTAATGCAATTAAATTTGTTAGTCTCTACTTTCTTGACTTATTTGCATAAACTATCATTCTTTAGCTCTCTCTTCTTGCTAGAAACCAGTCTGTTACATAGCAAAAAGCTTCCCTGGCAGTTCTGCTTTCTGTTACATGCAAGAGATGATTTTGGCTCTTTTCTTGCTGATTTTGCTGGTAAAAAATATCTCTTCTGTCTCACGCTGTTTTACTGTGAGTATCTCAGAAATTCTTTTTCAGAATATTCAGTCTGCAAGAATTTATGGGGAAGAGATATTTGCTTACACGAATTTTTTCTTTGTTGAAAGACACACGCTACTGATTGCTTATTCTTAGAATATGGAAAGAGCTGATGCCAAGGAATTTCCCCAGCGCAAGGACTTTTTTCTTGTTTCATCAGACTTGCAGCACAGCCAAATTGATACAAATTCACTCGAGACAATGAATGACATATTGCTAATTTGTATGGTGATAATCTAATGCATTTTAGTTTAACATTTATCTAAATCCTTATCTAAATCCTTATCTAAAGGCTTTTTAAGAGGCCTCAATGTCTGAAAAAAAAAGGCAATAATGATAATTTATATAAAATGAAAAACCAAAAGGAAAAAAGCTCCCAACACTTTGATAGAAAGTTTATTAATGATAGTTGTATAATCAGTTATTCATATTGTGTGCACATGGTTTTAATCAAATCTGGTTTTTTCCTTACCATTTCCATATAAGATGAAAAAAAAAAGGCACTAACTTAACATTTGCGGGACAGAACTAGTATTTTCTGAAGTTAGCTTTGTTCTTTTCAGATATTGTTTTCCATTCTGTCAATAAAGAAAGAAGCCTCAACAGACTTGAACACAACTTTTTAATCTGTCTGCTGTGGACTGTGCCAGCATACTGGCTTGTCTGCTTCTTTTAAGGAGCATAGATTCACTAATCACAATTATAACCGCATGAGAACATTCAAAAAAGAGAATGAATTAAAAATGAAAGAACCTGGAAAAGTGTCTGGCACAAAAATCAATGGGAAGAGGAACTAATGTTTTGTAGAAATGAAACCACACAAACACAGTGATGGAAGGAGAGTAAGAGGCATTGCTATGCAGGTGATGTGGAAAGGAGTCCCACCCAATGCCAGTTCCTGGATGAGGCCAACAGCAAGCACAGTTGTATGGTGTTGTGCTGTGCTCAGACAGTCTGTCACCCTTATTACACATGTATTTTTTGCTCTCTTTAATTACAAACCAGGATGACTCAGCACACCTAACCTTTTCGTTTTGCTTTAGGCATTTTCTACTTCTTAGGAGGTGAATTTGACCAAATGTCCAAGGCTACCCAGGTGGCACGGGTGGAAGCAGAAACCTGGACACAGATGAGGAAACCTGGTGAGGAAACATAGGCCTGCCCTCCTTTTTGAGGTTGATGGTGGTCTACACAACACCTGGGCCCTTCCAAAGAGGGAAACTTGAGCATTTCCAGTATCAGGGGACGGACTGGAAATACTCCAGTGCCTGCTGCAACTGTAAAAAGGGAAACACTATGAGAAAGATATATGTACTAAGAAAATCAGAAAATCAGAAAGCCCATCCCTTTCCATCAAGGGAAAGGGTCTAAACCACGGGGGAGAACTCACACTAGTTCCTGCTTACCCTGCTCATGAATATTTAATTCCTAAACTGAAAAGTTAAAACGTTGCCAGGGAAATGATATGTTGCATTCCCCCCATTAGTTCCTCCCCCCAAAAATGAATTGCAGGAGCACGGGAGATGTGGTATCCCCTTTTTTTCAGCCAGGGAAAGGAAAAACACCCAAATGGACAGCTGTGCCACAGTGATGCTGGGAAGGGAGTCTAACATGGAGACAGAAGGAGCATTTAAAGTATTCTCCCGCTTTCCACATTTCATAGTAGTTGCGATATGTACATCCATGTGGAACAAACTGGCTTCTCCAAATTCCCTACAGATCTCCCTTATTCCCTTTGTAGCTATAGCCCAGTGGAGCCTGGGAGCTTCACTTCAGGCTGTTAACTGTGAGTAGCAGGAGCTGTCAGCATAAAAAAAAGGTGATAGGCAGCATATAGGCCAAATAGATTTGGAGATCCAATCTTTTATTTTATTCAGGTTTAGTTACAGATCTGTAGGATAACTATTTTTTAATTCTCAGACTGATCAGTGGAAATATCTCTTGTTAAAGACAATGAGAAACAGAAAGGAAGCCTTATACTTATGGAACTACTTATATTTGTACAGAACTTTTTTTAAATGGAATTGTGCTTGCAGTACTACTAAGACAACAATAGTTTTTATGGCAGCTGGAAATTCATCAAATAGCACTTAGGACTTTTAGAATAAGTAAAAGTTCTCTTTAGACACTACAGATAAAAGCCTAGCTTCTGGAATTCAGTGGGAGTTTCATCATCCATTTTAGTGGAGTCTGTATTTCAACACACAAGTATGAAGTCATAGAAATTAGAGATGGAAAAAGCTGCTTAATCATTCAGACCAGACCCAAGACCTTTTTTTTGTTCCTTTTTATTTTTATCCTTAAGGACTTCTTTGGTGTCTGAGAACCTTTTGCAGGCACTTTTTTTTTTTTTTTTCTGAGATATTCCTTCCTCCCTAAACATCTCAGATCTCTGTTTTTTCTGGGCAACGGAAGAGTAGGGGAAGCAGCTTTGAACTCTTGATGTTCCTGACTGATGGGTTCATCCCCCTTCTCCCTTCTATACCGTGCCAGCAACAACACCCTCTCATGTTCCCAGAAGGATGGGAAAGAATTTCTGTACCTCCACTTCACCTTTAGGATGGTTTCTAGTCACAATGCACACAGGAAAATCCTGCCAAGTGAAAACACACAGCAGCCTCCAGTAACCCAGGTTTGCCCACTGTGACTTTGTCCTGTGCCAGTTCAACATCACACTCTACAATGGAGCTTCTCTATCTTTTTGTAGGCTTGCCACATTTAATTTTTCACATAGTGTAAAATAAACTCTGTTAAGGCATATCCTAACCTTAGCAATCAGGCTGCATAAGGAAAAGGAAAACCAAAATGCTCTTCTCCAAATGGGAAGAGGATGACACCTACTCATAAAACATTGTTTGAAAGCTTAGCAGATTTGGTCTGCATAAATCAAACTAATATCTACACTCAGTCAGGTTTCCTAAAAGGGGTGAATAAATTAGAGAGGGAACAGGCATGTGAGTCTGGACATTTTTATTCATACCCTGGAAACTTAGTGGAAAGCAGTAATCTGATGGAGCATCACAGGAGATCTTGTGAAGAAAGTTGAGCAGGTGCACTAGTAAGGTTAAAGAAGGTGGAGAAAAGTGCCAAATAGTTAAGATTATTAAAGTAGCTAAAGCATCAGATTACATGCAGAAGTATGTTCGGGAGTCTCAGGGGAGCTTATTCGTTTTGATCACAGGTCTGGCAATCTATGAGTGTACTGTGACTGTCCTTCCTTCCTTCCCTCCTTCCCTCCTTCCTTCCCTCCTTCCCTCCTTCCCTCCTTCCTTCCCTCCTTCCCTCCTTCCTTCCTTCCCTCCCCTCCCCCCTTCCCTCCCTCCTTCCCTTCCTCCTTCCCTTTTTCTCTCCTCCCTCTCTCTTTCTCTCCTCTCTCTCTCTTTCTCTCTCTCTTTCTATTTAGGATGCTAAAGAACATGAGGAAGGACTTGTGTAACAGCTTAACCAGGCTGTATCAGTGTATTAGCAGTTCTACTCTTTCCTCATTTGATGTCCCTCTTGTTTCCAGTTTTTAAACTTAGTAGTGTGTCATTTGCTCTGTGGGTTAGCATGCAAGGTGTGTGCAATATCCACACTGTAGATGTCCATATAGGGGCTAACTCCCAAGCTTCTCTTTACTGCAAACCTATGGAAAAAAAATTGGATGTGGTTAACAGATCTACTTTAAAACTCTACTTCTGGAAGATATGAGCAGTGCCTTATAGGGGTCTCTTCCTCTTGCTCTCTTAAAGAAGAGTTAGATGACCAGCTCAGATGTACACATTTATGCTGCTGACACACACATGAGAAGCCCATCTATTAAGACATCTATATACCTGCATGACATTTTCATTTGGAGGTGTTGAAATAAAGTTCACAGCACCGAAGTAAGCTAAAAGCTAGAAATTGTTGTATGAGTTCTAGACATTCAAATGTGAAAATTGCAACTTTCAAGTTTGCAGTGAAGAAATGTATTGATCTTTTCACCATATTCTGGTTCCTCTAAGACAAAATCCAGTAGTATTATCCCTATAGGACTACATCCTATATCTACAGATCAGGACCTAAGGATCTGGTGACTGGGACATCTGTAAAATCTTAGATAGGGCCTAGAAGATGTAAACCATATGTTTGTCATGCCCATCAAATCCTGGAATTAGACTCATCTGTAGATCTGTGTTTTATCCACTGCCATATGGGAGGGGCATATTGTACAAAATATAGATGAAGATACAGGTCTAGGTAGAGATAAAAAGTACCTGGTAAGAGCACTTTGCCTTGAAGAAGGAACGCCTTAATAAACATGCCATTGCTCTTTATGATGGATATGTGCATTACAATTTGCATACACTTACCCAAGGGCCCGAGTGGCAGCACATTGTCAATAATTTCCCAGTTTTCCTCTCTTCCTATCAACAGTTGCATTCTATGGAGCTTTATAGTTTAATGTGTGATTGTTGGAGAGGTAGATCACGTTCTCCAAAGTTTCCTGCATGTGAAAAAATGGCGTAACACTTAATTTAAAATATTACTTGTCAAAAATTGTATAGCAAATCACACATGATCTCTCCCCTTTCCAATTAAAAACTTACCTTTAAGAAATGTGGCAATAAGCAGAGGCACATGGGCTGCTTGGCAGTCTGCCTAAAAATCCCTGCAGCCAATGAATAATGATTACAGTACAAAGCATCTGCCATCCAGAAATGGACTGTGCTGTTTCCTAAACTTGCTATTGTGTCTTTGTACACTACATGGTGGAGGTGAATATATTTTTTCTTTTGGTCACAGTGAGGAGCCAGATTTTAATTTAAATTGGAATTGTGATTAAGCAAAGTCCAATAATGCATAATGTTAGCAAAATATTAAAATATATCAACTATTCTGCTTCAGATTTTTCTGTATGAATGTTAAGTATTTTGCTGTAAAACTAGAACAGTTCTAACAGAAAGTTGTTTTCCAGGAGCCTCCTGCAAAAAAAATTCAACATTAATTGAGATTAACACCTGACATCCCAAAACAAGTGTTTCAGGCAAGTTAATAAACACAGAGAGCTGTCAGGGCAGGTGAAGCCATTACAAGCACTCTTTCTCCACCTCAGCAGGAAAAATATTTTCGTTCTCATCAGGGATAAATCAAAACCCGATCCTGTCCTTCTTTACAGGCAGAGACATCCAGAAAAAGCGCTGAAGGGTCATGAGGAACAAAAATGCCTCCAGAAGGTTGGGTGGAAACAGCCAGCCATAAATAGCTGGAACAGTTATGAATTGGAGAAAATGAGAAAAGAACTGCTTTCTTGCTTCTGTTTGTCTGTTATGAAGCCATGGTGCATCTCTGTTAGAAATGAATGGGCACTCAGCATCTTTATATGGTACCTCTCTTTCATCAAACCAGATCATCTTGTATTGTCTAACATTTGTGGTACATGGATGGTGTCACTTCTTTTTCTCCTCTATGTTTCAGTGTCTTCAGTCTCAGCCACAGAGATTTTTACTTCTAGTCAGCAAGGAAAATGAAAATGATTCTCAGTTCTTAGGACTTACAAAAGAATATGATGTTGTCAACTGAATGGGAATTTGGCAAGTTTACCTATGGACAGCTTATTCCAGTCTGTGCCTGGGTTTGGCAATCAAGTAGAATTTAAGGAGCAAAGATTGCATGCTAGTACTGGGCCACATTAATAGAAATGCCAGCTCAACTCTTCCATGTGCTAAGTGGCTCAATTTGAAAACTTGTGGATTTAGGATATAAAACTGAACATAACACATGTAAAAATAAATGGCTGAACCCGGAAAAAAGTTTCAGAAATTTTGGAATTGGTGGATTCAGCTTTACTCCAGAAATCCTGAAGATAAAAAAATTTATATGTATTCTGAGCAAGGATTAGCTTTTGTTTGCTTCTTAGTGCCTTAGGAATAGGAAATGTGTAAATTTTAGTCAGGTTATCACAATTTGAAAACATGTCCAAAGGTGAAAAGGATGATCTCTGCTGTGCTGTGATACTGTTTAGAATGTCAATCTGCAATTGGTTATGCACTAGATGCATCTTCTTTTTTATTGACTGCATGAGGGTCAGAATATATAAAATTATTCACAGCTGTAGACATTGGCTGGATCAAAGTCACAGACAAAGTAAGCAGACAGCTCTGGAATAATGGATCCAAAAGTTCACTTGGATAGTCTATAACTGTATTATCTTCTTCTTTTTCTTCTCCTTTATAAACAAAAAAGATTCACCTAATCTTTCAGGTTTGAACGTCTGGCCCTCAGAAAATGATTGAATTTTTATAAGTCAATAAAGAGAGCTATATATTTCTTCATTTATTATAAATATCAAAGAAACTGAAATAATAGTTGCAATTTTATTACATGAAGTGAAATTTATCCTCTGACGTACAATCTATTACTAAAATAGAAGAGCATGTGAAGTGGTAGAACTGTGTATATTTTTCTGATTCTTTCCCTTATGAGGAAGGTTACTTATGGCAATTGTTTTCTCTTAACATCATTTGCTTATTATATATCAACCTTGGTTCAAACATCTTGGTACTATTGTCCCACATCAAACTAAATATTACTTGGCAACAGGCAAGGACAAACAGATAGGCTTACAATTTGCTTTTATAATTAGCTACTGTGTCAGTGTGAAAGCTAGGATACATGTACAAGGTACATGACCATGAAGTGCCATGCGAGACTACCTGCTAGGCTCATTTGTAGCACTGACCATGATGAACAAATAGGTAGCAGTGTGTAATCTCAGGCTGGGAAAGGGCAATTTCAGTGGTTGAAATGCCTGATTACTGAAGATGCATCTAGGAATTTAAGTAGACATGGGCCATGACAGGTCATCAACAGAAAGTTAGAATCATCCCACCTAATTTCAGGTTCTCAGCAATGGCTTAAATTATGGGCAGAGACTTGCTTAATTTCTTTTTCTGTCCCTGGAGAGAGAGAAGATCACTGCCAGAGGCAGAGGTCTAAAGTTAGGGGGGTGAGTGAAAGCACAACTATTTCCAAGCACAGGGAAGGTGGCAGGTATTGCCTTCACATCTTTCCACATGTACTTCCATAGAAGGGTAGTTCACATAAGGTCTAACTGAGCTGGGGCTACTACAGTTCAGACTCCCTCTCCCTCCCTACCCACAATGAATAGATGCTACCCACGATACAAAAACTTGAGAGTTTATGGGTTACATGCAGACCATCTCCTTAAAGCACTTGCCTTTGTAGACTGAAAATTATTCTAGAGTGTTCTTCATGCATTAGAACATGGTAAAGGAATTGTCTGGACAAGAACTTAGGAAGTAATGCAAACACATTTAGGCAGTATGTGTGTAGAGGAGTTTGTACATATATATAATGCAAAAACTGTATACTGGGCTTGATAATTTCTGTGGGTTGAAATTGCATGTTAGATGCAACCACAGACAGAGGTTTTGTACTGTTTTAAGCTATGTGATTTGATACAACAGAACATGCCAGAAAACCAGGACTACATTGTCCAACTTCACTTCTAGAAAAATAAGAGATTAGCTTTGTATTTTGAATACGCTTTGACCAAGTGATTATGTAGACATTTTACTCTGAACACACACTTCAAAATGCTTAAATACTTTTCTTTGTCAGGGTCTTGGTTTTATTTATGCTTTTGTTTTTTACCATGAATATATCCGGTCATAATTTTCCTGATGGCAAGATCTCCCTGTAAAATGTGTGCGTTTGTTTTCTTGAAGATGTAATGAATTTGAGACACTTTCAGTAAAACAAAGAAGTGTTCTGCAAATTCTCTTCATTCTTGACAGCTCTGCCCTAAAGACAAGACCATTGGGTTCCCAAACTTGGACAATCATTTTTGTCTGAGAAGAGTGAAGCATAAGAAACTCTTCTTAGTGCTCAGAAAATGTGTTGATTTCACTAAATAGCTGAAGGATAGAGAAAGAAACTATTTGATCTTAAGCATTATTTGGCCCAGAATGGATTAAAAGAAATCTTGTCCCCTTCTCTTCATCTTATCTTCCTAAAAAGCAGTAAATCTGTTTCCTTATTCACTCTATCTGTAAATATTTTTTTAATAACTCCAGACTGATAGCTTAAGGTTTCAGAACATTCGCTCAGTTATTTTAATTCACAGCATGATGGAGATAAGAGGTAAAGCATTTAATACTTTAGTGATAACAGAGGGGTTGTAGAGAATCCATATCTATTTCACTGAGCTCAACAGAAAGCAGAACACTTTCCTGGAGCTTGGAAAAGATCTATACATACTGTGCTATTGTGTGTCAAAATAGACACTTCTGTGTTGCCAGCTGATTCAGGTTACTCAGCTAATTCTTTAACCAGATACTCGTCGCTCCCTATCTTTTATTTCTCTGATCTAAAGCAGCCATAAGTTGCAAGTGTGGATTTATCACAGAGGTGAGAGGAGAGAGCTTTAGTTACCTGAGCCATCAGCCAGGATAATATGTGCCCTCTATTACATCAGGCGGTTGTGGCCACGCAGTTGTTCAGCCTTCCCATTCAGATCAGGGCCTCAGCTACCTCTGTCTTAAAAGCACTGCCCCTCCAAAAGCCTCACCCCAAATGCCTCTGGGGGTAAGATTTGAATAATAAGGATAAGATTTGAATAATAAAAGGAAGACAACTTCTAACTAGTTTATACACACTCTTATCCCTCCTTGGAGAAGGGATTTGGGCGATTTTAAAGTGTGACATGAAAAAGTACCATGGTAAACACTTTTTTTCCCTCTAAGTGCCTGTAAAGGGAAACAAGAATGGGCATCTCAGAGACTGGTACATGCTGTAGAGATACTTAGAGTCAAATGACTAGAGTTTTGTGACCATAAGAAAATTATAATATATTACATATATAATATATAATATACATATATATACATAAGATATTATATATACTACAGTGCATACTGGCCTGAAAATCAAGGTACTGTTAGGGTGATGTGAATTGGTTGCATTTTTAATGCTGAAAATTTGGCCTTAAAAATGTGAGGGCCAGTTACTGTGAAGAAATTTACCTCTTCAGAAGGGAGCATTGTCCCTATTTTTGTAGTCTGTGGGCAGTCATACTTTTATTTAACTAGCTAGAATAGTTTATCAGTTCACTGCTCTGTCAGTTTGTTACCACAAGCCCACCAGAGCTTAATGCCACATCCCTTGCTGGAATTACGTGAGTATTAAAGAGAAAAAGAGTCAGTAAAGAATACATGTTGAAAGCAGACTTTGCAATACCTGGGATGAATTTATCCTCCAGTGTTTTTTTTCACTTCACTAACTTCACCAGATTCATGAACAGTGGGATAGGTCAACAGTCATGTGGCAAAATAGGTTGGGATTTTTCAAGGTAAGATGCTGTCTTGTACCTTTGTTTGAAGTGAACTGCTCCATAATGCCACCTTGGCAGCCACAGCCTATTCCAAATTGTCCAGACTCACTTATTAAAGATATTCAATTTTCTGGCTCTTGCCAAGATTATTAAAAGCATCAAAACTTGCATAAAATGGAAAATAAATGCAGTAGAGGGGGGAAAATAAAACTTAAAAAAACCCCAAACAAACAGACAAAAAGGCTCTTAAAAAAAAAAAAAAAAAAGCCACACCCAAACCCCAACAATTTACATCAATTCTGAGTGAAGTAATTCAAATTCTTTAGAACACATGTTACTTAAAATTCACAAGCATAGATCAACCTGTTGAAGAGTAAGAAAGTTTACCATTTAAAGATTGCATTGGAACTCAGGAGCCAAGAAACTATAGGCAGAAGAGAGGCTATATTAGGATTTGGTGAAGCTATATGCCTGGATTCAGAGATGGCAACTCCTATGTACTCATTAAATGTTCTTTAAAAAGTTACATTCAAAGTCATTTTCTGTGGTCATAGGCAAACAGCACAACTAGTTTGCTGGCATTTCAGGTTTTCTGCATCTTGTTTTAAATTTTTTAGATTCACAGTACTATATAAAAATGCTATAGTTTGCATATAGGGAGCTGTGGTTTGCTTCAGATCTGTGGTTTTTGCATCCTGGAAGTCTTGTTTTGAGACCAAATCTGGTCATTCCAAATTGATTACACAAAAACTATAGACTAGGCTATAATTTCCATGGTGTATGTAATATGTGGTGTTGCTGATTGGGCACTCAGAATTTGTGGTAGACCCTCCAGCTTGCTAACTTCCTAACTCAGCAGATCACAAGCCTTTAGATATATGTGTCCTGTAACAAGGATGGTGATGTTATTACTGTAGGTCTAATTAGATGTCCTTTAACGTTGCTTTCACTCAGAAATCTTGGAGATTCATTTCATCCAGATTTGATTCTTTTCCAGATTTGTTAAGAAAAAAAATTATTCTGTATCTCTACCACAATTTAAAAAAAAAACCACTAAATACTTGTAGGACATTGCAGACTGGAGGGAATTAAAATAAAACCTCATCAGGAAAAGGAAACTTACACCAAGTTACCAAAAAAAACCCCAAAAAAACCCTGCATGAGTAATTGGATCCCAAAATGTAATGAAATGTTGGCTGAATGTTGTGCTACATACCAAATACTCCCTTTAACAAGCTGAAATCTGAAAACAGTGGAAATGTAGATCACAGTTTCTGCTCAGAAATGATATTGTAAGAACAAGGACCTGTATTAGAAATAGGCTTCCCCTTCACAATTATCTTTAAGATAAGCATATTTTTGAAGAGACCTATTTTTTTTTTTTTTGATCAACAATAATCAGAACAGAAAAAAAGCCCCAAACAAAAGTCTCAAATAAAAACCTACCAGGGCTTAAGGGAACTGTCATATCCCATTAGGGAAATAACATTTTTGCTCCTGAGACAGTATTGTCACTTGGTAGAAATTAAGAGGAGAACAAGGAAATAGAAAATGTTATTTATACTCTGGTAATGAATATGAGTTGGACAATTTTAAATGAAAATACAGTCTCACAAAAATAAAATGGCAGATGAGTTTGTTTTAAACACTGGACCTATTAATAACACAGACTCGGGTTTGTCAGGTTTGTCTGGGAAAAAAGTCAAAGGTGAGATGTTGCATGAATGCACTTGAAAGAGATTTGTCTCTTCTTTTCCTCTCCACCTCTGGAGTTTCCTACGCTGTGTAGGACGAGGACGACTTCAGGCAGAAAGTGAGGCTGGACAAAATTACAACAGCCCAGGCCTCCCAAGGTATCAACAGAAAAGCCACTGCAAGCTTAACTCAGTCCAAATGTTACTTGACTAACTCTGACACAACAGTGGGATGTTGAAAGAAAGCAGGTCTGTACAGGAGGAGCAGTTGCAGGAGAGAAGGAGAAGGAGGACTGTCGTGCGCCTTCTGCTCAGTAGTCAGTTCCACACCCCTATTCCAGATAGTCCCATGGGACTCCACTGTCCCCTCTCTAAAGGGGAACTTCAGTATCTTTTGTTGGTGCCTGGCCCTGGGAACAGTTACAAACTTATGGAGAAATAGCTGCTTTAGGTCCAGGTTTACTTTATAAAGTCCTGAATGTCACTGTATTAAAAGGCTATTCACTGTATTTAAAGGTTATTAAAAACTTGAACTGTATTTTCAAAACTGAGACAAACACCAAGTCAAAGGAATTTGAGTTTCTCCTCACTATCTATCCTCATGACAGGTCTAGTAATATTCCATCCTTTGATTCTTTATAATAGCAAAAATCCCGGGAAGAGGAATCTTGACACATCCTTTGCTTAATTGTGGCACAGTAACATCTCCCCACTAAAGTGATTGGATCTCCTCTGAATTTTACTGACTGGTTATGTGACACACATGCTTCTTTTCCATAAGGAATAAAAGTAAGTGAGCTTCTTTCTACACAATGTATGTCTCATTACTTTATCAGAAATTGTCTTTGGTTTGATAATTTTGAATTTAAACTTGCTACAATCAGGAGAGGTTAGACGTATGTGCATGGTCAGACACCCAGGGCTCAATTCTCCTAAGCATATGAGAACATCCCCCATCCTCCCCTGCCCTTATCGTAACAATATTCAAGCTGTGGTCCAGAAATGTCTAATTCTCTTGAAGGTCCTATTTATATCTGCCGGCCCTGTGTGTCAGATATCCTCTGTCAGATATTGTAAGGTCTCTGGAGTGACACTAAGTATCTGTGTATGAGAAACTGAATCAAACCCATTAAGACATTTATCACAGTATTTTCAAAAGCATTGTGTCACTCATCTCCCACTAAAAGTCACTGGAGATAGATTTGGATCATTATCATCAACAGCAACCTAGATAACTGGACTAAAGTACTCTAACCTGTCACTGTGCAGCTATTGAATATCTTGCATAATGGCTGACACATATCTACTAGATAGTTTGCAAGACAGCAGGAAAGGTGTAGAAGTGTATCTCTGGGTAGGATAAAACACATGACTGAAAATCAGCACATAGTTGACTACGTTTAGAAGATGGTTTTATTGCCATATAAAAGCATTATAAATATTCATTAGTAATATCAACCTGTAATTGCAGAAATAAAAAATTATATATAAACTTGACTGTATTTCAAGTAAAAGATAAATATTTAAAACTATTTAATACCTGAGGGAGAGAATAAAAATATTTAATACCTAAGGGAGAGAAACTGAGGAGTGGGAGAATTAGTTGTGCTCCAGGTATTGAATGTGTGGATAAGTAAGAATCACTATAGGCATTCATCCATACCTTTAAGGCTGTGAATAGGGTCTCCCTCACCTCTGGGTTTTCTTCTTTTCTCTCTTCTCCTCCCCTCACCCCAACATGTTTGGCATTTGGGAGTTTTGAAGTAATTTCCTCCTCTGGCCTCACCTGGGATCTTTGCTGTCCCAGAACCTCCTCCTGACCTCAGTGTTGTGTTTTCATTTAAAGTTGGGGATGTCTATAAATGTCAGCAGTACAGGGCAATTAGAACTTTGAAAAGGGCTGTAACATAAACCAGCATTATAGTGAAATGGATACCGCCTTAAGCTGCCTGAAATTCACTTGCTGTTGGAAAGACAATATCCTGCCATTCTCCCATGGTGGCCTTCAACTGAACACATTTGGCTGGGGGTTGACCCGTTATTAGAATAAGTCCCTGCATGGCTTGAAACAATGAAGAAACACAGGGAGAGAGAAGCCAGCAAATTGGGCTGGTAGTTAGCCAGCACTGAGCAGAAATGTGACACTGGATTAGGCCTTAATAGCTGTCTGTGGTGCTATCTGTGAAATCCAATGCTCTCCTTGTTTCCCTGCATTGCAGAGCAGAAGCATGTGATTAGATGTCGAGCGAAATCCCTCTCTTTTTACTTTTCTTTTTTTTTTTGACTAATAGCCTCTAAAACATACCTCCTATATCTCTAAAAATAAACATTCACTGCAATAGCAATTTGGTTCATTAATAAGGTCTCTTTTTTTCATATGTCATCACACTATGTTAATTTATGATGTTTCTGGGTAGCTCTGTCCTTGTCCCTCCAGTGCACATGTGCTGCTTTCCCTTGCTGCTCTAAGCTGCTTTATATAAACTCTAATTCTGCCTTTGCATGAGCCCCATTAAAGCCATCTAAACAGCTCCATTACAGCCATTCAAACACCCTCAAAACTCACTGTGAAGGAGGAGAGGAGTTTTTGCACAAAATGTGTTCTGAATTTTTCAACACTATATTTAATTTTTTTCATAATGCAGCCTAATGTAAAAGCAATATGGCAACACTCTCTGAACAACGGGGAGTATGTGTTAAAATCAAGTAGGACAAAAGGAAAAATACAAAAGCTCCAAAGTGATCTATTCAATGGATTTCTTAGCAAATACATAGATTTCTGCAGAGAGGTTTCTCTCTCTGCTCCTAAGACATTTCATGCTATTGCACTTTGTTATATACAAAAAATCCATTCAGGCAGAATTTTGCTACTTTTCTGACAAGGAATTTTGAAAAAAGTTTTCTCTGATTTATAAATGTTTAAATTCATACATTGCAATTTTTTTCCTCTTTGAACCTAGTATGGGAGCACAGAGCCATGAAACATGCCTGTGAAAATAATCGTGTTTTACTGCAACTCCTTGAAGTTCAGCTAGTTCACTGATCCCTCCTAGCACCTAGCAGGGATAGAGATGCACAGGGATGTTCTTTTATGGTACCTTGACTTTTCTCAAAGTTTCCATACTGCACATTCACCTAAACACATTTAATCACAGTCAGACCAGGATGTTCTGAAGCAAAATCCTGAAAAGATTCCCGGTAGACTTTGAGTCAGTCTGTGAAGATCTTTGAAAGGATGCTCTAGCACAATGGTAGGGTTTCAGCAGAGCCACCATACCCAACAGGGGCTGTCTTGGGCTGGTTGCTGAGCATAGTGCTGTTTCATGAGCGTTCCTGGTATATATAAGGCTATGGTGCTAGGACATGCATGCAGAAAAATGCAGGTAAAGCTATATGTTATAAAGGCCAATTTCAGAGCACATATCTAAACTTCCTAGTCAGTATGATGGCGTTTTAACAAATGTAATAAAACTAGTCCTCTACATGAGATATGCAAACAGGTCATGTACTGTGAAATTGTCAGAGGTGCCAAGGGAAAAACAAAGTATGAGGTTGACGCCGGAAAAAAATGTGTAATTTACTACACAATGGCCGGTCCAAATTCTTGTTCCAAGCAGAACTAACTTCCCAGAAGCAAATATTTGTGGCTCCATAGGGTATAATACTGCTGTTCCAGCACATTTCTAGTCACCCTGAGATGTTTTGCAAACAGCATGGTGTGCAAGCTTTATCTCTGACCTTAGCACTCCTGTGATGAAACTTAAAGCGTACATTGTCTTGAGTAAATATGTTGCTTACACAGCAAGCAGTATAGTGCTGTGCTCCTCATCTCCTCAAGGGTCAAGTTCACCTTTGGGAAAGAGGCAGGACTGTAAAAAGACTATCAAATTTGTCTAAAAATCTATGCTGTCAGCTGAAGAGAGAGAGGTATATGAGATCTGGAACAGGAAAGACTTAAACCACAGGAAATGGATTCCCTTTTTACATATATATATTATATTTTTTCCCAATTATAAAGTGTAAGCAAACCTTTAGTTATTTTTATGAAAGTCATTTTAGGTATTTTTCTTGAAAGTTGTACAACCTACAAACTCCTATCTCTCGCCTCTACAGTACCTGGGTTATATTCCCTTATGGAAGATAAAACTCCTGGATTATATCTTCCACTAACAGTTTTTAGTGATGAGAGGAAGATAGGAACCATGATATTATTGCCTGCAAACTCTTTTTCAGCTGTGGATTCACAGATATCCAAGAGTCTAATCTATGACTCTACAAAGACCCGCATCTCCCAAAGTATACAGATATCTATGGTTCCAGATCTCTGTTCAGCTTTCAGATACTGAAAGCTGAACCATCTTCATGCTTTGAGTCATGCTCTGCAGGAAACATAACACTGCCAAAACCCTACTGTGGTACTAGTTCTAGATGCAATTCTTTTCTGAATGCACTCAGCAGGATACCTCAAGAGAAGGATAGTTACTGTATGCAACCAAAATAAAAGCACAGAGGAATAACTCCTTTCTATATGGGCTTGGGAAAACCCAGTCCCAGCTGTGCATCAAAACATGAGCATTACAGTCTCAGGGGCATCAGCTTGAAAGTTTTACCTGCTTTCCTGCCTTCAGTGGTGTAGGATAAAGACATGACCAAATGCTTTCCCTAATGATGGCCAAATATGAACGACTGTTTTAACTGATATAAATCAACACACCTCTGAGGAATACTCATTTGCTGCTTTCTTTTGATTATACTTAGTGTCATCTTTGGGACAAAAACATTCAACTGTTGGGGTAAATTCTGTATGCAGTTATGACCGTGTAAAACTTGATTATTCCTTCAGCAAAAAAGTAGTCATTCGAGCCTTACATGGGATTCACTGAGGAGAGGATTCAGCCACAACTTACAGTATTTCTCACAATACCAGCTGCACATTAGCCACAAAAACATCTCAGAGATGCTTGGATTGTTTCAGTGGTAAATGAAAACAGGTAATCCCTTCTTCAGAGATGATTGTGTGGGATGTTTTTCCCCCTTCCATGAGTAAACTTCCACAGGGCCCTAAACCATCTTCTGACTTGAGACTTTGGTTCTAATCCTTCCTACATGACTTTAGAGCACAGTGAGTACAAGCCAAGCCCAAATCTGTATATAGCAAGCCACAAGATTTTACTGCAGAACACCACCAGTTTGCAGGCAAAATGCAGTGCAAAATGTGACATGCCCATAGGCCACCTGATGGCCTTCTGGAATGCCCAACATGACAGGGAACAGAAGGGGCTGCAACTCAAGGGACTGTGTTCAAGGAAGATGCAGAGACTCCTTTGGCCTTCTCAGGGGAATATTTACAAATGCTTCTAAGGACAAGTGTGCTGGATTTCCTGAGACATCAAATTAACTTGATCTCTACCGAAGTGAGTGAGGCTCTGCTAGGAGTCCATCATGCAGCCACAAAGTTACAACTTAGTTGCCATTACTGAAACTTGGGTGGGACAAATCCTGTTACTGGAGTGAGGCTATTGATGGCTCTAGGTTGTACAGGCCTCACCTGGACAAAGAAGGAGGGGTGGAAAGATTGCCCTCTACATCAAGAAATGGATAGAGTGTGAAGAGCTGTCTCTTAAGAACAGTCACAAGCAGGTTGACAGCTTATGGGTAAAGTTATAGACTGAGGCAACAAGGGGAACCCTGTGTCTACTATGGGACACCTGACCAAAAGGAACCTATTGGCAAAGCCTTCTTGCTCCAGTTACAGGAGGCATCACACCCACAGGCTCTTGTCCTGCTGGGGGACTTCAATCACCCTGAGATCTGCTGGAAAAGTAGGATGTTGAGGTGTAGGCAACCCAGGACACTCCTGGAATGCATGGAGGATAACTTCCTAAGCCAAGTAACAGTCAGCCCTACCAAAAAAAAAGAGAAACCTTGTATTCATTTTCAAAAGGGGTATAAAGGTGAATCCTGGGAACCAGCAACGTGTCAGCCTCACCTCTGTGCCTGGGAAGATAGATCATGGAACAGATCTTCCCAGAAGCTGTGCTAAGGCACATGATGATCAGGCAGACAACCAGCACAACTTCACCAAGGCCAAGTCCTGCCTTACCAGCCTAGTGGCCTTCTACAATGGAGTGACTACAACAGTTTACAAGAGAAGAGTTATTGATGGTGTCTATCTGGACTTCTGTAAAGCCTTTGACAAAGTCCCCCTCCATTCTCCTTCTCTCTACATTAGAAAGAGATGGATTTGATGGGTGGACTGTTAGGTGGATAAGGAACTTTTGGGACCATGGCATCCGGAGGGAAGTGGTCAATGGCTCAGAGTTCTGACGGACATCAGTAAGAACTGGTGTCCCTCAGGGGTCTGTATTAAGACCAGTGTTGTATTAATGTCTCCATCAATGACATAGACAGTGGGATCATGTGCACCTTCAGCAAGTTTGCAAACAACAAGCTGATTGGTGTGGCTGTCTCTCCTAAAGGTCAGGATGCCGCACAGAGTGAACTTAACAGGCTTGAGAGGTGGGCCTGTACAAACATGATGAGGTTCAACAAGGCCAACTGCAAGGTGCTGCCCCTGGGTCAGAGCAATCCCAAGCAGAAATACAGGCTGAGTGGAGAACAGATTGAGAGCAGCCCTGCTGAGAAGGAGTTAGGAGCACTGATGAACAAAAAGCTGATCATTAGCTGACAATGCGTGTTCACAGCCCAAAAGGCCAACCAGTATCCTGGGCTGTATCAAAAGAAGCATGGGCAGCATGTTGAGAGAGGTAATGCTCCCCCTCTACTCCACTCTCGTGAGACCCTATCCAGAATACTGCTTCCAGGTCTGGAGTCCCAAAAATAAGAAGGATGTGGACCTGTTGGAGCAGATCCAGAGCAGGGCCACAAAGATGATCAGAGGTCTGAAGCACCTCTCCTATGAAGACAGGCTGAGAGAGCTGGGGTTGTTCAGCCTGGAGAGGAGAAGGTTCCAGGGAAACGTTATTAGCCTGCTCATTTCAGGACTAGATGGCCTTTAAAAGTTCCTTCCAACCCAAACTATTCTGTCATTCCATGATTCTATGAGATATCAATGTAAAATTTTGGTCATTGTACCAAAAATTTATACAAGTCTATTGTTACCTTCTGTTTAAAAATTATACAAATAGGGAAAATCACATCCATTTCAGTTATGATCTCATTTCTGTAAATGCTGCATGGCCATTCCCTATGTCCTCTGTTCATAGCAGCCAACTGAATACACATGAGACAGAAGAATTATAACTGAGTTTACACTCGTATTTGTCACACAGATAAATTACCTGGTAGATCAACATCTGTATTACTGAACCAGAGTGCAAAAGACATGGGGCAATACGTTTGTGGAAAAGTGTGCAAAGAGTGACATAAGCTACTGATACTTTCATTCAAATAAACTGAAATGTTATTTTTTAATATGTTCTGTAGAAATCAAATAAATAAATAGTTAACTTTAAACGAATTCTTCTTGGCATACTTAAATTGAAGAGTTTGCTTTAACCAACTCATAGACGTTGTCTCTGGTACAATTTAAAACAGACAAATAATGAAGGGAGGTAATACACATACTTCATTCTCTTACCAGTCTGCCTGCTAAAGCTCAAGAATGCAAGATAAAATGAATGAAAGCCTTCCTTGGGAACCTTGATCAAATTCTTTGTGCATCACACTGGCACTTTATTGCATAATTAAATTTATTGAAAAGGTACTTTACCTTCATTACACAAGTCACCTTTATTTTTGCTTTGTCCTGCAATCTTCTATTTAACTCTTTAAATTCAGATATTCTTGATTCTCCAAACTGAGGTGCACATCCAGTTTAACAAATTACAGAAATAATTTATCTGGGAAGAGTCAGAGTATATTTTTAACTTTATATCTCGGTCAGAGTTGTCAGACAGGCACAGCCAATCTATGTGTTGCACTCTGGCCCACCACTTACCTGCATGAACGTTAAGCTCACTGTGTGCCATTCTGTTTCTCTCTGTGTGGAAAGACCTGACTACACTGATTGCAACATCATGAAACAAAATAGAAGTTAGTTGTAATTGAGTAGTACCAAATAGTCTTTAGCTATCCCACACCAAACACAAACAGCACTGAATTTTAGAGCTGAACAAATGATTTCTCTTTGAAATCATCCGTGTAAAACTCTAGCACTATTCAAAGTCATCCAAGCTTGTGTCCTGGTTGATAAGATGTAGTAGAATTTATAGGTCAGCTGCTCTCGGTGAGTGAGGAACTTAAACCAGGGCCACAGAACTGTAGGAAACTAAACAAGGAAGCAACCTTTTAGGATCCTGTTCAGGTCTTTAATGGGATGCAGATGAAAGAGAACCAGAAGACAGAAGGTGGGAGGCAATTGGGTACCTGGAAGAAGTGCAGGTGGAAGGAAGCTGCAGACAAGGAGTAGACCAAGGTGGTGCTGCATGGAGGATAAAATGCAAAGACATGTCCCACATAGGAGAGAACATGCCCACTTTGGCTGTCCTAAGGACCTGTGGGGAAAGGGATACAGACAGGCAGAGAGGAGGACATAGGGGGACATCATCAAGGAAGGATACAAGGAAGGATACAGGGGGATACAAGGGACATGATCAAGGAAGAGAACAGCATAAAACCATACTGATTTTCTGAAATCTTTTTGGAGACGATATAGGAATTGCAGATTGCAGCTGAAGGGAGGAACCTGTCATGGTTTAGGAATGGTATTCTCCAATTTAGTCCTTCCAGTGAAACCACTCCTCTCCTCCCCTTCAACCTCCCCTTCATGAGGTTCAGGAGGGAAAATGTAGGCACAAAAGGTAAAGATCATGGATTGAGCTAAGAACAATTTACTGGAATCCACAGTGAGATAAGAAACAGTAACAGCAACAATATTAATGACAGAGGGTATAAGGAAAAGGTGAAAGATTCACATGGAAATAACAATACCCAACCACTCCCTCTGCCATGCTATGCTGACGCAGAAGGGACCCCTTCCCCCTGAAGTAACTCCCCTCCTCCCACCCAGAGCAATGATGTGAGGTGATATAGAATAACCTCTGGTCCTAGGCATACCTCCTTCTGGCTACTGCAAAGATTAACCCTGTTCTGGCTGGAACCAGGGCAGAACCCAAATTCTGAGCAGAGCAGGAGAGGCAAAGCACCAGGAGGGCAGGTGTGAGGGATGGACGGGACAGAAGAGAAAGCAAATGGCATCTGTTTTTGGAGGAGCTGAGAACGGAGCCCATGAAATGAGGTCTGCAATTGTGCTGGGAAAGGGAAGGAGATTTGCTGGAGATCACCCTGGTGGCATCACGGTGATGAGTTGTGGGGAAGAGTGATGGCATAACCAGACTAAATGTTGAATACCTCACAAGTAGTAAATGAGAAAATTTTCTGAAAAAGGCTGAATCCGAAAACTCAATGAGTTTTTGCAGAAAGACCTCATCGTGTTGAGCCACCTGTGAGGAATATTGTTTATGTCTGACACAGGGAAAAGTGGAAGAATGGTATCTCTCCCCTTTCTTGTGACAGCTGTTCCTTTCTAAGCCACCAAAGTTTCCTCATTTCACTGTTTTTCATCATGTAGGATATGTAATGTTAAACCTGACACTCCCTGACAAAGGTTCCAATCTCGAGCTTCAGTAAATAGGTATGGCAGAGCCCACAACTGATTATTTTTTTCCATGCTTTTTAACAAATTTGTCTGGGGTCTTGCAGTCAAATAAAAGACATGTTCTGTGGTCTGCAGACCTTATCATCTAGCTGGGATTTGATTGAGATTTGTGGCTTCAGGATACTCCTACAAGGGGTTACACAGACATTCCTCCCAACTATCACACCACATTTTTCACAGACCACAGTGCTGGACCAGAGTCTGACTCTTAGTTTTGAGCATCTGGTTTTGGACCAGACCTGGGACATTTTTGTATCTGCCTGACAGATTATTCTGTTCCTCCTTTTTGTCAAAACCAGCAGAGTGGACTACGGGAATCAAGACGACTGTGATGGCACTGAAACATAAATTTCTGGCTGCATACTTCCAGCTTTATCAAATACTAAAATTAGTTTCAGAGGTCTTAACAAGAAAGGGTCTCCTCAATTGCTTGTGCCCTGCTTGTTGACCCTGTTGCCAGTGCTTGTGCTCTGGGAGGAGAGAACGGTCACAGGCTGTGAAAATAAAAAAACTAAAATAGTGAAAACTGCTTAGACTGGATTCTTCTGCCTCATTTACACCCCTTTCTGTCACACGGTGTTCATGGGAGTCATGGTAGCAATGCAGATTTTGGCAGAGAGTGTGAGTAATGCATTCCTTCTTCCACTGCTTCCAAAAAGTGCTAAAATACATTAATGATTTATACCATGGTCTGTGCAGTAAGATTATATATCACTGTATATTTAGAACAGTTATACCTGAGATGCTAATGGTTTCTATTTCAAAGCACATAAAACCTACAGCAGTGATGTTCATGGCAGCCTGGACCTCAGTAAGCTCATATTACATTTATAACTACAGCCTTTCTTTTGTTTCCTTTTTTGTATAGCAAATGCTTGATATTTTATTTTTATATTATGGTTCGGGGAGTCTTTTAGTGAAGCCTCATGGCTAATTCTGGGGGACTGAAGACATCCAAATGTTACTTACCCAACCACGCCAGCCACCTGCTACATCTACATGACAGGAGCAGGGAGGTAGTATCTATCTGGATTTGATACTTGCCTTTTGTAACCAGCATGTGAGAATCTGAAGAAACACCGATACGGGTCGTGTGTGCGTGATATGTCAGCAGCCTCTCCTGGGCATAAATGTCAGCTCTGTTTATGAATGAAGGTTATACTGTTGGTTATAATAGCACGGTTGGTATTGCTACCTCAGAGATGAACTCTGATCAAAACTTTTGTGGTTTCTAGTTGCAGCTGGTTTGTGTTCCTTTCTCTTTCTCAAAGTCTTGGGAAAGGACAGGTGTGGGATTTTCTACAATACTAAGCAGTTATAATAACATTTATATGAGAGGGAGATATCTATTAAACTGTTACCACTGCAGCAGCACCTATGTAAACAGAAACCCCATGGGTAGGTATCTGACAACAGTGACTGTCTCCAGGGAGCCCTCAGCCCACCATGCAAGCAGAAACTAGAGGAGAGATGTGGGAAAAGTACCTATGGAGGTCACTGGGATAGCTCTTAAGTAACTCAAAGAAATTATTTTGTGGAACCCCAAAATAAAACACTCTGCTTTCAGGCAATTAAAGTCCTCTCTCTTTTACATAAAAATGTAGCCCAATATCAAAATAAAACTGGTATTCTGAAATGACAAATTAAACTCTCGTTTTTAAGGTCATTGACACAAAACATTTAGACTTTAGAAATGCCTACATCTTCTCCTTGTTTTGCCTGAAGCATGTCTATTAGTTCGCAGCTGTATTACAAAGCAGATATATTTTATATTTATACTTTGTATTTGCCAAAAATGCATTCACTCAGGTCTACACATAGCCTTCCAGCTTCTGGAGTGAAACTAATGAAATGAAATATTATGTTTAACTTTTTTAACTACATGGTATAGAATAAGAATCATAAAATCATAGAATGATTTAAGTTGGAATGGATCTTAAAGATAATCTGGTTTCATATGTTACTCAGAACCCCATCCAACCTGGTCTTGAACACTTCCAGGGATGGGCAACCACAGCTTCTCTGGGCAACCTGTCCCAGTCTCTCACCACCTGCACAGCGATGATTTTTTCCTAATATTTAATGTAAACCTACCTTCTTTCAGTTAAAAGACATTCTCCCTTTTCCTATCCCATGCTCTCCCTCTCCAGCTATCTGAAACTGGAATGTTGCTACAAGGTCTCCCTGGACCCTTCTCCCCTTCAGGCTGAACAAACCCAGCTGTCTGTGAGTATTCATAGGAGAGGTGCTCTACCCCTCTGATCATCTTTGCGGCTCTGCTCAGGATCTCCTCCAACAGGTCCACATCCATCTTACATTTGGGGCCTCAGAGCTGGATGCAGTACTCCAGATAAGGTCTCACAAGAGCAGAGTAAAGGGCAAGAATCACCTTCCTTGACCTGCTGGTCACAATTACTTTGATGCAGTCCAGGATACAGTTGGCTTTCTTGGCTGCAAGAGCACACAGTTAGCTCATGATCAGCTTTTTGTCCAACAGTATCCCCAAGTTCTTCTGCTCAGGGTTGTTCTCTATCTATTCTCTGTCCAGCCTGTATTTCTGCTTAGGATTGCCCTGACCCAGGTGCAATACCTTGCACTTGGTCTTGCTGAATCTCATCAAGCTTGCATGGGCTCACCTCTCAAGCCTGCCAAGGTTCCCAGGTGACATTCCTTCCCTCCAGTGTGTTGACTGTACCACTCAGCTTGGTGTCATTGGCAAATTTAGAATAATAGAATATCCTGAGTTGGAAGGGACCCCACAGGATCTTCAAAGTCCATCTCTTGGCCCTGCACAGGACAACCACAAAAATCACACCCTGTGTCTGAGAGAGTTGTCCAAATGTTTCTTGAACTCTTGAAGGCTTGGTGCTGTGGAGCCTGTTCCAGCACCTGACCAGCCACTGGGTGAAGAATCTTTTCCTGATATCCAACTTAAACCTCCCCTGACACAGCCATACGCCATTCGCTCATGTCCTGTCAGTGGTCACCACAGAGAAGAGATCAGTGCCTGCCCCTTCACTTTCCCTTGTGAGGAAGCTGTAGATCATGATGAGGTCTCCGCTCAGTCTCCTCTTCTCCAGGCTGAACAAGGCTGATGAGGCCTCAAGACAAGGTACTTGAGGTGGGGCTGAGGGTGCACTCAGTCCTGCTGTCCATGTCAATAACAAAGAAGTTAAACACCACGAGTTCCAATACTGATCCCCGAGAAACACCAGTCATTACTGGTCTCCACTTGGACATTGAGCCCTTGATTACAACGTTTTGAGTGTGACCATCCAGCCAATTCCTTATCCATTGAGTGGTCCACACACCAAATCTATGTCTTCTCACTTTAGAGATGCGTTGCACAAGTCCAGGTAGATGTGAGCTGAAATAAACAGTACAACACAGTTGTTATTCAGGCACCCCAAAAAATTGTGTGTCTCTATAATCATACTTATTGTATTATTTTAATAAATTGTTATTCTGACTTATAATCTCTCTTTTGAGTTGAGTTCATTTTCCCTGCTGGGTAACTCTTAAACCAGCACACAACCTAATAGACTATCTTCATTGCTTCTGTCAGAGAAGGTCTGATATCCAGCCCAATAATTTTTTTGGCAACCCTGCATCTCCATATCAGAGCATGAACAAACAACATCCACAGATACAGCAAATGGAGGCAAAGTGAGAAGGGTATCTATCTGGACAAAGGCACTGAGCCAGCAATGATGGCTACACGTACCTCTCACATGGCAGCTTCAGCTGCTTGTCTTGGTTGCCCCCTGCTTGGTGGATGTTGCTGCATGGTGAGCTCATCGTTGGCAGCACCGGAGGATTGCTTAGCCCTCTGCAGTAACCCGACCCTCACCTGTTTTCACTGAGTCACAATAACTTGACATGAAAAGGATCTGATAAACTGGGTTCAGACAGAACCCTCTGAATAGATCCTTTGCATTTCATAAGCTGAACCATATTAGGGTGTAAGCAGCAATCAAGGGTGCTCTGATATGACACAGGCTGCCTGACTCCTTTTCTGCTAGTCTCCTTCTCCCCCCCACAGCCTGTCTCACTTCTCAAGATTGTTCTAGTAAACTGCCTGGGGGAAGGATGAAATTACTGGCTTTTGATCTTTTAATTTTCATTGAAGCTGATTTTCTAATGCCTGGGCTCATGCTGGACATGGTGCACAGGGAGGGCTTTAAAGGCTGTTGTGTGACCTGGCTCTGTGCAGCTGTGTGGGTTTGGGTGTGTAGGAGAGCACGGGTTAAAAACCTGAAGGCTTCGTGTAATTCACCAAATGAGTTTCATCCTTCTTCATACCAGAGGCTCTCAACTGACAAGAGCAACCCCAAATGTCTCTGCGCTCCCACTCCCACTGCAGCCCCTGCATAATGCTGATAATCCAGTTAACCTCTTCCAGAAATGAGTGTGTTATCAGCCAGATGAAGCTTTCACCCTGGCTGTCTGGCAAGGCAGCAGCCTGCTCTGGGAGCAATGTGGCTCCTCCAGTGGACGGGCTCAGGTTTTCACTGTGTGAGCTGTTCATCTCTGCAAATAAGGGAATCTGAGGAGCTTGTCTCCGATTTCTCCAGTGACACGAGTTATGCAAACACGCTTGCTACCATTAACAGCTCACCATTTTTACTGTTTGAAACATAATCAGTCTGTATAACAGTATGGACTGACTTGGATATGCGGTCCAACATACCCTGATTGCATGCTGGCTAAAGCTTTTATTGCTGTTAATTTATGGGGACTGTGCTGGCCTCTTCGAAAGACCTTTCAGAATCACAGCAGTTTATAATGATACCACAATGCGATTCAGCATTTCCAAGAATTACTTTTGTTTTCTTTAGAATAGAAAGGACTTTTTTTTAAGGTTTTTTTTTTTCTGCTTCTAACTAAACAAAAATATTTCTATTTATGCACTTTAAAATAAGCATTCCCAGGTGTTTTTTTCTGTTGTTTGGACTTTTTTTTGTTGTTTTTTTTTTCCTAAGTGTTGGCCTCACCCCCTAGCTTCAGCAGGAGCCTGAGAGGGATGTCATAGTACCTTGATGAAAAGACTGTAAGCATCCTGCCAGTTACATGACTGTCAAATGGGTCCTGCCACTGTGCCCCAGAACCTAGTCACAGACACTGGGGAATGAATGCCTTGGCAAATCTGAGCGCAGAGGAAACTATCAAACATTCAGAGCACTTGCTGACAATTTCCAGTCACCACTAATTGCTTGGGGCTTTCTTGGACCTCTGCCACATCTATACCTTTGTGTCCTTAATCACGAGGCACCCTTTGCATAATATGTCACACCTGGGACATAAGGTAATTTATCACTTGCAGATGGATTATCATCACAGCTCGCTTAGATAAATTTTACTTTAGCCTCAGTCCCAGAGGCCCTTCTTTTATAGCACAGTTTTATCCATTAAAATTATGACTTCCAAAATTCTGTTGTATTTTATGGCTTCCATGAGATATTTATGACTCTTACTGTTTAAGTGGACATTTCTAAAGATTTACTGGAGAAATAATTCAAGAAAATAACTCAGAAGAGGTACTGCCAATAGCAGTTTGGTGTTGTTAAAAGACATGCTGTTCTCAGTGTGTGTATTTATAAACGGAGTCTTAATGCATAATACTGAAATGCCACTAAATATGTATTCAGAAAACCCTATCAATATGGACTAGTTCTAGACAAAATCCAAACACTGAGTTCTGATCCTCCAAAGTCCCTCTTTCCCCAAAGCTGTTCATATCCTTTGATTTTCTGCAGAGTGTGAGAGGTGAAAGCAAAAGCCAATTAAAAACAATTCATGGAGTCAGGCACTTCTACGGGCTCTGTGAAGGGGGACATATGAGAGGTGTTTCTCTTCCCCTGCTCACTTAGTTGTGTCCTAATTGGGGTAATGTTATGGGTAGCTGGGGCCCAAAAGACAGAGCTCAGGTTGCAGTTTGACAGAACCAGTGGAGGCTTAACTTGCTGCAAGTGGAAAGTTGAGCTGTGCCTTCTTGATCCTTTTAGGACTAGAATTGGTCCTCTCTTTCATGCCATAGAAAGTCCGAGGATTAGAAAACTAGACTTGATGGCTTACAGCTTGTGTCTATGAGAAGTGACTGGTGCTATCAAGCAACTCTGTAACACACTTAGCTTTTTTCTCTTTAAGGTGAGTGTGAAGTCAGCACTGCGGCACAGGAGCAGAAAGTGATCTTGTTAGCATGCCAGCTTCCATGCTTCCAGTGTGCACCTATTTTATGACTTTCAACATCCTGATATCTTGGTGAAACTGCTCCTGTGGGAAGCTGAGAGGAACTCTGAGGAAGGCCTCTGAATGCCTCACTGGTAATGGCACACCAGGTAATACAGTTGCTGGGTTTAATGGGTTACAGAGCAGCAAAAGGTATTTCAGAAAGTACCTCAGTCCCATGGATTTTAGGTAAAAATCAGACTTATTCAGTTAGGCTTGCAACACATACTTTGAGTTAGGAATAGGTTCCATAAACACTTCTGAAATTTGTCACAAATTACTCTTCAAAACATGGAAATCACTACAGCATCAATAATTTTCACTGATTAAGTTAGTGTAATTCAAGACAAAAGACCAAATCCTTCCCTGCAGCTAGTTCTTCAATAGATTTTACAGCATCACAGTATTTTCCCAGGGAGTTACCTTGTGTGTGTGAAAGGTATGAATAGGGACCCCCACAAATACTTAAAGTAACTGATTCCAAGAAGATCTATCTGTTTGCAGGAGCAGATTCATAAGAAGTGACAGGAGGAAGACTGTCAAATTTAACCGTCAGTTAAAGGCAGACCATCTACATCTATTTGGGAAAGAGATAAATGCCCCTGTGGAAGATATCCTGACTGCATGTTGCATCAGCTCCAGCTTACTAATGGCTCACTCTGGTCCTAGCACCCCTGGCCCTGTCAAGGAACTGCAGCCAATAGCTGAGCTGCTACAGAAAGAGAAGGGGTTTAAATTAAAATAATGTGATTTAAGACTGACGTGGGTCTTGGACTGACCTTTACACATGGCAAATTTCATCCTTCGAGTTTCTTTCCTCCTCTTTCCCTCCCTTCTCTGCCCCAAAATATGCTCCTTTTTCCTTCACGGCTCTCCCCTGGTGAACTTACTCTCTAGAGTTTTGTAACAGAACTGAAAAAACAAGAAACAGACACACTATTGTATGCTCAAACTCATGCAGGACTCTAAAACTAATCTTTGTTCTGGCAAATCTCATGCAGCATTGACTGCTTTGCTGGCTACTTCATTCATCATGTGGAAAATGCATTTTACTGACTACCAATTACGAGAGCCAAACAGTGGCTTTGTCAGTATTACATGGTAACCATTACCTTTGTAATTGCATAGTGACTGATGTACAGTATGATGTAATGACAGGTTAAATAAATGCATACTAATTTGTCCTGTTAAAAGAAAGAAACACCAGCACGTTAACACAATTGCAAGTTATTTTATAAGATTATACATGAAGTAAAGGTATATATTCATCATAAAAGTCCTGCGTAGCTGCTATGTTTCAACTTTTAAATTTTTTTCTTTCACCTTTAGAATGTTTAGAGATGTATAATTTCTCTGCATTCTTGCTAACAGTGTTTGCAGAAGAAACATTTCAAAATGTGTTAGACATATTGGAGTTCCCTTGCTATAAGACCTGACATTTTTTTTTTTTTAGTAGTCTCTGGTTTTGTTTTTATTTTTTTTAGGTAAAATGTTAGCTTAGACATTTTCTTTTCCTTACTGAAAACTCAGTGTAAATTACTAGAAAATTGTTGTGAGGTCAGTTATTTACAAAAACATACTTCACATAGTTGAAGGAAAGGGCATCTTGAAGAGAAAACTGTCAGTGAAACATAACTGGGAGGCTGGGAATTAATTTAAGCTAAGTTTCACATATGGAGAAATAGAAGTAAAATTAATGGAACAAAATGAAAAAAAAAAACAATTACCACTGCTGGGAGTAAAACTCAGAGGTTTTCAGTTCTGTGCAGAGAACACTAACACAGGAACCCAAATGAAGAGCACAAGAGTGATGTTTCCCTGAGCCAGAAAGACGAAAAAGTCACAAAACAGATTTTCTCTGCATTCATATTTCAGTTTGGATATTTGGGTTAGTTTTCCTTCTAGGTCATTGAAATCCTAGATTTCCCAATTCAGAACCTGTAGATAGGACTAATACCTCTACCACAGCACCAAAATGGCAGGAAAGGACAGGGTTACAGTTGTCTTGCTTTGGACTTGGCAGGTCCAGAGGAAAAGAAGGAAATTGAGCAATTTGAAAATTTTTGTGCCAGGAAAATCCATGCCTGAAATCTTTCAGATCCTTTCCCCCACACAATCTCTTACCTCTTTCCCACCTTCAAAACTCCCTCTTCTTTCTGAAATTGATGTTTCTTTCTTCCTGTTCTCCAGATTACGTCTCTCCTAAGTGTTTTAACATTTCATGCTCTTGCTATAGGATGTCTTTTCTTTCCTTGAAATAGCCTAATCTTGTTTTGCAATTCACAGACCTTTCATTCTACCAACAAGTTCTGGGGCAACTAATAGTTTATAGAGGAAAAAGATTATTTTTTGCCATGTGAGGAAATTCACAATCATCTAGAGCTGTAATTTAGTTTTTACATGTTCAGTGTGTAAATCTTCTGTGGAAATGTTCTTCCTTGCCAATGCACTGATGTTTGGGAGTGTTTCCACTTTTTGCAATAATAATTCCAGTAGCAATTTTGTAATACAGAGGAAAAGGAAAGGGAGTGACAAGAGGATTTCAAAATCTGTATGATAGCCTTGAAGGTAAGGTTTTGACTAGATACATTTCCTACACACAGTCCGAGAATGGCTCAGGCCTTGAGAATGGTTGGAAGTCTTTCCCCTCTGGCTGGAAGTTAGCAATGTCATCATTTTGGTACAAAGGGTGCCCGAACTGAGAAGTTATATCCCTCCTGTTGTATCCCTATAGCCTTTTCTTCTTATAAGCCACAGAGGTAGGCTTTGTCATTTCAGGTTGGCTTTGTAAAAGTGAGAAGCCTAAATGTGATTTTATGCTAAATTATGGAACAGAAGTCATGAATTCTGGCTGTATTTCTTATCTGTGTGGCATGAGGCCAAACACAATGAAGCTAAATGCTTTGGAAAATGCCAAAATGCTCCTGTTGCACCCAGAGGCTTGTGGTGCGGAGGCATCCAAGCACATCCACAAGAAAAGCTGGGTGAGACCAGCATCCATCAGGCTGGTCTGTGAAGGGGTAGCTCCAGTGGGATCAGTCTTCTGGTACCACCTCCACTGCTACTGCCATCCAGAAAAAGTTTCACACACAGGGATAAGAAGTATAGTAAGAAGGGGTGAGGGAGCAAAGTCCATGAGGTACAGAATGAAGGAGGAGAAGCTACTGAAGTAAGAGTTGAGTATCACATCATTGTGTTTGCTTTCTGTTCCTAATTTCTTACAATAATTTCTTAAAATGAGAAAATTAGAAAATTACTGTTCCTTGTCATACTGAGTACAGTAGTATTGTTTTGCACATCTTTATGAAGACACATGAACTTTGGAAATCTCACCCATTGTCTACATTCTCTCATCTATCTTATACAAAAAAACAAAGGAAGCAGTGAAATGTAGGAGGACATAATCTTTTTCTGATTCTTCAAAAAAAAGTAAGGTTATGTTCTTATGCAGAAGGAATGAGCGCCTCCTTCTTTCCAAACATGCAGTAGATGTTAGAAGCTGTTGCAGAATAGCAGTATCATATGAGCAATCTTCAAAGTCTCATGTCTGGTAAGACTTCAGAACTGATTGCACAGTATATCTTCCATACATAGATGAGGTAATTATTACTGTATCATTAAAACATATATACATGATGGATCTGTCATCAAAGCTGGGAGTTTAATTTAGTGAAATTATGCTATTACCAGGGAGGAGCAATTGCCCAGATTGACACACGATCTCAACAAATTCCACTAGCTGTGTAAACCTGCATAATTACATTCAGTTTTTCAGCAATATTTTTTTCCTCTAATTTCAGCTTACTGTCACGTAATTATTATATAATTACATGGTTATTTCACCTTATAAAAGAAAGTAAACCACAAAGATTTAGAGCTTGCTTCACAGGTCCTGCTTAGCTTTAAGCAGAAGGACAACCTTAGACAGAGACACTATGGCTTTCCTTTAGCTTGATGCTAAGCAGGACTGCGGCAAAACAGCGTGCAGTGTGCCAAATTTCTAAACTGCCTTTGAGTCTAAACAGGGAAAGTCTGTCTCATTTTGGAATTTTAGCTCACTTAAATGCATTGGTCTCCATATGCAGATGTGAGCACAATTTCATACATTTCCAATTAGAAACAAGTAAGTAAATACCGAATGGGGTACAAGAAGGCAAAGTCAGGCTGTCCCAACTGTATGTGTGAGGAAGTAGCCCAAGTACCTGAAGGGTGTGAAATACAGTTGTGTGTGACTCTTCAGGAAGGCTCAGATGGGTACCCAAGACAAATTATTTAAGAAAAATGGACTTCAATGAACACAGACAAAGGGTATTTTGTCTGTGTTTCATCATTTGGGGCAGTGGTTTCTAGTGATCACCTGCTCCTTAAGGACAGCATTCCCACCTCCACTTTTCCTCAACAGCGTGAACTTTCAAGATCTGAAAAAAGCCACACATAATTGTCTCTAACATTCAAAGTTTTATGGAAAGAATGAACCCTACTAAAATGCTGGATTTGGAACATTCAGTTCTATATGACATACAAGTATCTGTTCTCTTTCTATCAGATAGTGAAAGGTAAAACCCAAGTATACTGTAATGAACAGCGGACAACATAATCAATTAATTTAATTTTCTGTTGTGGTTTAACTCAGCAGGCAGCTAAACACCTCACAGCCATTCCTTCACCCTCCCCACAGTGTGAAAAAAGGTAAAACTTGGGGCTGAGATAAAGGCAGTTTAATAGGACAGAAAAGAAAAAGAAAATAATAATAATTATGATAAAAAGAATATACAAATTAAATGGTGCAAAATTATGGAATTGTACACTGCCTGTTGACCAGTGTTCAGCCAGTCCATGAACAGCAGCCACTGACCCAAGCCAACACCCCTCCATGATTTATGGGTTGACACCATACAGTATGGAATATCCCTTCTGCCAGTTGGGGTCAACTGTCCTGGCTGTGTCCCCTCTTAACTTCTGGCACACCCCCAGTGTCCTTGATGGCAGGGTGGCAAGGAGTCCTTGAGTCTGTGTGAGCACCGCTGAACAACAACTAAAACATCAGTGTGTTATCAACATCCTTTTATCCTAAATCCAAAACACAACACTGTACCAGCTATTAGGAAAAAAACTGACTGTATTCCAGCTGAAATCAGGACATCTTCAAAGTCATTGTCAAATAATAATAACAAAAAAGACATTTTTTCAAATTTATGTGATAATAAACAATGAGATTTTGTCTGTATATTAGTTCTTACAGTAGCACTCATTTGCTCTGTTTCAGGGAAAGCTGCAACCTGGTTTATTTTGTATCATGTATCTGCATATTTTGAATTAATATCAATTGTAAAGGACTGAAAGTCTAAATGCCTTTATTAAGGATTAAGGCAGCTGAGCTGTCTTTCAGGCTCTGTGTATCTTTGGGCAATCACATTTGAAAATGAATATAGTGAACAACACTTTTAAAAATGAATGTTTTTAAAATAAATATTTTGAAAAGTATTCTTTTCTCAGTTCTCTGTTCTGTCATTTTAAAAGTGGTAAACTTACCAGGTGATCTCAACCCTCATCCTTGCAGCTCTTTTTGGCAACATCTGAAATAAATAGAAGTTTTTCTTCAGGTATGTCTATGCAACTCCCCTTGATCGCAAGAGATTTGCATGAGCATATTGGTGGGTTTTTTTCTTGTGAAATGAAACCTTTTGTATGAAATGTCTTTATAAGACAGATTTTTCTCTTTTCCTTCAACTTTCTTTTGGTCTTGAAATATGATTATGGTAAAAAGTATAGAAGCAAAAAGCATAATCCCATGTGAAAATAGATTCAATCTGGAAAATTTACAGGTAATGCAACTTTGCTACTTAAATATATCTGGTTAAACCAAATTCTCACTAGTAAGTTACATCTGTGGAGAGTAAAGATAAAAACTGAGAAGTTGGCAAAGGGCAAGTGTAAGAAGAGCACAGAAGAATAAGACACTTGAAGGCCATCCCACATAAGATCATGAACAACAGATAAAACTTCTCATTGGAGGAAATCCTTTCTTACTTGCATGTAGTGTCCTCAAATTTCAGCAGTGGGAAACGTCCTTAATCTTTCAAGATACTTATCGCAGAACCATAGAAACATGAAGGTTGGAGAAGGCCTTTGAGACCAAGTCTGGTCATCAACCTAGCACTGCCAGGTCCACCACTAAGCACCCCATCTACATGTCTTTTTCTTTGAGAAAGCCTTTGCTTTCTTGGACAGTCCATAGGGATAGACACTTAGCTTATGATCCGTAAGTATCAGAGCAAGGTCAATCTGGGTTGAGGGAATTCTATTCCCTGGCATTTTTTTTTTTTTAATCAGTAATATTATATTTCATTGAGATTTGACTTTTCAAATCAGGAAATATGTAAAACATTCAGATTTGAGGTGGCCATGGGTCTTGTAAAAATGGTAGTTTTGCCTTCTGTATTCACATGAGACCATTAAAAAGTCTGTTAGGAACAAGAAACAAGATGGTAGTATTGACTTTTGTTTCTATTTTCTGAGCTCTGGAGTTTTGGAAAAAAAATGTTATTTATGACAAAATATATTCTCAAGATAATTGTGGCTTACAGAAGGAATTTAAATTTACAGTCTGTACACTGCTGTCTTGCTACAGTCTCCAGAGTCTGAATGTGTGAGCAGATGCAACTGTAGCAAGTGACCTAAAGAAACTATCTCCCAGATGCTCTGGAGAAAGAACTTCTGACAGGTCAATACTGCCAATGGCATTTTGAGGCACCACAGTGCTGTTTTATGCTTCTTACTCACGACATTTCTGTGCCAGTGGTCCCATCTGGAAGGTTTGAAACAAATAATAAGGGGTACTCCTTCCCCAGAGGCACAGGTGAGCATTACTTGGTGCAGTATATAATGGATGATAACAATTTACCACTTCAAGGACAAAGCTATGGAAAAGTTCCACAATGGCTCAACTCAATGTCATGAAAAGCAAACCCTTTACTTCTGGCCCAGGAAGTCCCTAAGCCACAAGTTACTGAAGGCCCTGAGAACACTCTGGGGAAGTATTTCTAGAGCCTTGTTTCTAACATCGCTCTTGGTGGCAGGATGCTGGTTTGGATGAACCTTTGACTCAGTATGGCCATTCTTAGGTTCTTATGTCCTTGCATTCACCACCAGTATTTCCAGAGAGACCTTCATGGGGGTAAAAGAACAATTTTGAAAAAGCTTTGACTTGAAAGAACTAACCATATTCAGGAAAAATTCTGAAATACCAGTTTGAATGGAATATATGAGTAGAACTTCATGATTCCATTTTAAAATTGAATGTATATGCTGCTAAATTCCTTAAACTTTTTCCTTTTTTTTTCCCACAGATTTCAGCAGATAAGATTATTCAAAATAGAAAACTATTGGGAAAGAAAGCACCAAAACAGTCCAGAGACACCAAAAGTGGCTTGTGGCCTTTAACAATTACAGCCCCTCGCTCCTGAGGGAACACGTTGCTCTGGCCTTTCTTGTTTGAGAAAACCTCAAGCAGTATTTCATATGTTAAAGAGGTATTTCAAAGCAACCTATCTTTTTTTCTGGCATTCTGACTTTTAAAATAAGTGGGAATTCATCTCCATTTTTCTAGCAACAGCAGCTGATGTGAATAGTTCAGGACTGCACTGAAGATTGCCACCAAAATTGGAGAAGAGCAAAGAACATACAGAGATCAGTGTGATCTCTTGATTTTTACTGACTGGTTACAGCTGTAGAACACCATAAAGGAAAAGTAATTTTATTAGATGCCATCATTCTGCTGTGATCCGCGCTTCAGACTGAAACAAGTCTGCTCAATTTCAAAGTGATGGTGTCTCCGCTTAATCAAGCATGTTAGTTCTAATAGGAAGCATGACGTCCTCTTTAATTTCTTCTATGCTTTAGAGAAATTATTCCTCACCTTCTGTGTTTGTCTTTCACAGACAAGTTTTTATCATTTCTTTTCTCAGATTTTGCTCAGTCATTGAAAGTGAATGGCTCCACCACCAACACCACCCTTCTGCTCCCACCTCCTGCTACATTAAATCAAAGTGCATAACATGGTATAGCAATTTTCTCCCAGGACTGTGATCTTCAGTGTTACCCTGAAGAATAAAAGAGTGAGCCTGATGGCTGGAAGGAGAAAGCATGAGGTGGGATAAAGTCAAATGCTGCATAGGAGCCCAAAAGGAGCTGTAAAATTGTGGTCATTTAAAAGTGCAAATCTGGTTTATTTTTGAAGTATTAAAAACAGACATTGCCTTTGGCAGCAGTTTGGAGAAATGTTTCTTAGCAAATTTCCTGACTGAACCAAAGAATTATTTGACATTACTTAAAGACTTCAAGTTATGGCCTAAATAGTAATTAGCATACTTGTTATTGGCATTGATACTTTCCTCTGAAGAAAGCAGATGTAACACTAAATATGAAAGTAATAAAAATTTTCTTTTTTTTGTCAGTCCTGAAAGTCATTTGGGGATATTGTTTTATTTTCTTTTTTACCATCATGTTATTTGCTCTCCAGAGTTCTGTTAACATTATTCATCCAAACACAGAGAGACAAATATTGCCAGAGATGTAGGAAAATTTTAGTACAGTTGGCATGGCAGAAAGCCATTGAGATTAAAAGGTGATCCATAAGGGATGCTCTGTAATCCCAAAGAGAGGTGCCTTGCTGGAAGTAATGAGCCATACTGAAGTTTTTAGCTATGGTGATGGCTGGCATTCAGAGTATTTAGAATTTGGCAGCGATGAGCATCCAGCCAAAGCAGCAGTGAAATTTGGAATCATCCGAGACTTCTTCTGAGTTAACAATTTACTTCTGCTCCTTTGTTAGGAAGTTGAAAATCTGGAATTCATGGCTTGCCTTGAAGAAGGGAAATGAATCCACTGAACCTTAGAGTTCTCCACTTTAGATGGTCTAAAATAAGCAAATCATATATGAATTCCAGGTTAAAGAAGTAAAAATCTTAAATTTTCTCATAGCAAGGATTAAGTAATTAATGAAATTCATTAAGGAAAAAAAAGATTTGAAGACTTAAATAGCATCCAGCCTTGTGAAAAGCAGTCAACAAAAGGGGTGGCCAGACTATGCTGATCACTTCTTTGGAGTCTCCTGAAGATATTTTCCTCTTATACTAGAATGAAAACCAAATCTTCTGGAAAGTGAGATATACTAAAATAGTGAAAGAAATATTCTGGAAAGTGAGTACGGAATAATAGATTAAGTTAAAAGTTAAAATAGAATTACAGAAGAAAACCAGCTACTGCTTCCTGGATGACAAAAAAAGAGGCTTCTGCTGCCTCTGCCCTGGTATTATAAGGTCACAATGCCTTACAATGTTCCCCAGGTATTGACGAACACCTGAATGCACTGAATAGTGGAGCAGTGTGGAAACATTATGGCCACTATTAGCAAATATCTTGCTGGAAAGGAACATGGTAACGCTTTTGACTTGTGCCTATGTCCATCAAGAAAAAACAGGTGCTGAGGACAACGCCCCAAATTTAGCACTTATGACTAAAGTCACTAAAATCCCAGCTAAAACCTAAACAAATAGTATAAAAGGAGTACAAAACTGCTGGGGTTGACTGATGGGTCAAATCTGCCTTCCTTTTCCCCCAGGGATGCCTCTGTTGGGTGAGAAACTTATTCTCTGTGCACTAATTATTGCTGTAAGGACTAGAATTTGCTTTTGTTTCATAATATATTAGTAGATAGCTTTGTTTTCGAGTTTGTGCTTGTGTCTTGCTTTATAGTATTATTATATTGTCTTAAGCATGTTTTTATAGCCAGACCCTATCACTGAGGACCACAAACTTTTGTGACCTTGTCACAATTTGTATTAATTAATAGTGTTATCCTGCAAACTGTTAGAGTGAGTCCTTTATAAAGTTGTTGACAGTTTTGTCTATGGCAGAGTAACTTGTGGAAGAGATGCACTGAGGGGTCTCCACACTGTTGGCTTAGCCCACCCAAAAAGGGCAGTTGAATCACCCTCTGATCTTGTGAATCTGTTCAGTGAACAGTCCCCTGGGGGGACACCAACAGACTGGTTGGGAATAAGGGTTTTGGCTTCCCTGGGGCACTAACAAACAAATCTTTAAGGGTTGGGAAAATTCCCCTTACCCATTTAACGTGACAGTGAACTATATCAAACCTTAGCTCTCAGAGTAAAAAGGTTTATTTATCTAATTGTCTTTGTGCAAAATAAGACTGCCCCAGTCAGAATAGATTTTTCAGGTAAAATTATCTCAGCATAGGCAGGAAATTATATCTTCCATCCTGGTACATAAAACACTGAAAAGAAGTAGTGAGGGATAGACACAGAGAGTGTAACTTACTTAATCTTCTTTAGACATCTACAAGGTAGATGCCTTCATGTGAACTACTGGTTGCCTTTATAATCAGATGTGGTTTTAGGTAGAAATTGGGTATTTCTGGGATGCAATTAACTTGCCATAATTGTGTCTGTATGTCAGTATGTTTGCCTTAGATTTTATGTCCTCTCTTCAAAAGTGAGCTGGCACTGAGACTTCAGGACTAATTTTGAATATATAGTTACATATCCAAAATACGGATTTATTTCTATCCTCTCTTAACCTAGTTCATGCACAAAAAGTACTAGATTCTGAATTTTTCGTCAGATAAGACCTCATTCCCCACCATGCAGAGAGAAATTCACTACTTTAATTTTGCCATGTCTTCCTCAGTTTGAGAAAGAACGTAAAGATTAATTCAGATAGAGGCATCTTCTGAGCAAACAACTAAACCTAAATCAGCCATTTAAGATCTAAAGTTTCTCCTTCAAACTTCCGCGTGAAAAAAATTACCTTCCATGAACATTTTATTGAAGCCAATACTACTCCAAACAAGGCACTAATGAAAGACAAAGATTTCATCAGAGCTTCATCTTTGTGAACATTTTCCAACTACATTGCTTTAAATGGATGTAATCCTATGAGTTGACAAAATTCAGCTGTGTCCTTCCCCTCACACCAATAAAAGTTGCTGTCCACTGGATTATAAAATAAAGTATGGTATTTTATCACTGGAGGTAAGTATAACATGTTGAGACAGTGGGGGGAAGGCAGCTGTGCTGTCCCCTCTGTAGTGTCTTTCCCATCCTCATGGAAACACCTTTATGAGGGCTGCCTAGATCTTATGCTGGGAAAAGAGATGAGGCCAGTGCAAAAAATGTTCAAAATAAATTTACCACACAGTCCTGCAGAAAGTGTTTCTTTGCTAATGTTTACTCACTTGTTTTTCAGTCATAAAGAAACTAAGAGACAAAACATATTACACCCTCTATTTTATTGCCTTTGCAAGTGATATTTTTCTGTGCGGTAAAAATGTGTGTTATTGTTTATTTTTAAATTCCTCTGCCGGGCTGACATCATGCTCTGCACATTATGAGAAAAAAATACTGCAGGGATTTTTCTTTTTTTCCTTACTTTCCAGAGAATGTAGTGTTGCAACTATTGGCGAGTTGCATACACAAACAGTGAATGGATGCTACCACATTTAACTACTCATTGGACCATTTATCTCCACAAAATAAGATTTTTTTTTTTTCCTAAAATATACTGTTTGTCAAAGGTATCGGGCAGCCACCAATATGATCTCTGCTTGAAATATCAGCTCCTAGAACATCACCTTTTATGTGTATACTACCAAGCCCCCAAGTTTATCTGATTCAGTCTCAGGGAACAAATAAAACTTGAAGTCTTTAGCTCATAACTCATTCTCCTAACCAACTACCCCCTTCATTTGCCCTGGCCTCTCCCACTAGTCCAGGTACTTTCTTCTGCCCTTGGCTTCCCACAGTCCTGTCTTACTGTTTCTCTTGTTCCTCAGTGTGCCTTATTAGCTTTTCTTTAATTCCAAAGCTTGACAATAAAGTTTGTTGGGGAGTGCTTCCTAATTTTAATGTGGGCTTCAAAACAGTCTGACTCTGACTGGCATTTGTTCATATCAAGGAATGTGAAAGAACAGGGAACGAAAGGCTTAATTTTTTTTTTTCTCTGTAATTTGTTGTTATGTAGTCCTGGATCACCACAAATTCTTCTTTGGGTTGGTACTCATGGCTCACTTAGGAAAGGAAGTGCTTTTCTCTTTAGATGCCAGCATTCACCCTGTTTGTTTACCTGGGTTAACCCATAATCTTCTGAGATTATTTCAATATTATATTAAAGTCCTTAGGAGTCTGTGGTCCACTGCATGCAATCTCAGCTCAAGAAGGTTTTATGCCCATCATGCATGAAAGTGTAAATAAGAGACAAATCCTTGAGGCACTTGAAAGGAAAAGTTGATGGGGAGAGGGCCAGTGACAAAAACAGCATCTCCGGCTTGGTTTCATCCTACATTATTGGGATGTTGTCCTGGTTCCAGCCAGGACAGGGTTAATTTTTGCAGTAGCCAGGAGGGGACATGTCTAGGACTCAGAGGTTATTCTATACCACCTCACGTAATTTTCCAGGAATGGGGGATAGTTTCCCTTCTGGGTGAGTAAGCGTAGCATGAAGTGAGCAGTCAGGTAGTTCTTTCTCTTACTAACATTGGAGCTGTAATGATTTGTTTTACTTATTCCAATGCTGTTTCCAGCATTGTAAGTTGTTCTTGTCTCAACCAGTGATATTTACCTTTTGTGCCTCCAATTCTCCTCTCCATCCTGCCACAGAGGGAGGGGGAGGGGAGAGTGAGCAAGTGGCACCTGATTTCGAGTGCTTGAGGTGGAATGCTAAATTGGGGAACACCATTCCTAAACCTAGATGCATCTTTAGTGTGGAGAAAACAGCAGCAAAACACCTGAGGTTTCTATAGAAATTTGACAGTACCTGCTCCACTCTGCCCACTCTGAGAACAGTTGTCCTCTGCTGTTTTTCAGAGGAGTGGCTGTAATAGACACAGACCAAGGAAGAATAAAATTGCTCTTCCCAGTTTCAGTGTCTACATTTATTACTTTAAGAAAGGCTTTAGAAAGAAAGTTATCAGGTTGGAACAAACAACCAAACTTTGCAATCAGTTAGTGAGACCATGCATAGGCTCAAGAGGCTGGGGAGGGAACCTCTAATGACCTGGCTTCAGACCAGGATCAAAAGACATTTACCTTTTATTTCATGAGACATAAAGTTAATGCAATGTTTTATAGATGATGTTGAACCAAAACATTGGCTCTGAGCCCCATTTGAGAATACAAAGAGTCAGAACTTAAAGTCAGAATTAAGCTCTGAAATTTATGACTGTTTTTACTGGTTGCTGGAGAGAACAAAAATCCCATCTCACTGAGGGTTGGAGGAGAGTTATCTCCCAGATCAAGACCTTGACTCTGCATCTTGCATATAGCTCAAAGTTTGCTTGCTCATTTCCCACAAGAATAATTTTGGCTCCATCTGTATTACTGAATTAAAGGTGTTTGAAATAGTTCTCTGGCACTGAGCCCAACCCACATATGAGAGCTCACGTCCACATCATTAACTGCTTTTGCCCTTCAGAACAGGATGACTGCATCCCAAACTGTCCATTTGAAATGATCCTTGGCCCACTGTGGGGACACTTGCACCCTTGGAAAAGGGCCTGAATAACCCCATCTGCTAAGACAAGCATGTGGCTCTAAACAGCATGTGTGGATTGGATACACAAAACCACCCCAAAACTCAGAGTGTTGAAGAGGTAGGTGACCATAAACCAGAGTAAATAGCAACCAAGTAATTACTAAAAGACTTTTGAAACAAAGTAATCAGCTTGAAAGGAAATACAAAAGAAGGATCTCAATTTGTAATGGGGCAGAATTGTGATATGAAAACAGCAGTAGTCAAAATCTAATGTGCCATCTCCAGAGACACTCTGCCAGCACCCTGACCTTGGGCAGCCATAGCATATACGGCTTTCTAGAGAGCAGCCAGCACTTGCTGAGCAGGCAGGTGGCATGGGAGCCCACCCCAGTGGCGTGCCCCAACCTGAGGAGGCATTAGCAAGTTGCAGAGAGCAGCTGGAGTTACTGGTCAGCTGGAGTTGAGTGCTCTTCAACCCATGGTTGAGTGCTCTTCAACATCCTAAAAAATGACTTGGACACAGGACTTGAGGGGATACTAAACAAGTTTGAAGATGACATAAAAGTGGGAGGAGCTGTTGACTCCCTCCAAGGCAGGGAGCCCCTGCAGAGAGACCTCAACAAATTAGAGGACTGGGCAATCACCAACCATAGGAAGTTCAATAAGAGGAAGTGTCAGATTCTGCACTTGGCATGGGGCAACCCTGGGTGTAGGTACAGACTGAGAAATGAGATGCTGGAAAGCAGAGCCATGGAAAGGGACCCTGGGGGAGCTCCCTAGAGAGTGACCAGAGGCGGGTAACAAAGATGGTGAAGGGCCTTGAGGGGAAGCCGTATGAGGAGTGACTGAGGTCTCTTGATCTGTTCAGCCTGGGCAGGAGGAGACCAAGAGGAGATCTCAACGGAGTCTTCAACTTCCTTGTGAGGGCAAGAGGAGGGACAGTCGCTGATCTCTTCTGTGCAGTGATCAGTGACAGGACCCGAGGGAATGGCCTGAAGTTGTGCCAGAGCAGGTTCAGGTTAGATACTAGGAAGACGTTCTTCACCTAGAGTGTGGTTGGGCACTGGATCAGGCTTCCCAGGGAAGTGGTCACAGCACCAAGCCTGACAGAGTTCAAGAAGCATTTGAACAGTGCTCTCAGGCACATGGCATGACTCTCGGGGATGGTCCTGTGCAGAGCTAAGGGTGGCAGTCAATGATCCTTGTGGGTCCCTTCCAACTCAGCATATTCTGTGATTCTGTGATTCTGTGATTCTGTGATTCTGTGATTCTGTGATTCTGTGATTCTGTGATTCTACGACTCTGTGACTCTGTGATTCTGTGGGCGTGCTTGCATGTGCATGTGAGTTTTAAGTTTCTTGGGATTAGGTGTGGAAGAGTGCTGAGAGGTCTGTAGGTGTTTATTAACATGTTAGAAAAGTCTAGCACTGTGATTTGTCTATTATATTACTGAAATTTTTCTCATGAGAGGGCCAGCATCCTATCTGTAACATGTATTTCAGCTGCTGCTTTGAGTGTTCTCCCACTAAATTCCAGGAAATAAACAGTGTCTGTAAGCGTAATGTAAGAACTGGTTCGAATGTAAGAAAAACTGAAGCGCATTTTTGTTTAAGTCAAATGTAGCAAATGTTGTGGAAAATAGCACAGCATCAGCTGATGAGCACTTAGAGAGATCCTTCACCTTTCTGTCCTCTTCAGGTCTTTAATGTTTATTTACATATTTTTATATTAAAATGACAAGTGCCAATTTGGACCCAACACTGGTATGATGGTGGCTAGAAGTTCATATCTATAACTCCATAACATTTTTTGGAGTCAGACCCTGCATAGTCTGTACATGGGAATCCCATCTGACGGTGGTGACACAGAAACCCTGTAATACTGGTAAGGGCAATTTTTCATGCAAGCTACTCATGGAGGGAGCAAGCTCACCTTGCTTGGGCATCTAGATCAGTGTGTAGTGAGGTGATGGTGAAAAAGAAATCTCCTGACTCTGCTAATGAGGGAGCAGGCAGTATCTTGGAGATCCCTCAAAAGAAGATAAGGTACTCAGTTAGGGTGCTGGGGCAGGCAGGCAGCCTCTTCCTCAGGAGACCCTTGAAGAGGTTTTCCCTCCACTGGATGGGGAGTGGTATTTGATGAACTGCCTGAAACCTCGGTACAAGTTTCTTGCAGGCAGACTGGATCTCAGCTGGCAATTCCTTTGGGCCTGGTCTAACACCTATTAAAGAAATTGGTAATTATTCCAATTGTTCCATTGAGCTTCACAGGCTTTTTTACATCTACTCGTCTCCCTTTCCTCTCTGTTGTATTAATATAGATTGCACAAGAGGATTAAACATTGAAATGCAAACACTCTCACATGAAGACCAGTTTCTTATTTTTTTTAAGGGGGTAAAGACAGCAAGGTGCCTTTTCAGACTACTTCAGAGTCAATTGCTCACTCTTCACCCCCATTTATGGAGTACAGGGCCGTGCAGAAATCCCCAGACTGGCTCTGAAGGAAACATTTGGACTAATAAAGGACTAATATTTGTGGCTGCTCTAATTGCATGTGATTTAGAGTAAGAGTTATAAAGTATAGAACAACAGTCATAAAGTGTAGTACTATTTTAAATCTGGGTATTCTCAGAGGGGACTTAGTGCAGTCTAAGAAAAGCAGGTAGAATAAAAACTGTACCTTGCATATACTTTATTGCTCTTCTATGGCATGTAAGACTACAGTAAGATTCCTCTACTGTTCAGGAAACTAAAAAAATCAAGTTCTCAAAATTATGACATATTAACTGTGTTAAAAACATTAGTCCTGAAGTGAAATCACTTCACATGTTATCAGTGACTTTATTGTTAGGTCTGCTCTGGTCCATAGCCTGACTGAAATTCTTTCTACTCGCCCTCTTTATAAATTAAGGCTAACTCTACAGGGGAATCTAGGCATGACTTCGTTGCACCTAATTTGCTGTCTGCATCCAAATCTTACCTACTTACCTAATGGCCACAGAGGAGTACAGCTCCCATTTAAATTAATGAGGGTTAGGCTCCTAAATAGTTTTCCAAAGCACACATGTATGTGCCATTGGTGGGTCTGCTGTAATTTGCAGAGAAGGAGTGCAAATCAGACAATATGCCATGATGATAAAGTTGCAGCTACTTCTTGAAGTGATATAATCCTCAAAAAATAATAGTTAACAAACGTTTTGGACTGTATCTGGAAAGGACTTAAACACTTCCTCTCATGGTGAATGTGTCAGCTGGGATTCACAACCAGCTGCTGAGGGGGGACACGCCTACACCGTTTATTTGGAAATGCTGTCATGTCCCTTATTCAGCAGGCTAGACACTCACCTTCAGCCTGTGTGGGACTGAATTTAATAAACAAAGTCTTCTTTTTAAACTGATGTATCAAAATCACCTCATTTAGCAATAAGTGGTGGTTTCACTCTTTTTGTTTAAATTATGGCCAGCAGTGGTGGCACTCAGGTTTCATGTTATGCATTAGTCTGCACAACAATCTGCTCTCTGGACTATTCCTGTATTTTAGCAAATGCCCATATACTGAAAAATTCATTAGAAGTCCACACCACACTAACCATGATTGAATATAAACACATCACGCAATAGGTGAGCAACCGGCTTGTGGGTCAGGAACAGAGGGTTATAGTGAATGAGGTAACATCAGACTGACTACTGGTCACTAATGGGGTTCCACAGGGCTCCATTTTAGGCCAAGTGCTCTTCAACAGCTTCATAAATGACTTGGACACAGTATTGGAAGGGATACTAAGCAAGTTTGCAGATGATAAAAAATTGGGAGGAGCTGTTGAGTCTCTCGAAGGTAGGGAGGGCCTGCAGAGACACTTCAACAAATTAGAGAGATGGATAATCACAAACCTTATGAAGTTTAACAAGGGCAAGTGCTGGATTCTGTACCTGGGACAGGGCAGCCCTGGATGTATGCACAGACTGGGGAATGAGATACTGGAAACCGGTGCCATGGAAAGGGACCTGGGAGTCCTGATTGAAGGCAAGTTGAATATGAGTCAGCAGTGCCCTGGCAGCCAGGAGGGCCAACCATGTCCTGGGGGGCATCAGGCAAAGCATCGCCAGAAAGTGAAGGGAGATGATTGTCCTGATCTGCTCTGCACTGGTGCAGCTTTGCCTTGAATATTGTGTGAAGTTTTGGTCACTGCAATATAAGAAAGTTATTAAGCTCTTAGGCAGTGTCCAAAGGAGGGCAACAAAAATGGTGAAGGGTCTTGAGGGGAAGCCGTATGTGAAATGGCTCAGGTCACTTAGTCTGTTCAACCTGGAGAAAAGGAGACTGAGGAGAGACCTCACTGCAGTCTAGAACTTCTTTGAGTGGAAGAGAAGGAGCAGGCACTGATATCTTCTCTGTGGTGACCAGTGGCAGGACCTAAGGGAATGGCCTGAAAACGTGTTAGGGGAGGTTTAGGTTAGATATTCCCTTCCCTCCCACCTCCTCCCCCCGATTTTGTAACATTTTATGATCTAGTTTAGAGTCTAGTATGCATAAACTGGTATTACTGGGATCATATATCCATCTTCAAGGCATTTTAGTATCCAAGTTTGGCACTTACATACCTTGCCTTAAATTACACAGGAAGGTCTTTGGAAGAGCCAGGAGCTAGGTATAGTACTACACATGTCCTGTAGAGTTACCTAACTACTGAACTGTTTTGGCTTCTTACTCAGCTGCAGAAAAATATTTATTACAATTTAAAATTCTGTATAATTGTCGTTCTTGGATTTCTGGGTTTGTGGGTTGGATATGCAGTAACCGTTTATGAACATCCATTCATCCTACTTAAAGAAAGAGGAATAGCTGACTGTAGGTGTCTGCAAAATTTTTTTCTGGTTTGACTCCAGAGATCTATATCCCAGATATTTGATTTTTCAAAGTTTAGCATGCACTGTCATCTCCAGCTTAGAACCAGAGATCCTTTCAAAACCTTGGAAATTTATACAGTACAATCCCATCAACACAGGACTTTTTCTCCCTCCTCCCCCGACTTGCAATTTTCCTTCAAGGAGTTCAGCTGCCTGTGATCCCAGGCTTAGTTTTGATACAGCCCAGCTGTGCAACCTTAGCTCAAAGTTTAAAGAAAATGTTCTATTACAAGAAAGAGCTATGAGAAAGTTCATACACTAGAATCAGGCAAATCAGAAGGTAAAACTGAAGGCAGAGGTAAGATTATTGGCACAGGTAACAACTCTAGGATTCAAGGAGTAAAACACTGACAAAGAAAGTTAAAAAATCATATGGGAAAAGACAGCAAGATGGAAGATGGCAACTGAGAGGCACAAAGGACTAGCCTCCTTCCAGAAACAACAGCAAAGTCTTATGCTTTCCACCTGACAGATGCCAGCTCAGCCAGCAATGTCCTATTGGTGTCTTACTGGGGGTACTGAGCATGCTGACACTTCGGCTTGTACTTAATGCTAATGCTTACTGCCTTATACCCTAGTTATCAATTAGATGCACCATCTAATATGTGATCGTCTTCTGTATTCTTTTGTTGTTATTTTGTCAGTTTACCTCTTCACACATGGTAAAAGTAGCCTGAATAAAGAGAGTCAGTGGACAAAATAACAACCTGTAAAAACATGGCTCTATACTGCTGTATCTTAAAACAGAGTAATATAGTATTGCACAGGGTACAGTTAAATCATTAAAGATATTTTTATATTTCATGTTTCCCTCCCAGGAACTATTTCACTTTAGATGCACTAGTTCTAATGGGTTAGAAATTTGCAGCTGCCTATCTGGAGACACATACCAGTCTTACCCTGTAAATTAAAGAGTGGGAAGTATCCCAGAGTAGTTCAGTGTTTGAAAAGAAAAATATCAATACCAACACATCTCCTTCTATGCCAACTTAGTAAAGGAAAGAGGTTTTTGAAATACATTGTCTCTTTACTTTTGCTAGCATGAGTAGTTAGGAATAGAAGGCTAAGAAACAACACTGCTACCACAGTATGTTACTGGAAATGTCCACAACACTGGCAATTGAAATATCTCTTGCCACGTTTAAACATCACATTTACACTTCCACATTACTGTCCGTTGAAGAGTGATTGTACTTCAAGTCCCCATGAGGTGGCTCAGTACTTCTCAAGTTTGGGCATACAACCTAGGAGATAAAAATTATTGGCAGGAGAATGGCAAAGTTTTCAAATTTAGAGGTCCCTAAAATTAGGAAACAAAACTTTCTTCGTTATTGTGAAATTTTACTTCATTTTGCTATAATGGGTAAGAAACAGAACAAAGCAACTTTAGTAGCCTGAATGTTGAAAAAGGCAACTTGTGATTATTGGCATGAATAAAGTTGTCAAAATGTTCCCTCTCTTGATGTAGTGTCAGCAGCTTTTGGATCTTTGCTAATATTCTGCCTTCCTCAGCTGTTTATTCCTGTATTTATTCGATAGTACTTCCTTTGAGTGTAACTCTGCTTATCTAAAGTAGAAGATGGCGAAGTAAGACATTCTGGAAACTGCATATTAATGTATCATGCCTTTTATTTATAAACTCCAGGCTTCTTCAGATTTTTCTTTTATTCCTGTATAAATGTGAACTTTTCAACTTGGATACTCTCGTAAAGCATTTTTTAAAAAAAAGTACCAAAATCGCCAGTAGAAACATATATCTTAAAGTCATTCATATTTTGTCATATAAAGTCCTCAGTTATTTTATAATGGTTACTTTATATTGTTCCTTTTATTAGATTTCTTTCTTCTTTTTTTTTTTTTTCATTCTGCATTCAACTGATTATGTCCATGGAAACTAGCCCTAATTGTAGCTTTACAGGCAGCCCATGTTTTCCATCATTGGCACATACTGATGTAAATCACTGGGGAGTAATGTGGGACAGAGCTGCTGTTTTCTGTTATGCTGCAAATCAGAACAAGATTGGTATTTCTGATTAATCATTTTTGCAAGTGGCCTACCAATTCCCTACCAGATTATCATGTCATAAATAAAAACATCACCAAAGATACTAGGCTCAGCAGTGATCAAAAAAAAAGGATAATCTTTCAAGGAAGCTGTTTTGAAGTTTGCACTTACTATAGAGGTCTTCACAACCGAAGTTCATTTTACCCATAAAATGCCTGAGCATTTTTCCTGTAGGTTCTGAGACGTACGTATCATCCCTTTTTTCACCCTTGATGTGGGACCATGATGTGGAGCTCATGACACCTCTATCCAGGTTGCTGTGGAGATCCACCATACTGGCGGTGCAAGAATGCCTCCAAACCCTGCTTTGCTAAATGGCTCTATGACTTGGGAAAGCTGGGACACTCCTAACCAAAGAGGGAGCCTGGGAAAGTCTTTTTTTGCCATCAAGATACCACAGACTTCCAGAGTTGTAAGGAACGTGCCAGCAGAAACTCAGCAGAGGGTCAGCAGCAGCCAAGGGCTGGGGAACAGTCCTCTGCACTGCATGGGGGGCAGCCTGCCCACACGTGTCTGTGACCTCAGCTCAGGGGGGAGAAAGGGCTCTGAGTGAGCTTCCCCTCTCCTATCCAGCCAGCTAGGCAGCTACCTACCACAGAGAGGGATGCTGAGGGCCAGGGAAGGTGAGCCAGAATGCCTTCTCTGGAGCTGGCACTCACTCCCCTGCTGCTGCTGTGCTCGGTGGGAGGATGAGGGAGATTTCATCTGTCAGCACTGCCCCAACAGTGGGGTTGAGGCGTGGGCGAGCGTGTGGCAGTCGGCCTCAGAGAAACCTTGAAAGCACCACAGGCGCAATGATGCTGGGCAGACAGCAAGGTCAGTCTCTAACAACTGCTGCCATTCCTTTGTAATTTAGCCCCTGATTTGACTATTGCTTGGGTTAATCACTATTCATTTCTTTAAAGCCAAAGGTCCTTGGCAGAAGACAATGCAAGTCTCTTACAGTGAGGGGCCATCCCAGCCCTCATGGGTCGCTGTAAGAATTAAATCACCCAAAGCATGAGGATTTCAGATAGCACACCAATGAGCATGCCATGCCCCGGCAGATAAGGAGAGCCTTCTGTCAATAAGGTTTTGATCTCTGGCCTTTTCCAACACACTCCCTTTGGGAACAGGTTTTTGGAGGGGTACACTGAAGTTAGATGCTTCTGTTGTGAAACTCTCCATTGTACTTTTCTGTAGCCTTCAAAATATGAAAAAAAAAAGATCTTTTAGTTATCACTGTTGCCTCCTTATGTTAATCCAACATGCACTTTTCTTTGAAGGTTTTTCTGACTTTATGAAAAACTCACTTTAAAACACCTGAGAGTTATAAATCCCCCTTTTTTCCACTTTCAGCCTCTGAGATTTTGAGTCTGCCCTATAAAACCTCATAAATTGCAAGTACCAAAATGCACAAATATGTATTAAAATGTATTTGCATTTATGAATTTTTTTTTTAAATTCTGCTTCATCAGACGGTGTTAAGCTGACAGTAAAGCTAGAAATACAATGTCACAACAGAAGCACTGGAGTTTAGCTGGTAGAATACATCAGAGCTCAGGCACATATGCTCTCCTAACAACACTCCTCATTCAATCATGTTTTAGCAGCCTCCCATCAGGAAGCGCTGATTTGTCTAACTCTATTAAGCTTAGATAAGAAAGGTAAATAACATGTCACCCAATATAAGACAACCACTCCAAAATAAGTTTGACATTGGCCAATAATCACTCTAGCATTTTTGTGGCTTTAGCACCTTCAGAGGCTGTTGAATGGCACAATGGGGAAAGAAAAGAGAGCAAGAGAATGAATGCTGGCTTGCTGCTTTAGCCTATTCGAGATGAATTATTAGGAAGGACAGCCAACACCCGGGCTAAACGCTAACAGATGTGGTGCCGAGCGTGCCATTTAGACGCTGGTGGTTTGCTGTGGAGCGGTAGGAAGTGGCCGCAGTGGGTGGCAATGGATGTTGGTGTCCGGCTGGTAAATAGTGGGGGTGGGAGGAGCACAGCCCTGGCTTCCCAGAGAAATCTCACCCGTTAGTGGGGCTGGCACTGCAGCTAAGTACATGGTTTAAATTTTTTACTTGATTTCTGCCAGGAAACATCTTGTTACTAGGCGTGTCTTTGACAACAACTCTGACCACTAGGCAGGAGAAAGGACTCAGGTATTTTTGGGGGCACAAATAGCTCTAAAACGGCTCTGTTGGATAGGAACTAGTACAGACCAGCCACCAAAGCCGTAAGGGCTGAAGAGAGAGGCCTCCCTCAGCTCATTTACTCACTCACTCAGGTTGTGATGAAGAAATAATTTTGCCACTGACATGTTTAGGAAGGCTTTTCACAAAGCCTCTGATGGGTTTTGGTGTAAGATGAGACTGGTATCCATTAAGAGCAGTCTGGGGTGTGCTGGGCAGCTGTATGGTATGACAAAAACAGACTGGTTGCTTCACCTTGCAGACATTTGCTAGTTGTTTTCCAGCAGAACTGTTTTGCAGCTTCTTGGTGTATAAATTACAGTGACATAGCTGTGTGCTGAAAATTGAAAAAGTCATAGCAAACTGTTTGAATGACTTGTGGTGTTCAAAGCTCCAGTGAGATGGAGAAAAAGGTTTTCAACACAAAAACTAAATATTGCACAGTGTTGTGGGAAGTCAGTCAAGGACCTCCAAAAACAATAGCAAAGACCCACAAAGGGAGATGTGATTAACTTGTGAGCAGACTACAAGCCAAAGTTTGCTCAGAATAAGCAATTGCTGAACATGTAAAGAGTGAAGACGTTCTCATCACAAGCTGGTTTTATAAAAGAGCAGATGTTCTGTTTGCATCTCCTCCCACCTGGTAAGGAAAGGTGTCAACCAGTGGCTGAAGTTTTCTCCAGAACCACACTCAGGGGACTTATCCTCCCGTGTGCAAAGAACGCAAATAATTTCTATCACTGATCATAACAGAATTATTTTTTTTAAATGGATACAGTCAAAAGCGTCACTGAAGAAAAGATTGTCATGATTTCTTCTCAATTTCAGCCCTTTTTAGGTTGGTCTATATCCTGTTCTGTACTTTTCCTGCAATGTATATTAAATAATTTAATATTAAATGTCTCTTCTTCACTTACTGTGTCTTCTCACCTTCATTTGTGGGGTATGAAAAAACAGACTATTACACTTTTTTTTTTGTCTTTTCCCACTTTGACTGCTCAAGTCCATGTTCTCAAGGTCAAACAGTTAATCACTGGAAGTTGGATTTCTCATCCATCACTTTAGTTTCTTGCCTGCCAGATAAGACAGGACAGTACTGTAGCCAAAAGGCTCCTAAAGCCAAGGCAACAATATTTTAAAATGGTTTCTCACAGCTTCATAAATTTCATAGCTCTTAGGAAAAGAAACCCTGGAGTATCTTTATATTAGATTATATGATACTGAAGGCTATTTTTCCATCCCAAATCAGAAAGAAAAGGCAAGTATCTCTGAAATGTAAATTTATAGTAAAAGTAATGATTTGACTCTACTCAGAATGTATGCTGGGTTCTTCATATACAAAATGAAAAGTGGTTAGGGTACAGAAAATAAACTTTTAATTAGGAAAACATCAAAACAAAACTGTTGAAAGAGTTGGAATAATTAAAAAATATAGTTTCAAGATTCATAATCCCCTAGGTTTTCCTATTGACAACTTTGATTTTAATTACCAGTCTTTTACCAATTGGCTGAAAATGTAGTTGATGCCTAGTCTTACATCTGTGATCTTTTCCCCTACTATGAGAAATATTTGGTCTTTTTTTCCAGTTAAAAAATTAATACAACTCCCTTAATTATTAAAATATTTATCAATTTATATATTTTACTTATTTTAATCAATTAATTAATTAATACTGTTCTTTAGTATAATAAGCCCAGTTTACACAGTGATGTGTTGCATGCCCCAGCCACGGAACTCTCACACAAAGCACAGCTGTACAGAAACTCATTCATTGTATGCATATTAAAAGCATTTGCCATAGAGAAAAAGTATTTTCAGTGAATTCATGGAGCAGCAGGTTCCTGTCTTATTTCTCTCACTTGTATTCAGGATAAAAACTCATCACTTATGTTGGATTTCTTTTATTTATTTAATTATTTTAACATACCATATGCATAAATATATCTATATATATTCATCATCTTCTGTTTTCCCCAATATAAGCCCAGTCCTAAAAGGTATCATACTTTTTCTTTAAGGTCGTAAGAATTTTACTCAATGGTTACATTACATATGAATATATATAATAAATAATAAAACATCATCCCAAAATTTAGTAAAAAGGCCTAACTACATAATACATTTTCTACAAAAATTGTATCCAGCCCACACATTTAGCTGGATATATCTAGTTTCATAAGTCATCTGTTTTTCTTGTAATTTAGAATTCAGTGTGGAGTGAGTTTCTCCCTTAGATGAATGCTCCGAGGTATACATGATATGAAAACAGAAAAAGCTAGGATAAACTTTAACGGAGCTGTAGCCCTGGGTTTTGTAGAGGAAACTCTATGGCCTGCAAACGAAGATGGCAGCCCTTTGTGGGGATAGCTATACTTGTTTCAACAGATCTACCCCGGGGTTCTGTGTGACCCACGGGTTTTGCTTTCCATGCAGATAGCAGGAACCCTGGAGTTACTTTTGCCGTCAATTCAGATCATACCAGAACAAAATTTCAGCCTGATGGGGGAAAATGAAAAGTTATTGCTGAGTTGGAAACCCTCTTCAAGAAGTTACTGTCAGGGTGAAAGGATCCATTGCTTTCAGACAATGTAGGGTTCTTGCAGGAAACAGCAAGGGTCTGAGGCTAAAAATACATTTTTTTCCCTCAAAATGCAGTATTCATTGGTCTAATCACAGTAAAATAAAATCTGATGGAGGTTTTCACTTTAGAATTCAAATTTAACTCTGTTTCTTGCAGAAGATGTATAGCTAAGACCAGTCAGTCCTTCAGAAAGCCTTATTGTGTGTCTCTGCCGCATCCATGCAATGCAACCACTGCAAGGACTGAATGACCACGGATTGTTTTTAGGATTATCTATATTATCAGAATCAAATTATTTTTAGTTGAATGCCTACTTGAATCAATGGTTTGACTTATCTCCATATACTGAAATAACCAGGTACTTAGTGTAAATCACACTAGCTCATCTGCTGGCAGGGAAGTAGAGGATAGACAAAGCAGCCAGTAAGAAACCTCAAGGAGATATAGGGGCTGTATTCCTAACCCAGATACAGTCAAGGATGAAAAAAACCTGACTGCTTTCAAATGGGCTCCAAAGCATGACTTCTTTCCTGGAATCAGATATCTAAAGCACAGAAGTTCTTTCTTGGTAAAATTGAGGGGGAGAAATATTGTCTGTATTTGCAGTAATCAAGTAATTTGGAATTTTTGTCTGAGAAATGAAGATCAAAATTCCACCTTTTGATTGACTGGAGAAAGGAAACTAGGTATTCAGCCTCCCAGGTCTTCCAACTGGCTGTTTTAGTCACCAGGCAATAAAGTATAATGAGGCAGGGTTTTCCCTGCATTTCTTGGATTGGTGCTGTTTTCATTTATAAAAGTAATTGGATATTCTCTAGACCAAGGAGCTAAGCCCCACTCAAGCCTTCCATATAAGTGGCCTCACATAGTCTGTAATGCAAGTGAAAAGCTTACCAAAAAAAAAAGGCTTGCTTATGGTATGGTATGGTATGCTATGCTGTTATGCTGTCTTATGCTATGCTATGCCACGTTATAATGAGATATTTTACTATGGATTAAGCGGCTGTTATGGTTTAACCCCAGCCAGCCACCAAGTACCATGTAGCTGCTCACTCCCTCCCCCACCAGAGGGACTGGAGAGAGAATCAGAAAGGTAAAAGCTATAAAACTCCTGGGTTGAGATAAAGACAGTTTAATAGGAAAAGAAAAAGCCCTGTATGCAAGCAAAGTGAAGCAAAGAATTCTTTCCCTACTTCCCATAGGCAGGCATGTGTTCAGCCACCTTCAGGAAAGCAGGGCTCCATCACATGTAATAGTTACTTGGGAAGACCAGTGCCATCACTCCAACAAACGTCCACCATTTCTTCCTTCTTCCCCACACTTTGTATGCTGAACACTACACCACATGGTATGGAATACCCCTTTGGTCAGATGGGGTCAGCTATCCCTGCTGTGCCCACTCTCAGGTCCCTGTGCACCCTCAAGTCTCCTCACCAGCGTGGCAGTATGAAGAGCATATGAGGCTCAGCAAGAACAAACGCATCTCTGTAGTGCCATCACTGTGTTCAGCACAAATCCAAAACGTGTCCCAATCAGCACGGAAGTACAAGGTAATCCAGCTGCAAAAATGCTCCTAGCAAGTTGTAATCACAAAGCAGGTGGCAGAAAGCCACCATAATGCCATGTTGGGGACAACATTGTTTTGCACGCTATGAGCTGGGCAAGCTGGTGCCCCTTAAAAATGAGTGACGTTTTTGACCAAGGAAAGAAGAGTGCCGTACTTTCACTCTGAGAAGATCAAAGTGTTAAATCTCTCTGTTGCAAATGAAGAAACCAGGTCAGTTCTGAGGGGATGGCTATAGTTCAAACCACTCTGAAGAAGTTAATATTTCAGCCTCAAGTAAGCAAACAACAAGTTAGAGAGTTCTTAAATGAGGTATTTCAGTTTGAGTAGTCTTAATGAACTTCATCCTAGAAGACTTAAATAATTGACTGCAGCAATCTCAGAAGCATTAGCAGTACATTTAAGAAAAAGTGGAGGACACACAAGGTAAAAAATTATATACTTGATTTTTTTTTTAAAAGAGTGGCAAGGATAGGTTATTTGGTTTAACTTAAATATCTAGAAAATACCGGAAATAACGAGCAGATGTTTTGCAGTATGAGTTGAGCCACGAACAGTACAGATTCATCAGGGAAGAACAATCTAATTTCACTACACACAACACTAATAAAGTTTTTGCACTGTGTGGTAACAGTAGATACAGAAACATATATCTTGACTGAAGACTGACCCTGTGATATGCACCAAGCAAGAGGGTTAGGAAAGCATAGCTTGGAGTGTCTGTGGAAGATGCTGAGATAACTTTTCCAAAAGTCTCATAACTTCTCCCACTTCTGTGGGAAGAATGAATAAAGAAGGGTTGCACTGGATTGTGTCCTGGCCAGGTGCCATTCAGTGCTGTTGTTAAGTAGGCGGGGTGGTTGCTAAAACTGAGTTACTACGTTTGCAGAGGACATGATAAGTAGGAAGAGCATACATATGCTAGAGGCAGGACCAAAATGAAAAGAAAAAAAATAAAAATAGAGTAACTGGAGAATTCTCTAAAATAGGGTAATTCAACATGAAGAAAATAAGCAGAAGTACCAGTTTCTAAGCTTTGATGGAAAAACAGTTTGGAAAAACAGTGTGGAACAATTGATAAGACAGACGATCTAGAGGGAAAGAAAAAAAAGGAAAAAAAAAAGGAAAAAGAAAAAAGAAGGAAGAATTAGGTTGAATTGGAAGATGAATATGTTTGCTGAAAATATGTGAATGTCACCCCTGGGGGTATAAATTTGAGTAGAACCTAAAAGTGATGTGATATGATCCTTCAATTCCATTCAGTTTTGAAAGGCCTCAGCTGGAGTCAAGTCTACAGTTGTACTCTAAGGAGGTGTGGACCTACAGGAAAGGGTCCAGAAAGGAACTGGTCTTCTTTTACTTTCTGAACGGAACAAGGTGTCTCCAGCATAAATATTCATGGCAAAGGTATTACATGCTGGGAAGATTCCAGAACCTCTTTAACTTCAGGCCTTCAGACAAATACCTGCTAGAAATTACATAGTTTGTATAGCTTGTTTCTGAAACAGAGTAGAAGAGTAGAATGCATGATCTTTTGAGATCCCTTGAAGAGGACTTTGAGATTTTACGCTGATCTTACAATTAACCTTCCTCCATGTAGTACCTTGCAAGGTCTGTGTAACAGAGAGGCTGGTGGGGTTGCATCCTGGTTTGACCACATTGCTGAATGTTATGTTTAATTATTAATACAAAACAAGAAAAGAATAGGACCTCTGACTTCTGGTGGTGCCGTGACTGATTTCACCAAAAAAGCTAGCAGAATTAAAAGCACCTACATGTCTGTGCTTCCCCAGTGGAGAAGACACAGATACACAGACAGCTAAACAAGTAGCTCATCAGGCTCCGTAGATCCAGCAAGGTTGGTTCTGCTACATGTGGTTCAAACTTGGAGGAACAACAGTAAATTAAAATGCTCAGTGATTTGAATAATGTTTCCTCACTGGTAGAGGTATATACTCATTTCAGCCATGTGCAGTCTGCAAAGTGTGCAATCCATAAGCCCACAGACTTATGGAAGTTCCTCGCTCTCAGAAGCAATCAGTAAAGGTAGTTGCATATGGAAAGCTGTTTATGAAGATTACACAAATACATCAAACAGAACCTGGAGTTTAAAAGCATGTGTTTGCTGTTCAGGATAAGTGAAGAGACATAGGCTCTGTATGACTGGAGGGAGACGCTGAGGGGAATGCAAATAGGAGAAGGGATTCTTTACAGTTAGTAATTCAACAATGGTCCTAGGAAGGACCATTAGAAGAAATAGGTTATCCTTCTATTTTTTGTGTGGTGGGCTTTTTTAACCTCTTAGTCTGTATAAAATAAAACAACAAACTCGACTGGAAAAATAGTCTTTATTTGAAGGTATTAAGAGATGAAAATCCACCACTTCTTTTGTAATTTTCTTGAATGGTTTAATTTCCCTTCCCTTGGGAAGGGGAAAAAACCCAACTCATTTCAAACCAAACCAATCAAATAACACCTCCCGTTCCCCATCTGCATTATTTCCAGTCTGAATTTTTGTGGATTTAATTTTCAGGTCTTTCTTATTTTCTCAGTAGATTAAAAACATCTTGAGTGACCGATTTTCTTTCTTTCTCTTTTTTTTCCAAAGTATGGATAAATCCTTCTGTTTCTCTCCTTGATAAGTAAAGTCTCAGTCTTTCTGGTGGTTCGTTTTTTGTTTTTTTTTTTTTTTGTATTCTCTCCAAGTTCCTGACACCCTGTAAAAATCACAGTTACCAGAAGTGGAAATGATGCTGTAGTATCTTTCTGCCAGTGTTGAATACAAAAGTTAATTTACCTCTCAACTCCTACTCACTGATCTGTTTATTCAGCTATGAACTGCAGAGAGATGAAGTGACCTCTTGCATCATGGGTCTGGTTCCCTGCTATTTGAATTGCCTAACCACTTATAAGAACTAGAACTGTTGCACTGGGTCCAGCCAAAAGTCCATGAGGGCCACTACTACTTCTCTGCCAGTAGCTAGTCACAGAGACTTAAGGAAAACCAGAGCAAGTTCTGATTTTTTCCCAGTATATTTCACAGTTTTCATCAGTTTGCAGTTTAATGACCTCTTAAATAAAAAGCTGCATCTTTGTGCTTAATAATTCTTGATAGACTCTTCCCCATTAATTTATCTAATCTGATACTAGCCCTTGGACTGTGAAAAATAGTGAATAATAATTAGCTGTTTATCTTCTCCATACTCTATATGACATTTTATGTCTCTAACATATATCCCTTTACGTTTTGCTTTTTCCAAGATGGATACTCTAAATCTGGCTCACTCTATAGAAGTCAACACCTAATTTCTGACATATTTCTGTCATTTCTGACATATTTCTCTCTTTCTATTCATTGATTTTTGAAATGGGGGCAAAAAACAGAACACAGGATTCAAGATGCAAGTTCTATTTTTAATTTGTTTGTCCTGGTAAAAGAGCTCTGCAAAAGGCCTCAGCACCAATACTCAGTTACCTAAATTAGGTATTTAAATAGACTGGCCAGATTTCCAGGACTATTGACTACCCGCTGCCTTCCACTGAGGTAGTGGAAACTGTGGTTTTTGCTCTTCTGAATATCCAGACCCTGCTGTGGACGTTGAGCATTTTGGAACTAACCTTTATAATACAAATATATCTTGGAAACAGCCTGTTTGCCTGAACAGCAACAGAATGAAAAAATTCCTCTAACTCTCTCACATTTTTTAATGCTGAGGTTAAATATGCAATCATGGATAGGCAGGAAGAGGCTGCACAAACTCTCTGCAATTGTATCATTGCATCATTTTTATGAGCAGTGGGGATTATTTTTTTTGCAAAGATCACTATGCATTATAAAAACATCTGATTTTTTGAAACACATTTCCTGGCATCTTAGACTTCAGCAATATTTTTTTTTCTTCTTGCATTTTAGTGTTTTTTAGAGTTTGGGGTTTCCCCCACCCCACCCCAGACACAATTTCTTGGGGAATTTATGACTAATTATTTCTAACTTAAGCTACCTTTATATTGCTGTACAGAAAAAAAAGAGGTTTATATTTTACAACAGCAATGGGAATGCTGAACCACTCTGCTAATGCTGATATATTCCCTTGTAACAGATAGGGACATAGTTTTACTTCTTTTGAAACAGAAGGCTTTTAATTGGTACAACTCTTATTCTTTGCCACAGATTGTAACTTCACTGAAAGGCCCAAGTGAAAAAAAAATAAAAAGGAACAAATAATGAAGCAAAATTCATTAATTTGAGTACACCTGTCTCTTGTACTGGAAAAGTTCTATGGAAAAGTAGTAGTATTGTTTTCCATTATCAACCTGTCTCCTTTAATACTCACTGCACATTTTTCCCCACAAAATTAAAAAAGTGGAGTTAGTGTCCTGGCAAGTTGTATGCTTCATTTACTAGCATCTGGTGTACCTCTTCCTCTCTCTTGCTGTTTTTCC